>JBBEEQ010000029.1:6250000-7500000 GCA_037950945.1 Hypolimnas misippus | reverse complement strand
TTGTCGATCTCGACAAAAACGCAGACACAGAACATGTTCATTATGGGTTCAACAAATATTAATGTAACCTGCTATACATGCTTTGTTTTTTTAAATTATTTTGTGACTACTTTTGTAATGGATAATTCTTTTATACACATTTTTTTTACAGTTTATTACCAATTCAGCATCAATTTCGTCATTGAAAAGCCATCTTATAAAACCTCAACGCATGCGCACTTCGGTATTATTTGCAGTCTACTAACAAAATGGCAGACGCTGCACGCTAGTACTATGAGCGACGCTATTTCGACGAACTTTTCTCTGTCATTGGCAACATACAGCTCATGTATATGATCTCTTAAGCCGTTTTACCGATTTTAAAGTGTAAGATATCATTAGACTCGTAATCTTCTCTAAATATCATAGATTATGTGACGTTAACAAACAATCAACACGGCTGACAATTGTTTAAGCTACCGAACCGTGACAGAAAAGAACGTTGTGACTTCGTGTAGCCTAAACAAACAGTTTGATCGATTTTATGGAGCGAGGTGTTGTTATTCGGCAGTCGAATTATTAATTTTTTAAATAACATAAATTTTGTAAAAATGGAATCATTAGCGCTGAGGCCGTTAAAAACTATAATTTTTAACGGACCTTGTGTGTGCATGTTAAGTGCACATTAGAACTATTACTAAAATTTAGGATACTCTAAATGATCACATGAACCAGCGGTGAAACGCGCGGTTAAACGTTAGGGACTCTTGGTGTGTGTACAAAAAATAAATGCATATTTTTACAACTCATCTCTTTTATATCGCTAGCGATGGCGCGAATGATGACGGGACTAAAAATGATTAATTTTAGAGAATGATATTTTTTATTAAGTATCTTTGTAACTGTTTCAGAGAATATAAACGTAAATGATTCTTTAACATTTTGATTACTAAAATAATCAAAGATTCATGAACATTTGGCGTATTTAGCTCTATTTGACAGAAGAAGAGAATTACGTCAATATTCTTACTTAATTTTTTACGACTTGCGATTAGTAATTTTGTATTAGTCTATTAAAACATAACTCTTTTAATAAAATATAATATTTACTTTATTCTTTGTAAGGTACTTTAGTATAGGATATTATAATTCTAATAATTTAATATAGGATATTTTTTCATACCTAAAACTTCTGCTAATACAGTAGATGGGCAGTGGTGAGAACACCCAATCGAAGATGTGCGCATAATAGGGATTGCCAACTTCAGGTAATCTAAGAACTTCTGTTATTAAAAACGGCATGCAACCTACAAAAATTTAAGACTATTAGATTTTATTACAATCAAACTACTGTACCAAAATATATGCATTTATTTGGACTTACCCGAAAATATATTTATGAAACACATTTTTGAGAATCCTGTAGCTGCGGCTTCGAAGTAGAACGAAGCTAAGTAGTGGAGAGGTATCATTGCGAAAGCGAATATAACCAGCACTAGAAGAACCCTCCCTGTAAACGTTAATAAACAATAGGTAAAGTTATGTACATTATATAATTTAATAGAAACAAAAAAATATAAATGAAACTAGCCTGGGCCGGCGGTTTCGTTCGCATTGTTAAAAAGTAGCCTATGTATTATTCCGATATAGTAGCTTTATTACGATAAAATTACATCAAAAGAATTCACTAGTCTTGGCGGGAAAGAGGAAATACCATCCAATCATCTTCACAAGCACAAAAGTAAAAAAAATATTTCACCTAATTCCTCTGGTGTGGCCAGTGTATTCTCTTGAAAAAAGGCGAGCGTGGAAATGATAGCAAAGAACACCATCAACAACCACAACCAGTCCCAAATGAGCGCAGTCGTCCATAGTATCGCTGGACGAACGCCCGATACGCGTTGTAGAAGCTTCGCGCCACTCGTGCGCTCCTGGTACATACATAACATTTTCTTTAATTTCAATAACTATTAGGTAAATCTTTAAACAAAATAAACCAACTTAAAAAGCAAAAAAAGGGAATTTTATTTTGTCTTATATTTAAAAACTAAATTATTGAACCGATTTTAATAAATATGAGAACAATTTGAAATTAATTAAAATATTTTTAAAATCGGTTAAGAAATGACGGAGATATGAGGTAACAAAAAAAAAGTAATACATTAACATTATCTTTTTATAATCTGTGTGTTTAAGCATACATCTGTGTAAGGTAGTATACATATTTTTATAGTATCGTCTCAATTACCTTGATAGCAAAGAGCACCAGGAATGATGTTACGAACGCCATACAGAAACCAATATTAAAAGCGAATTGAAAACCCATACTGCTACCGCTTGCCATTACTTTCACCTGAAACATAACGAATAATTTTATTTATCTTTGTGGGCCTGTTTGTTTATAATGTTTTCATGCCTTTACTGCTGAACCAGTTTTGATGAATTTTAATTTCAAATGGGTATGATATAGGGGTGTATATGCGAAACCTATCAATTCTTAAAGAAATAGGCTATTAAATACTATTTTAAGGAAAGTAAGTCGAAACTAACTAGATTATCTATAAATTACTATCTCTAATTAAAAAAAATCTTTTATTAGGAGAGAAGACTTTTCCGAGCCGTGGGAAAGAGTATAATCGGTTAAATATATGGAGCCCGATGGCTCAGGATCTTTGGGCTGATATGTTTTACCCCACTACAGCAAAGCCAAAGAGGGTTATGAGTTTGACAGGCTATGTATGTATGTATATATGTTTATCTGTTCTCTCATAACTCGTAAACTTCTTATCAGAACTGGACACATGAAATATCGTTAGAAGCGTCTTGTTCGTCCGCTGGTTATAGGCTAAAGACGTCTTACTAAATCTAATGTGGCACTCTCTAGCAGGTATACTCTTATAAAAAAAAAATAGATAAATATGTCGTGTACCATTTGAAAGGGCGTTTGTTGGGCGCCATAATAGTGATATTTCTATCCTTTTTTTCTCGTGGTTGGATTTAAGTTTTCTACTTTTTCTCATTCTAGATGTAGTATTATATACATTTTGAGATACTACAGTAGCATGTCTTTACCAGGTTCTCGATAGAGTAGGGCAGCGGGTGGTTGATGACTCGCAGCGAAGCGTTCGGCGCGAGCGCACGCAGGAGCGCGTTGTTCGCGAGCGCCAGCGACATGGCGGAGTCGTGGTAGCCGTAGTTGCTGAACCACGCTGTGACGCGCGCGGGCGCGAACGTGGCGCCCGCTAGCGTCTCGTACCGTGCTCGAGGGAGGTCTGTTGCACTCTGTGGACGAATGGTGATGTCTCATTGACTTGCTGTAGACTAGAGCTTGGTAATGTACTGATCCGAATATGGCAGTACCTCACTCTCACAGAAAATCTACTGGACGCGAATAGCAATGTTTCATTAAGACCCTAGCTTAAGCCCGCTGATTGCCTGCCTGTATATGAGCTGGCTCGAGCTTGGCAGTATCTTATTTTCACAAATCTTTTGGATGAGATGATGGACTGTCCATGGGCGGCGATGATCACTTAACACGCCATGATGAATGACAGGACCTCATTTTCACAGAACACCAGTGAAATAGATACTGAAGGCGTGTTTCGTAACGTGAGTGAGAGAATTTTATGAATAATGTAATTGTAACTTCTATTGTAGATCACTATGTTTACTCCTACAGTTATAACACTGGTAGAAATGGGTATTGTTATTTAATACTTGACGCTAGAAGTACAGATGATCAATTGATTTATTTAACTTACGTACCAATTTTAAGTAGAATTTAGCTAAATCTAATCTTCCTATATCCGTTAACGTCATGAACGGATCCAATGAGTTCTTGAAATAGTCTTTATATGCCATCATCGCTCTTCTTTCTATGCTGTTTTCGGTCAGATTAGCCGATTCGGATAGGATAGTTTCTGTTTTTCTGAAACCACTTTCCAAACTGAGTTCCAACGGTGGTAACTGTGACATGAACTTCCAGGATCTGGCTATGCATACCGATATTGTTATGTTTATAATCGGTGTTATTATTTGTATAAACGCTGCCAACTTATTTCTCATTGTATTGTATGCTAGTTTTAAAAACATGGCCTTTATGTGATTTTTCAGTAATTTCCAGCCTCGTACTTTCTGTATTGGTTCATTATCCACTGAAATTTAAGATAAGTTTACATAAAATTAAAAATAAACTAATTAACGCACAGCTAACTGATTCAAAAAATATTTCGAGAATTTATATACTTATGTTATTATGGTGCATCTCCATGGGAACCACAGCAGCGTCACTATACGAATTTTTATGGTTATGATTTTTTGCAGACGAAATATCATTGTCTTCTGCGCCAGCTCTATGGAAAAAAAATTATCTATGATCAAAACACTCAATTCATACTTATAAAACTGTTGTACGGTATCATGACTTACTTCATAAATACTTCTTCTAAACTAGTCACGGACAAACCGTAACTTGAAATCTTTAAGTTTTCTTTTTCCTCTTCAAACTTTTTAAGCATATCTGGAAATTTACTGACTTGATCGTTCGGCAATATGTAAGTCAGTTCTAATCCTGAGAACCCAGTATTATATGATTAGTATAACATTTAAAAATTACAAATCCAAAATGGCTTTTGTTAAATAGCTATAGTAGGCGAGAATGATACTTATAAGTTTAGGTCTCAGACTTTCTAAATCTTTATTTACATGAGTTATATCTCATCGCTTTACATGTGAAATAATTTACTATCATTGTGTTTTTGACATTGGCAGCTTTCGAATATACTTACAAAGTATCTATTACTAGGTTACAGAGTTGTTTTACATCAATCTCACATTATCACATATTTCACACGAGAGTAAAACTTACAAAAATTCTCGTCTTACATATATACAAAATTAAAAAAATTGCCATATGATTCATATAAAATTTGGATGTACTAATTGCCTACCGATATTAGTGTTCTCCTTAACATCAGGTACATATGATTTGAAGAATCGCGTGACGTCATCTACAATGCATTGATCGGACTTGACGATGGTCATTTTGTAGCCGATTCCATAATGCTTCTTCAGGAAGTACGGAGTCCCGACACACTGCAGGCGACCTCCAGACATAATCGCTATCCGATCTCCTAAAACGTCTGCTTCGTCCATGAAGTGAGTTGTTAGGATCATTGTTCGACCTGTAAATTAATTTAATTACGTTGAATGACAGAAATAATAGGTATATATAAATTCGTTTTGTAATACGTTGAAAAAATGTTAGAAAGTAATTATTCCTTGATATTAAAAAAAATTAAAACTTGTTACTAGATTTTTTTATCGTAACTTTAGACAGTCCCAAGGTTATACACAAAGTAATAAAGTGTAAAAAAATACACTATATAACTCGTTCCGTTAGTTCCAGTTCATAAAGAATTTAATTTTATAAAAATGAAGTTTAAAAAGATGGAAAATAAAAATGTATCACTTTTTTTTACTGAATATACCTTTCTTCTCTTTTTGCAATAAGTCCCATAGTGATCTTCTAGCCGCCGGATCGAGGCCCGAAGTTGGTTCATCCAACAGTACAACTCGCGACGAACCACACATCGCCGCGCCCACAGATAAGCGACGCTTCTGTCCACCCGAGAGATGCTTGGATATCACGTCTCTCTGTCATATGTAAATAAATACAAGTTTTACAATCAATAGTCCTATATGATCCTGTGTCGGAGGCCTGGATACAAAGACCACAAACCGAAGTATCCAAGACTACGACAAATATTCGTATGGCCTACACCATCTATATATAGATGTTGATAAGCAATAATGTATTAACCCATAAAATATGAAATTCGGAGATATTGATGTATTTTGACACTGCATCACCTATTTAACATTATTCAAATTCAAAACATAAAGTCATATAAACTAAATAAGTTCGGAAACAAGTTTCTTAATAAATTGTTTCGAATTTCAAGGTCGTTCCATATTTTGTTATTTTTACAATAAACTCATAATATATTCCAAAACTTTTTATTAGATAATTGGATATATCAACCTGCCATTTTCTCAAAATGAGGTCCGTGTGGCTTGATACAGTATTGCTTATTAGCGTCCTTATAATAGGGGGTTATCAAATGGTGGACTGCGGTCCGAATCCGGGCCCCCGGCATATTGAGTACGGAGTTTAAGCTGTAGAACATCTAACAAAAACTTAATCTTCTAAGATTCAGTTTGTATTAAAAATTTACTTAAAACGGTAAACATCTCTTAAGTTCAGACAGTGTTTACATATTTAATTATATTAATTAAAGTATAGGCAACAGACGACGACGATCATATGTTAATATTTAAAAAAACGGACCTCGAATTAAACTACTTGGGTCACTACTCCTGGTGTTTGTTCTGAATTACAGTTCTGAGACAACCATTAGCACTGCAGTTAGTTGCAGTAGCACTGCGCAAACTATCGTCACCAAAATACTTTTTGGTAACGCAAAAAAGTGGGGCAATTTTCACGTGACTCGATAGTAAGATTTTAGATAAAAAAAAACAACACACAAATTGTGAGCTAAATGTTTAAACTTCAACAATTTTCACCGAGACACAAATTTTAAAATATAAGTTTTGAATCGTTTTATTAAAAAACGACTCGTATAGCGACACTAACATTGACATGCAGTAATATCATATACCCTAATTGTCATACCTTTAACTATTCAAAATAATAACATCAATAAACGCTAGAATAAAAATTTAATTCGTCTAACTAATAGACGATATATATATTAGGTTATTTGATTTGTTTATTAAAATAACCTAAAAATGCATATTTTTCAATAATTTTCACTACATTAGAAACGTACCTTTTCTTGCAGTTCCAAAAGTTTGACAAAATGTTCGACCTCTTCATTGATTTTCGATTTGTGGACGCCTTTTAACCTCGAATAGAATATGATGTGTTCGGCGACCGTTAGATCAGGGAACAGGACATTATGTTGTGGACAAATTCCGATGGATTTACGAGCTTGTTCCGTTTCCGTCACGATATCGTATCCGTTAATAGTGGCCACGCCAGACGTTGGTGGGACCATACCTTTATTAACAAAAATGCTGTGTCTGGAGTAAGTCAATAAATATTTCTTTGAATTATTTAGAAAAATGAATACTGATAATTGAACAATAATTGTCGAAGCGTCAATAGAAAAACTACGTTTCAATTAGAGTCTAATATGTGCGAAAACAAAGTAACATTAAATTTTTAAGCAAAAAAAAAGTCATTGTATTTAAGTTCGGGTTTCCTAGAAAGACGGTAATGGTCATTTAGTGGTCATTTTGTAGCGTCGACTGTCGTCCTTAAAATGTTTTTTTGGAAACAATTTTCGTGGTTTCATAGAGAGCAATTTTGACACATTATTATTTTTGTAAATTATTACGTTTACTATAATATTATTATAATATTTATAATAAGGACAATATAATATTTAACTAATATAATTCTTTAAAGTGTTAAAATATTTACTTTTCATCATTGTATGTACAAATTTTTAGCGTATTAGAAGTTTATTAAAACACTTATCGTGTCATATGGAAATTTTCAGTCAACATTAATTCGTATTAAAGTGTGTATTGCAACATCGTTGTATAGATGAGAATAAAAGTATAGTTAATAAAGTTAATAACGTAATAAAACCTCTGAGTCGGTATAATTTAATTCCAGGCATCATAAAGTTAATTAACTATATGAAACACGAGGTTACAATATAAGAACACAATTTGACGTCACTTCTAGCTAAAATAATTATTGATTCCATTGAAAGGTAAATTATTCTAGATGGTCATAGGCTTTATTTTATGTATTTATTCGTTTTATTTTAAAACTAAGTCTACATTAACGCGAACGAAGGTGCTAGAAAAAGCTAGTAATTTATAAAACAACTAAATTGCCGATAAGGTCATATATGTATGTACATACATTATTAGAAATGAGAAAGGAAATATGTTTGTTTATTACGTTTTTCTAGTAATTAAACGAAATAAAACTTCCCAAAATTATCGCAAAGAAAAAAACAAACCATTTCATCAGCTCTACACATTAGCCTGGATTGAATAATAATAATCAGTATTTACCCGTCAGCATTGATATTGTTGTGGTTTTCCCGGCACCGTTGTGTCCTAGTAACACTGTTATTTCGTTTTCGTACATCCTCAGGTTTAAGTTATCTACGGCTCTCTTTCGACCTCTGTATACTTTCGTTAAATTCTGAAATTTTTATAATAAATAAATCACAAAAAAATAACATTTCTTTATTCCTTACATTTTATTCTAAGCATAATTCCATAATAATATTAAAAAGTAAAAGTATAATGTTTAAAATTCGTTTTATTTTTAATTAGATCTGACTTGTTATCATAGCCGCACTAGATTTCGGCATTTGCTTACAGTTCCCAGTATCCATGAACCGTTACAAAATAACACCGTTTTTAGGAGAATTTTGTACGCGGTTCTTTTAATCGATCTATTTCGTTTTAGATGAACGATATATGGATGCTGATAAGCAATAATGTGTCCACAAAAAGTCAAATTTGGAGATATTGATGTATTTTGATACTGTTTCGCCTATTTATTAAACATATATTTATCCAAAGTAAATAAGTATGGAAAAAAGTTTCTTAAATCAATGCTTCGAATTTCAGGTGCGTTCCATATTTTGCAATTTATAAAATAATTTCAAACATTTAAAAACTTATTACTAGATAACATATTAAAAAAATCTATCTGCTTTTGATTCATTATACATTTTATCAAAATAGAAAAGAAAAGATGAATATATACGTCTTCAAACAAATTTATTAAGAATCGGTTTGACATCTTTAGACGCCATTTTCTCAAAACGAAGTCCGTGTGGCTTAACACAGTATTGCTTATCAGCGTCCATATTTGATTGATGGATAAATGTAATAAGAAAGTAGCCTGAGAACTGTTCCTCGCCTGCGCAGGCTTTATGGTTACCGATTCTGTGAGTTGTAACCTCATATGTTATATATAGCTTATTGATAAGCGAGACACATGCAGTTACAGACGTGCAGTTTCTAAATTTGAAACAAACAAGTCCATTCTTTCGCTTTATGTTCTTAGCTTCTGTTTATATTTCCATCTTTTCCATCTTTAAAAATAAGTAATATTTATACAAAAAACAAAAACTTTATTTTAACAACAAAAATAATTTTATTATCTTCTATGATATTCAAAACTATAGGTAAGTTATAAGCTTATGGATTTTGGCAACGAGAATGCCGATCACTTTGATTACGTTGCCTAGCAACTAGCATCATATAGTATGAACGTAACATATCTTCTATCATAGTAATAAAATATCACTTTATTATTTTAAAAAATTTGCAAGAACTCGAATTTTCATCTATCGTAGACTAAAATCACGATAAAAATGATAGAACAAAAAACAAGGTTAAATTAAGAACAGATTATGAAAAGACACACCTAGTAAGTATTTTTATACGCGCTTAATCGTGTTTACTTGCAAACTAAGGAGGGCTAAACGCGGTAATCCGTTGCTTAAGTTAAGCTGTTTATCGATTGCCGATTAAGAGCTGCGTAAATTGAGATGCTTTTGTGTCGTGTGTCGGATACATTACACCAATCAATATTTAATTTTCATATAATCAATATGAAAACAAACGCAAACTTAACCATTCTGTCCAGTTACATTCACAGGACACAAACTAATTGCTGATAAAAGTATTCGATGTAGACAACTGAAGTGAACAAAAAATAAGTGAAAATTTTACTAACTACTCGATTAAATATAAAGTAAACCCAGATTTGTATGGCATTGAATCAGCACCATCACGTGTAAACAAGGAGAAAGAAATTAGTAAGTCAAACTGATTGGTGGATTCAAAACTCCATCGAGTGTTTATCGTTAAACACCCACTAGGCACACTTGAAACAAACAATGTCTACGTTTGCGCAGCGCCTAACAAACAACGCGCGAAAGCGAAAAGGGATCTTAATAAATATATCTATTGTATAAAAGATTGTACTTATAACGTATATATCCTTGACTATAAAATAACCTGTACTCACTTCGATATTAATTCCCATGGGCACACCTTTAGGTTCTTCATCATGTACTACCTTAAGCAGTGCGTTTTTATATTCTTGGTCAACACCATCTTTACTTGTCGTAGCTGCAAAGTATTATATGGATGCTGATAAGCAATAATGTGTTAACCCACAAAAAGTCAAATTCGGAAATATTGATGTATTTTGATACTGCAACACCTATTTAACATTATTCAAAAACATTTGAAGTCATACAAACTAAATAAATACGGAAAAAGTTTCTTAATTAATTGTTCTGTATTTCAAGTGCGTTCCATATTTTGCAATTTATATAATAATCTCGAATATTTGAAAAACTTTTCATTACACAATGTATTAAATATATCAATTTGCTTTTAATTCATTACACATTTTATCAAAAAATAACAGAAAAGGTTGATATATACGTCTTCAAATATATTTATTAAGAATAGGTTTGACATCTTTAGACGCCATTTTCTCAAAATGAAGTTTGTGTGGCTTGACACAGTATTGCTTATCAGCGTCCATATATCATTATAATATTTAAAAGATAACTATGAGAAACAAAATTAAAGATTCGACCTATTTACATTTCTATATCTGCATTCTTATAATGAATGAATCAAAGACGTTGCTTCTCAGTGAATTAATTTTTTTAATATACTTTCTAGTATCTTATTTATTTTAAATTAGTAAATTAAAATAATTAAATATTATACCATCTTATTATCGAATTAAATATTATATTATATTAAGAAACAAACAAAATTTCTTTATTTTGATACCAATACTTATTTATTGTGCTATTTTTAATAATTATAATATTTTATAGACAGAATATTAGACACATTTATATGAAAGAAGTAAAAACAAAAACTAACTTAAAACAAGTGAAATTTTTATAAAATTGTTATGGGAACAAAACAATCGTGGCCCTGAAACTTCAAGTAGAAGGACTTTCAAATGATAAAATTAAAACGAATCGATAAACTATGAAGGTATTGACGTAACTACTGACGTATTCTTCGAACGTTTACTAATGCCTTTTTTTAGCCGTAAGTAAATTTAATCGACCATGAATTAGTACGACAAATATAATAAAAAACGCTGCTTTCAACTTATAATATAAATTCACTATTTATTAAAAAAAGAAATAATATTTTTATCTGTATCAGTCTTAAAGATAAATTATTTTGTTTTATATTTTTATCTTTGATTTTTTTAATACTTTATAAAACGTACCTGCTACTTTCTTTTTGTTCGGGCACCAGAAATTCTTAGTAAAAGGGAAATACCACGGCAGAGGTACGCCGTACAATCCTGGACGTATTTTTTCCACGTACATAGCGACCAGCATGTATAATATGGAGTCTAAAATTAACATTAAAGCTACATGACCTGGTTGAAACTGGTCATGATATGATACTGGTGTGAAAAATTCATTCCACTGTAAACCTGAAAAATACAAAATTACTTACAAAACTATTTTAATTTTCCAAAAATATTTACAATAAGATGAGTTAAATAACTCTTATTCGCTTAAGTTAATAAGTTCTTTATTGGTACACTATTTTAATATTATATTTAAGTTAATTATTGATATTAAAGCTATTATTTGTAAAATATCTATAATTGTCTATTTGTAAACAGTTATATAAGTAAAGAATACATATTATCATAAGTTATAGTCACATATAGTTGTTTATAATAAGTTACTAATTAAAAACAAAACACAATTAGAAATTTAACATAATTAATAAGTTTAATTGGTTTTTCCTGTAAATCTAATGTCGCGTGCAGGCACGTGAGGCCGTATGTTTTAATCAAATTTTTGACCCAGACTATTTAATTGTGTATCACAACGTGGTGAGTAGGAACAAGAAAATATCTGTGATGTATAAAATGAATTTATTTTTTAATTGTACATACATACATATTAATCGAGAACAAAGAATGACTAATATGAATGACTGACATTATGACGCGAATGTTTCTAAACTGTTTGTATAATAAAAATGTTCAAAACATACCTAATTATGTACATATATTTCCTCACGTTAAACATACAAACTTCAAACAATATGCAAGTCACCCATGGCTACATAAATCACCATGCGATGTGCAGGGCCTTCTTAATTACTATATCGTATTATTGTTCAAATACTTGTTATGTAAGATCTATAATTCAGATTCTAAATGTTTTTGCATACCTATAGTCCTAGTGTAATAAAAAGGCATTCCTATCACTTTTCGACATGCGATTTAAGATCTTAATAACATTGAAATAAAGATCAGAACGCTACAAAAATGATTAAATTGACCCTCCGTAAAATTCAAAGAACCTTTATATTAGCCAAACGCGTCGGAACAAATAAAATGTGAGTTAGTCGCGTGACAGTAACCATGAACACGTTGATTAGGGACTGCGATCTACTCGTACGTTGGGAGTATTTATAAATCTGTTAATTAATAACAATTTAGTCAAGGCTGACTCCAAATTAACGTCTTCGTACCAGACGTAAAATCAACAGAGTTTCGATTTAATATTAAAAAGAAAAGGCCGATTGTATATATATATTTTTTTATAATTTTAAATTGTTTAAATGACAAAGATAAACAAGTAGTTTATCGTTGTCTTAGATTTTCGCGATTATTATTCATTAAAATAAAACTATTTTAAACGGGTTTAAATCGCGTATATTAATTATTTTTATCACCCCGACGTTTCGAGCACTTTGCAGCGTTCGTGGTCTCTGGTAGACTCTACCTACGGAGTCTAAAAATAATTAATATACGCGATTTAAATCCGTTTAAAATAGTTTTATTTTAACAAGTATTTTTATTATTATGTTAGAAACCTTTAAACAAAAATTTAAGTTCTTGTAATTTTTTTGATATTTTTTATATCAGTTGATATGTATTGGTTATTTGCATATATTGCGTGCGATTGATATACATTATATATTGAATAAACAAAAATAAAAGGCGTTTCGTTGTTTGTACGTTATGTTAAAGTCTATTTTTTAGCCTTTACAAACAAAGCAAATAACAATAATTTGGAACATATATTAAAAGTGTATCTGTTGTGTTGAAACGAAAGCTGAGAGTCAATAAAAAGTATTATATACAACAATATTAGTTACATAATAAAAACTGGTAAATAATTATATGTTCGTTAATTATGAATGGATGCTCTTCCGTCCGATTTATTTTAATATATTTTGCAGTGCACAAATATATATATTTTTTAATTTAGTCAATATATTTCATCGTTTTGCAACTAGATAACGTAAATTTTTGACACGTTACATAATATGAGCGTGGCCTTTCTTTAATTTAAAGATTCATAAAAAGAGGTTTTCAATTTAATACATATAAGTAAAGCGTTAGTTACACGATATTAATGATTTATTGAATAAAAATAGGTTATATTTTTAAAGCGGTATCATAACGTGTGAGCGAAACTCTGGTAGCGACGGAAAAACGTTCACTTCGTAAAGATGATTAATTTGTTCTTAGGATATATTAACAGTAAGCGAAACATTTGATTGAAATCGATTATATTTTTTATGAACATATAAAATTACTATTTAAAACACACACATTTTATAAAGCTATTAACGTGTATATTTCTAGTTAACTTATTTGCATATTTACGTATAAAAATGTTTATATTGTTCATGACAATGTCTTTAGGGTTCCTTAACCGAAGGGTTCCAACGAGATCTTATTATTAAGCATCCGCTGTCCGTTCGATGGTCTGTCTGTCTATTAATGGATTGTATCACGTAAACCATAATAGGTAGAGTAACATGTTTTACAGAATGTTTATTTCTACTGCCCGATATGCAAATCTTTCTTGTTTCTATTTGGCGAGAATTGCGCTTAAAAGTGTATCTCTCAGACTTTCATAAAGAGAGAAGTTATTTGTTTTTGCTTGAAAAGAATACACCTGAAAGAATTTACTATCATTGCCTTTTTGACGGATTTTGTAAGGCCATCTAGGTATATGTTACCAAGTTACAGAGTTGTTTTATATTCTCGCTTTAGACAACTATTTGAAAAGAACATAAGTCGTATCTTGTACATGGTACGGAATTTTTCGTGTACGAGTACGATTCGTACATGACCGAGTTTTTTTTTTATCATTTATCTGTATTTATATCTTTTAGTCACGATTATTGCACTGGTTTGCAACTTTGTAACATAGGTGCTATGCTCGACATTGCTGTTCAATTGACTCATATATATAATATAAAGCGTCGTTGTCTCAATCCATATCGATGAGTTAAAAAGCACCATTAAACCTCACTACCTATTCACTGATAACACCGATTCGTTAATCGGCTAAAGGCATAGCTCATTGACATGAGCATATGAGAATAAATACAATGTATTCTCTTGTTTAATAATTTGATGTGGATAACTTTATATTCGTATTAGACGATACACCTTTGCATTCTACAAGAAATTAAAATGTAACGTTTTATACAAAATAAGCTTTCAACCATCAAAATAATTATTCATATAATTATGTTGTTGCGCGATAAAGGTATTATAAACAATTAATGTTTCAATGTCACATATCTTGATATACAGTTTTCAGATCTTTTTATCGCTCATACTCATTCCTAAGATTAATTACATAACATTCAATCTCTTACAATGTTATAATAAATAAATAAATGCATTCCAAATTATAATTGACTGATTAAAATTCAAGAACACTAGACTTACAAGTATAAACTATTATTAATTTAGCTACTTTTCCTTTTCAGGTTCGGTTCAGGTTTTTGTCATTTATTAGAATTTTACTGTGAAGAAAAAAATAATTCAGCCATGATACTAAAGGCATGGGAATGTGCTCTCACGGGTATCGTCATTTATTATAATAAAAAAAAGTTCCAGGTCACGTAATTAGAAGAATCCTGCTCATAAAAATCTGACAAAAAAGAACTTATAGGTATTATCTACTAGCATTCGCTCGCGGCCTTGCTATCATGGTAAAAAGTAGCCTATGTATTATTCTGATATATTAAGCTGTAGCATTATAAAGTTTACACAAAAACTGTTTAGTATTTATTGCGTGTAAAATTGAAAACAGGTCTAGTACTAGGTACGAAAGTACGTATACACTATTTACCTGTGGTATCCAAATAATAAAAACTAAATACGCAATTTTTTTACCTGGACATACTTATATTAGATATTATCAACTATTAATACAAACTACAAAACTGATTTTTATGAAAAGTTCATGCGGGTAAAAATGGGGGTTAGAAGTTTGTATGAAAGTAGCCACAAGTTGTAAATAAATGGGAATATGCGATACGCTCTTTATTTTTGATATTTTATATACAAGACAATTAACCGGTTCGCATGGTCATGCGAAATATTACGAAAATTGTTATGTAATTAAGGTTATAAATAATACTAGTAGATCAAAAACATAAAGCGGTGTAAAGTAGGTGGTAAGGTCGAACATATATGGAAAGGAAATACCATACAGTAAATACGATTTCTTTTTATTACTTCTTAAAATACTCATAGATTTTTACTTTAGACATTCATTACATAAGAAAGGACTAATAAGAAAATAAAAACAATTGTGATCAGCCGCGGATCGTCTGACTGATGTGAAACACAGAAATTATTTTGCACAGGTAATGCATAAAAATATAATAATTAACGATGTTTTTTTATTTAAGGAAAAAGATTACTTGTTGTTAAAACTTTTATTTTCTTTAAATTTATTTAATGTCAAATACTATGAAGGTAACATATATATTGCTCCAAATACATGAAATTAGAACAAGGGAGTCGAAATAATGAACTTTAATTTAAAATGATTAGTTATAACTGCGCGGTTCGAATTGCGAGACAATTAAGCAAATATAAGGCAATAATTACACTTGTAAGTTTTATTCCCGTTTCATTTAATCTACTTACGAATAATTTTATAATGTAAATAATTCTATAACTTGGTTACAAATAGCTAGGTTACCTTACGTGTATATTTCAATAAATAAGTCACGTCAAGACGGCCTTACAATCGGTTTTATCGGGTATAAAAGCAATGATAAATAAAAGTGTATGTTTGTTGCTTTTTCACGCTGCAGCGAGACAATAAGATTTACCGAAATACTCTATTTCCTAAATAAAGGCATACTCTACTTTTTGTGGTAGAGATAACCGCGGCTCGTGGATAGTTTACTACGAATTTGCATCGTCACTGACTATTACGTCTTGAATAAGTTGTAAAGAATTTAAAGTATGACTAATACAAACAAGTATATTGGTATACCTCGATTCACGTAAGTGTGTCGGTCTGAACTATGCGCATGATGCTGCGCAGAACACTAAATTAGGCATCAGGATAGTCGTATATATGTATGTATATATATGAAAATTTTTTACTTTAATTAAATAAATAAATAATTACCAGTGTAGTTCTTCGAAGATTCGTGTTTTTCGTTCCGTAATAATTTTTTTTTACCAAATAAGTCAAGACAAATAGATTACAAATGTTATATAACGGCTGAAAATATTCAGTAAGACTATAATAATATATATTCAATATTTAAGGCTTGTTTTCTCGACTGTATGCGTTTTTTTAATTCGCCTAGTGTTCAGACCAACACAATAAAGTGAAACGAGGTATAATTGTATAAAAAGAAATATATACTCTACCTCTCGACGTCCCCTCGCATATAATAAGCATTTGTAGTGCATATCCAACAGCCGTGTTTGATATCAAGCTGAGTAATATCTTTGTGGTCAGACTGATGTCTTCGTAAAGCATTTGAGTCAGCATGTACGCCGCGTATGTGGAAAACCACGCTAGGCCCATAAACGACGCTGCTGTATTCGCTGAAAAATAATTGTAGTATTAGGCGAGAAATCCACTTCTAAGTTTTATTCTCGTAATAAATATAACAAGATAAATTAATTTAAAAATCAAAAACCCGACTGCTACTAACAAGACCATCTGCACTCAGCAGTACCGTATCAATATCAGTTCTATCTACTTATTAACCAACTTTAGATCGTTATAGACCCTAAAGGGCAATTCTGATGTAAAACGATATTAAAAATTTAAATGATTATTTAATACTTAATCAACGATACCCTACCTGACAAAGTTCATCGATTTTCATTTTTTTCTTTTTCACATTAGGGCGCCCAAAATCGGAAATCATTTTTTATGATTTATACGACATTCGTGCCATCATGACGAATTAAAAGACGTATCATTTATTAAAATCAGCTTACGCGTTTGGTGTAAATAGTGCCACAAATGTAGAAACTCACATACATACATACGTACATACATGCTTAGGCTGATAACACGTTAACCATTTTTGCGTCGTGCAGTCGGTTAAATATATCGTAGTAACGCTTTTAAAAATATACAAACATGTTAAGAACATCATGTACTATTAACAATTGTTGTTGAATCTCAACGAGGTAACGGGGGGCGTCGCACTAATGATATATCGTGCCCATGATTTAAGTCAAGGCTATGCAGTTAATGATGGTTTATGATTTCCAGTTCTTAATATCATCCGCTAATATATCATAAATTTTTATATTTACAAGATCGTTACTCGCTTTGCGTTGTATCATGAAGGCTTTTTAATGTCTTATAGGCCAATGACCATTTAATGACAACATAAGGACAGGATGTCACCAACTTACACAAAAAGGTAAGAAAAATACATTCGTCGTATTATTGATGTTTAAAAATTCACGGCTAAGGCGAAAACTACACTTGTAAGTTATGCTTAAAGACTTTCATAAAATTTAAATAAAATGTTCACCATTACATTTACACATGAAATAATTAACTATTAGTGACTCATTTATTGAAACTCATATTTTAAGTACGTTACCAGATTATAGAGTTGATTTTATATTAGTGACGATAGTCAAATTTACAAGTGTAATTCTCTCACAATCACATACATAAGTTATTACTTAATCATTACTAATAAATAATTCTTACCTCTAGTGAAGAATACACTGACCATGAAACAGAAGGACAGTGAGGCTATCACGAAGAGCGTTAAAAAGAAAAACAAAACGGACCACGGTGTGAAGGTCAGCACGGCATACCCTTCGCCATCTTCGGTCGAGTTGAAAGGAATCTAAAATTAATATTGTAACTGTAAAAAAATATTGGGAAACGAGTAGGCGACACATCTGATATTAAGTGATCACCGCAGATAATGGACATATGCAGCGCCACAGGAGCTACAAATGTATTGTCAGCTTTAAAAAGGACTTAGGGATGAAAGGGAACAAGAAGTTAAAAGGAAAGGACAGGAATGGGAAAAGGGTTCAGTTCTGACATTCACTTTACAAAACACAGCTATATTATATATATTATATTATCTTAGCCACTTTACGTCGATCTTCTGACACTGAGGTACTGCACCGGTCGAGCCAGCCCGTATACGATAATTGGCTATGGCTAAGCTCTACCTTAGTCGAAGGCCAAACAATTAAAAAAAAAAATTAAACGCTCTCGTAATCCCAGACATTAATTATGTAAAGTGGAAAGCATACATTTTGAGCGCCCGGCGAAATATTGGGAATCATTTTGCTCATACAGGTGACGAAATATTTTATGCATGTAAATGTTTTCGTTACTGACGAGTTAGAAACTCGTTGATTGACATTTGGTTGTCTGTTTTTTACTCTCGAAGTTGCGTGATGAAATACGTGTGTATTGACTCATAGATTTTTATGTACTTACAAAACATATATATATTTTTTAAATAATTGATTTTGTTAAAGATTAGTAAATGGTTATGGTCTATGGTAGGATGTTTTGAATTGGATCATGAATTTCAGAGATTACTCTTACATACAAACTTACAAACAAAATTTACTTTATAATAGTATAGTTGTATAAATATTTATAATACGATAAATTTTAGGATAGATAAAAATTCCTTAGCTTTATATAATGGGATAGATATACTAGACGGCCACGTGTTTATATCATGACCTTACAAACAATATGAGGTCACGGCCGAACAGCTGGTGGGTCAAAGTATAAAACATGTTCTGTCTCTTTTGATAATTATATGTTCCGCAACTAATATCGCTACATTTATAAAAATAGTGTGTCGGCTTGTACGTTCACAAATTAAATTTCTATTGGTCGAATATTATTGGAATTTTGTTCTAATTAAGTTATGATTGATAGTAATTAAATGAATGTGTTAAGTTAGGGAGTTACTTGTATAGCTTGAATAAGAACGGCATGTTATGAGTATATGGTAGAACTATATGCTCGCGACTTCGTCTGCGATGTCTGATGCCTACGTCATAGTAGCTTTATTCATGCAAAGTCTTAGCTCAATCGGTTTTAAAATTGACAAAGTTTCATACAAATTTTCATCCCCTATTTTATCCCTTTGGGGGGAAAATTAATCAAAATCCTTTATTAACGGGAGCAACGTTTTAACATCTACCTGAATGCCAAACTTCAGCCCCATCCGCCCAGTGGTTTGGGCGGAGTCAGACTTTTATGTGTTATATATTTAGATTCGTAGGCAAAGAAAATTGCGAGCAAAAGCTCAGTTACTTTACCGTTGGAAATTGGAAGCGATACATATTCATTATACATATATACATACATACATACATACATACATTTCGATTTCGTTGTATTCGTTTTATTTGGCTCCATTGTTTTGCAAATATTGTAATAAATTGACTATAACTTATTTTGTAAATGCTTGTTTTTATGTGCATATGGTAAAAATCTATTCGGCATCAATTCAAATAATATAAAATTACATTAAGTATATATAAAGTATATATTATTGTAATATTTTCTATAATATATAATCATATATTATTAAGAATTATTCTACTGGAAAATCAAGGCTTTCATAACCGCACTGTTTATCATAAAATTTGTTTTTTTGTCGTGAAGTAATTATACAATCACTACATACATAATTTGAACTAAAAACACGCACCTAATTTTTCATTTTCATTTCATTAGATATTTCTAAATTACTTTTAACAAATGGATGCTGATAAGCAATAATGTGTCAACCTACAAAAAGTCAAATTCTGAGAAATTGATGTTTTTTGATACTGCATCACCTATTTAACATTATTAAAAAAAAATAAGGTCCTATAAACTAAAAAAGTCCAAATATTGATCGTTAATCGAGAATTATACTTAAAAATTCTGCTCTCAGACTTTCATAAAGATTTGTATGTTGTGTGTCATTGCTTTACACTTGAATGAATTTATTGTCAGTGCCTTTTTTTGACATTCACATGTTTCGTAACATCTTACGACGTATCTGTTACTAGGTTACAAAATTGTTTTATATCGCTCTCGAAAATAAAACTTACAAATGAACTTCTCGCCTCAGAGAGATCAGAAAAGAAAAAAAAACATATTATTCTTATTGAGCATGTCATTATTTTGAGACTTTAATCGTAATCTTATATCATATCTTATTCTTTGATACCAACAAATCGTTGTTAGGGACCCTTCGCCGTATATGTGTATAGGTATCAATATTCAAAAAAGTTACCACACAACTGATATCGTTATCTTTAGTTTAAAATAGTATTAATTCGTAACATAATCAATTCTCACCTTAAATAGTATCACCATGAGTATTACAGATATGAGGAGGAATGAGAATTGTTTGATGAACCACGCCAGCCAATGCAGCCACGACGGCAGTCCCATTATTGTCATAGTTTCCTGTGGAAATAACCATAAGTTATACACACGACTCTCAAGATATCAATGAATATTGTAAAACTGTTTTCTTTAACCATTTTAAGGAAAATATAGAATAATATTAACTTGAAATACGTTTATTTTCAACTAACATTCCGATCGCGACTTCATTAATGTGGAATACGCTTTTATCACGCTACCGTTTACATCGCACAGAAAACGGGTATTTTTCGAAAAAGAAAGGATTACCTGTCAATGGATGTAAATTACATCCCTGTAAAATTTTATAGAAATCGATCCAGTACTTTTTGAGTCTATTTATTCCAAAAAACATACAAAAATATAAATCTTTCGTCTCTGTTATATTTATAATACATCTATATTATAAATATTATAGGCTGGTATGGCATCGTAGCATCCGCTACACTTCCCCCACTAGGCATGTTAATAAAAAGTTACTATGCGTTATTCTGACGTACATATCTAGATTTATAATATATAAATTTCGCAAAAATTGTTATCTTTTTTTGCTAAGTATCTTCCTTTATAATGCAACAAAATTAATGTTTGATAAGTCAATTTGAAGATCTTTTTTCGGTGTCATGACGGAAGTTAAGTCAACTAACGTTTTTTTTAAATAAAATGAAAAAAAATATTACGTCATTAATTACCAACGCTGCGAATATTTGCACGAGTCACCTAGTAAGCTATGTTACTGTAAAGTTCATCAAAATGTTTTTTTTTTATTATAAAATGTAGATGGTAAAAGTACAGGACCTCACATGCATTGCCAGCTTAAAAAGAATTAAGGATAAAAGGGAATAGGAAGTAAGGAAATGAATAGGCGATTGCTTTATATCTGAACTAGTAGTTGCTCGCGGTTTCGCCCGCGTATATTTTGGAATTTCAGCTCAATAAACCTATCTGCTAAATTCTTACCGTTCCAGGATTTAATACTCCCTAGCTCACTATAAGGGATGAGTTTGAAATTCAGGGATACATATATTTAGTCATTCTCCCTAAGTAAAGTTTGTGCTGAATTTAAGGATAATCGATCAAAATAATACATTTTCTCCGTACAAACTTTACTACCGCCTTGCATCCCAGTGTGGAATAATGGTACCCTGTTTTCTATTTTACATTTCATTACTATCACCCAGAAGTATGTGTAGTAAGTTTTAAGTTAATATGACCACGAAATAAGATTTTGCATACAAACGTTTTTACCAATTTTCACCCTCTTAGGGGTGAATAATCAAAGAATCCTTTCTTAGTGGATGCCTGCAACCTGAAAGCCACCTTACTGCCAAAATTTTAAATTCGTAGCCCCTGCGGTTTAGGCTCTGCGTTGATGAATCAGTCAGGACAAGTGATTTTATATGTATAGATAGATAGATTTCCTGTCAGTGCCTTTATTTTTGGCACTCACAGCTTTCGTAAGGTTGCCTAAGTAACAGTTACAGAGTTGTTTTAATAACTTAAGACAATAAAACAACTACGATGACAAACATATTCTTAAATGTAATTCTCGTCTAATATCTAATTAACAGGATAAGTTCGCATCACTACAGTTTAGGTGCACATTAAAATATACGTATAATAGGACGTGCTTCGCAGTCTCACCCACGTCAAGTTTTTGCTATATTGACGCTTTGCCATACGAGTCAAACGCGATATTTTATTTTATTTATCTGTAGTAATAATATAAAGAGAAACGAAAAATAGGTAAAATATGTTTGTAAGTTTGTATGTAGGACGTAATCTGTAAAACTACTGATCCGATTTGAAAAATTCTATTTGCATTAGATAGCACTTGTATTGAGAAAGGTTATAGGCTTATCACATGACGCTACGACAAAGAGGCGCGAAACAGTAACCATAAAAACGAGTGAAACCGCGAGGAATACTCCCTTCGTACAAAGTAATAAATTTTACCTCTTTAACAATTCGCGGTATAAGAGTCAGATGAACGTGTCTACGTTTTAAAAATGTTACTTTTTCCTAATTTAGCAGTACTCATAATATAGTTTTTTTTTTGGTTCTATCGAAAAGTTGTTCTAATAAATATAACGTTTTTTTGGAATTAGTGAAATCTTAAATTACGTTGTTTTGCCATTTCATAGAAAAAATTTTCAACGGTTTTAGTTAAAAAAAATAACTGGTCAAGTGCGAGTAGGACTCGCGCACCAAGGGTTCCGTACAAACTTATAGAAATCTATATAATCTAACCCATCTACGCCATTTGTGGTCTTCATCATCAGTTCCAACATAAGTTACTATCAAAAATACCTAAATCGGTATACGCTTGCCTATAATATTTGAGGAGTTCCCTCAATTTCTCCAGGATCCCATCATCTGATCCTGACCTGAAGACAATGGGACCACCTTGGAAGTATACCTTTTCAAACAAAAAATAAATTTTGAAAATCGGTACCCAAATGGCGGCGTAATCGGCGAACAAACATAAAAAAAAAATTAAATACAAGGTCGAATTGAAACCACTCCTTTTTAGAAGTCGCTTAAATATAATCAAATATTATGTAAATATGGATCACGTCCCAAAAACTATTTTGAAACTACTTAGGAGCACTTTAATTTAAAACACGATCATGGATGCAATCCATGGAAACACAAAATTTTATTTAAGTACTAATACACCTTATACTTTCAAAAAAAAACTTATAGCGCGATTCAGGATACACCTAGCACCATCTCTTGACAATTTCAATGAACTAACTTGTTGACTGACATTAACAACATAATTATATTATATTTTATTCTCGTTTTATTTTTATTTATATTCTACTACACTCCACTACCCCTGCACTACGTTCGTAAAATAAGATTTACATTATCAATCAAAATATCGAAATATATATTA
Organism: Hypolimnas misippus; assembly: GCA_037950945.1. Classification (NCBI taxonomy): domain Eukaryota; kingdom Metazoa; phylum Arthropoda; class Insecta; order Lepidoptera; family Nymphalidae; genus Hypolimnas; species Hypolimnas misippus. The sequence goes on along the minus strand of JBBEEQ010000029.1, from coordinate 7,476,324 downwards.
GTGTTGCCAAGACGAAAATAATTAGTCCTTAATTCGAACAAAAGTAATTGTTTATTTATAAATAACTAATTATATTACTAATAACCAGAAGACTTATATGTATAGATAAATAAGTAAATTAAATAACTCGATCTGTTTGAATTTAATTTTAAAATTTTCGTACTAAGTCAATACTAGTACTTAAATCAAATCGCGTGAAGCTCTTATATTGAATGTTAATTACGTAATGACGTTATAAATCGACGATAAAACTTTTAAATGAAAAGTTTATTTTATAATTTTTAGCGCGTTTAAATAATAATTAAAATAAAAATTTTTATTAATCGAGCAGAATTATATCACAGTTAATGTCATAATGTTGTAATAGATGGCATTAGCTGTACGCTGCATCGCGCTATCATTTTGTTAGCTGCGATATATAGATTGCATTGCGTTGTTTATAAAGGTTTGCTGCTTTTTAATGTTTTCGTATTGATACAAATGTCTTCTCAGTGTTTGTAAAATTGTTTTTTTGACCATGGTCAACTTCTATGTTAATTTGTTACAAGTACATATAATTTTAATTCTAAGATTAATATATTTTCCGCTTGATCAATTTACAACTTGATACATTTACGCGTTCCTGAGAAAAAGGTTGAAAGACAGACGTACAGACTGACAGACACACGAACAGAAATTTACAGTTTTCGGATTTTTTCCTTTATGTATACTAAAGGACCTTGCTCCTGGCCAAATTTCATAATGCTTGGTCAATGGGAAGTACCCTGTAGGTTTTGATTCCCTTGCGAAAACGTTAAAAACGCTATCATACTTAAAATATGTGATATAAATGACCGTATCTTTTGATTGCGTTAACTTAGAATTTTGATTTTTTCACAGCTCTTAGTAATTACAACACTGAGTACTTGACGTTGATAAAAATTTGTTACCTTCACGCGTTTCTGAGAAAAAGGTTGAAAGACAAACTTACAAACAGATACATACAAAAATTTACAGTTTTCGGATTTTCTCCTTTATTTGTACCATAAGTTCTTACTTCTTGCCAAATTTCATCGTGCTAGGTCAATGGGAAGTACCCTATAGGTTTTGATTCCCTTGCGAAAACGCTAAAATGGTCAAAATATACGACATATTTTCCATTATCTTTTGATTGCGTTGACTTAGAACTTTAATATTTTCACGGCCGCGTGTCATCGTAGACTTGAGTATATGATATTAATTTCAACATGATACGTCTATGCATTTCTGATAAAAAAGGGTTGACATCCCGACAGACAGACAGACAGACAGACAGACAGACAGACAGACAGACAGACAGACAGACAGACAGACAGACAGACAGACAGACAGACAGACAGACAGACAGACAGACAGACAGACAGACAGACAGACAGACAGACAGACAGACAGACAGACAGACAGACAGACGGACAACAAAGTGATCCTATAAGGGTTCCGTTTTTCCTTTTAAGGTACGGAACCCTAAAAAGATTTTAGATATTTTGTAGATACGTTCATCTGGTTGTTATACTGCGAATTTTAGATAAATATTTGTAAATTTATTTATTCAACGTTAAAATAAAACACTAATATTGCAAATTAAAGATATTGTTCACGCGACGAATTATAAAATATCAATTTAAAGACGTATAAAATAATATTAACTACAAATTTCTATTCTGTGCTAATCAAATGATTCTGGTTTACAAAGTGGGTTTCACGCATTAATATTAATATTATTTCCAGCTACCTATTCATAATGTCAATTTTTAAATGACGATACAGTTTATTTTATCCATTTTTATATGTTTTAAAGATTCGATACGATTTAGATTTGCAAATATTACACAATGTTATATAATGTTTCCCATCAATTTAACAAAAATAATAAAGTTTGATAGCCAAAATCAAAATCTAAACATACTTTAGTCGAGTTGGCTTTTACAAGCATCTCTGAATCGTCAAAACCGAAACGAAAAAAATATTTAAATTAATGAACCTACCACCTCTTTGGAATGTAGATTCTACCGAGAAAAACCGGCAAGAAACTTGATAGCTACGCCTTTAGTATTATTGATCTATACTTGTCCAGTTATCCTGATTGATTAAAATAGACCCTAAACCACTGAGGCTTCGGCAGGTGATTTATGTTGTGAGCATCCATTAAGAAATTTTGGAAATTTCATCCCAAATGTGTTGAAATGAGGGAAGGGATCGGTTGTATGGAAGTGCGATATTATAAGAAATACGAAATTTAATATGCCTACTTCGGGTTGAACATAAATATCGTGTGCATTGAAATGAAGTAGTCCTTTTTTGTTGTCGGTTAAAAATAATTGTAACCTACTTTTGTTAGAAATAGAAATTTTTCGCGTCGACTATACATCCTTTGTTTTATACAAATTACTAAAATATGCTAATGAGATTGCAATCTTAGGCGAGAATTACACTTGTAAGTTTTGCTAACGGACTTACAGAATATGCAGACAAATTATTTAAGATTCCTTTTACATCTAAAAGAACTTATTGTCAGTGATTTATGAATTGAAAATCACAACTTACGCGAGTTTTGTTTATTCAGCTCACCTAGATAACTATTATAAGGTTACAGAGTTAGCGAAATCCGTGAAATGAAAAACGTACCGTATGACGAGAAGCGACTTTTTAAAGAGAAAGTAGGTAATACTTTATCATGAAGATCTGTTTTTATTGGTTTTTTGTGCGTTTGTTAGTCAAAAACGAACTTATAAGTTATTTCATAAATTAACGTCAAATTGCAACTATTATAGGTACAAGGTTTTTTTTGAGATAATAGAATTCTGAAATTACAATTTGATGAAAATGTGCCGCAATTTTTGTAGTTAATTTTGCATATTAGCAAGGCTATTGCAAAAAATGTAATATTTCAGTTTTTTATAATTAAATAATGCAGTAATTATTATTTCATTGTTGTCTTCTTTTCCACGCTTACTATTTATATAGGTACGTATTATATTTTATTACATTTAAATACTTGAATAGATAAAGGAAATCGTAAAAATAAAGTCAAAATTAACAAATTTATTCCGTGTTCATTCAACGTATCTTTCGCCAAAGTCACAGCCGTATAAAATAAACGAATAAGAAAACGTCAGTCGACTAAGTATATGTGTATGTTATATTAATATTCAACTACATTAAACTAAGCATATAATACTCGAAAGTATACTTTTTTGATTGTATACTATTCGATACAATATTTCTGCAAGCATTTTGTAAAGATGTCTTAGATTTTCGCGATTATTACTCATTGAAATAAAACTGTTTTAAACGGATTTAAATCGCGTAATTAATTATTTTTATCATCCCGACGTTTCGAGCACTTTACAGCGTTTTTGGTCACGGGTAGACTAAGATGATATTTGTCTATTTGAGGTTTAAGAAAAATATTATTTACAGTACCAACTAAGAAACCGTTGGCGGTACAGATTTAAATCCGTTTAAAATAGTTTTATTTCAATTTTGTAAAGATTTCATCGTAGCAACATATATCACGCAGATTAATGTATAAAGTCGTCTTAGGTGTTTTTTATACAAAAAATAGCTAGCAAATGAGCAGGCGCGACACTAACTGCCTTACTACAAAAAATTTAAACAGACGTTAAACGCGTGTTTAAAAAAATCCATACTACAAATCCGTGTCTAAAGACAGTTTTGAGTTAAACATGCTTTAGATATAGATTAATATGCGTTTAAAAGATATCTAAAACCTATTTTAGCTGTCAAATGTAACGTCAAACATTTTATTATTTTTTTTTTATGATTTTACTCGCTGTTAAGCAATTTAAATAACATTTCAAGTAATGTTTAATTTTTAAGCACTTTTCAGCTAGACACGCGTTGAACATGGTTTTATTGCGTCTTTTGTAGTATGGCAGCTAATGTTGAGTGATCACCGTCACCAATAGATATTTTCAGACCAGAGGAACTACAAATGCATTGCCTTAAAAATTTCTAAGGATAAAGGGAATAGGACATAAAAAATATGATGGGGAGGGAGGCTCTCTCACCGCATGAAACCTTATTATTTATATTATATTAGCCATTTCACATCAATATCCGGCTAGCCACTCCGTATACGAGGTGTAGTCAGTAGGCTGCAGCTAAGCTCTACCTCAGTAAACATTTAGAAGTTAATGTGATAAAAAGAATATTATCGTTATGTGGGCTAATTCCACACGTCGAATGTAAAAAAACTCGTAATTACCGCTGCTACAGTATAGCTGCATCCTTGGTATTTGTACAATACTAAAGCTATATATTATTGTTAATAAATATCAAAGCTGCCTTAATTATTGAATGTATTACTTATTTCTATAACCAGCTTCCCTGACTAAAAATATACACATATGTACATAGTATAAAACAAATTCGCTTCCCGCCGTCTGTACGCTTAGATCTTTTAAACAACCGATTTGGATGCGGTTCTCATTAATAAGCCAAGTGATTCAAGAGGAAAGTTTATACGTATAACTAGCGGTTCCTCGCGGTTTTACTCGCGCTTAACATAGTATTTTCATACAAACTTTCAAACTTCGTTTTACAAAGTTTGGAAAATCCCGTCTTAGTAAACCTATGTACGTCCTAAAAAGATACATATACATATATACTATAGATACTTGCATATTATGTTAAAAAAAAGTTGACAAATTCTGAAGATTTTAATGTGAATATGGAAAAAACTTCATTGAACCCATTCGAAGCCGGGGCGGGTCGCTAGGGAAACATAAAACAAAGCTATTTTTAGGTAATTATTAAGAAGAAAAAAAACTTACTTTCAACTGCATTTCCTTTTCAGCGGTGACGACACGAACGGTGTTCACGAAAGTGTAAGCGAAACACATCATTATTATCATTGATATAAATCTCTCCATAGCAACAAGCAAATCGTCTTGTCTGTATGGGAGCTGAGGTAGACGTTGAAGGTAGACTTTTGTATTGATTGACTTTCCCGTTTTTTGCTTTATAATTTCCTGGGACACGGCGTGTTGAACGGCCAGAAACATTTCGGGTGAATAACCTAAAAAATATTCCTATGTTAACAAATGTCAAAACAATTGTTTATAAAACTACCACTCTTGAATAACGAATAATACACAGAGAAACATTTCTATAAATATAAATGAATACAAAAAAAAACAGGAACGTGTAAAACAAAGATTTTTTAAGTCTATTTTCGTAGAATTTTCATTATTTATGCGCATGTGTTACTGTCGTCGAAAAAATTCATAATTTTATCGCAAAGTTTCTTAAAGGCTGAATAAAACGAAATTTCACTTCAGCCGGGAACGATTTTAAATACGTATTATTAAAGTACATAGATAAAATAAAATGACAACATAAATAAAATTATAAATACAATATACGCGATTTCATTTTTTGAAAATTTTCAGACCTTCTTAATATAGATCTTTTTTTTATTTAAATGTATTAAATTTTAGTGTTGTTCTGTTACTGTAGCACTGAAAAAATATTGTTCAAACCTGGCATTTTGCCCCCATACATATCATCTGGCTCGCGAGGACCAGGTTGAGGGAACAAAGGAAAGAGTAAATTTGTCCTCCAACTTATTCGCAGCGGATGTTCTAACATTGGTGTTCTCATAACTGCCGGAAATCTCAGGGTCACTTTGATATCATCTGGCCATTCAGTGGCATCTAAAAATTACGATTAACGAGAATAAAGGGACGTCTACGTAATAGGCGATAAACGCAAAACAAGCGTGCGATGCTGTTTTGTGTAAGTATTTATGTAGTCCGAGTTTTCACCCGGCGTGCAGCGCGTGGTTCCGCAGTTTAGTTAATCTCTATATATTGCCGAATATGATTACGTCAGTGTGATCATTTGCTATAGCTTACTAGAAAACAAATTAATAATAATAATAATATTAATCAACAATTAAATATTATTTTAAACCCAATCTTGAACTTATAGTAAATTCTAGTTACACGTTATAGCACTCTCATCGACGATATATGTTTATGCTATGATATGTCCATCGTTTTGTACAGTACACTGCTTTGTAATCAATGTCGTCAAAAGCGCGCTCAACTAAGTTAGTAATATTAAGTAATATGAATATAAAAAAAAACTCTAGAAATTAGTTTAGTCAGCAAGTTAAAGCGTTACTTAAATAACGTATTGTTGTAGCACGCATTAAATGTTTTATTGTGTGAACTATGTTCCTAATTTACACTACGAAATATGAACTTTAGGAGTGTATACATGACGGATGTATTTTCTTCGTGTCAGCTCGTATTTTGACGCTCGTAATGTTTATGTCGTATCAATCGAAGTAATTAAAGTGCGCGTTCGTGCATACGAAACAAGCATGTTATTGTATGAAAACACCGTTTAAGCGCCGAAAATACGCCGGGTGTATACATGTACTAAATACTAAATGTCATGATCAGAAAATATTATTTAATAATGTGATTAATATTTTTATTAATATTTTATTGCAATGAATAAAAACTTTGTTTATTAGCTGTTAAGTATAATAATTAGGTATTTAATATATAATACTATTAATTACTCACTAGCCATAGAATCATCAAATTGAATGCCAACAAGGATGTGATTCATGACATTCGGCTGTGTGAGGGCAGCCTCCAGTGCTGATGAATCATTATACCCTTTAGGTTGAGGAAGCATTTTAGTGTCAAAGAATAGTGCAATGAATCCATTCAGATTATCTAATGCTACCATGGCCATGGCATCTTCTGTCACCTTCCTAGTAAGTGGATTTTCTGGAGAAAATGCTAAAGTTCCTTCCCGTTTTGCTGATGTAAGGTTTCCTCTAAATATAATAAGTAGTAAATAAAACAATAATTGTTAACATGTTTTCAGAATTTAAACAAAATATAGCATTAAATTTAAACTCTTTATTTTTTCTTTTAATACATAACAATAAAAATCATATATATTTTAGAAAAATATAACCATATTAAGTTCATATTTAATGTTTACCCTGGTTTGTGGTGTTTAGTTTAAAAATTTGCACTGATAGTTAAAAGTACACTTTTATATAAAATCATTATTTTAAATATAAATTAAAGAAACATTAAAAATGTTATTTTCTCTGATGTGCAAAATATTTATTGTTAAATGAGTACTTACAACTGCCTCCCACTGATATTGAAATATGTTGGAAGAAAAGGTGGATACGAAATTTCTGGCTTCGATTGCGGATCGACGAGACATCTTATTAATATTAAAAATAAAGAAAATATCACAGGAGATGCTATTTCAAAAAGTGTTTGCCATTTGTGTCTTCGTTGTAAAAGAAAATTTTTCCAAATTAATAATTTTAATTTTTCAAATGAAGACATTTTTTATGCCGCTGAAATAAAATTATTATATTGTAATATTACTGAAAGGTGCTTTAATTAAATAAAAATACGAAATATAGCGCGATTATACTATTAGTATAATACAAATAAAATAATACTCTTTCGCTGTACAGTACGAAGAAATCTATTTTTGTAACATATGAAACTGAAAATAATATGGAAATAGGGCTTTCGCAGAAAAAAATTAAAAATAGGAAATCCTCGTATTTAATAAAGAACAAAAATAGCTTACCCAAACATTGCACTTTTATCACAATTTTAATATAATCCTTATTTTTAATATACACCAATCACACACACAATTCAAATATACTAGTCGTAATCATAAATTAACATTTATTAAGTAACGAGCCAATAGCTCAGTATTAGCATTTAATTAATCTGATAGTACACATAACGTCAAACTCAACTGTGGACTGTCAAAGTGTCAATCCTCTTTCTCTAGTCACTATAGAGTAGCTTTATGGTATATTTGTTTATTGTTTATGTATAAGTTTAGTGCATGTATACATAACTGGTGCAGAACAATAGATCTCACACATCTATGTTGCCGAAATACTATTTAGCTTCACAAATATTTTTTCATCGGTTATAAAAAGACTTTGAAATTGAAATTACTATCATTAGTACACACAGTAATAATTTAACACCCTACCCTCTTTATTATACGGTGCCTTTAAACTAGTGTCCAGAATGATATGCAACCGTATTGTCTAGTAGAATATTTAATGACTACCATGGGATGACCAAGTAGTCATCGATGAATAGACTAGGCAAGTAGTTAAGCGTTACCGTTTAATGATTAAATGGATGAATACCATTCAGGCCGCTAATTGAATGGCGCCGTATACTATCGAGTTTCTTCCCAGTTCTTCTCGATAGAATCTATATTCCAAACCAGTGTTAGCTTTATTATTGATGTATTTTTTTTTGTATTGACGAATCAAAGAGGTTAGGCTGCTAATATCATACGTTAATCAAACCTAAAGTAGACAATACCCTAAATAAATGATTCACACTCAAAAGTGAAAAATATAAATTAGAACATGATCTTCTAGTGCTGCCGGAGCGACACGGTCGAATGCATCTCAGCGATCCCGTGACGCTCCAAGAGAGGCGTGGTAAGGATGTTGGTTTTTAGTGGGTAGTCCGGTTCAACGTTAAGTGCGGGAGTCCCACATACCCGCCAGAGACTATGTCTCTTACGGGATGCGTAAATGCATTTCCCAACAATAAAAAAAAATGATCTTCTAGTGCTAGCATTTAGCAGGGTGGGTATAATAGTCGAGACCAGTTAGTTATGTCTACAAAAAAAAGATTGCATTGTTTTGAACAATTTTTATAGATTGCGTCAAATTGCAAGTAAATGACAAATTACAGCTTTCTAACTACTAAAAATCTATAAAAACTAAGTCACTAACAATCAAACAAACAAAAAGCCATGGCGATACTAAAAGGGTTCCTAAGTAAATACGGAACGTTAAAAAGGATAAAAATCAATGTGAATTAATTACAATAACATTAATGCCTAAGACTCATCTGTTCGCATGTGCACTTACAGATTATCTTTAATATCCCGATGTGAAATTCATTGCAACCTTTCATATATATGTACATGCAACGACTATTTGCCAAGTCGTCCAAAAGTGGAAGACATTTTAGTTTCAAACTTCATATTCTATGCGCTAATAACATAAGTTTAGTTAAAAATATCATTGATTATTATTGTGTAATCACCTTAAGATCGCACCGAAATATTTTCTTAAAACTATGAATCCAATTCAATTTTAAAAACTTAGGAGAACAGATACTAATAGACTCAATATGGCGCATATGTCAGTAGCAGGTAGCTTAACATATCAATGTTTTCTAATTGGTTTTTCCTAGATTTTATAAATTTATTATTTAAAAGATAGCATTAACTTTTATTTATTATGTCTACAAATAATTTATCGTCAGTTTTAAAATCATGTTCGGAAAGTGAACTAATAAACGAAGTAGCGGAAGCGAATATGACACCAAAACAGGTAGAAGGATCCCGATTAAAGCGTACTTTTACCTTGCCTCGTAATCCCTTTGGGACATCGAAGCCTAGTTCAAGTAAAAATAAGACAACCGACAGTGATAATAAGCCAACGAGTGCAAATTCTGTGATTAATGTTACGCAAAAAGATGAGGGTGGCTTGGAAAGGAAATTGTTTAGAAGGCCATCATGGAAGATATTCCTCAATAAGATCGCTCAACACATGAGTACAGTGAACGTTTCAGGTGTAAGTATTACATTTAATATTCTACCAAGACTGTTTTTTTTTAGTACAATAAATAATATGAGTAACTTGCAGGTTAAATCAGGACCAGTAGCTATCAACAGTGATCGAGTACCATGTAGTGGTGAGCCACCGTGGCCACCAGGGACCATTCCTGCAGCTACTGGCATTAAAAATCACGGAAATACTTGTTATATGAATGCTGTACTGCAGTGCCTTTCCCATACTGATGTCATAGCTGAATATTTTGTTTTAGAACATTACAAGGTATGTAATTTTGTAAAGGGTTAATCATATTTAGTAAGTTAAGAGTTTTATGTATCATTGTGATACTTAATATGTTTCTGTATTTAGTTTCATACAAAATTTTTTAGTTGTTTTGTATATTGTTTGTATATTATGACAGTTGTAAAATAAGTAAATTAAGACATTTTTTATAGATTGATTTGCAAAAGAGAAATAAAATAAATTCTAAGAAGTATGGTACTAAAGGTGAAGTGACCGAACAGTTGGCAGCTCTATTAAAAGCATTATGGTCATGTCGCTATACACCGGATATGAGTACAGCTTTTAAGGTTTGTCACCCATAACTTATAACTTGTTATATTCGTCAATAGACCATTTACTTAATAAATTTAGGAACCATTTACCTTTTAATGTTTTAATGTAAATACATTTTCTCTTATGTATGATGTAATGTTTGTAAATATTTCAAAACATTATGTTTATTGTTTCATGACATCAATTTTCACATTACAGGCAGCAGTGGAAAGACACGGAACACAGTACAGAGGAAATAGTCAACATGACGCTCAGGAATTCCTTTTTTGGTTACTTGACAAGGTTCATGAGGATCTCAATACGGCTACAAAGAAAAAATATAAAACAATTAAAGTGATTATATTTTAATATTAATAATAATTTAATATAAATTTATGTTGAATTCCTTTACAGATATTAGTATGATAATTTTTTTATTAAGTTACATAATAAAAGTATTGTAAAGAATTTTAAACTGTTGAGTACTTAAATATATAACAATATTTTCTTTTATTTTAGAATACTGTGGGCAAATCGGATGAAGTTGTAGCAGCAGAAACTCTGGCAAACCATGCTCGGAGAAATAGCTCATTTGTACAAGCTGTTTTTCAAGCTCAGTACAGGTAACATACAAAGTAGATTTTTTAATAATAGTCTACAAATGTTTTGAATTGTAAATCCAGTAAGACGTAATTAATAAGGTCATTTGATAATGTTAAATTATTGTGAACTGTGACGCTTATATCATTTCTTGTGCCTTTAATAATGTTGACTATTTGATGCATATACATGATAATTATATGCTATACTTTTATGATTTAAGATCTGCGTTAACATGTGCAAAGTGTGAGCGAACATCTTGCACATTTGATCCATTTCACTGCGTTAGTGTTCAACTACCTACCCGGCCAGCTGCCGCTCAACCCTCTCCTCTGCCTGTTAATGTTAGTATAATAAAATGTATAATTTAAAATTCAATATACATTTTTGCATGCCTTAGTTCGAATATGCTAAGGCGATGTTCTTCTATTAACTAAAAATCAAGTTGCCAATTTTGACACATTAAATTATATCTTATTTTTTTTGTTTTATTTATATAAAATGTACCAAATTAGGGGATAGTAATATTTAATTTGTGTTAACATATGTCAAAACAACTAAGAAAATCAATAATCATTGAAATTATATGGTAAAAAGTTGCTTTTTAATGTATAGTAATGGTATTGATTATTTTTAGGTAGTATATGTAAATCAGCAACCTCGACAAGTGCGTATTGGTGTTGAGTTACCTCCAAACTCAACAATGGATGACCTTCGAACAGCATTGCATACGGACACTGGAATTGATAGAGACCATATTATATTAGCTGAGATCAATGAAAATGGTTAGTATCATCAACACTTTTTATTTATTTATTTTATCTTAGTTCATAGATATTTTTAATTTAGTATCAGAAGAAAAATAATATAAAACTTACTGTTCTTGCTCTTGCATTAAACATTAATCTCATCTTTTTTAGTATATAAATATACAGTTTTGTTTAGATTGAAAAAATATATTTTAATTTTTATATAATACTTTCATTATGTTAATACAATCTTCAGAAAGTAAAGTCATAATGCTGGCATGTTTCCATTAATGTGTGAATAAATATATAATAATATTTTAATATTTTGTTCAAAAAAATTAGTCATCAGTGACAGAGAATTGTAAGCTGAAGTCAAATTAAATGTTATATAACTTTTTGATATAAACTGGGTTACAATTATACTTTAAAAGCATACATCACGTCTTTAACTAAGTGACGTGTGTTTAAGATAAAAATTGTTTTTTTTTTTTTTTCATTTTTTCTTTAAAAAACCTTCTTTGTTTTAAACACAAGGCCAAAGTTAGATGAATGATTGATTTTGTGATTTATTAACACTACATATTAAACAGATTTAAATAATAAATCAGCCAAGTGCGTGTCGGGCCACGCACAATGTAGGGTTCCGTAGTTGTCAGAATTGTCAAGATCGGTCAAGCAATCTTCGAGTACCTATTTTCGTAAAAAAGTTTACGACGAACTGGGAATTTCCTTTTTTAAGTCAGTTTATACAATATACCTACTTACAATTTTAAACCTTTTATTATTATTAAATTATTTTTAATTTCTCTTTATATGTATTTCGAGACTAAAATATTTTTAATGTGAAATGAATGTTTGAATGTGAATTATACTAACGATTTTGAACTTTATATGTTCGTCGATTATTTATTATTCTAACACTTGTAAAATATACTTAGCGCCAATAATTTTCCTTTCTGATTAGCGCCTATGAAATCTATGGAGATTTGGTTGAAAACTTCATAAGTGCGATTCAGAATCACTCGCGACATGTTTTATTGAGACATTGTTTTATACCTTATTTTATATTTTATTTTAATTTAAACTTATTAAATATTTATTTATTTATTCATTTAAATTCATATATTTATTCAAAATTATTAATATTTACATAATGTGATGCTTTAAAAAGTGAAATATTTGTTTTTACTTAGATCATCTATAACTCGATAACCATAAGAACCCACATAGCCGTGATAATTTTCCTTTTAAATTCATTATATGTACCACTATTGTGAATTTTTTCATATTTTTAGACGCAGCAGTTTAGTGGGTAGAGGGGGGGGGGGACACTTGACTCTAAGAAAAATTGACACTTCAAAGCTTAATATTTCGGAAACAGTTCGTCGTTCGGAAAAATGATTTTTCCACACCTATAATATTTTTAAAAGACCTATCTAACGATACCTCTATCTATTTCTTTTCTCATTTATCCCATGCTGTGGCATGGGATAAATGAGAAAAGAAATTTTTGGTCTCTCTTAACACATAGGGAAGACACCCTGAAAAAAAATATTTTTAAGATTTTATTGTACGACTTTCTCGGCGTAATTCATATGTATACTCATATCGAATTACAGCTTTCTGGTATTAAGGGTTTCGGAGCAAAGCCGCGGACAGACAGACAGACAGACAGACAGACAGACGGACATGGCGAAACTATAAGGGTTCCGTTTTTTACTACGGAACCCTAAAAATGACTTACTGTAGTTTTATGTAATATGTTTGTAATATCAACTTGATATTTTATAGCAGTACAATAAAACTAATATTATAATTTATTAATAAATAATATTATAAATTATAATTAAACCTTTTTCTTGGTAATTAACATTATTTTGCCGTTTTACCAGCATGATATGTTGATAAAAAGTACCCTGTATGTGTAATTGAGATGTATAAAATATATTACACCAAAATCTGTTACATACTTTTTGCGTTCAAGAGCAACAAACATCCATCCATATAGTACTTATTAAATTTCGAAATTTCTTTAATCTATGGAATATGTGTATATAATTGTAACATTTTTGTAACCAACGTACAAAAAAGGAGTAGGTTTTTTAATTAACTGGGCACTATATTTTTCTATTTTATAAAGATATGATTACTCAAAAACAGCTTGACCAATTTGAATAATTCTTTGTTTGTTTGAAAGAACTTTCCCATTGGCTTTATATATTTTCACCAAAATCGTTCAGTACTTTAGTTTTAAAATCAAAATAACTGGAATAAATACTAATTATTACATAATGGTCATCCAAGTAAACGAAATTACGTATTTTGCTTCTGAAACCGATTCCCCTTATTTCAAAAAGTCTTGTCATTGGATTTTTAATTATTTATAATGTAGTCTATTTTTTTTTATTTGGTTTTTTGATAAAATCACGAATTTTCGAACATAACTTTTCGACAATTTCTTATCTCTGATTCATATGTGTGGTTAGAAGTATGCCAGATTTGTTTTTTAATTAAGCCAAGTAAAGGAAAATAGACTATACTCAAGAGTTGCTAGTGCAGTTATGTTTTGTCGCAGGCTGGAGCGCGGGGCGCGCGGGCTGGGAGGCGGCGGGTGCGGAGGGCGGCGCACTGTACTGCGTGGAGGCGCCGCCATTACTGCAGCCGCCCAGCGCGCCCTACCTGCTGGTGCTGTGGGTCAACATGCTCGACGGAGAGAGATTTGGTATGGTTTGTGTGTGGAGGATTTAGGGGATGGCCTAGGTCGAATCTACTTTAATGCTTAATTTATGATTTGTCACAGATGAACTTAAATTCTATTGGAGGGTTAGAGGAGAGGGGAGCTTGATTTCCTTAGACCGTTAGATATGGCTGAATTGAATGTTTTAAAATTTATATGATGAGAACAAAAAAGTAATACAGAAATGTAAAAAGAGTAGAGGCTTATCCTGTTACCTTATCCACGTTATCGTTTTCGTCTATTTCAAACAAATAATTTAATAAAATTTATATTACTTTCAACAAGGTTCTCCATACGCCATGCAAGTCCCTCGTGAAATATCATATGAAGATCTCCAGAAACTGATGTTAAAGGAGATGTGCCAGGTGGTGGCGGAGCGCGTGCTCGAAAATGCTCAAGGAACTGATATCTTCAAAGCAAGAATTGCGGAGGCTCACCGTCCAAGAGACTCCGCGTATTTGCAACCGGAGGTATTACAGTAAATTATTATTGAATTTTTTAAAAATTATTTATTTTTGTTTATTTTAACTACACTATAAATTATGGTAAATATTTTTTTAATAGTGCTTACTAAGAGTAATACATTTGTTACAGTTACCGCATCCATTGTTTGCTCTGGACGTAGAGCAAGCACTGTGTGCCCATGACAAGTATCCCCACTTACGTCTCGAATTACTTTGGGATCCATCTCATAGAGACAGGTGAGCTCAATTTAGAAATAATTAATCTAATATTGTTTTGATAGTACAGAGTATTGCTAGTAATTTGATATAGATTAATTATTGCAGTTTGCATCAAACACTGCTATGAATTTACATTAGTTATTTTATTACGATTTTTATTATATCCTTCATGTAGTATCATCCGCGAGTCAGGCGAGGCGTGCGAGGTGCACGTGTCGGTGGCCGCCAGCCCGCTTACGCTGCACGCCTGCCTGGCGCACTACACGCGCGCCGAGCACCTCGCGCAGGAGGACGCCTGGAGGTGAGTGCTGTGCTATACCGCCCGTGCAGTACCACCCGCGAGTCACGTGCACGTGTCACCGCTCACGCTGCACGCCTGCCTGGCGCGCTACACGCGCGCCGAGCACCTCGCGCAGGAGGACGTCTGGAGGTGAGTGCTGCGCTATACCGCCCGTGCAGTACCACCCGCGAGTCACGTGCACGTGTCACCGATCACGCTGCACGCCTGCCTGGCGCGCTACACGCGCGCCGAGCACCTCGCGCAGGAGGACGCCTGGAGGTGAGTGCTGTGCTATACCGCCCGTGCAGTACCACCCGCGAGTCACGTGCACGTGTCACCGCTCAATCTGCACGCCTGCCTGGCGCGCTACACGCGCGCCGAGCACCTCGCGCAGGAGGACGCCTGGAGGTGAGTGCTGTGCTATACCGCCCGTGCAGTACCACCCGCGAGTCACGTGCACGTGTCACCGCTCACGCTGCACGCCTGCCTGGCGCACTACACGCGCGCCGAGCACCTCGCGCAGGAGGACGCCTGGAGGCGAGTGCTGCGCTATACCGCCCGTGCAGTACCACCCGCGAGTCACGTGCACGTGTCACCGATCACGCTGCACGCCTGCCTGGCGCGCTACACGCGCGCCGAGCACCTCGCGCAGGAGGACGCCTGGAGGTGAGTGCTGTGCTATACCGCCCGTGCAGTACCACCCGCGAGTCACGTGCACGTGTCACCGCTCACGCTGCACGCCTGCCTGGCGCGCTACACGCGCGCCGAGCACCTCGCGCAGGAGGACGCCTGGAGGTGAGTGCTGTGCTATACCGCCCGTGCAGTACCACCCGCGAGTCACGTGCACGTGTCACCGCTCACGCTGCACGCCTGCCTGGCGCACTACACGCGCGCCGAGCACCTCGCGCAGGAGGACGCCTGGAGGCGAGTGCTGCGCTATACCGCCCGTGCAGTACCACCCGCGAGTCACGTGCACGTGTCACCGATCACGCTGCACGCCTGCCTGGCGCGCTACACGCGCGCCGAGCACCTCGCGCAGGAGGACGCCTGGAGGTGAGTGCTGTGCTATACCGCCCGTGCAGTACCACCCGCGAGTCACGTGCACGTGTCACCGCTCACGCTGCACGCCTGCCTGGCGCGCTACACGCGCGCCGAGCACCTCGCGCAGGAGGACGCCTGGAGGTGAGTGCTGTGCTATACCGCCCGTGCAGTACCACCCGCGAGTCACGTGCACGTGTCACCGATCACGCTGCACGCCTGCCTGGCGCGCTACACGCGCGCCGAGCACCTCGCGCAGGAGGACGCCTGGAGGTGAGTGCTGTGCTATACCGCCCGTGCAGTACCACCCGCGAGTCACGTGCACGTGTCACCGATCACGCTGCACGCCTGCCTGGCGCGCTACACGCGCGCCGAGCACCTCGCGCAGGAGGACGCCTGGAGGTGAGTGCTGTGCTATACCGCCCGTGCAGTACCACCCGCGAGTCACGTGCACGTGTCACCGCTCACGCTGCACGCCTGCCTGGCGCGCTACACGCGCGCCGAGCACCTCGCGCAGGAGGACGCCTGGAGGTGAGTGCTGTGCTATACCGCCCGTGCAGTACCACCCGCGAGTCACGTGCACGTGTCACCGATCACGCTGCACGCCTGCCTGGCGCGCTACACGCGCGCCGAGCACCTCGCGCAGGAGGACGCCTGGAGGTGAGTGCTGTGCTATACCGCCCGTGCAGTACCACCCGCGAGTCACGTGCACGTGTCACCGATCACGCTGCACGCCTGCCTGGCGCGCTACACGCGCGCCGAGCACCTCGCGCAGGAGGACGCCTGGAGGTGAGTGCTGTGCTATACCGCCCGTGCAGTACCACCCGCGAGTCACGTGCACGTGTCAGCGCTCACGCTGCACGCCTGAAGAAAATCCTTTCGCCATCAATATCTTATATAATTTATTATATATTATTAATTTTTCCAATATCATTTTTAGTTTATAATTTCCAGAACAATTCTGGAAATGGACCTGTGGATCTGGAGGTGGACTGTTTCATTCTATTCAAAGGAACTCGAATCAATAATTGTATTTGTATTTTAATTTTATATATTCTTTACAATAAACTCGAATGACTAAAACCGAAGTAGTAAACCAAAACTCGAGTACGACTTCCGTGACTCGATTTTTCGAGTGCAAGTGAATAAATTCAATTTCAGTATTCTGGTGACCTGAGTAGCAGAATTATACTTAATTAAGACTACGAAACGGACCTTGTATTTTTTAGACAAATACCTTGCTGCCCGAGTTTCACTCGACATATGTAACCCACTTCCGAAAAAGGAGATGGTTTTTAACTCGTCGGTGACTTTAATTTTTTTTATATATGTTCACCGAGTACTTTTTTTAATTATGTTCACCGATTACTCAAAAAAGACTTAATCGATTTAGCTTGTCAAAAAAGTGTTTAAAAGGGTATACTCTTCCATTAGTCCCATAGAATTTTCCTTAAAATCGGTTTAGTTGTTTAGTTATAAAATAAGAACATCTGGAATAAGTATGTCAATCAAGTAAGAGTTTTGCTTTAATTAAAATAGCTACGAAGATATAAGACATAAAATTTACATATTGATATGCATATCTAATTTTAAATCAAATTCAAAAATCATGTAATTGACTTAGAGTTTAATTAATGTATGAACTTAATAGCATTTAATATTAAAAAAATAAAAAACCCGACTGCGTAACAATACTATCTGCAATCAGCAGTACCGTATCAATATGAGTTTCCTTTAAAACCCTATAAGTGAGTAAAACGATATAACAAATCTAAAAAGGATTTTTAAATACTCGTTTGTCGATTTTCATTTTTTTTATTTATTACATTATGTCGTCAGATGTCATAGAAAGGTCATTTGCGCCGCCATGACGAATCCACCAACGCGTCAATTATCAAAATCGGTTCACGCGTTCGATTTAAATAGTGCCCCAAAGGTACAAATCCACATATGTACATACATGAATATATAGGCCGATAAACACATTACTCGCATTTGTATCGGATAAAATATTAGCCTAATCTTTTATTATACCCAAATATTATACTTCCCAAAAGTTGATCCTTATAAGTGACACTATCAGATGGTTCAATAATACAGGAAGTGCTATTTTTTTCAAAACCAGCGGATTCCTTGCAAAAACAATATTTTTTCAAAAACTAATGATGCAGTTTTAGTATTCATCAAAATCGGATGCTGATAAGCAATAATGTGTCAACCCACAAAAAGTCAAATTTGGAGATATTGATGTATTTTGATACTATGTCACCTATTTAACATTATTCAAAAAAAATTAAAGTAATCTAAACTAAATAAGTATGAAAAAAAGTTTCTTAACTTAATGTTTCGAATTTCAGGTGCGTTCCATATTTTGCAATTTATAAAATAATCTCAAATATTTAAACACTTATTTTTAGATAACATATTAAATAAATCTATCATTTCATTATACATTTTATCAAAATAGAAAAGGAAAGATGAATATATACGTTTTCAAACAAATTTATTAAGAATCGGTTTGACATCTTTAGACGCCATTTTCAAAACTAATTCCGTGTGGCTTGACAAAGTATTGCTTATCAGCGTCCAATTATTTTTCACTAATCCTTAAAGTTTCGGATTTGTACCACATCCAGTAAAAAATCACCTTGTATGCTTACTTATACACAAATAAATATAGCTATACAAATATAGAGATAAAGTTTATTATAATTCTTAACCCAAACAAGTACCTTGATTCAAAGATACCCTAAGGTATAATGGTAATACCACAAGAACTATTGCATACTCTACAATTTAGGTTCTTGCTATTTATAGTACTTATCAATTTGACACAGTTTCCGGCTTCTTTCATAATATAATTTCAAATTATACCCTACCAAAACATGCACTTAACTTATTTGTCACACTTTCGTGACCTTTTCATTATATTTAATCTTATAACAATTAAATACGATAATTTTACTCTGTTCTTAATTAAAAAATCAAAACAAAATTTTATAAATCTCATTTAATAAACTCGATGCGATTTTCATGGTAAAATATTGTTGCAGGTGTCCACAGTGCCAGAGATACATGCCTGTTGTGAAAACTCTTGGTTTATGGTCTCTCCCTGACATTTTAGTTATACACTTAAAGAGATTTCGACAGTAAGTGCCGATATAAATAAATAATTTTAAGCAATCGTAATTACAACATTCTTTATAACAACAATTTATATTTCAGACAAGCCAAAGGCCGTACAAGTACAAAATTAACGACGATGGTAGAATTTCCAGTCGACGATTTCGATATGACTCCCCACCTCGTAAGAAGAAACCCACCTAATGTCGAGTCGCCGAGTCATTCGCGGTCTCCCCGCCGAAGACACTCGAAAACCCCCACCAACCCCCAGGAAAATATTTACGATCTGTACGCTATATGTTACCACCATGGAGATGATTTAGAGACTGGCCATTACACTGCAGCTTGCAAAAACCCATACGATGGCCACTGGTACAAATTTGATGACTCGAGGGTGACATCTGTCGATGATGAGAATGTATACAGCGAGCTCGTCAACAATTCGGCTTATATGTTATTTTATAAACGCAAAAAACCAAATGTCGTCCATTCTTGTTCTACCGAGGAGGGTGGACACTGGGCTCTAAGGATGCCGAAGTTCGTAAAACTCGCTGATAATCTAAACGAGATAACCGAAATTAAAGAGGAAATTATTGAAGATACGAAAGAAAAAACGAATAACGATGAGTCCCAAATAGACAACGTACCAAGACTTAATTCATCACCCGCCAGAAGTATATCAAATCTTTCCGAGGATAAAGTAGAAATTAGTCCGACTAGACAAGTGAACGTAATCCACAGTACAACCTCAATTATCCAATCACCCACCCTCCAGCGACCTCTTATTGTTGAAGTCAACGGCGATATTACGAACGACGATTTAAGCGACTATGAAAACGAATCGAGCATGCCCATCGAGCCTTACATTCATAAAGATGTACACGTCAATCCAAAAATGACTCCCGTCGATACAAGGAGACCGCGTTCAGTCGATTACCCGACCAGATCGAGTACGTCACCTTCGTCTAGAGATTCCAATAGAAATTATGAGAGCTCTCCATTGGTCGCGAGTATTAATGGCGTCGAATATCATCCAACTACAGAAGATTTAATGTTATCCATGTTCCAAGAGTCAAAGTATATTGTACCCAGGCACCACATCGCTGGGGAATCTCATAGGACAGGTTTGTGTCTTCACAATTAACAAAGTTTGAGTTATGTGAAACCACAAGCATAAAACGTTTTAATTTTGCAGGTGAGAAGTCTTCCGTATGGAAAACTCGAATATCCACATGAGAGCAGCTTTTAACCCTTTTAATGTATAAACAGTCCTTAACCTTATTTATTTTAAATGTACTCCTAGATCTGAGGATTCCATGTAGTTGACCGTTATGTTGTTTTAATATCTGTATATTTATAGCTACGAGTATCTCGTTAAAAATATTAGAAAATAATAATTAATATAAAATCCTTGCGAAAAAAAAGATTTTTTATAAATGTTGTTAATGAAGTAATATGTCCTAAAAAATTATTAACTGTTGCGATACGATCTATACGATGCGATACGACGAATCACGATTTTTTTTGTAAAATCTGTCGTTAAACAAGAAAGGTGTAATTTTAGATATTTCTTGGAATATGATTTTTTCAAAGTGCTAGATACTCCTTATTTAGAACGATGCAAGCTACGGGTTGCATTATCATTTATTAGGAATTTAGTTGATTTAAAGCTAGATATAGCATGTGAATACATTGTTGTCGAGTATAGTTTAGCATGCATAGTCAGTAGAATATTGAAGGCGAAAAGAACTTTGTCATTACAATACCACACTTGTGCCTTGGCTCTAGGGTGTTAATTTGTTATTATGACTTTTACAATGTACGATACGATTTTCCGACGTATGCAAATAAATTATTATGAAATAATTTTAAGACATGTCTTTGACATAAAAAGGTATGCGTTATGTACCAGATACATTAATTTTATAGTTATCGATAATGGAGAAAAAAAATATTGATAATGAATATAGAATTCTCTGCGGCTTATTTCGACCTCTCCTAGAGTCTTAGGAGAATAGTCCATGGCCATAGACAAATGCTTGAGATAAAATACTTTGCAAAATACAAATGATTTTAGAATCATATGTAAAAAAAATTGTATATATGTATGTGGCTTTGTAATTTGATTTATATATTATATATACATAGATATACTTTTTATACCAAATGATATTCTTCTGTTGATTAAACATCAATATATGTAAATATTGGTAAAGTTAATGTATTGATGCACATAGATAAGGAAAGATGCCACAATGTGATTTTATAAATTAATTTAACTTTTGTAAAAGACAATTGTAGTAAGTGTAATAATGGTACTTCATAATTAACGTATAACACGTTCTCCGTTTGTATGAAATAATGGATATAAAAAATAAGTGAAAATATTACGAATCGCTACATTCGTATTGTAGACATACTATTTTAAATAGATCCTGTTCAGATTTATAACCCTAATGATACGTGGATTTGAATAGCAGTTATACTAAATCGGAATAAGGAAGTGTTTCATTATACAATTCTCATACAGAGAATAATTTCTTATTCGAAAATACATAAATTATAAAAATCAATTATTAAGGAATATCGTGTCTACAGCGTTCTGGAAAATCGAAAGAAGTCTTATTTTAGCTATAAGTGGCTGGCTCTCATTTGTGTTAGTGGATATATAAACGGCCAATGGTTAATTAAATAATAATATAAAATTTCAATTCAACCGTAAAGTCTTCATTGGTAATAGACAAAAATACCTCCGCTATGATAATAATGTAAGATCTCTAAAATAGTATATTTTCTACTCTTATGAATGTTTATTGCTAAGGGAGTATATTGGTCGTTTTTTTATCCTTTGATTATATTGTATTACATTCGTTGTTTTAATTTAAAAATGTTTATTTTATTTTACTTAATCACGTTATATTAAAATATAAGTGTTATGTGCACCTGATGTGAGTTTTTTTTTTATTTAACACCTCTACGTTTACATATGAAAATAAGTACTTGTAAGTTTTGCTCTCGTAACTCATAATATAAAATATATTTGTTCCTAGGTAACAGTACGTAAGCTGTGTGTTTCAATAAACATGTCAATGATAGTGAATTTTTATTATTAAAAAAATAATAATATTAAACAATTTACGTAATCGAATTATATTATATAACAATATAGTCAAACTCAAACTCAAACTCGAACTCAAAATATACTTTAATCCAATGGGCTTTAACAGCACTTTCGAATCGTCAAGTTACATGTCATATTTTCATTCTTCATTTTTATAAAGCTACCACCGGTTCGGAATGTAGTCTCTACCGAGAAGAACCGGCAAGAAACTCGATAGTAACTCTTTTAAAATCATTTATACATAATGTATTTTTATTACATTTTAATTATGTTATCCGGATAGAAAATAAACGCTTATCAAATCCACGCCTCTTTGTCGTCAAAATATTCTTGTACGGTATAATATGCTTTATTTATTAAAGATTTTTTAACGTAGGCTTTAAACTTATTAAGTGGCAAATGTAAAACTGTTTGCGGGATTTTATTATAGATGCGAATACCAAACCCCAGAAACGATGAACTGACTTTATGAAGACGAAAGTTTGGTATGAAAAGTTTATTTTTTCTTCTAGTGTTTACACAATGCCTGTCACTGTTCTTAGGAAAACCATCACTATTTTGAAAGATATATAAAATATTAACGTAAATGTATTGTGACGCAACCGTGAGAATATCTATCTTCTTAAATACATCCCTAAGGGAGTCTCGAGCTCCGAGACTATATATTGCTCGAATAGCTCTATTTTGTAAGACAAATACAGTCTTAATGTCTGTGGCATTACCCCAAAGTAATATACCATAAGACATAACACTGTGAAAGTAATTAAAGTATACTAAACGAGCAGTATCAATATCAGTTAAATTTTTAATTTTTCTAACAGCATAAGCTGCGGAGCTGAGTCTTCCTGCAAGGGATGACAAATGGGGCTTCCACTGAAGTTTTGAATCTAAAGTAATGCCCAAGAATACAGTACTATCAATTACATTAAGTATTTCATTACTCAAAACAAGATTAAAATTTTGTTTATTAACGTTAGGTAGTGCAAATTCGACACATTTCGTCTTTTTGGCATTTAAAACTAAATTGTTTAGAGTAAACCATTTCTGTACATGAGATAGTGCATTGTTTACGTCGTCATACGTATCTTTCTTTCTGTCGACTTTAAATATTAATGAAGTATCATCAGCAAACAACACAATATCACAAATATTGTTAACATAAAAAGGCAAATCATTAATGTAAATTAAAAATAAAAAAGGACCCAAAATTGATCCTTGTGGAACACCCATTTGGAGAACAGATCCAGAAAACTTTGTTCCGTTTATAGTAACTTGTTGAATTCTACCGCTTAAGTATGAAGCAACTAGATCAAGAGCTTTATCTTTAATACCATAATAATTAAGTTTCTTCAATAGCTTTTCATATACAACACAATCAAACGCTTTTGATAAGTCACAAAAAACTCCGATAGCATTCCATGACTTTTCCCAAGCATCATAAATATGTTTTAGAAGGGCCACTCCCGCATCAGTCGTAGAACGACCTTTCGTAAACCCGTACTGTTCACTATGGAAAATATTATTAGCTTTAAAATGTACTAGAAGTTGATTTAAAATAATTTTTTCGAAAATTTTACTTAAAGATGGGAGTATAGAAATTGGCCGGTAATTACTGGGATCGCACTTATTCCCTGTTTTAAAAAGAGGTATTATTTTACTATTTTTCATATGGAAACGACCCCGAATCTACACATGTATTAAAAACTAAAGCTAAATGAGGAGCAATATCATTAATAATAGTACTAAGTAATTTGACTGATATGCCCCATAAATCATTGGACTTTTTAATATTTAACGATTTAAATGTTTTAATAATATCAGAAGGACTAACGTATTCGAACGAAAAACGGACACTACATAGAGCGACGTTATTTTTTAATAATGTGGTAGCGTCTAATGTAGACGAGTTTAAATGGGATGTTACCTCGTTAGGTATTTTAGCAAAAAAATTTTCAAAAACATTTGCCACTTCTACTTCCGAAGTAATATTTACTTTATCTACCTGTAGTTTAATCCTTTCATTATTATTCTTTCGCTGTCTTGACATACTATTGATAACATGCCATGTAGCCCTAATTTTATCGTCCGTCTTCGAGTCGTCCGTCGAGTCTTACAACTCTATTTTATAAGTCCTTTAAAAATAAATATTCGATAAAAAAAATTTTAATATACAAAGTCTTTTCATATTAGGTTTTAAAATACTCGAATATCGAAATTAACTAAAAAGGCTATTAACTAAAAGTATGTTAACATTTAATACTACTGATTAACTTAAAATATATAATTATTTTAAAATAAATCGAATAAAAGCTATTATGTTTTATAGCTTGCTTTACAATTTATTCTAAGCTATGCAATGCAAGATTGGTTTGTGCCAACTTCATGTGGTAAACGTCACTCTTTCGCTTCTTTCTCTTTCTAATAGCAAAAGATTTGGTCGGATACTCCCGTGTAGTTCCCATCCACTAAGCACGTGGTAATAAACTTCGTTCCGGGCTTAAATCTATAATGTATGGTCATAATGCGAGATAAATACAGAGGACGTATCAGCGAAAAATGCTGTTAGCAATGTTGTTGACATAACATATTAGTGCTTTTAAAATAACATAATTTAGCATTATCTTGATAATTAAAATTGACCTTATTTGGGTACTATAATTTTGAATAATTAATTGCTTTTACATTCGTTTCCTTTTATTTTGGAATTGTCGTTGAAGGTTAACTAGTTATACGAATTTTGGAACCTTGTTATTGTTAGTACAAATGCAAGTAGTGATATAGTTCTAAAATCGCAGGCCAGTGACAATAAGCTACATAAGCTTCAATCGTATTCGGCTTAAGGTGAGTGCAAGTTCGAACCCCGCTATGTCGCATTTTTCTTTGTTTTTAATTTAAGCAGACACTATTTAACTGTTTGGAATTTTTGATACTAGAAATAATATAACCCATTAGGTGATGGTTTTTCAAAATTCTTTCTTAGTTTCTTCACGACATTTAAGGAACGTTTGTAAAAAATTTCATGTTTCTGACCAAGCGGTTCAGGCCCTGCATAGATCGACCAGTCAGTGAATATGTCAGCCAGCCAGTTTTGATATATACATTTATTTATGTATAGATAGATTATTAAAAAATGGAACTATTCGTACTAATAATCTAAAAACGAAACAAAAAAACTAACGTTAAGGTACGTTTAAACGTAATAACGGACATTTATCAAATCAAAGCCGAGAATTACATTTGTAAGTTTTACTCTCGTAATTGATATTAAGTAACTATGTACATATGTAACCTGGTAAAAGTTACCATCCTACTTTATGAAAAATTTATGTGACTTAAATAAGGCACTAAATTCAAAAATTCTTTCAGGTGTAAAGCAAAACAAAGTAAAAGTTGGCAAACAACTTATGTAAATCTTAGTGGAAGTCTGACAACAAAACTGATAAGTGTAATTATCACCTATTAAATTTAAAATATTATCTTATACACATATTTTAGCCAGTAAAAAGTGAACGTGTTGATAATATTTACATAGATATGTTCAACAATTATTTTATAACTATACTTAGATATGTTGCGTTTATATAGTTTGTTGTTTAAAAACTGTGCTCATTTCCAAATTTGACGAACTCGTCAATTGGCTTCTTGGCCCAAAGATAGTTTCGCCTGGCATACTCAGTCGCTGGCTGGTTGCTACGCAACGTCATCCAAAGTGGACGACATTTTGGATACCAAAATTCATGAGCTTATAGTATATCAATAGTTATATAATATAATTGTGTCCAATATTCATGTTAATAAAACTTAAACAGACAAAATTCTAATATCAAATTCATTTCTATAATAATCATTAGGTATAGTCTATAATGAGAAGAAATGAGAGAGATATTCAAATTAGAAATGTTTAAGTAATTTTGTTTACTAGTTAGTATCTAAATTAATTAACTTTTGATGAAATTTTATAGGTAGGTAGCGATGTTTAAAGCTAGTTTGCAGCTTAGTCAAACAAATATTTCAATCGAACTTCCAGGTAGCTGAGGAAATTTTTACTATTCGAAAACTATCAATTTTGAAGAATAAAATCAGGAGAAAATAAATGTAATAGGTGACTATTTACCTGCATATGGCACTATGTGCTAAACACTCTGTATATAAATATTTCAATTATTATAATGCAATAAGTGTATTATATTTATTTGATAGTTCACCTTCAAAAAGGAAAAAAAAACAATATTTCGAATATGTTGGAAAGTTACCATTTGACCTTACTTGACTTGCTTTTACTTTTTTACCTATTTGGAAGTAAAAAGTTAACGACATTCTCAATTAATAAAAAATAACGCGTTGGTAAAAATAATATAAAAAATAAATAATAATAATCGTTGACATATTGTGTATACATAAAACAAATGCAATACTGTGAGTATTTACAGTTATGCAAATGGCACTAAGGCGCAATGTAGGGCTCCATAGATTTCACGTATCTTTAGTTTGTTTGAAAAACAAATATATTTATTATTGGAGCCTTAGATTTGAAAGATTGCTGAACCTTGTTAAGCCAAGAGCCCAGTACAGTTCTTCGACAAAGTTATTCATTAACATTTTTTATAAATATAAATAAAAACTAAATCTTAGAGAGAAAAATTAATAAATAGTTATTAAGTTATTTCAAAAACCAATTTGCATTTTGCATCAGTAATTAATTTAATTTTAATCCGTCCGTTAGGAAGAAAGTTGTTTGTGTACGTATATTTGTGTGATTCATAGACAATTTCATACTGAGATAAAAGAATAATTATGAAATCGTCTCAAGGTCGATCTGTTCGTCTGCCACAGGCGCTTTTTTGATAAGATGTAGCTAATTATATCACAAAGTTTAAAGAGCGATTTTCACCCATATGTAGGTATATATCTTTTAGGGAGGATAAATTTATAATGTGTTGTAAGTATATTGCAACAAAGAAAAATGCAAAGCTTGGCTGGTGTTCTTCATGTCTTGGTAATCTAATTAGATTTGTAATTTAAGCATTTAATTGAATCAGACGTTACATTGCGGAATTCCATGATAATTAATCACAAAACTACTTTGCTGTAATCCGCGAAACCATCTACAGCTGTCTGGTATCATGCAGTATGAGTACCACCCGCCCCCCCCAAACGCACACGCATATGCAGTACAAGCAAGCAAGCACCACAAGCGCCGCACACCTCTCCACATATGCAAACGCAAACGCAGGCAAGCGTCGACACCACAAGACACCACACAGGCACTCTACACACGTTTCACTCCGACACCGGAGCATCCTCAGGAGATCTAGCCTCTACAACAGTCAGTTGCAAAGTCACGTTCACTTTGCTCATACTGCATGATACCAGACAGCTGTAGATGGTTTCGCGGATTACAGCAAAGTAGTTTTGTGATTAATTATTTGTAATTTAAGCATTAACGATAAAAACGAAGACTTTAAAAAAGGAACCGACTTCAAAAGCAAAATACGCAACTTTGTTAAGCGACTTCCAAAAAAAGACGAGGTTCTCAATTCGTCGGGGACTTTTTTTATGTTCACCGACGGATTTTCAAAATTTTTTTTGTTTGAAAGGGTATATAGGTCCAAGGTCCCGATGTCATCAGGTCAGGAGCTGATGATATTATAGGGACACCTATACCGATTTCAGTATTTCTGATAATAACTCTTGCATTTGCTCTTGACCAAAGATGGCCACCGGAACTACTCAATAACAAGTGTTTCACGAGTCGCGATTTGATTCAATTGCTTCAATTTGATTACTAAGCAATTTATGCTCGTCACAATGTATACGGTATAGTCGAGCTGATGGTGCAACACCAGGAGAACTTCTCAATAATTAACAGACCTGCACTGGAAAAGCCAATATTTTATTAATGGCGATAAGTAGTTGACGTTAGGCTATTGTAACCGGGGTACTCAGGTACTGCCTTATTATTTTGTAACTTAAAAGTGTAAAATATTTTTTTTTTATTAAAAATAAGACTTTAAAAATTAAATAGGTACAGATAAACTAAAAGAAAAAAAAATAAAAGGTTTTATTTGCCACCGACTTCGAATGTTTTACTTGGCACCTAACGCAATTTTAATTTACATATACATTATATGTACATATTAAAATATGGGTTTTATTGTGTTTGTGCAAGTTTTTAAACATCCTCAAAATGACTCGAAGTTACTTTTTACTAAATAAAATTATAATAAAAAATTATGAGGCAACCTTATTAAATTAAAAAAAAATGCAATACTGTGAGTGTTTACAGTTATGCAAATTGCACAAAAGGCGCAATGTAGGGCTCCGTAGATACCCATCTCAATATACATAAGTTTTTATGAAATTTGTACGAAATTTTTCTTATTATTTCTTCAAGTACATTTAAATCAGTTGGTCGACTATAGTTGATAACATGTAAATCCTACTTAGCTGTTATTGTTGTCCATTAAAATTGTACTATTACTGTGAATTTATTCAAATATCCAGAAGCAATGGTTTGGTGGATAGAAGGGGATGCGGTTGGCCCCAGTTTTCGGCACCTTCCTATTTTACATGTTGGGAGGGGTACCTACTAAGGTAAAATATTTATTAAGATTTTATTTTACCACTTTGTAGGCGTTATTATTAGGAATACCCGAGACAAATTATATCTTTTTAGCACTAAAGACCTTTGAGTTACGCTGCAAACAGACAGACGCCGAGCATGGCGAAGTTGTAAGGGTTGTCAAGGATTTTAAGCACACATTAATATAATATCATATTTATCTAACATGTAAGGTTCTAAAAATAGATGGCACAACTCATTATTATACTTGTTAATATTGAAAGACCCCGTTTGAACGTAGATGTAAATTGATATCAGCCGAAATCCGTTTTGCTCTAATTGTTGTAATGTGTAATGGAAACGTTAGCCTCTTCCGACATCGAGGGTAGGGCTTATATTTCCTGTCGTTCTCAGAGACACATTAGCTATTATATCAATTGAGGACAAAAAATCACAATTGTAAGCCTGGGAACACTGATCGAAATTGCAGCATTTTATTTGTGCAAAGTTATCTGTTCTTGTAATCATTTTTTTATTGTTTCTCTATTCCGTGTTTATTTATAATCTAAACCGAATGTTAATGAAGAAGAATTAATTTAAGCGGCGTTCTAAGCTATATATAGTGATGATAATTGTAGCAACGTTTAAACAAATTCAAAATTTTTACATAGTATAAAAACAAATTCGCTTCCCGCCGCCTTAACACGTAGATCTTTTTAACTACTGAACGGATTAATTGCGATTTTTATCAATAACAAGTAATTTGAAAAAATTAAAAAACCCGACTCCGTAACAAGGCCATAGAGAATCGCTACTAACTAACTTTAAACTGTTATAGATTCTACCGTTATAGAAAAATAATGCGCGAAACCTAAAAATGAGTTTTAAATTACTATTCAACGATACTCCAGTTAAAACAGTTCGTCGATTATCATTTCTTTCTTTTTCACATTATAGCGTATAAAATCGGCCATTTTGATTTTTCCAAATTTACATACTCTCTATGACATTCTCGCAGTTATGTTAAATTAAATGACGTACCATTTAACTAAATCGGCTGACGTCTTTGGTCTAAGTAGTACCACAAAGTTAGAAACCCACATACATACATATATAGACTAATAAACATTTTACTCTTCCTTGCGTTGCGCAATCGGGTAAAAAGATTGATTAAGCGGAAGGTTTATATGTATATTACATGCATATTATAGTACTGAAAAGTCGAGAATCTTTAAAAGATTTGTGATGAAATATTGTAAAAAATTTCAATACCCGTGCAAAGGCGGGGCGGGTCGCTAGTAAATATATAAA
This sequence comes from Hypolimnas misippus, assembly GCA_037950945.1. Taxonomy (NCBI): domain Eukaryota; kingdom Metazoa; phylum Arthropoda; class Insecta; order Lepidoptera; family Nymphalidae; genus Hypolimnas; species Hypolimnas misippus. The sequence goes on along the minus strand of JBBEEQ010000029.1, from coordinate 7,445,922 downwards.
TAGAAACTATGTTTTTAATACGTCCGGTTTAAGTATGACGAATTTTGTTAAAATGCTTGTAGCGCTAGTACACATTTTAACATTTAGTTAGTGCGTTGTTCACGAATTTTTCAAGATGAAGAGATCCTCCGTTTTTGTTATTTTCTTCCTTCCGCGCTCGGCTTCGCCGATTTAATGATTAGCAGAATAACTATTAAAACATCAGAAATATCAACGATAGAAAATTTTGACAAAAATCCATTTTACTAATACGTTTTGTATGGAACCGCTAATAAGTTTAAAAAACATTTATTGATTCTGAGGCGGTACGAAGTTCGTCGGGTCAGCTAATATTGTATAAAACAACTTTTTACAACTTTTGATTTTAACCGATGTAGAGCCTAGCAGTAATAAAAAGGCTTAAGTAATCGAAACATGTTACTGTTAATTGCCTTTTTTTTAAGACACTATAGGCAGCTGGCAACAACATGGCGTGTAAAATGAATTAAGTAAAAACGATAAAATATATTTATTATTTAGATATTTATTACAAAACATTAAGAAATTATTTGCATTACTCCGTTAAATCTAATGACCTTGATTTTAAGAGACCGTAACGAAATAAACGTATCGACACTCACGTAAGAACAATGATATAATGATAAGATGTCGCTCTATCGGAGGCAGCGAGTCAGGGCTGTTGGCCGCGCCTTCAGGACCACTTTTACTTTTTAATTTTTTCGTAGAGGGGCGAATGAATTCAGTGTGCGTATAGTGCTGTTCCTTTAGTGTTGTGTTCGGGCGCAACGCAAACTCGCGCCTCTTTGAACGTTTTCTCTGTTAACACGTGCGTCGATTCGGAGTGCGCCCGCGTCGGCCGGCTCGGATATTGCTTTTTTTAAGGTAGATATTGTTGGTATTAATTTCGGGGATTTTTTGTTTAAGTTTTTATTTTTATTAAAAGGTAACGTATTTAGAAGAAATGAAAAAAGTATTTTCCAATCAATATAAGAAATGTAAAGTTGTAAATAAAATAAATTTATGAACAGTGACATCTTATATACCTAATATGAGTATATCTATATAAAGGATTAAATTATCAAAACAATATTTTTATCGGATTTAAAGCTTTCATTATACATTAGGTTTGTAGGAGTAGTAGGTATGAGAAATAAATAGCAAAATTTTATTTCTACTGTTAACCAGGTAACGGTTTATGAAAAAACTGCAATGAAATTGTTTTAATATAAAATAGGTTTCAATAGAGGCGTTTTTTTAAACTATTTATCTACAAATATTGAAAATATACTTATAACTATTAAGCTTTTTTTGGACTATATTATATTAGCCCTGAATAAATAATAATGAGCTACAATAAATAGGTCCTCTAAAAAAATCCAGCTGTATTCAAGTGACTACAGGTCGTATATGTTGGCTCGTCCGGGCAGTACCTCATTCACATAACAAATCGGCTAAAATAGTTACTAAAATATAAAATAGCTGCGTTTTGTACAGTGCGTGGGAGAGTGGAAAGCCTATCCACTAATTCTACTATTACCTATTCCCTTCTATCCCTTATCTATCCCTTTTTAATCTGGGAACGAAATGTGGTTACACTCGTACTGAAAATCTCCATGGGCGACGGTTATCGTCTAACATCAGGTCCCCTCTGCTCCTTTGTCAGATATTTTTTTCATAAAAAAAGCAAAACGTAATGTAAATATGAACGGAACAAACGTTAAATCACAATTTTCATGTGTTTACTAACATCGGAGAAACAATGGACTCGATGCAAGCGAGGGTAGGAAGTTATTTCAAAGCTAAATTGTGTATAGCAAACATGCATTACTATAATTATATGTAATAATACATACAACTAATTATCCATAATATTAAATATTCGTTAAAGTTGACATTCATGGTGCTGCCGCATTTTTGTAATACCAGTAAAGCCTTAAGATATTTCTGAATTTAAAATTAAGCACTAAGGGCTTATTAGGAGTGACCAAAGTGCAATGCAAAATATAATAAATATACATTTAATAGATTTTTTTTCAATATATGTACTTAAAGTTTTAGTAAAAAAAACTAACTTAAGCTGTTAGAATTTAGCATGATTTTAGAGCGACAATGTTCAACACTTAGCCATATAGTTTATAAACAAAAAAAAAATTAAAACATTCAAGTCGCGTTCGTGTAAATATATATAATATCCACACTTCTATAAACGTATCCAAAATAATATACATCAAGTTACTTAACTTTCTTGTATTAATTTTACTAAAACTTAATATGAATTTAACTAGTAAATTTAATTGGATATGTTAAAATTTCTACACTATATAGCCCAATATTGAGCTCGATAGTTTTGATGTTGCGGAATAATAACAAGGCGAATAGACATAGCATTTCGAACAAAGAGATTGTGGGCAACATCCGTTTTTAATTTAAATATCATGTTAGTAAATAACAGTAGAAGATTAGAAAAATAAAACACAAAGTTCCGAGGGGAATAATATTTTTTTTGTTGGAAAATAAACAAATTAATTATTCTTACCCGTCATAATCAGTTGCTAACTGATTGCTAGGCAACGTCGCCCAAAATGATCGGCATCCTGGGTGTCAAAGTCCATGAGCTTGTAACATATATAATAGTTATTTATTATCATTGGTCTAACCTAATCAACTTTAAGTCACTATACATTCTTAACGGTAATTCTCAAAAGTTCAAATAATTGAAAACGAGATGAGAAACAAAAAAAAAAATTAAATACCTATTCAACGATACTTGATATACTTGACATAGGTTGTCGATTTCAATTCTTTTATTTTTCACATTATGCAAAAATGTCCTTTTTGAGTATTTCAAATTTCTATGCTTTCGATAATATTCACACCGTCATGACGAATCAAACGACATGTCATTTATAAAAATCTGTCTAAGCGTTTGTCTAAATAGTGCTACAAAGGTACAAACCCACATGCATATACTTATAAACACATTAACCTCCTTTGTGTAGCGCAGTTGGGTAAATAATGTTATATTGTAAATTATATAATACACATGTTTTTGGTAATATGAATATACCATTCACCACTTTAATCAATTAGGTATTTATAGAAATATAAAATTGATTCCTAACTTTTATGTTTGTTAGCTTAGTAATTAACTTAGTATTTTGGGAACTTTACCCAGATACAGTGGCTTAGATGAGGTCTACAATCTTTTGTAAAAATTTAGTTTATTATAATGTTATATTCTGTACTTATATTCTTTGAATTAAAAGCAGATTAAAATTTCGTTATATAATTTATTACGACTTTTATTTGTCTTAATTTTAAACACAAATGGAACATTGTTATTTTCGTGTGAACGCAATCTATAAAAAATACTTCATTAATGTAAAGACCATTTGTCAAGAAATCCCTAATTGGTCATGTCTCAATGTACATGTGAAACCAAATAAGTCAGTCATACATATGTCTATGAAAAAGTTAGTTGCATATGCTTTGGATAAATTACGAACTAGAAAATACTACTAACTAGAAGCAATTCGATAATGTCTTAGTTTAAAAGTCCGCGATTTTTAGGGTTCCGTACCTTAAAAGGAAAAACGGAACCCTTATAGGATCACTTTGTTGTCCGTCTGTCTGTCTGTCTGTCTGTCTGTCTGTCTGTCTGTCTGTCTGTCTGTCTGTCTGTCTGTCGGGATGTCAACACTTTTTTCTCAGAGATGCATAGACGTATCATGTTGAAATTAATATCATATACTCAAGTCTACGATGACATGCGGCCGTGAAAATATTAAAGTTCTAAGTCAACGCAATCAAAAGATAATGGAAAATATGTCGTATATTTTGACCATTTTAGCGTTTTCGCAAGGGAATCAAAACCTATAGGGTACTTCCCATTGACCTAGCACGATGAAATTTGGCAAGAAGTAAGATCTTATAGTACAAATAAAGGAAAAAATCTGAAAACTGTAAATTTTTGTATGTATGTTTGTCTGTTTGTAAGTTTGTCTTTCAACCATTTTTCTCAGAAACGCGTGAAGGTAACAAATTTTTATCAACGTCAAGTACTCAGAGTTGTAATTACTAAGAGCTGTGAAAAAAATCAAACTTCTAAGTTAACGCAATCAAAAGATACAGTCATTTATATCACATATTTTAAGTATGATAGCGTTTTTAACGTGTTCGCAAGGGAATCAAAACCTATAGGGTACTTCCCATTGACCAAGCATTATAAAATTTGGCCAGGAGCAAGGTCCTTTAGTATACATAAAGGAAAAAATCCGAAAACTGTAAATTTCTGTTCGTGTGTCTGCCAGTCTGTACGTCTGTCTTTCAACCTTTTTCTCAGGAACGCGTAAATGTATCAAGTTATAAATTGATCAAGCGGAAAATATATTAATCTTAGAATTAAAATTATATGTACTTCTAACAAATTAACATAGAAGTTGACCATGGTCAAAAAAACAATTTTACAAACACTGAGAAGAAATTTGTATCAATACGAAAACATTAAAAAGCACAAACTTTTATAAACAACGCAATGCAATCTATATATCGCAGCTAACAAAATGATAGCGCGATGCAGCGTACAGCTAATGCCATCTATTACAACATTATGACATTAAATGTGATATAATTCTGCTCGATTAATAAAAATTTTTATTTTAATTATTATTTAAACGCGTTAAAAATTATAAAATAAACTTTTCATTTAAAAGTTTTATCATCGATTTATAACGTCATTACGTAATTAACATTCAATATAAGAGCTTCACGCGATTTGATTTAAGTACTCGTATTGACTTAGTACGAAAATTTTAAAATTAAATTCAAACAGATCGAGTTATTTAATTTACTTATTTATCTACACATATAAGTCTTCTGGTTATTAGTAATATAATTAGTTATTTATAAATAAACAATTAGTTTTGTTCGAATTAAGGACTAATTATTTTCGTCTTGGCAACACTAATATATATTTCGATATTTTGATTGATAATGTAAATCTAAATATTTTACGAACGTAGTGCAGGGGTAGTGGAGTGTAGTAGAATAATAGAAATAAATAAAAATAAAACGAGAATAAAATATAATATAATTATGTTGTTAATGTCCAAGTCAACAAGTTAGTTCATTGAAATTGTCAAGAGATGGCGCTAAGTGTATCCTGAATCGCGCTATAACTTTGCTTTATTGAAAGTATAAGGTGTTTTAGTACTTAAAATAAGATTTTGTGTTTCCATGGATTGCATCCATGATTGTGTTTTAAATTAAAGTGCTCCTAAATAGTTTCAAAATAGTTTTTGTGACGTGATCCATATTTACATAATATTTGATTATATTTAAGCGACTTCTAAAAAGGAGTGTTTTCAATTCGACCTTGTATTTAATTTTTTTTTATGTTTGTTCGCCGATTACGCCGCCATTTGGGTACCAATTTTCAAAATTTTTTTTTGTTTGAAAAGGTATACTTCCAAGGTGGTCCCATTGTCTTCAGGTCAGGATCAGATGATGGGATACTGGAGAAATTGAGGGAACTCCTCAAATATTATAGGCAAGCGTATACCGATTTAGGTATTTTTGATAGTAACTTATGTTGGAACTGATGATGAAGACCACAAATGGCGTAGATGGGTTAGTCTTATATAGATTTCTATAAGTTTGTACGGAACCCTCGGTGCGCGAGTCCTACTCGCACTTGACCAGTTATTTTTTATCTAAAAAATTCCATGGATGTAGCGAAACTGTGAAAGTGGTCGGTGACATGTATACGAATATCTAGTCGTGTCATGATAGCCTACAAGTCGTAAGCTAAACTCCGTTATTGTATTTTGACCTCTATTACATACACAACAGGAATCAATATTTAATTTTTTCCTATTACTGTTTTACTTGCTACAGCGCAAGTAGTTCACGCATGTCACTTTTACCGCGAAACGGAATCACTTTTAGTTTTAACAAAATTATTCGTAAACGAGATATGTATATTGTTGCATGAAGGCAATTAACTTTGCATAACTTATTTAACACTTGAGAAGATAAATTACAAAAATAAAAACTTAATTATTCAAATGCAAAACCTTGCGTTACATTGAACTTACAAGATAATTACAATTTGATTACTAACGATAATTTGCCTATCATAACAATCAATATGTCATTATAAAAACAATTGTTTTTGTTCTTTAAACAGAAGCTAAAATATTGTTATTAATAGCATATAAGAACTTGCGCGACAATTTTGACACGATAAATATAAAACATGGCAGATTATGATGTAATGTGGTGTTAAAACTAAACTTTAATAAAGACAAATCGCTGTGTAGTAAGTTATGATCGATAGTTTCAACACTTATTATGTTGACTTATTGTCTATTGTTTTGAACGGCTTATTAGCAATGTACTGAGCGCGCTATTGTTTTGAATTTACATAGGAAGAATAGAAAACAGTGCTATGCTAGTAATCTATAATACGTTTATTATAATACATTTAGGTGAAGGAATTATATAAACAAATTTATCAAACTGTCTCCATCTGTAACTTTATACACACAGTTTTCAACTGACTTAGAAAAAGGAGGATGTTCTCAGTTTGTATATTTTTTATTCGATATTATTACTTTTAATGTCTATAGAATTTCTATCAAAATTGGTTCAGATTTTCAGTTTTAAAAATCAAAATAACAGGAATGTAACACAATCGAAAGGTCCATCAAGAAGGGAAATTATTTACAATTTTAAAGATAAATAATATATAAAAAAGATAACTGCTAAAGTTGGTCTCTTGTAAATATATAGTAATATATTAAATTGTAATGTTTGAATTGATATCTAAATAATTTGTTCTAGAGGTTAATAACGTGTGTTTGTGTATTAAAATTTGGATGCTGATACGCAATATTGTGTCAAGCCACACGGACTCCATTTTGAGAAAATGGCGTCTAAATATGCCAAACTTATTCTTAATAAATTTGTTTCAAAAAGTATTTATCTATATTTTCATTTATTTTTTGAAACAAAGTATAATGAATTAAACTCAGGTTGATATATTCCACATATTATTGAATAAAAAGTTTTTTTTTAATATATGAGATTATTGTAGAAATTACAAAATATGGAACGACCTTGTTTTGAAACAATTAATTAAAAAACTTTTTTTCCGTACTTATTTAGTTTATATGTCTTATATTTTTTTATCGAATAATGTTAAATAGGTGATGCAGTAACAAATACACCAATATCTCCGAATTTCATTTTTAAGGGTTAACACGTTAGTGCTTATTGGCGTCCATTTATAACGGGTGACTCACAGCTTTTCATGTTAATAATAAGCAACAATTACTTTAAAATAATTACTAATGGAGAGTAATAATGGTAGATTCGTGTGTTTACTTAAGAACTAACTGTGCCACGCGATTTCGCCCGTGTAAATTTGAGGAAAAATTATATTTATATAATGTTTACCTTCCTTTATCAAATCGTATATTGTTCACGATTTCATTGGTTTCGATTTTGTTTTCGCGTAACCCTCTTTTTAAATTTTTTATTGAAATTAATATTTTTTTATAAAGGTAGCCTTATAAAATTAGCTATCTGTGAGTGAATGTCATGTCAAAATCAGTCCAGCCGCTTTTGAGATGAACCGGAACAAACAAACAGACCGAATGACAGACAGACTGACAAAAAAAAACGTGTTTTTGATCTAAGTATCATGTCTACATTCATACCATTAAGCTAAAAGCTGTTAATTTGAAATTACAAACAGACTCTTCTATTTTATTTATTTATATAGATGATGAAAATTCGTGTCAAGGCCCGCAAAATTGATCCGGAATGGAAGTTATACGGATTAAAGTTATTTAGCCCGTGATCCCACATTGATATTCCACGCGCGATAACTTTGTAACTAATAAGGTAATTCCGTAGCCGTTGAAATTACGCGTTCATAAGGTTCACACAAGGTTTACAAAAGTTTATATCAAATTAAGTAATTAAGAACATTAAACAATGAAAAACACCCGATAATCTACGCGTTGAAAGAATTTCAATGAGCCCTAACACGATATATCTTCTGTAAGTTAGTGAGGTGTGTGTATTCTGCTGATTCCAGATGATGCTGCAGCATCAAGTCTAGGTTATGGAACGATTTTATTTTAATATCAATAATAGTATCGTAAATATCGACTTGAATAGATCACTAACAAAAAGTTGTTCAGACCATTTCAACGACTAGAACCGAGTTGATAACCTTCAAACGTCTGAACTGATCTTCATAAATTATAGCTACGAACTCAATTACATTAGCTTTCAAACAAAAAAAAGTTTGATCAAAATTGGTTCAATCAATAGGGAGCTACGATGCCACTGATTCTTAGATACACAGATAAACACGTCAAACTAATAACACACATTTTGTTTGGTATATAAAAAATAGCGCAGAAAATTAGCAAATTAAAGAACACTTACCGACTTTTTAATTTTTTTTCATTTAACCTCCGCACGCTTGTCATAATGCGTCGTTTGACAGTTCGTCAGAATGACCGTACGTGCGATGTAAACATTTTTAACAGTCACAACTCAAAGCCATTTATTAAAGAATGTAATTAAGTTGTTTAACTGCTGTATATGTTATTTAATTTTACTTACCTACAACAGGACAAAGTCTGTCGGGTCAACTAGATATAAATGCTGATAAGCAATAATGTGTCAACCCACAAAAAGTCAAATTCTGAGATATTGATGTACTTTGATACTGCATCACCTATATAACATTATTCAATAAAAATAAAAGTCATATAATCTAAATAAGTACAGAAAAAAGTTTTTTAATTAGTTGTTTCCTAATAATTTGATTCGAATTTCAAGTGCGTTCCATATTTTGCAATTTATTCAATAATCTTATATATTTGAAAAAGTTTTTATTAGATAATATATTAAATATATCAATATGCTTTTAATTTATTAAACTTTTTATCAAAAAATAAAAGGAAAGGTGGATATATACTTCTTCAAACATATTTGTTAAGAATAGGTTTGACATCTTTAGACGCCATTTTCTCAAAATGATGTCCGTGTGGTTTGACACAGTATTGCATATTAACGTCCATATAATACATTTTATTTTAAATAAATAACAAATGTATATGAAATTTATGGTGGGATCGCGGGTTATAATCGTGGAAAAAATAAAGAAGTTTGCCAAGATAGGTTTAGTTGTTTTTTAGGGTTCCGTAGTAAAAAACGGAACCCTTATAGTTTCGCCATGTCCGTCTGTCTGTCTGTCTGTCTGTCCGCGGCTTTGCTCCGAAACCCCTAATACCAGAAAGCTGTAATTCGGTATGAGTATACATATGAATTACGCCGCAGAAAGTCGTATAATAAAATCTTAAAAATATTTTTTTTTCAGGGTGTCTTCCCTATGTGTTAAAAGAGACCAAAAATTTCTTTTCTCATTTATCCCATGCTGTGGGGTATCGTTAGATAGGTCTTTTAAAAATATTATAGGTGTGGGAAAACCATTTTTCCGAACGACGAACTGTTTCCGAAATATTAAGCTTTGAAGTGTCAATTTTTCTTAGAGTCCCCCCCCCTCTACCCACTAAACTGCTGCGTCTAAGCGCCAGACACACACTTGGCTGATTTATTTAATTTTAGGGTACTAGGATTCATTGACAGACTAGTTAATAGGTATAGCACGTATATGTATAAATTTTAAACTAATCCAAAATTAATTTCGTAATAATATAAGAATTATATATGTGCAATGTGAATTAATATATTATATTATAATATTAATTCTTGATTGAATGATTCTCTATACATGAAGATATAACATACATTTTCAAATGAAATCTCTAATATAAATTCTCGATGTAACTAATGGTTAGTGATAAATTATTTAATAACTAACTAATAAATAAATAATCTTACATCTTGATTAATACACAAAACAGTCCAAGATAATTAAAATAAGCAAGTAGGTATAATTAAAAAAAAGTCAAGATAATGTATGAATTTGCTTACATAATTTATATATTAAATTAAATATTAAAATTCAGAATAAACTTAACAAGATAACATCTTTACTGATGTAATAAACATAACTTAGAGTTTACTGTTTTAATTAAAACAAAAAAAAAATAGATATTTTTTTATTTATACTTTAAAATATTTTGATGGTGCGTCTTAGTGATATGGGTATGTCGCCACTTTGTTTGCTTTGGCGGACACACTGTCGTGTGCCTAGATCTGTACTATTTATACTAATCTATATCTATTGATAGTTAGATACTAATAAAATAAAAAAGAGAGTCAATTTTGCATGCGCGAAGTAAACTCCGGAACCACTGAACTTATTTTTTTTTATAACACAATGGTATTGTAGTCAGTGGGCTACAGCTAGGCTCTACATCAAGTGAATTAAAAAAACAATACGTTATCAGTCAAAAGGTACATTATTCGAGCTGATTACAGGCTATATGTATATATATATATATATATATATATATATATATATATATATATATATATATATTATTTGAAAACAAATTCAACATTAGCGAGCTAGTGATCCTTAAATTTGCGTTAACTAACGCAAAATAAAACTTCTCAGGTTGGTACGATAGCTCTTGAGATTAAAATGTTCAAACAAGCAGTTATTTAATGTATTAGCCAGTATAGCATTGCCAGTATAGATAAACATGAACGAGTTAAAACTTATTACAATTTAAAGTTACCTAATTGTTATTTATGTGCTGATCAGAGGACTTATGGCACAATCAGATCAGAAATTCAGAAATTTAACAAACATATCAGAAATTTATTGTTTTTATTGTAATGGGATATATTTCACAGGCTCTACTAAATATGTATGTACACATCTTCATATAAGCAAAATGTATACCATGGTGTTGTTAAAAAAATGACATTTCTGTACCACTATTTTTTACTGAAATACAGTATTTGGAAAAGCACTAAAAACTTACAATACGTTATGCCACCAGTATATTCCCATATTTGATCAAGATCCGAGGAAACCATCTGTAAAATTGAGAACGGAACTCCTCAATTAACGACAGCAAAATTGCCCTCGATTAATGCAATAAATTGAAGTGAGTAAAATTTATCGCATGAAAATATTTTGTTATTCAATGTACATTTGTTTCGTATTTATATTAAGAGTCGATTAACAGTAAACTGATTTATTCCGTGTCAACTTGTGTATTTTCTAGAATAGAAAGCAGTTTATGTATCAATCGCCTCACAGGGAAGTTCGTTGTCAATTTAATTATAATTAATTGTATGTCAGGAATCTCGAACGCTTTTCCCGAATGTTGCTCAATCACCCAGGAGACATAAACACTGTTGGATATTCTTATGTACACTAGTAACATTCGTATCATTCCCTTGCGGTTTTAGAAATTAATTGGGTCTGACGACTCATGTCCTTCTAATAGTGGTTATTAAAGAAGGAAAGTAACTTAAACTAACCTATGGTTATTGGTACTGTAATATAATACGTTAGACTAAGGGTCATCAAATGGCGGACCGCAGTCCGGACTGCTGGTATATTTTGTGTGCACCTTAAGTAACATTATGATAAAAGGAGGAACATCTAACAGACATCTTACCTATTTAGAATAAGGTTCTTACTTGATTCAGTAAGCATGTTTAAGCTAAAAACTTCCGATAATATATGTATACAAGGTGACGCAAAAGTAATGTTATAGTTTAAATTGGCTGCTATTTTGTTATAAATATAAAAAGTGCTTTGTCCTCATAAAAATAATTTTTGGAAGTTGGTTACATTAGTTGGAAAAAATTATATCGCTCAAATAGCCACCCCCCGAATAGATGTACATTTGCGCTCATATGGCATCATAAATTGGTGATTTCTTCTTCAATATTAGTTTTCGAGGCTTGCAAGGTTTACTGAATATTTACTGCCAAAATTACGTTCCCCCCATATATATTTATATTTGTTAATACACTTGATCATAATTTTTTAAGGAGCGGACCCTGAATTAAACTAATTGTTGACTCCTGCGTTATATTATTGAACGTCGAGTAATATATATATTAATATATTATATATAATATTTTTGTTTTACAACAAAATGGAAATTAATTACTGGTTGTTGTTGTTACTAATCACCATTTCAATCACCAGTTTCCCCGAAAAAATTTAAATACGAGTGGTACAATGCCGGTTGGCTTAGCTAGTAATTAGTAATAAAATTTCATTTAAAAATGGCTAGCTCGATTTGGCCACTTTTCATTTCAAAATATTTGTAATATTCTGAATTATGTTATTTTTTTTTTAGTTTTTATTAATTAAAAATATCTGGCAAACGAGCTGGTCGGATACCAGATGTTACGTGATCACCGCCGTCCATAGACATTGGCAGCACTAAATATATTTTGCAAATTTTTAAAACAGTTGTTTTTCTGAAATAAAAGGGCCATATCATCATGTGAATCTAAATTTATGCATCTATACTAATATTATACTGCTGACGAGTTTGTTTGTTTAAACGCGCTAATCTCGTAAACTACTGGTTCAATTAAAATTCTTTTTGTTTTTGATAATTTATTTATTGAGGAAGGCTAAAGGCTATAAACGTGAGTGAAGCCGCGAGGGACAACTAGTATGTTATATAAATGTAGGATTGTCAATTTTCGATGTTGAAAATGTAGTATTTTGTATACTATAAGTAACTTTAACGGTAAAAATATAGTAAAATACTATATACAATTATACGTGTTATAATACAGTTGGCAACCCTAGTTGAATAGCATATTATCGTATTAAACGAATTTCTTTATAGTATTGTGTAAAAAATAAATCTACTTTATGTGATAATCTGTTAATCATTGCAATCATTTTATAACATTTCCTGGCAAACTTGTCACTACAACAATTTTTTGTTGTACTATAAAAAGTATATCTAACGTTTCTTTTGAGTTACGCATATAATTTCATCATGTTTTACAAAAGCCATGTTTCATAATATTTATATTTATTTATTCGCACATAATATTGTGCAACGAAGTCTAAGGAACGTTATAATTATAGCTTGTATATTTAGTATCTACTTACTGTATATTTTCACTTTTTTACACTTCTTTTTTGTCTGTTTTGTTGATAATAAATTTCATGTGAAAAGATACCTAATATTTTCTTAGAACATCGTAATAACAACTCATTAAAATAAAACTATTAAATTCGTGTAATGTCGACATCGAATGCTTTACAAAAAAAAAATTCGATTCAAATACATTTAATATCATATGTTTTCAATAGGGACTCAATTAGAAAAAATATGAATTCTTAAGTACATCTATTTTATTAATAAATGGGTAAAGTAAATAAAACGATCAAACCAGTCAACGTCGGTATTCTTTCTCTGCCCGGGTTAGAAAAAACTTGTCGAGCTGCACTTTTCTCATTGCGCAATGATTTTGTACGAGTATGGATTTCCTATTCAGACCTAAGAATTGCATTTAGAACATTTCCTCATAAGAATTCATTATACATTATTTAAGCTAATATTTCATGTATAACTAATAGACTTAGCGTGCGTTATGAAGTGTTTAGTTAGGTTAATAGGATATGATATGAATGCATTCGATGAATTTTTTAATTGATAGCCATTTGTTTCGTTGCTCACCTTTGTTCGAGTTCAGTGAATGGTAATAGGTTTTTTTTCTGTATCGTGTAGAATCTGAAACTACCTTCAGTTGATACCAATTTATTTGAATTCAGTTATTGTTATTTATTTATTTTTTATATAATAGAAATACGAATTTATTTCAGTAGTGTCTTGACATAAGGTAGGTACTGTTAATGGCACTGTGGACACGTGACTAGGAGAGTTACCTAGCAACACGCTGTTAATGTCATGAGAGAGAACATTATGATAACTTATAGGTAATTACAAGGGTTGGAAAATATAGGTGTGGATTATGATTCTTGTGTCATTACAAGTAAAGTCAGAAGCAAATAGCTTCTGAACTCTTTAAAAGTATTTAAAGTTTAGCTTTAGACGTCACTTCTCGTGACAACCTGTATTGGGTACATGTAGCTATCATAGGAAAATATATAAACAAATTTCTTTCTTTTCTTTACTTCAAAAAATATGTTCTCAATTTAACCATTTGCGCTGATAATGATGATGATGAGGCAGTCAAGCAAAAATTATTAAAATATTTACGAATTATTCGTATTTCTTTAATTTAACACAGAAGAACAAATTAGTAATCAGTACTCGCATTAAGTATTATTTTTATTCATAGGCACATAAACCCTTAAGACGTAGTATTGCATTTGTCTGTTCCTTAATCAAGCGCTAGATAATTACATTATTTACAAAATTACTCAAACGTGTCGGTAATAAGGCTTTATTTATTTTAAATTACATTCACCACGTCGACATTAATTAATTTTATTAAACAAATGGCGGATATCGTATAATTATTTTGTATATAATGCAGAAATTCCTTTTCGCGTATAATTAATATACAAAAGAGTGTAATATTTTTTATGAAATCGTCTTATCTAGGTAACCTAGTTTAATATATCCTCTATGTGTAATCACGAAGGATACTAATTTTTATAATGAATTTATGTAAAGTATGGTATTCGAAATATACCAATTAGCGAATTAGGTAGGTATGTAAGTAGTATATAAAATCTAAATTAATTTATAAAAAGGAAGCAAATTTCGTAGAGCGATGAAAACTACGGAACTACTGTACGCACTTTTTTTTTAAATTATTATGTTCCAATTTGAGGTCTTAAATTGTTTTACGCATAATTATTATAATAGTATATGAATGCTGATAAGCAATAATGTGTCAACTCACAATAAGTTAAATTTTGTAATATTAATGTTTATTAATACTGCGACACGTATTTAACTTTATTAAAAAAAATTCAAGTCAGCTCAACTAAATGAGTACGGAAAAAAGTTTCTTAATTTAATGTTTCGAACATTAAAGTGTGTTCTATATTTTAAAATAAACCATCATTTCATATATTTGGAAAGCTTATTATTAAATAACACTTTTTATTATATATCAGTTTGATTTTAATTCTATATACCTTTTATCAAAATAGATAAATCAGCCAAGTGCGTGTCGGGCCACGCACAATGTAGGGTTCCGTAGTTGTCAGAATTGTCAAGATCGGTCAAGCAATCTTCGAGTACCTATTTTCGTAAAAATGTTTGAATGTGAATTATACTAACGATTTTGAACATTAAATGTTCGTCGATTATTTATTATTCTAACACTTGTAAAATATACTTAGCGCCGATAATTTTCCTTCCTGATTAGCGCCTATGAAATCTATGGTGATTTGGTTGAAAACTTCATA
Source organism: Hypolimnas misippus (assembly GCA_037950945.1). NCBI lineage: Eukaryota > Metazoa > Arthropoda > Insecta > Lepidoptera > Nymphalidae > Hypolimnas > Hypolimnas misippus. The sequence goes on along the minus strand of JBBEEQ010000029.1, from coordinate 7,430,552 downwards.
AGCGCGATTCAGAATCACTCGCGACATGTTTTATTGAGACATTGTTTTATACCTTATTTTATATTTTATTTTAATTTAAACTTATTAAATATTTATTTATTTATTCATTTAAATTCATATATTAATTTAAAATTATTAATATTTACATAATGTGATGCTTTAAAAAGTGAAATATTTATTTTTACTTAGATTATCTATAACTCGATAACCATAAGAACCAACATAGCCGTGATAATTTTCCTTTTAAATTCATTATATGTACCGCTATCGTGAATTTTTTCATATTTTTAGACGCAGCAGTTTAGTGGGTAGAGGGGGGGGGACACTTGACTCTAAGAAAAATTGACACTTCAAAGCTTAATATTTCGGAAACATTTTGTCGTTCGGAAAAATGGTTTTCCCACACTTACAATATTTTTAAAAGACCTATGTAACGATACCCCACAACAGGGGATAAATGAGAAAAAAAATTTTTGGTCTCTCTTAACACATAGGGAAGACACCCTGAAAAAAAAATATTTTTAAGATTTTATTGTACGACTTTCTCGGCGTAATTCATATGTATACTCATACCGAATTACAGCTTTCTGGTATTAAGGGTTTCGGAGCAAAGCCGCGGACAGACAGACAGACAGACAGACGGACAGACAGGCAGACAGACAGACGGACATGGCGAAACTATAAGAGTTCCGTTTTTTACTACGGAACCCTAAAAAGGGCAGATTGATATATACTTCTTCGCACTAATTTTTTAAGAAAAGAAAATCTTTAGACACCAATTTCTCAAAATAAAGTCCGTGTGGCTTGACACAGTTGCTTATCAGCGTCTATATATGAATGTTTATATGTTCTGTGTTTTATTGCTAATTATGTCAACATAGTCACGAATCATTATTTATTACTAACGTCCTACATACATATATGTGCTATTCTTAAGATTGGCACAGTCACGTCAATTAACTGAAGCACTATCGGTTACGGGTTTGATCTCCGTTTGTATCTATGTTCGTCAATGTCTGGTAATTTTGTGTGTCCGTCTGGACCCTAGATGCAAGATCATAGGATCATGATGTTAATACAAAACTAACTTTCACCTGAAGTCGGCTTAGTAGTTCTGCGTAGCGCCGGAATTTATACAACAGACAAATACAATTTATAAAAGTAATTATGTATATTATTTTATTGAATTTAGTTTTTAAATTTATTATCGCCTCATTCGTTATCAAATGTACCAGTTAAAACATGCAATGATATCCGGAAAACAGGACTATATTCAAATTAATGCTTGATCAAGCTCCCAAAGCGATAGGTGATTGGGGCCTGGCCTTGCATCGGACTCGCTGTCTTTACTATACCTTCTATTAAAGTAGATATAATAATATCAATACACGAACTATGAAACCTACATCTATATATATATATATATATGTTAAATATCTTAAAAATCAATGCCACTTTTCATTGTGATTTTAACTCTAGAATCAGGCTCACCTATCCAAACCAAAAGTTTAGGTTTTGTTCGGACTATTTAGTAGATGGTTTTATTATTTTTTTTATATAAAAGGGGGGAGGGGTGGGGGCAAACGAGCAAATAGTACGCCCTGATGTTAAGTGGTTAATATGGACATCTGCAACACCAGGGGCGTTGCGGGTGCGTTGCCGGTCTTTGACGAAAAGGTACTTTAAGGGTTATAGCGCCCTGGAAAAACCTCAGGAGGTTTCCACAGAGTGGTTTATGTAAAGTTTGCACAAAATCGGTCAAGCGGTTCTGCATTTAACACATTTTTTGTAACAAATGAATTCAATTAGGCAGATCATTTTGTTAATTTTTTTAAAATTATTTCACTTTATACATCGCGAAGCACGTATGCTAATATTTTTATCAAAGTTATTCAATTTTAAAAAAGACCATAAAAAAAATTGTAGGTATTACTTAAATAACTTCGGCATGAAAAATATACACGACATGATTAAACTATACTAGTTACGTGCCGTTGTTTGTCCCGCAGTATAAAATTAGCTAACGCGTTAAACTTAGATTCATTCATTCAGAATTTCACATTTATTCGTTGAGTCGTTACGGCGTGAAGTAGTATATAACAACTCGCTTGTAAACTTTAGCATTTACTTATACTTAATGTTCATTACGTCACTTAAGTTTTAACATAAGGCGAGAATTACACTTATAAGTTTTGCTCTCAGATTTTTTTAAAGATTTAGATAAGGTTTTTGTCATTGCTTTACACTTCAAAGAATTTACTGTCAGTGCCTTATTTTGACATATTCAGCTTGCGTAACTAATTACAACGTATCTGTTATTACGTTACGTTGTTGTTTTGTATCAATTACGAGAGTAAAATTTATAAAAGTATGCCTCACCTAACGTAAGTCCACGTAAGTAACTCTACAAGAGGACGAAAAAACTGCATATTTTAAATACGGTATGCGTATGTTAATATGGTATTTGAAATATGCATGTTTTTCTATTTGAATCATTAGTATACCATTTTAAAATGCTATGTTTTTTACTTTGTTTACTTAAAAAGATTAGTGTACTCAGATAGATTTATTATTTATTCTTACATTACATATCTATATAATTTTTTTCTCACTGATATTAAAATAGATAATTTGACTTACATGTGTTTACCTATTATAGAATATAAGCTACGATTACTTGGATTTGTATTATTGGGTATAAATTAAGCATTATAATAATTATGTTATATGTCGATTTATATTATTATTTTATTTTAAAGTTTAACTAGACGATATATCCGTCATTATATAAAGTTTTTCAAGCTGGCGTACCTAATGTTTACATTATACTTTCTCTACAGACAAAACTTATTCATTAAATGAATTAATCTTTAGATAATTTCATCTACAATCTAAATAATATAATCTTTTATATTATAGGAGTATATTTATATTATAAACATTTTACGGGATAAACATTAATAATTTAAAATACCCCCGAAAATTTATTCATTACGACCATTTCAATGAGCCCCAACATGATAATTCTGTTGTAAGTTGATGATGATTTGTGTATACTGCTTATTCCAGATGATGCTGCAGTATCAGGTCAAACAAATGTGCTATTTTAATATCATTAATTGATGAAGCTACTAGAAGCGACTCGAATTGTTTCGCCAACTATAAAGAACTGATAAACGGCGAATCGGATCTTCATAAATTATAGTCAAGAATCACTTTGATTACATCAGGTTTCAAACAAAAAAACGCATCAAAATTGATATATTCGTTAGAGAGCTACGATGCTACAGACAAACACACAGCATCACACGTCAAACTTATAACACATATATAATAAAAATGAGTTTTTATAACATTATAAAGAATAAATTAGAACCGTTAAAAACATTATAAAACACATTGTTTTCCTGGTCATATTATTGTTAACTGTTATGATTTAAAGATATGCATTAAAATTCAAATCGGAAAGTTCATAACGTGTAAATAATGCGAAAATAATTAGCAATTATAACATATGAAATGAACTGTGCAAAAGTAGAGCCATATTCATTAATTATTATTAATTTTGTAAGATAGCTGTCAAACGTAAATTGTAATTATTATTCGATTACTTAATATTAATAGACACTGAAGCAAACCTGAATTATAATTTAATTACGTGTAAATGGAAACGTTTATAAGTCAATCAAGTTAACAGAGCTGAAACGGATAAGGAAACGGATAATAATTTTGTATAATCAACTCAAGTGTTGTACCAAAAAATTATATGCCGTTAATTATCATATTTACATACAGATTTCTGAGGATTTGATGGTATTATTTTATGTGACTTTAACGTCTATGGTTGGATTAATTATTAATTAATAAAATAAAATTCGTCGGGGACTTTTTTATATGAATGTTCACCGATCACTCGAAAACGGCTGGACCGATTTTGAATTTTCTCCGATTGGTCTCATAGAATTTTCATCAAAAATCTGCTTATTAGTTTGACTTTAAAATCGAAATAACCAGAATAAGTTTGTCATTAAACTAAACGAAATTACGTATTATGCTTTGAAGGCAGTTCTTTTTTTTTTTTAATGTGCCTATTCAGGTCTCTTGGGCTTTGGTTAGTACGTAAAGCAGTCGATTTTGATTGGTCTTTTAAGCACTCATAAATTATCTTTACTCCTCGTAAGGAAATCTGAGGTCAGGTGGCAATCACTTATGTGATAATTAGTTACCTGTCAAATTTGAAGTAAATTACAAACAGATACTGGCCTTACAACGGAAATAATTTTAGGGAGAAGAAAATATGGCTCAAATATAGAATTTCTATATTTTGTTCACTTAAAAACTAATGTGTAAGAGAGTTAAGTTGCTCAAGATATGACTGACAGCTTGAATGCCTTGGCGACATACAAATAGTTCAAATTGTTCTCGACAACGCTGTTAGCGACAGCATTGTTTATAATGAAATTACCGTCACACAAATTGCACTGTAATAAAACAATTGGCAAAGAATGTGGCGTATAATTTTGATAAATTATTCAGCGATAGTTTCATTCAAAATATATAGCATCACTTTTAATATATATTATGTGTATTTTAATATATATTGTGTATTTTAATATATATTTTAATATATATTGTGTAATTAACAATTATTTTAAAATATATAACGACCGCGCCATCAAAGTATTTCAAAGTAAATTATTTAATTACAAAAAAGACGTGTGGTTTTTAAATCGTTTTATCTTTTTACATGCAATTTTCAAAAACTCGTTTAATTTTATGCAATTAACTGTTTAAAGGCATCAATTTCTACTGCAGTTTTTGATGATTGGAAAGGCACAAAACGTTATAGGTCAAGGTGATCTCAAATGTCTTATGTATATGTCATATTATCTTACATGTCATACTCATAACCTGAATTACTATTATATGGTATCACAACGGACCTTATATGTATATAAACTGTTATTGAATTGTTAAGAATTTAGATGATCAGTGTGGATTTGGTATCAATAATCATACGCGTAAAGATTTTTCATTCACAACTTCTAAAAAAAATTCCATTGTTATTAAAGTTATTCTGATTCTAAAATATAAATACTACACCGATTTTGATGAAAAAAGGGACCAATGGAAGAGTATAATTTGACTTTCAAATAAAACAAGAGTTAATCAAATTAGTCTAGCTGTTTTCGAATAATCGGGTAATATTACGTATATTACAATTAAAAAAATTAAAAAAGAATTGAGAAAGAAAGAAAAGTATGAAATCCAAATAAACAAGGAAATTATACATAACAAATAAATCACAATTTATATCACCTTACATATATAAAAATTGTGTTTTAAACTTAACTATAATTAGGAAAAGAGCTTTTTGAGATATTGTCAGTAATCATTATATTTGGAAAAATGTAACGAAAATAGCCATACGAAATCGGGGCGCGTAGCTTGTTATCTATTATTGTGGAAACACTGATCTGTTTATTATTGCAAACAATTGTTGTGTGACTTCCAAGGTCTCTTTTAGAATGGCGATTTTTTTATAGGTTTTAATATGAATTCTTCTTCTCGATTTGTACACACTACAATTTTATGCAATTATTAAATACCCCATAAAAACAACAACGAATTCACGTACCAATTATTTTAGAATAAAATTGTATTAGTCCAAAATACAAATATAACTTAGAATATCTTTTCACTGTTGTATAATTGTCAAAGAAATAAATTATAAGTATTATTTTAAGTTAGTTGCCGAGAATGGCGTCGTTATGTATTCCCGAGAAATGACAGAGGAAATACAAGAAATAAATCTAAATTATAGAGCTGTTCCGAAAGTGTTTATTGCTAACATAATTTATTCTTGAAAGTGTACCAGAAAATGTATACTACTATATTTGCCAACGTTAGCATTCAAATATATTGATTTAAAACAATTTGCACGGAAATAAATATAACAATTTCTGTAATTTTTTTTAGATTCCAATGGGGCTTCGAACACTCATACTGTGCAGCTGCCTCGCAGTAGCGAGTGCATCACTTGAAGTTGTGAACCAATGGAGCTTGCTGCAATTTGACTTTCCACCAGACCCAGTGTTGCTTGAAAAGTTCCAGCCTGAAAATACAGTTCCAACTGGTTTAGAAATCGGATGGGACAGGATATACGTGGGAATTCCGCGGCTTCGCGCCGGTGTACCGGCCACATTGGCGTGGGTGCCTCGTTCTCTACCACCCGGTGTTAGTCCTGTTCTTCAGGTAATTTTATTATTTATTTTAATACACTTAAAAACCGAATTTTAATAAGATATAATGTAGTAAATATATATATAATGTAATAAACCCGAAGGCTGGCGGCTATCTTGGCCAGCATATCAGTCTGTCCGTTTATAGAGGTAATGCTGCTAGTGTTTTGAGCACCTTACCTAGGTTTAATTTAGTTACTTTTGATTTTATATTTTTATTTTTTAATAGGATTATTGTTTTATTCAAAGTCTACGGAAAATAATATATTAATTAAAAATAGATTTATTAGATATAATCAATATAGATAAAAAAAATTAGTCTTGCGTAGCTAAGTTGTGTAATATTTTGAAAGAAAAATAATATTTTATGTTCATTCATCCGCTAAGATTGTTGTACACAATATTGTCTTATAAGCCTTAATTATCTGGTTTCTAGATAAGCACGTATAATTGATATATTAAACAATTAATTATTATTCTAGAGCAAGGTTTCAACCTTTTAAGCATTCCGTCTTTTGTACTTATAATAAATTATATTTTGATCCTATGGCCTTTCAAAAGTCGTTTTATTAAACTGGATTATGTAAATTGAGAAAGGTGTTTCTTAATCGAGGATATTTATGTCGGCAAAGTTTCTTTTTATTATTAGTGAAAATGCGTATTTGTAAAGAGAAACTAAAAATCGGCTTCGTATCGATTATAATGATGACATTTATAATCTTTGTATATCCCTACTAGTATTATAAATGCAAACGTAACTCTGTCTGTCTGTCTGTTACGCTTTCCCGCTTAAACCTCTCAACCGATTTTGATGAAATTTGGCACAGTCAATCTTTATATGCTGAGAAAGGACATAGGTTACCTTTTATTCCGAAAAAAAGGGTCTGAAGAGGTTGAAAATAGAGGTTGAAAGTTTGTATGGAATTTCTAAATTTTAAAAGATAAAACCATGAAACTTTACATTTAACCACTCGATAAGAAATAAAAAAAACCATTTGTTCTTATGTTTTTGAAATTTCGACCTGTGAGAGGATTCATCCTATTTCATAGGGGTTGAAAGTTAGTATGAAGTTTGTCATTTTAGAAGATAAAACTATAAAACTTGGTACGTAGGTCTCTTAGGATGTGCAGAGTTTTTCTACAAACGGTATTCCCGAAATTCGAACGGAACGGATTCGGAACGGGTAAAATAATCCTTAATATTCAAATTAAAAGTACGCAAACGAAGTCGCGGATACCAGCTAGTTTATTAATATACATGTATATCTTATAAATTATATATATAAGAAAAGACAGTATATAAAATAATGTTATATGTACAATTGTACTTGTATATTTGACAAATATAACCAGTTGCTTATCTTGTCATAATTTTTTATCTTAATAAACAGCCAATGGTGCACGAACTACGAACATTTATATACTGCGAAAATACTCTTAAAATAAAATCTATAGCTTGAAGCAAACAGGATCAGTATTACACCACTTTACTTTCAATAATGCGGCCACTCGAGGCATTTACATTGTTAGTTATTTAAGTAATTACTATTATTTTATGGAAACATTAATAGTTTTATACAAAAAATAGATATAATTCTAACAGCTTTAGCAAAGTTAATGTGCAATTAAACGTTTGTATGTTTATAAAATTAATGAATTTAAATGGTGTTATAATAAGTAGGTGTGCGGTGTTTACCGTGAGAGGTTTGGAGGCATGTGATATTGGTCTTATCGTAAATAGATTTATTAATTAGACAGTTATTTACGTTTTACATTAGATATTATATGGACGCTGATAAGCAATACTCTGTCAAGCCATACGGATTTCATTAATAAATGTGTTTGAAGAAGTATATATTTGAAAATAATTCAAATTGCAAAATATGGAACACACTTGAAATTCGAAACATTAATTTAAGATACTTTTATCTATATTTATACAGTGTAGATGACTTGAATTTTTTAAATACACGCATTTTCAGAATATATCTATGTATATCTTCGAATTAGACTTTTTTGTGGGTTGACAGATTATTGCTTATCAGCATTCATATATAAGTAATAAAATATTTACTATATTTTTGCATGACGATTTTTTATGACATAAGTAATTTTAGATTTCTTAATTTGTTAAGAGACGATTTTAGTTTACGTATTATTTAGTATACATTTAACTTACGCAATTAAACTATTCGTTTTTCTAAAAATCTTATCATGATGTACGTAAAAAAGTAGTGTATAATTGTCTCGTACAACTGTTGTTACGTAAACTGAATCACGCAGCTGGCGCTCACAACATTATTTTAATAAAGACTTGTTCTTGTACACGTGAATTTGTTCACGCGGACAATAAGACCGATGGACTTGTGTGTCTATCAGTGAACTTTTTACTTCCGAGACTAAAATGTATTCTATAGTATAATATAGTGAAACAGAGTAAAAAATAAATTAATGATATTTATAATTTTTAATCAGTGTTAATTTAATACATATTTACACCAATTTTGGCTCTACAAATTTGTTTCATTCATATACAAAGGTTACAGCATAATAGTGTTTCTGAAAGCTTAATTCATTAATGCAATTTTAAGCATAACATTTTATTTCGTGATCTCGGCGCAGTGTTTTCGTCCGAAAGATGCCTATCACTTTGTTATGGGTAGGTTAAGCAATTATTCTCAGTGTGCGACCTCGCTGCGTGGGCGCATGGTTGTCTTACACACGAAGTTAGCAGCTCACAATTGTCACGAGAAAGCGTGAAGGGCAGGAACTAAAGCATGGCCTTGGCGAGCTCCATTGCTGATTTAACCGGCGATATTCGCTGTTTCTGAAAGGCTGTGTTATACATGATTAACACTGATGTTTTGATGATGATTAATTTTACAAATATTATAAATAAGAAATTGTTTATATGAAAGGAGTCCCGGTTTTTATTCTTTCACTGATAGAAAACTCTGTAAGAACTCTACTTTCGAAAATACATAGGATATAGGATTTTGTATGTTTTATGAGATACAGCATATAATGCCAAACAGAACCCTACGCGATAACACTAAAAAATATTACACAATTAATTAATCAGTTTGATCATAACAAACTAACAATAATATAGACTCTGCTATACAATGTGGTTAGAAGGAGGCGTGTCAACATTGCGATATTTATATTTTATGCGTGCACCTTATAGGTTTTTATAATGGAATTTATAACTTGAGGGGTCAATTTAATAAGTTGTAGTCCCAAGACAAAGTAATGAAATTCCTTTGAAATCAGACAAAGTTAATTTTTTTTAATGTTACTAGCTGTAACACCGACAGGAAATAACATTTCATAAATTATTTCGAAATAGTTATATTTCATTATTTTGAAAGTATTTCTGCTTAAATATGTATTTATAGTTATAATAATAAAATTATCTATAAAAAAAACACTAGTTGTGTCTGTTTACAATGTAAAAATTTAAATTTCCACTAATGCACTCTATATTGTACTGTTGTATTGTTTATTATTTTTTGTGGGTTGATTTATCAAAATAATTATTTAATATCTAGATCCTATACTTCTTAGTAATGTCTACGAAGTAACCAATTGAATTAAAATTTGCCTAAGTTGATTTGCTTATTGATAAAGTTCAATAAAAATATGATATAAATGAACGTATAATTATATCTCGGATAGGGAAGTGCTGCCAATCAAAGATATTTAAGGTTATTGCCGTGTTCAGTAACTATTATATAATACTATGAAGTTTTAGTCCCTTTCGTTAGGTTTAATTATTTTGCTATTTATGAATTTACATAATGTCAAGAAAAACACTAATCAAGTCTAATACAGGAGTAAAACATAAGTAAATATATATATTTGTTATAATATAAAGTAAAATAGTAACTAATGTTAATATTTTTAGGAATCCAATATTCAAACTGTATCGTACGTCCGACCGTTAAAGGGCTGTATCTTGAAACCATAATCAGTAACCAACTGGAATTTTCACAAAGACGTGACTTGACGGAAATCTTAACAAAAAATAAGTGGCTAAGTGTGACTAGGGTACTAGTGGTACAGAACCCTCATTAAATTTTTAAACATACTCAGGGGCGGTCAACAAATGTTAATTCAATTCAATACTTTATGCTCAAGGCGCAATGGTCTAGCTTCGGTGCTGAATGTCGTGGTTTAGATTATATATCTTAATAATTATTTGCATTACCAATGCAGACATCGATGTCATAGTAAGGTGCCCAAAACACTGGCGGCATTACCTTATTGAATGTCCAGACTGATAAGCTGGCCAAGGTAACCGCCGGCCCAATAATTGTTAATAAAAATTTTGTATATAGGATTGGTTTACTAGGCTATATGGATTACTTGAAATTGAAAGTTAAATAAATGTTTATTTATTAAATTTATTCAACAATATTCAGATCAGATACGTACATTCGCATTTATTCTCGTGAGTCGATTTAAAACAGTCTGGTCTTATTTTAACAATTCACACGGCTATTGGAATTCTTGCAATTGATTTTTCGTTTTCTTTGTTCTGTACATTTATTAGTATTCTACGGGAAAAAGTAAACTGATCATGAATAATGCGTGTCGTGTATTTTATTTTATTTATTTGTGATAATTTGTTTGTGATAAACGCTCGATCGATCAATGTTAAATGTAAATAAAGAGAATCGATTTACAGATTCTATCTATGTGGAATACAACCATTAAAACGATACTTGTGTTACAAGCATAATATGCATAGCTTGCAATTTTCATCAAAACATATTTATTGCAACCATTTTTTTAAATCGGATTGAAATAGATATATTCTATAGAAAAACTTTTAAATTATAATATATTTACCAATACACTAAAACGGCTGTACATATTTTGATGATTTTTTGTGTTTGAGTTGGTCCCTAAATGGTTTCACAATTAGACCTGTCTATCTGTCTGGTATATCTGTCGAAACCGCTAGTTAATAGAGATTTTAAAAGTTTATTTGTTTTATTGTGCGTGTAATATATAAAGGCAAACATTTGATTATTTCAAATATTTTTCTCCTAGGCGTATCCAGACTGGTCATGGCATACAGCCGGTCGTGGGGACATCAACTGTACCGGATTGATCTCCGTCTACCGCGTGCGTGCTGACCGCTGTAACAGACTCTGGGTCCTGGACGCTGGGGTCATAACCAGCCTTGACGACTTCCGCCGCGTTTGTCCACCTAAGATTCTAATCTTCGATATGGCTACCGATCGCTTGGTAAGTTATATAAGGTCGCAATTTGAGTTAGTCTGCTTATTTATTATATTTTTTCTCCTCTTTAAGGTTATATAAGCTGGATTTTAGGCAGGATATTTAATGAAACTATAGAAGTTTTAAAAGTGTAACTTTCGAGTTTTCGAGTTTGTTGCTGTTACTATTATTAGTAAAACTTTGTTCCGAACTAGTAGACTGATTGATGACAATGGATGCTAGAATAATTTTCATAAAATTTCTTTTCTTGTCTTTATTTGGTAACAATGCCTCTAACGAAAATAACGAATTTTCGACCAAATTTTTCCATTATAATTTTGCATTATAAAAAATGATTTAGATCAGGCATTTAATCGATAATTTCTTATCTAATTGTTATGTGTGGCTAGAAATGCGACATATTTGCCTGCTAAATAATACAAGTCAATACCAACAAAATCAATTTTATTATAATGAATAATTTTAATTTTATATCTCAGATCAATTATATGTGGCGTAATAAATATGAACATTTTTGAAATTCATGATTAGCATGATTATCTAGATTGCATTAAAAACTATCTGCTCAATTTCAACATGAATATTTAGTGAGTACGTTTTTCACATACGACCTATTAGTATCATGGTTGCATAATTATTGCATATAAAATTCTATATTATTTTACTTATCTTGTCAATAACTGATATCTATGTTGTAAAAATATTTAATTGTACAAATACTTTTAAATTAAGTCAAACCTTGGTATACATTTTTATACTTTCCAAAATATTACTTTATTAAAATCTTTTTCGTGATTAATTAAAATATTAAATCTTATTTATCTACCATTAATTAAAAACTTACTAGTCCCAACCTTAATATTAATATTTTAGAACTATATATGTACATACTATATGTTACTTTATATGTTCATACTATTTGACGTTAAAATCTGCTTACATTTTAAACTTCGATTATCTCGTCAATTGTTTTGTTAGCACAAAGAAACTCTCGTCTATCATACTTAGTCGCTAGTTGGCTACTGAGTACCTAATATCGTTCAAAGTGTGCACCATTCTGAGTGTCAAAATCAATGACCTTACAACATGTCTGTAGTTATATTATATAATTTTTAAAGAAGAGATAAAAACAACTGTCAGAAAATAGTTATATTGGAATGATTAAAAAAGTTCAGACATACCAACATACGACGTTTTCAATAAACCTCATATTTATCTATAATTTGGCTTATTAGTGGTAAAATTTTAACACAAACTTCATAAAAATTATGTAAAAAAATTATCGCTAATATTATTAACCGAAAATTAATATGTTATAAAAATTGAGAATACGTATATAACTATTTGCTATATATAAACTATATCTGAACTACTAGTGAGTCATAATACGAGTATCATGTAGTTGTCATATTGTTTTTAATAAAATACGTACAAAAACTCAAACAAAACAAATTAAAAAAGTACCAATAAAAATAAGTTAACACCAATCAACTGTTTTAACGTTTCCTCTATGAAAAATAACGTTATATGAATAAAAGTAATATTTTTATAACAAAAATATATATTTTATTATTATTTTTGAATATCTGAGACTTACAAATAAAGATGATGAGATATAATGATGAAAAGATAAACGAAATAAAAATTCTAATGATTACAGTTTCTATGTTTGTAAAGTTTATTTTTGTTTGTTATTACTTGTTGTCTATAGTATTTAATTCGGAATCATTGTTTTTTTTTTACATTACAACCTGTTATGTGATCTCTACGGTTGAAGTTACTAGTGTACTTGAAATTATGAATATATTTGTGAGAGTGAAGACGAATGATCAATCTTAGAGAGAGGAAGGGTGCGTACTGCCGATATATAATAATAACTAACTAATCAACGAAGTGCCATAGACAGAATACAGTATTTTTAACCTTTATGATATATTTCTAACAACATTGTGTTATCGCATTATATCAATTGACCTTCATATTCCGACTCGATACCGCAAATGCAGGTTCACTAGGTAAACTAGCCCGAGGTCTTATAGTGATGAACTATCGTTATCAAAACATGCCGATGTACCATCAAATGGATGCTGATAAGCAATACTGTGTTAAGCCACACGAACTTAATTTTGAGAAAATGGCGTCTAAAGATGATAAACTGATTCTTAAAAAAAGTTTTGAATAAATATTTATCTATATTTTCGTTTATTTTTTGATAAACGGCATAATGAATTAAAAGCAGGTTGATATATTTAATATATTATCTAATAAAAAGTTTTTTTAAACATATGAGATTATTGTATAAATTACAAAATATGGAACGACATTGAAATTCGAAACAATTAATTAAGAAACTTTTTTCTTTCCCTTTTGGTTTATATGTATTTATTTTTTATTGAATAATGTTAAATAGGTAATGCAGTATCAAAATACATCAATATCTCCGAAATTCACATTTTGTGGGTTGAATTGGTTCAATGTAGCATTTTGTGACAGCATAATTGCTCTGCTGATTTCATTTAAAGTTCTCCGTTATAGAAAATTAACCATTATACAATACAAATGTAGTAGGTAATAGTAATTTAATTATCTAGATTGTATTGTGTGTGGATGTGAAAAATACGAAACACTTATTCAATTTTACTACACAAATATGTCTACTATGAAACGAGAGAAGAATGGTTGGTTTTTTATTGATATGTTATGCCATCGTTATAGTTTGTAGACTGTGAGAATATTTCAATGTGGTGAAGGTGTGTTTGAGCATTGGCCTGGTATTACCAACTGGCGGGCTTACCTCATGATATGCTTTTAACAGCTCGCAGTCGAGGCGTTCACCTTAAATTTGGTCACGGTTAAGAGATGCTATAATATTTTTATATTTCATTTGATGCTCCTTTGTTTATTTCGCACTAAATCAAGGTTATATAAAGAAATTATAATTTGAAATAAAATGAAATTTAATACGCTTAATTATAATAATATATATATATTACAGTATATTATTTTGGAATTTTTAAACAATAATATGAATTTCGACTTTGTTTAATAGAACAATAATTTAAATGGTCCATTTGATAAGTGTAATACTATCTCTTATCTACATCAGTATCTATCTCTTTATATAAAATCGCTCACTCGCTCACTCATATTTCTCTCTTTCCATTATCATGAGCGTTGGAAGAATTCGCTCATATCAGTTGTAATTCTTAGGATATGTTCTTGATATTAGAATACATTAGTTTGATTTTAAGTATCTACAATACTATTTCTGAAGATAAACCATTTTTTATGCTTGTTACGAAAGTTTCAAATATTTATGGGCTATTACAACCTCTTGAGTTGTTTAAATTATTGTTATTGTTCTGTAACAAACTGTTCTTTTTTGCTATTAATTAAACAATTACAAAATAGTAATTTGCATTACAATAAAACAATATAAAAGGATATCCTAAACGATTTAAAAAAATACTTGCAAAGTTAAGTAAGAATTTAGTTGTCTTATTTAATTATTGTTTTGATAGCGACTATCTATACTAAAATTATAAAGTTGAAAAATTATAAAGTTTAAAAAATTTACGGTTAGAATCTTATTTTGACCTGAACATCTTGCGTAACTACTTACAACGTATCTGTTATTAGGTTACAGAGTTATTTTATGTCAGTTACAAGAGTAAGACTTAATGTAATTCTCGCTTAATAACGCAATGAACTTCGTCTGCGTAAACATTTTCATCCCATATGTATATAAGTTCCTCTATGTTATTTTCGCATGGCAAAGAACACACATTGAACACCTTCTGCGTTATTTTCGTAACACAAAGTAGACTATATCTTTCTCAGAGTTGCAATAGTAGTATAGACATTATAAATGACTTAAAAGTTGTTTCAACGTATAAGCCTTAGTTATGATCAATGACATTTTCTATTTTAGACTCTAATACAATTTCTATCATATATATATGATTGCTACGAATACCTCGGTTTAAAAACGATATAGCCTTACGCCTGTGTTCTCAATACCGTTAAATGTGTAATTGTGAATGCGCTTATTAGTGTCGATTAGGCATGAAGCAATTAATTATTGTCAGTGGTAATTCGAAAAAAGTTAAACATATACGATTATTTTATTGAGTTAATCTAGTTGATTCCTAGTTCGATTTAAACGAATAAATCCAACAAGAATAGGTCTTAATATAATATTTATTATTATTTTTAAAAGAATGACTTATTGAAGTAGAGCCTAGCTGTACAATGACTACAGCTGATATACGGTCTGGCTCGACTGAGATATCGTGGACTTTATCTGTAGCCGTTAAACAGGCACTAAGTGAGGTAGATGTAGCCTACTAACTACAGCTCGTATACAGGATTGCCCAACCGGGGCAGTACCTCACTCTCACAGAAGATCGGCGTGAATTACCTCATATTGCTGCGTTTCGTACTTTGAGTGACAGAGCCGGAAGCTTAACCCCTTCTTATTGCTCCTTTCCTTACTTCCTATTCCGTTTTATGCCTTATTCCTTTTAAGCTGGCAACGCACTTGTGGCTTTTCTGGGTTGCAAATGTCCATGAGCGGCGGTAAACTCTTTACATTATGTGTCCCTCCTTATCATTCAGTTATTCATATATCAATAAAAAATGGAATAACATTAATAGTCGCCGCAGTGATAACGCTTGCAGTCTTATTATCTGTCAGTAGTAACTGATAGTCACCAATGAAAATATTTGCAAAAGATATTTGGTACAGTCTAGATCTAGCCCTTGTAGGTGCAACTTAAAAAATATGTACTCGTATATAAAAATAATAGATAAAATAGCCCAATAATTGTAAAGAAATAAGTTAATAGTTTTCCCTATAAGTCAATTCACAGTTACAGTTTTTTGTAAATACAGAATATCAAACAGAAATTTATGTTAAAACCTTGGTAAAAGGATATTAACGTTAACATTCAGGCTATTAGTTATTAATTGGATATGATGGAAATCTACGATTTAAATGGCAAAGGAAGTATACATGACTAATATAAAAGTATTTGTTGCTTGTTATTAATCGATGTTTCGGATGCAATTATTAATAAATTATTTGTATGCAATTCTGAAATTACGCGTCAATTAACAATTGAATCTTCAATGTCATAGATTATAAATTGTTCCTTTTTTATTTGCACGCTTTTCTTCAGTACTTAAGAGGTAAATAGATTTCAATAATGATAGAAAATTGTCTAGATACCTACTTTTCTGTAAGGTAGTCTGGTCGAGATCACTATTTAATGATACGACCGCCCATTGCACACTTTAGTTGTTGCAGTCTTAAGCT
The DNA here is from genome assembly GCA_037950945.1 of Hypolimnas misippus. Lineage (NCBI taxonomy): Eukaryota > Metazoa > Arthropoda > Insecta > Lepidoptera > Nymphalidae > Hypolimnas > Hypolimnas misippus. The sequence continues at coordinate 7,413,743 of JBBEEQ010000029.1, read as the reverse complement.
TTACTTTTATTCTTTTGTTATTACTAGTGGTCGCCTAGCGATCGAAATTCGACCGTAGTTCATTAAATTTTTAACCAATTTCAAGATTGACCACAGGAAAACTATCCTCGATTTGATCACAGATTTTAACAATAAGCAAAAGAGTATATATGTATGCGTGTATGTTTTAAGTATGTGATTGTGTGTAATGTTTTTTTTTTAATTATTTTTATATATTTTTATTCATAATTTTAAAATATTATAATAATATATATTTCGCTCCTTCTCTAAATAAACTATAAGTGTGCGAAATTTCATACTCCACGCGATTATCGTTAAAAGCGGTACAAAGCTTTGCTTCACGTATTTATATATAGATTTTATTATGTGTGCAATAAAGTTGATTATTATTATTAAGATGGTTAATGTTAACATCATTACCCGCGACAACATGCGTGAAATAAGTAATAACATAAAATAAGTAAATAAATTATATCAAAAATGCAGTCCTATATATCTAATCTTGTATGGTGTCTTCTATCCTCTATACGTATAATTTTTTTTACTAAATAGTCAATGAACTGTATTACGAATTGGATTTTAATGGCGCTAATTATGGACTTTTTGTCGTTTAATACTATTTAGTTTTTATTATTATACAGTTAAGATTATAAAATGAAATATAAACCGCTTGAAAACTTTAAATATACTATGCAAAGAACATCAATAAAATACTATACGTCCTTGATAAAAAAATAATTGCAATTTCTTTTTATGTCATGGCCACATACGCTATTAACTTGTTAACTCTATACTGCCTACCTAATCATACCTACATCTTTTATCATTATAACTATTGTCTTCACAATGACTATATTCATACATATATTATAAACTAGCTGTGCCCGCGACTTCGTTCGCGTGAATTTCAGAATGCTTGGTATGTCTCCTGCAAATCAAGGTTATAATAGTCTGCGGTGCTGCTCAAGAAAGAAGCTTTTTACTTTGGATCGGGGAACATTCTGGTTGTTTTTATAAGCAGACAATAACTCAGATATGGTATTCCTCCACGGTTTTCGCTATAAATGTTGAAGAAAAGTTGTTTTGTGCTAGTCTTTAAAATTTTGACTGCAAAACAGTAAGTTCCCACCGAGGTTCTTCTTGTATTATATATCGGGTGACTTTTTTTAACTGGGCTTGATAGGCCAAATCCGGAACTATAAGGAATCGCGAAATATACTTAAAGGAGTTTCGTGTCAAATTTTGAAAAATCTAAAACTGCATCATAATTTTTTTTGATTTCATGATTCTCCTGGCCAGGAATAGAACCCACTAATTTTGGAAAAAAAAATACATTCTGTATTATTGCACCACCAATAAACTTGTAAAGATCAACTTTTGGAAAGTAATAGAAAGCGACAAATTAAAGGAAAAGATTTTTTTTACAAAATAACATTAAATATATATACATTAATTAGAAGTTAAGTATTTGATTCTACATAGACATAATCAAATATGGGGGTTAAATCATGGGTTCCCGTAGGTTTAGAAAAAAAAATCTGCATTGCTTCGAAAGATTAGTTTATAAATTGCATCAAAATGCTAGTCACCTACTAAAGTAAGGAAGACTGTGAACAATACAATCGAAAATATATTAAGTGAATAACTCACAGTAACTTCTTTATGTTTGTCTATTTTTTCTATGTGAGTTATACAAAGTTGATAGAATGTGACGTTTGTTTTGGTCCCCGTCACCTATTCCGTTACCTAGGTAGGTTTAGATAATTCTTAAAAAGATGAAACAATTTATTGAAAATCTACATTTCACTGGACTCGGCTATTGTACTCACCCGCTATTAGCGTTACAACATCCTGTTAGCATTTTAAAATTTCACTTTTAGGTATAATCGTTTTTTTAAAGAATTACTAAAGATTTAATTAATGTAAGAATCTGATAGAATTTTGTAAAAAAAAATAGCCTTTTCTTTTTGTTGCAGTTAACTGTATACTATTACCTCCCTGAAGTTGATCCTTATAATATGTGACAGTAGCAGATGGTTGAAAAATAAACGTGTTCGTTTCTAGCTAGGAAAACATATTTTCCAAAAAAGTAGTGATGCAGTTTTAGTTTTTATCAAAATCGGCTTAGTGTCTTTAATTATTTTTTGCTATTTCTTCTAGTTTCGGATTGTTCTATCATATCCAGTAAAAAAATTACCCAGTAAATTTATTATTATTTTTTAATTATTATTATTATTTATTTACTTTCCTATTTGAATCAAATATTATTCACTATTTCATTAGTTTCAATTTTGTTCCTTATAAAATTGGCTTTCTGCTAGTAAAAGTTTCGTCAAAATCGGTCCAGCTGTTTCAGATATTAGCCGAAACAAATTGAGGGACAGATAGACAGACAAAAATTATAAAATTGGAAATTTTGTTGTAAGTACCGTGTATACTTTCATATGCAAATGCATATGCATATGAAAGTATAAAGTATTTGAAATTACAAACAGACACATCAATTTTATTTATTTGTATAGATGTATACCTTCCCTTCTTAAATCTGAAATTGTTCACTATTTTATTGGTTTCTCCAATATTTTGTTATCGCGTAAATCTCTTTTTTAATTATTGATTTAAATAAATATATTTTATAATAAAAGTAGCCTAAGTTAATCCTTAAAATATTAGCTATAGGGGCTGCTGTAATGTTTTTAAGAACTTCTTAGACTTAGTGATATTTTGTTTGATATTTTGAGTTTTTTTTCTTCCATTCCCACTCCCTTCTCCTCACGTGATTAATGTACATCCTCTATCTGCGAGTGAAAGTCTCATCAAATTTGATTCAGCTGTTTTAAAGATTAGTCGTAAGAAAAAGACTGACAGTACTTGATGTAAGTACTTTCAAGCATTTAGTGAAAATCACAAAATAATGTTCGACGTGACCCCATAAATAGACATATCTTTTTTAGCTGGCACAAACGCACAGATAAACAGACAAACAGACAAAAATTCTAACAATTATTGTTTTGTGTTCTATTGCGTAGAAGAACCCCCAATATTTTTTTTCATATATCTTGTATGTACAGACAGCGACCCGTTAGAATTTTTTTTCATATTTATAGAATAAAAAAAAACTAAAATAGAAGTAAGCCCAAGTCACTCCTTATAACACTTGCTAACTGCGAGTAAAATTACCATCACAACCGGTTCAGCCGTTTCAGAGATTCATCGGAACAAACAGATAGACAGACAGACTGACAGACAAAAATTTTAAAAATATATTTTTGATGTAAGTACTGTATATACTTTCATGCATTTAGTGATAAGCAGAAAAAAATGTTCAAGGTGATTCGTTAAATTGACATAACCTTTTTATTTATTGACCAATTGACATGAAACAAACCCTAAATGTTAAGTGAAGCTTAGTACAATATATTAGTGAAAACCGCATCTAAATCGGATAAGCCGTTTCTGAGATTAGCATGCACAAACGCACAGATAAACAGACAAACAGACAAACAGACAAACAGGCAAACAGGCAAACAGGCAAACAGGCAAACAGGCAAACAGGCAAACAGGCAAACAGACAAACAGACAAACAGACAAACAGACAAACAGACAAACAGACAAACAGACAAACAGACAAACAGACAAACAGACAAACAGACAAACAGACAAACAGACAAACAGACAAACAGACATACAGACAAACATACAAACAGATAAGAATTCTAAAAGTCATAGTTTTGGGTTGCGTTGGTAAAGACCCCCAATATTTTTTTTTTCAAATATCTTCCATGTACGGACAGCGACCCGATGGAATTTTATTATTAGTAATAGATAATAGATTGATATTTTCCTCGCAAGAGAACTCCGACAAACGCGTGCGATCGCTGCAAATCATGATGTGCTTTAGGGCGGAGCGCGGCCATCGACGCGCTATTTACCGCAGGTCGGTACCGCCGCGGCGCCGCAATAACTACGACCCTGCATTTTAAATTTGTAATATCTTCGGAAATATTCACTTAAATTACATGCTGTAAAAAGCATGTTGATCTATAATAAATGCAGAATTTATTTAAGGTACTTAATTGGATAAGGATTAATGCTGTATTGTTTAAAATCACTTTGTAAATAACCATTTTTTAGTAAAGGATAAAAAATGGTTATGGTGGGTTATCCCTAAGAGATAGACATACACCATCGCGGACTTTTTTGTTGAACTTTTTAAGGGGACAATACTGTAGTACATTATTTTGGTCTATCTCGTAGGGTTCAGCCAGCGTTTGCAATATAAGCGTAAAAAAACGTGCTTATTTACGACATCACATTAGAAATCTCTAAATTTATCAGCGTTTCTCTACTATATTATGCATGTATTATACATATAAACCTTCCTTAAGAATCACTCTATCTATTAAAAAAAATCGCATCAAAATCCGTTGCGTAGTTTTAAAGATCTAAGCATACATAGGGACAGACAGACGGCGGATAGCGACTTTGTTTTATACTATGTAGTGAAGTAATGTTATCAAGTTTTAATAGGTGTTGCAAAATGCCGAGTTTGTTTATGATTGGCCACAAACTCTATCTACAATATTTGAGCATGTATAATTTTGCAATAACCGCATTAGTTCTATTATTTGATTCAGAATAATAACAGTAACGTTGTATAATATAATAGCGAATCAACATTTCGGAATGTGGTCTAACGTAGCTGTACAATAGTACTGAGGTATTGTGCGCTGACAATCGCACGGATATAGCGCGGCACACCCTTTCCAATACGAACGTCCGCGGAGGTCACAACCCGCGAGGAAAAAATGAAATGTTCAGTTGCATAGTGTCCGTGATATTTTATTTCCTGCTCAGATCAAAATTGGTCACTATTCAAATCGAGTCAATAAAATTGCAGTTATATTCGTAAATTATCGATTAAGAGTAGGTCCTTCAAATGCTTTAATCTGTGTCAATTATTGAATGTGAACTTACTTGCAAATACATCCAATACCTATATTGTTAGCGAATTAATATTTATTTGTTTTAAATTTATTTTCAAATAGATACATAAATATATTGTATTAAGTTTATAAAGCCACACTTTTGTGTTGCTTTTTAAATCGCTAGGAAAGCAAATTAAATTATTTTATATGGAATTTTAATGAAAAAATAAAAAACATTTTTCAATTTAATACTCTAAAATGAAACCAAATTAAATCAAACCAAACAACCAAATACTTATATTATAAACGCGAAAATTTGTAAGTATGTATGGATGTATCGATGTTTGTTACTCTTTCAAGCAAAATCTAGATATTTAAAAGATTTTAATGAAATTTTACTTTAATATAACATTTATATTGGAATAATACAGGTTATAATTTATAAAAAAAAATATGAGAATTGCAAGCTACATTATTGTAAACTTTCATTAAAATCCCTTCAGTAATTTTTGCGTGAAAGAGTAACGAACGTCCGATACATACTTACGAACTTTCGAGTTTATAATATAAATAAGGAAGTAAGGATCTATAAAATGAGTTAATAAAATAAATAAATAATCAAAGTTTTAATTTGGAACAGTGGAAGTGACGCAAGGTGGCAGTACAAGAGACTAAAGAAAATGTCGATTTTATCGGTAATAGTGCATAAATCAGATCTGAGAATATATTTCATATTTTTTGTTCCTATTACTTTGTATGAATATACTTAAAGTAATAATGTGCAGTTGTAATTTAATTTTAAATATATGTAAAGTAAAAACTAATTTTAAATCTTGGTTATTTAAACACTTAGCGAGTAAACACATTAATTCTTCAGCTTTCTTTATTAGTAGATATACCCAATTGTGGATCAGGGTTTTGGCTTGATCAATATTGTATCTAAGATTTTGGTTGAAATTTGGGCGCTTGGTCCAATCTAGGTTGATGGCAGACTTTGTCAAACAATAAAAACCTTTTTTTAAGGTTTAAACAATAATGTTTTTTAAGGTTTTCATTGTTTGACCTTTGTTTTTAAGCGCACGATATTAATTTGTTTGTAATTTAATCTGCATGTAATTTGATGAACGTAAGAATGTTTCAAATTAAATATTAAACATTACACTATACTTTGATTGAAGATAGGATTACGATTATAAAAATAAAGCATGTTTATATGATTAATGATCTTACACCTTGAAATTCAATACTGCCAGTATTACAATTAAACTTTGTAAAGGGGCTTAATTAATGTAATCTATATATTATATCTAATGATATGCATATTTACTGTTAATTTTTTTAGCATTGTTTTTGTAGCGAGGGCACCATTAGTGCGTAAAAGCTATTATGTAATTTATGTTATTTTTTTTATAATTAATATTTACTGTTACTTATAGATTCCATTTAGGATTCTCAGTTTCATAATAAATAGATGCCCCTAAACTATGAATGACCCTTTTGTTATTTACAAAACACAATGTTTTTTACGCGATTGTGCCACAAGATAATATTTTTCGAATGTATGAATGTATAGGTATTTTTTTGGCATACGCCGTAAATTGTTACATAAGTCTCAATTGTAAGACAGACATATTTTATCCGCAGTTTCGTTTTTTTATGTCTTGTTTCTTAAAGAAAATAAAGAAACACGTTTTATTCAGCATGTCAATATTTCAGGTGAGAAGCGTGTACTTCCCGCGCGAGCTGCTGCGCCCGGCCTCCCTCCTCACAAACCTCGTGTTGGACGACAGCAGGGCCTCCTCTTCTCGACACTCTTCTACTTGTGACAATCTGTTCGCTTACATCACTGACACCGTCGCCCCGGGTAAGAGTTACTTAATACTATTTACCTATTATATTCTAATTATTTTTATACTGCGTGCTATGAAAGAGTTTAACTTTTTTTGCTTATTATGCTTAAGAAAAAAATCCTTACAATGATACTAAAATCAAGTAAAAAAGACGTGGTAGTAGTAATAAATTAATTTGACTTTATTAATCTCTCCTAATTGTAAATCCACATATTTTAAGTAAATATTAGCATATCTGTAATTTGTATGTATATCTGTAAAGTAAGAACTCCGTAAATATTGAGTCATATTTTTATGTCATACTAGCTGTCCCTTGCGTTTATTGGTTGGTCACTGCTTCGCTCCTTTGAGTCGTAGCGTGATGTAATATAGAATTCCTCTATAAATAAACTATCTAACACAAATATATGTTTTCAATTTGAAACAGCAGTTCCTGAGATTAGCGCGTTCAAACAAACAAACAAATTCTTCAGCTTTATAATAATAGTATAGATAATTGTCTATTAAATTATTTATGAAGAATATAAAGTCTTTGGAAGTAGAAATAGAAATAAAAAAAAAGTTTCTTTTTTAACTACTTACTACTAGTGATAAAATAATGTCAAAAAGTTCGTATGTTTGTTTCAACGCGCTAATCTCTGGATCTGTCGAATTCATAAATTTATTTCTATATAATGAAAGTCCGATTCACGTGGAATAGTAGGTATAGGTCAGGTATTACTGATTAGTTTCATTTGGGGTCTGTTTTTGTTAAAATATTATGGTAGTAGCAGTTCTTTGCTACTTTTTTTACAGCAAATATGATTTTAAGACACCTAACTCCTGCCTCTCAACGGAAATTACATATATTTCTTATTAATGAAATAAAAAAAATAAACTTAGTATTACATATTTTAATTTTTAATTTACTTTGTATTATTTATAATATTATCTTAAGTTTGGAGTAAAGTTGATGTGAACTGTTGTTATTAAATTTTGGGGATGTTCTTCGGCTCAAATAACATAAGTTATTTAATTAATAGAAACTGAATCTATAAGCAACCTAAGCCCTTTCTATTCCCTTTCGTACCTCGTTTCTTTTTAACTGGCATCGTATTCGATGCTCTTTTGGTGCTGTAAATGTGATCACCTAACATCATTACCCACCAGATGTTCAACCTGCCCGTCACCAGCTGTTTATATTAATAAAAGATAAATAAACATAATACCTGACAGGAATGGAAGGCACGTCACATGGACTGTTTGTCATGGAAAGTTGCAAATATAGATAGTGGATTGTTTTAATATTAATTAATTTGTAATAACGATTTTGAAATTATAAAGAAATCATTGCGAAAATAATGTATTTTAATTTTAATAACCACTTACTTAATGAACATTTTTAAAGTTCACTTGAAGATATTTTGTAGATTATGATATGATATAAAGTAATTTAAATATACGCATTCATTTTATATTTGTCGACAGGTTCCAGTATCTCGTTTTTATACAAAAATGAAAAAAGACCGAAACGAATACTTTGTGGGTCAAAACCTCGGACTCTTATTAAAAATAAGGCAATTTTGAATCGTATTTGCAATAACTGTTCCGTTTATTTATTTGACTGAGATAATAAATTACTTAATTTATTAACTCTACTGGTCTATACTAATATTATAACGAGGTAAAATTTGCTTGTAGATATGTATGTCGGGGTTAACCTTTGAAACTGCTGATCTGACTTGAAAATATTTTTCCGTTGGATAGCCCGTTTTTTGAGGTAGGTTACAAGCTTTACCTATTACATCACTCTACGACTCATAGCGAAACAGTAACCATAAACACGAGTGAAACTGCGAGGGGCAGTTAGTTTTAAATAAGTAGAGCTTAAGGAAGCGTTTAGAATAGATGATAAGGTCATCGGGTGGTTATGGAAAGTTTGTTGCTTCTGGCGACTTCAACGCGCAATGCGCGATTTCTAATCGGCCGATTCGATCAGTGCACTATGTATTTAATGTGATCAGTTGATTAATAAACCGGATTCGAGCACGGCCTTTCGTGTACTAGTAATGTTAGAGCGCCGCTGGCTGATCACTGATTTGACTTGCTGTCACAGATGAAAATCGGCCGATTTGATTAGCTCCAAGTACCATTATAAATAAAACACCTGTTGTAGCTACCATTAGGTTACGGCGCGGCTACCTTTACTTAATATGATATTCTGATATTAAGTATCTATTTGAATAAGAGTAGACTTAATACAGACAAATTTATTTACGATAAACAAATCCTATAATTACAATAAAAATATGTTCCGATATAAATAGTCATAACAAGGAATTATTTCGTTAATAACTTTTTTTAGTAAATTATAAAAAAGTACCTATATTCTATCAAAAAGAACCCGCAAGAATTACTCTTTTAAAATCTTACGAGTAGGAGAAGCATTAAGGTTTATGAAGATACATATTTAATTTATAAATTAAAACAAATTTTATATAGTTTAAAACAGTTCACAATCAATCATTGTAAGCGTTATAATATGATAATATATGTACTCTGAAAGTCAGGGTTCAGTAAAATAATAATAATGTATAATACGTACCAACTCATTTTAGCGGAACGTTTTAATTATATTGCGTGCTCCTTGCCGTCAAGTACACCACTCAAGCGCCTATTACACAAAACGGCACAAAACAACGAATTGAACCGTCACAATCTGAAGCAGAATAAGCATGTGATCATTTTGCTTTCAATATGGATGTCTAGTGCAATAGGTACCTTTTTCAAATATTGCGTCAATTTCTAAATGAATCATATGATCTTTTAGGTATTTCCATTCATTACTGCATCTTCAGTGTGATAAAATCTAAAGTCGTGACCTGACATATATTAATGAGTGAAAAACCTATTGTTTATATAAGCGGAAAATTCGTTTACGCGCATCGCTCTACGTAAACAACTCCCGAGTGTTTTTCGTAACAATTAAAGAAAGGTTTATATAAGTAATTCTTAGAGCAGAGGGTTATTGGAAATGGTATCACAGTCATTTCGTATGGGAACCGGAAACTAGTATCGATTACGTTGGCGCTAAACGTCCGGGTCTAGTTAAAAGTGACAACATTTTAGGTGCAATAGCTGTCTAATAAATATTTATAAAAGCATGGGAACCTATATATTAATATTTATTATTAACGCTAAAATTTAAATTTAATCAAAATATATATAGTGTTAATATCATTTCTATTGAAGTTGTTATACTTTGACTTGATTTATATGTTTAATGATTGTAATCAATACAGTTGTTGTATTGGTTAACAATTAACGTGGTTTTCACGTGCGAAGAACGAAGATTAATAGGTTTCTTTTACATATAGACTATTATATCATTATAATTTAATTAATGTATTGCAAAATGTAGTAGATATTATTTTAGAGCATAATATAATTATGACATATCATACACATACATACTTATTGAGTTTTTAACTAATCATCGTTACCATATAATTTTAAATTGTAATCATCATAAATAAATAATCGATTTATGGATAGAATTTTCAAAGGGATAATCCCTTTGAAGTTAAAATGAAATGTGTACCACAAAAATCGTATATTTATTACAGTCAAAACATGATACGTTTATTTTTAACTAAGTCTCCGGCTTCACACTCGCGTTGATAAAAAGTAACTCATATGTTATTCTGATGTATAAACTATATTAATTATAATTTTCATCAAAATTTATTTAGTAGTTTTTGCGTAAAGGTGCAAGAAACATTCAATTACACACCTATTTAACTACCCTCACAAAATTTTCGCATTTATTATAGTAGTGAAATGTAATCTAAGCGTAACTTAAGTACGTTTATAATTGTTTTTGTAGAAATTTATTACCAACTTTGAAGGTTTGTTGCTTTGTGTCATTTGCTGTAAGTTATTGAAGAATTCCGTTATTTATTACCAAGGATCTTCATCCAAAAAAAAATATACTAAAATCTTCCTTAAATTAAAATCTTCCTTCCTTAATTCCATTTTGACGTAAATATATGAAGTAGAATTTTTATGTTTTCCCTTTGACAACTTTCTTTTGTACAATTAGATCAAAAAAGCAAAAATTTGTAATACCTAATTAACTTCACTTAAATGTGTATATTTTACTGTTTAAACCAACGACGTGTATCGGAACTCGGCTTTCTCCGAATTAATTGCGTAACTGAAAATGGCACAAGCAACTGTGCGGTAGGTAAGTTATTTAATTAACAAATCGAAATGCTCAAAAACCGAGCCTGCTACAAGTAGTGGGGCAGTCATCAATTATGCGATGTCAGTTATTAATTAGACTTCAAAATAGTTGGTCAAACCATTTTTTGGGATTCCGTACCCCAGTAGGCAAAATGGACCTCATATAGGATTATTTTATTGTTTGTTTGCTTGTCCGCCTGTGAAGATTTATCACATAAATAGTTGGGGATTTCTATTATACAATAATTTTAAATATTAACTCAATCTATACTACTTATTACATTTTACAATACATTGTAAAAAAAATCAAAATATTTTATTCGAAATAGGAATTTACATTTTCTTTTTGAACGTCAATACCACAAAAATATAACCTTTTAATTGTTTAAATTCGCAAATTCACTCGTCAAAATATAGAGTATTTTCCGTTCACCAAGAATAATGAATTTTGCAACAAAATGACATTGCTTTACTTGTACTAAGTACAGAAATGTTTCTTAAATTTATTTACGTAAATATTATGTATAATAATATTTTTTATGATATTTTTATTTCTACTTTTTTTACTGTATACTACTTGCTATATAAAAACAGTACCTGTCTATATACATGCGTTAAAATTGCTGTGATTATAGTGCAGGTTCTTAACGATAATAAGAAATAAGAATATGAGTAAATGCTAACCAAGCGTGAGTCGGATTTAAGTGCTACGGAATCCACGTTACACGAGTCCGACTTACACTTGTCGGATTTTATATTTTTCAACGAAGTTATAAATAACATTTGTAAATAATTAGATATATATCTGTCAATATTTTAATTAAAAACCCGAACCGACAGTCAGCAGTACCGTATCAATAACAGCTACGTTTAAAAGCCTATTACGAGAATTGTTACTAATCAACTTAAAATCGTCGCAAATCCTAATAATTCTAATTGAAAAATGATATGAGAAATCTAAATATGAATTTTAAATACCTATGCAATGATCCTCACTTGACGTAGTTCGTCGAATTTCAGTCTTTCTTTTTCAAATTATGGCATTCAAAATCGGCTATTTTGATTTTTTCAAATTTTTATGCATTTTAAGACATTCGCGCCATTATGACAATCACATATCAATAGGTACATGGTGCCACAAATGTACATCGCGAGTGAAATCGCGAGGGGCTAGCTAGTGTTTTATAATTCCGGAAATTTCGATGAATGAATGAGTTAATGATGGAAGAATGAGTAGCGTTTATATAAATACTATTCGCACGGAATACTAATAAAATTAAAACAATGAGATTTCTCTTGACAGTAAGACCATCTTATGAAATTTAATTCAATTCTTTGGTTAATGACCTAATGAAATAATATGTCAATTAAATAATTCAATAATTAACCGAACAGCAATCTGTCAATTGTGATAATATACGTGATGATCTTCCTATTGTTTTCTGTCTCAATCATTCATCGGGTTTTAATCAAAATTTTTTATCTTACGATTTTTGAAACAAGTTTTTCTGTAATATACACTTTTTAAAAATTACAAACAAAAACTGAAGTGTGAATTGATTTTGATTAATATAGACATACATAGTTAAAAAAATTTGCAACTTTACCTAATAATATTATTCCGCAATGTATACCTATTATACTTTCTCTTTATTATATCACAGATTGTTAACATTAGATATAATATTTAGAGCCGAATAATTCACTAATTCTAATCTATACTAAGATTATAAAGCTGAAGAGTTTTTTTTGTTTGGAAGCGCTAATCTAGTGGTTCGAATCAGAAAATTATTTTTGTGATAATAGTTTTTTTTTTTTTTTTTTTTTTTTTATTTATTTATTTGGTAATCCAACAGTTTTTATACATAAGTTTCTATATTAACTATTATGTTATATAAAATTAAAACCAAAATAGGATTACACAGGTAACTTAAACATATTACTAACTAGAAGACGGTAGCATAAAAGTGAAACTTATAGTATAAAAGTAATATAAAGGTAAAACTGTTTACGGGTGGGAATACAATAGGTGAGTGTTTGCATGTTTGTGTGTGTGTGTGTGTGTGTGTGTGTGTGTGCTATTATGTATTTTTATCTTTTTTAATTATAGCTTTTTTAAAAGCTACTTTTGACATGCTGAACAGATCAATTTCTGAGTATTTTGAATTATATGTGTGGACCATGCGATTAAGGACAGAGTTGTGTGCATAGTTAGTGTTTAACTCAGGCGTGTAGAATAGTGCTGTATGACGTGTGCGGCGATTAGGAACTCTTAAGTACAAACCGCTCAATAAATCGGTGCAATCTATATCTCCGGTAATTATTGCATGTAACATATACATATCATAATGTCGTCGTCTCGTTTCTAATGTTTCAATGTTATATTGTTTACATATATCAAAATAATTGTTAAATTCTTTAAAGTCCTTAAAGCACAGAAATTTTATGAACTTTTTTTGTATTTTTTCCAGTTTTTCTTTGTGAGTTATATAATTGGGAGACCATATACTACAACCGTATTCTAAAATACATCGTACATAAGCAAAATATAAAATTTTTATGCATTCAATACTATTAAAAGTTTGACATATACGTTTAATATAGCCTAATTGCTTATATGCCTTATCAGTAATGTGTTCTATATGCTCTGTCATCAATAATTTAGAGTCTAATTGAATTCCAAGGTCACGCACTGATTTAACTTCTTGGATGGGCTTGTTATCAATTTTATAATTATATTCAATATTTTTATGCTTCCTAGAAAATGTTATTTTTACTGTTTTTTTAATATTAATTGTTATTTTATTTTTTTCATAGTAATGTGAAAGATTATCAAGGTCTCGTTGCAGTTCAATGCAGTCGGATGTGCTACTTATTACTTTATAAATCTTTTTATCATCTGCGAATAGTAAAAAACGGGAATGCTTAAAACAATTAACTATATCGTACAAGTATACGTTATAAAGTAACGGTCTTAATAGTGATCCCTGTGGGACCCCTGAGGTTGCATGTATGAAGTCACTACGAGCACTACCTATAACAACTGCTTGCTGCCTTTTTGATATATAGGAACAAAACCACCTATGTAAGTCACCTTTGATTCCAAGTTCTTGAAGCTTTTGCATTAGTATATCATGGTCTACTCTGTCAAACGCCTTTTGAAAGTCAGTATATATTACATCTACTTGCTCTCTATTATCCATTGCCATGTAAACAAAATTAGTAAATAGTGATAAGTTTGTTACCGTTGATCGTTTTGCCATAAAACCGTGTTGTTGTACGGGTATTGAGTTATGGATAATAGGTGCGATCGCTTTATAGACAACTCTTTCAAAGATTTTACTTATTGTATTTAGTATCGAAATAGGTCTGTAATTTTCTATTTTATTCCTTGGTCCCGATTTATGGATTGGTATGATTAGTGCTTCCTTCCATTTTGTTGGAAAAGCGCTAAATACATTAACAGACTTCCCATATATTATTGACAGTGGCTCTGCCAATGCTTTGGCACATTTTTTGTAGAATATAGCTGGGATTCTGTCACTTCCTGCTCCTTTCTTTATATCCAGGTCTTTAAGTATTTTATAAACTAATTCTCTGTCAATATTGAGGTTACAAATAGTGTCACTTATATTAGGCTCTTGGATATGTGTGCTATAAGCTTTACCATTACGCTTGGCGAAAACACTTTCGAAGAACTCACAGAATCCCTAACATATTTCTGTAGCATTGTTGAATTGACGATCACCAAGGGAAAGAGAGCTCGGATAGCCGTTCTTATTGCTTCTTAGGTATTTTTGGTACCACCATAATCGTGTAGGATCTTTTTTAATATTCTCTTGCATTTTTGTTTGAAATTGCTTGTAATATTTGTTTTGAACTTTCTTTTGTCTGGATCTTAATAGCGAAAATTCATCATAATCACGTGGATTTTTAGACGATTTCCATCGTGTATGAGCTCTAAGTTTGTCTCGAATTATATGTATTAGGGATTTGCTATACCAAATGGGGTAGTGCTTAAGATTTTTGCCTGTGGTATTCGGCACATGTTCGTCTACTATTTTGTTAATAATGTTATAGAAGTTGTTAACTATGTCATCGATTGAATTACCGTTTAGAATAGTTTGCCAATCTAACTTAATGAGAGTATCATTAATAGCATTATAATCCGCTTTTTGGAAATGCAATTTACTTAAAGGTTGTACATTAAGTTCTCTTAATAGAAAATCTGAGGCATCAATTTCGAGACTGGGGTGATATTTATCTTCAGCAACTAAGTTTTGATTCGACCTTCGAACATCTAGATAAGTGTTTCCAAAAACTAAATCCAAAATGTTGTTACTACAATTAGTTATTTTGTTAAATTGTGTCAAATTAAAACCGCTGCAGGTTTCAATAAAATTAGTTAATACGGTCTGTAACAATGATGATCCTCGATTAAGATGTAACGGCCCTGTTCCCTTCCAGTCAATATGGGGAAGATTAAAATCACCCACTATTATGAAGTAATCTTTAGGTAAGCATATTAATATGGATGACAAAATAGTAGTTACTGTCTCAATACGTTTAACTTGATCAATATCTGGTGGTACATAAAATACGCCGATGTGTAAATTTTGATTATGCTTCATGACATTTTTAGGGATTGTTATCCAAACTGATTCAACACCAGGCGAGCTCCACTCTGGCCTTTCTTGAGGGTGTAATATGGATTTAGCGCATATCATAACTCCACCTCCAGTATTTTTGGTTGATGTGCTAGTATTTCGATCCGTACGAAAAACATCATATCTGTCGTCGCACAGTTCTCTAACATAAAAGCCATCAGTCAGCCAAGTTTCGGTTATTAGAATGATGTCGTAATCGTTGATTAATATACTTGAGCGAAATTCTTTAGTTTTGGTTCGCAATCCACGGACATTCTGATAAAATAGTTGTAAGTCATTGATAATTTATGTAGGCAGTTTAAAAGAAATCTTAAGTATATAAATAAATTATAATTGAAATTAACATTAATGGTGACGTTTAAATTTAAAATATTTTTGCATAATTCGAATAATGCAATAAAATAGGAAATAGTATTGTTCATTTGTAAATGTAAGTTAAAAGTTTTCTTTTTTAATAAAAGTTGCCCAGCTATTCGATTGATTTGATTGATAGTAAATAAGTATAGTATAAGTAATTGTGTAGATTGTTGTAGTGCAGTGAAGCCTAGTAAATTGTAAGTAAGTATAAGTATGACATGTAGTTTTTGTATTGAGTCCCACCTCGACAAATCAACTAAAATAAAAAGTCCAAGTTCATTATTTTGAAAATTCAGTATAAAGTTTACAATATAACTAATCATACAATGAGGAGATTTCAATATTAAGTTATTATAATTAAAATCTACATAATCTTCCTTAGATCCTTTTCGGAGTTTATGTTTATTGCAGGGGCTTCTTCGTTTTTTCTTAAAAAAATATTGCAATTTCTTATCCAGACAAATTTATAGGCCTTTTCTGATGCGCGTATTTTTGTTTTTTTGAACAGCTCTTTGTTCATGGGCGTTAGGTGTTCGTTGACGAAAAAGTTTCGAGGTGGGCCATTCAATCCTATGTGACTCGTGTTGATACCTCTGCATTTTCTTAATCCTGATAGAATCGAATCCTTTAGATCGCGGCTTTTTAATTTGGCCACGAGTGATTTCGGTCTACCCGATTTTTGCTGCATCGGCTGCACTCGATTTGCAAATTCGATCTCTTCAGGGTTGACATTGACTCCGGCATGCTTTGCAATATTTATAATTATATTAATCGGCGATTCTCCCTTTGTCTCTGGCAGGCCCATTACTTCAATATTTGTCATTCGTGACCACTGCTGTTGTTTATTTATTTGAGCTTTCAGGTCTGATAGTTCACTTTCTGATTGAAGCGCCACTGTTTCTAATTCATTATATTTTTTCTCTAATATATCGTATTCCATACGCAATTTATTTTGTGAATCTTCTAAGCTTTTGAATTCGTCACTTAATTCCTTTCGTATTTCTTCCATAAGCGATTGCTTTAGCTGATTCACAATTGTTTGTACCATTGGCCTCAAACGCTCCTCAATAATTGATTCGCAGTGTACCAAAAATTCAGATGGACTGTTTTTTTCTGGAGTGACTAATGGTTGACCTGCATTATCTACTGGAGAAGAGTAGGAAGGTGATCGCGACGTTGATGTGGACATAGGACGATTATTTTCATCTGTATTTAATTGCTGCTTTTTAGTTTTTTTAACTTCTAAATCTGAATTATTAGTGTTGCTTAAAGCATATTTTTTCTGCGGTTCCAGGCATGACGAACACTTCCATTGCGCTCTTGTTGCTGTAAGATCTTTGATCGTTTTGATACAATCAGTATGATAGTACTGCGAACATACCGTACACTTAATTCTTTTTTGAGTAACTGCGACATTGATGTTGCATATCTTACACAGAAATACCATTTTGAGGCGCTTATGTCAACCAGTATTAAGAAATTTATAATTTGTAAAAATACAAAATTTGCAGCTTTGCTGAGTATCGAACTCGGTGCGTTTCGATTTCACATCCGCGCAGTGCCCACAACACCAGCAAGCGTATGACGTATAAGTTAAATTTCTCGTACTGTATTGGCGTGATGATCTATTAATATAATAAATTGTAGTAGGTAGATGGTATAAAAAATATCACAACACTCAATTGTATCCAGCAAACCACTTTATATTTTTTATTATTTAGCACCTTGCACATGCACAAAACGTTTATATTATTCTTGGGAATTCTGTTTAAAGTTTTATTTAATGTAATGATTAATGATTTGAATCACTATTTCCACTGTTTCAAGAGTTAAATATTTTTAAATGAGAGAAGCTTGTAACACGTCTTTCTAGTTCGAAGTACCGTCCGTTATTATTATTTATTTATTGAAAAAGGCTATAGGCTATAATACATGACGCTACTACTCATAGGAGCGAAGAATTAACCATAAACGCGAGTGAAACCGCAATGAACAGTTAGTTGTATATAATTTTTTGCGAATACGCTTTACGAAATAAAAATAAATTGCAAAAAATTACGGACGGCTTTCAAGTAAAAGATAAGGATAATTATCACTATCTCCGTTATGTTTACGAAATGCAGTATGTTACAACAGTAGCATTACATTTAAATTTCTATTTGTTAATTCTCGATCAGAACCCATTACTTTAATATATTTTTTTTATATATATAATAGGGGGGCAAACGAGCAGATAGTACCACCTGATGTTAAGTGGTCACTATCGCCCATGGATATCTGCAACACCAGGGATGTTGCGGGTGCGTTGCCGGCCTTAATATATGAAATATGTTGAAATTTTCACAACAATGTAATGTCGCTTAAGTTTTAAATAAAAACGCAGTTAAATCAAAATTAGCAACGTTATAAGAGAGCAAAAAAACTGCATAACTATCATCATGATATCGTACATAATTGTAAATCTATTATGAATCTATTTAATTTAGACCCTATGCAATTCATTTGCAATTTTGCAATATTATTTTATTGACTTATAATCGTCTCTATGTAAAATTATGCAGTTTTCTCAGTCTGTTAAGTTACTAAATATCTTCATCTTAGCACGGGTGTGCTAAGATTTTCTTTTTATATATTTTTTTACTTTTTACAAATAATTATCATATGAAAATCATATCCTGACAATTACAAATATGACAAAATAAAGAATTAATCAAATAGCTGTTTTAAATTGATTTGGTTACAAACTCGTACATTCGGGAATTGATGTTTATTTAGATATGTAAAAGATAGATACTCGTATTCTATTGTTTCATTTAGCGAGTGTTACGCCAATACTAATAAATTGTTATTTGTACATTCTATTTGAATAGTGAATCAATTGAAATTAGTTATTGTGTTTTGATATTTCATTGTTTTGTGTTGCAGTTCGATATAATCTGTTGTAAGTACATTAGCTTTCTTAAATGTGTATTATAACTAATACTCAGGCCCAGATAATTTTAATTTATTGTTGTTTTTCTGCTTCATTTTAACAATTTGATTACCCAAGAGAGCATGTTTTTATATTGTTGACTCGTTGCAGTAAAATAAATAGCAAAGGCGTCGTTGCTCGTCAATATTTTAACTACTTTTATTTTAACAGAAGGATAATAAATAAATAAACGTATCACACTCAACGGCCCCGATTAAGATTTTGTGACCTTGTGTCGGGGTAGCGGAAACATACACAACACTAACACAAACATCCAGACCACGACAAACATCCGTATGGCCAATACAGACATTTGCCGTGAGCGGGATCGGACTCGCGACCGTTAATGCTACAGTCAGTTGCAGTGACCACTGCGCTAACGTGTCTATCAAAAAAGGAAATTTAACTTTATTAAATATTTTAAGTTTTGTCGTAATTTTTTTGAGTTTTCTGGGATGACGATGACAGTTACTTGGCGATCGCTTAAAAGTGTCGGACTTCACTCTATTGACTATATTTGACTATGAAAAAAAATCCGACCGTCAAGTCAGATACTCTTTTACGTCTCTACTATTACATCGATAATAGCATCGTCATTTAAGGAAACCAAAACTTTACGCGGTCGGAATAACTTATGTAGATATTTAAAGTTAAAGTTCTTATAAATTTCAGTTATTATACCTATTTTTTTTCTTCCAGGTATCATCGTTTATGATGGTCGAAGAGACAATGCCTGGAGAGTAACGCACGCTTCCATGTACCCTGACCCTGACCTCGGCGAATACGACATCGGGGGTGAAAAGTTCACTCTCATGGACGGAGTAGTCGGCCTTACGCATTCTCCAGCACAGGGATTACTGTATTACCAACCTCTGGCTACTGACAGGTAATTTGTACCACATACTGCAAGAACTTTATTTATAATAAATAATTAATATGGTAAGCGATCACTGAGTCCCAAAATCATATTTATCTACAGAGATGTTATTGCTAATTAAAAATGAACAGGTCCCTTCCTGTTCATTTTTAATTAGCAATGAAGGGAACTAGGAAGTAAAAGGGAGGAAAGAATCTGGCTCACTTACTCATCATCTGCATCGCGGCTTTACTTTTCAGTTATCTATGAGTAGGTATTACCTCCGGTCAAGACAATACATCATATTAACAAACTATAATACTTGTTATTATATCTTCGTAATAATATCAAATAACTATTCATACATAACGAGTAAATACTCCGTTAATAATAATTGAGAGATGTTGTACATGATGTAATATCGATGACAAACAGTAACTGGAGCAGAACTATAAGCTGGTAATATTGGTGGAGGTAGTGACAGTATTGATATATTGTATAAATTATAAATATATTCGTATATATAGCTTTAGTATTCATATTTAATATAACGGGTCTTATCGCGATAACTAATGGTAGTAATACCTTTTTTATGCCCGACGTTTCGACGAAGTTACATTCGCCGTGGTCACGAGCTGACTGGTGTACCGCGCGCCCTCCGGCGACGAGTGCGCGAGTTTTCTTCGCCTACCCTCACAATATTAATATTGTCTTTACCGTTATTATAATGCTGGGAGCACACCACACTAACACAATCGGTTCGCGCGAACATTGTTCGAGGTACTTCACTTTTGTTAAATTTATTTATCACCGGGTTCCAAGCGGCCGACAATTTAAATCCGTCATCGCGATTGAAGGTTTTATGTTTTTTAATTTCAATTGCTTCTCGTACTAAGCGGCAATAATAATTTTTGTCCGTCGAGAGAACCTTTGGGTCATGAAGCTCAATCCAATGGTTTGTTCCCGAGTTTAACAGATGGTCAGCCACTGCGGATTTTTCCGTCTGTCTGTTTTTCACCGCCGCTATGTGTTCTTTGTTCGAAACGTCGGGCAATAAAAAGGTATTACTACCATTAGTTATCGCGATAAGACCCGTTATATTAAATATGAATAGTATAAATCGCAAAAGTTTAAAATATATAATATATATAGCTTTAGGTCGTAAAATTATTTCGTTATCTTAAGCGTTAGATTTTTAAGTTAAGCATTCAATATATTAATAACACATGATTCGAAATTATTAAAAAAAAAATTATGCTAGTCTTGAATATTTGTTATAATTGTACTTAAATTTTTGAAAATTTTCGAATTTGAATAAATATTTTTAATATTGAGAATTAAATACTTCATAGTATAATATATTTCGGTAGTAAAATACTCGTAAATACTAATGTTTTTACAACCTTTATAAAACATTAATCAGTTATTCAATGAAGCTATAACTTTAAACTTAATTTTTTTTTAGAATATTCAGCGTATCGACGGCAGTGTTAGCGTCTGGTCCCCCAGCAGAAGGTACTGACTTACCTATCAACCTCGTGGGACGCAAGTCCTCCCAGGGTCTCGGCCTGGCTGTGGATCCGCGGGATGACACCATTATCTTCAGCCCTATGACTGAAACAGCGATAGCTGCCTGGAATCCTATCACTAACTCTCACAGGTAGACAAGAAATCGTCTAATTTATTATTTAACCAGCCGCTAAATACAATGAATTATTTTTACGCCCTTTAAAGAAGGGGAGTGCGCTTTCATATCCGGCCTTGAAACACTATTATATAATATTTGTGATAATTTAAAGTTAGTATAGTTTCTGACTCATAATATAATATGTAAATAAACTAATACTACAGATACAGATATGTCTTGATAATAATTTCTCACGATTAATATTTTTAAAATATTATAAGTCCAGACTGGGCTTCGACATTGTTTGGTTAAAATTATATACTTACGAGTATAAATTTTATATGATGTGTTAAAAAAAATAAAATAAACTATTTTTTTGTAAATTAACGATTCAAAAGCGCTTTAAAAAGGATATTTGATTGAAGTAGTAAGTAATTTAGGTTTAAAGAACTTTACTCTCAATATTATTTTACCAAGTCACGTTTTCGTACTAACTTACACGTAATAAATAATTCATTTTTGTCGTTTTGAAATAACGTTAATTGAGAAACCATGTTACTATTATTGACTTTTAAATACATACAATAAAATAAGTACGTCCCCTTAATGTATTAGCTTGTATGATATTGTGAGTTATGTTTTAAATACGTTCAGTAAATTTAAACTCGATCTGCCTTACTACAAAAGATTTAAACAGACGTTAAACGCGTGTTTAAAAAAATCCGTACTACTAATCCGCGTCTAAGCACAGTTTTGAGTTAAACATGGTTTAGATATAGTTTACGTGAGTTATTAACGTTTAAGTGAGTTTAATAGATGTCTTAAACTTATTTTAGCTGTCAAATGTAACGTATAACATTTTGTAAATAAGTTTTTTTATGAATTTATTCGCTGTTATGCAATTTAGATAATATTTGAAGCAATGTTTAATTTTTAAACACTGTTTAACTAGACACATGTTGGTTTTAATGCATTTTTTGTAGTATGACAGGATGAGTTTTCAATGGATCATCCATTATTTCATAAAATATCTAAGTACCTACATTAAATGAAGTAAGTAGGTACTAGAAACTAGACGTTTTATTTCCGTAAGAATAGACATATAAAATAATATTTAAATATTGATTAGATGTTCGAGAACCATATTATATGTTGTTTGCATATTAAATTAGCGATATCCGAGATAATAGCGATGTTTATTGTCATAGGTTTTAAATAAATCAAGCGTTATAATGAAAATATTATCTCGTGTATGAGTTAGTACGTAATATGTAGTTGCTTATTTATGGCAATAAATTAAAAAATAAAAACAATACAATAAAAATATTTATAAATAAATAAAACCGTGTAAGAATCCATGAAATGTATATATAATATAGTAAATAAAATACTTTATTGAATGTATCAATTATTATTACATACATTTGAATGTGAATAACGAACGTTGTTCTTAAATATGTCTTTCTATTTTGAAAATTAATTACGTATATAGCCTTATAAAAAAGTTTCTTAAATTATGATATATAAAGTCTATAATTTGATGAAATTTTAGATTGTTTCACTGATTGTTTCACTGTTTGGATCACTGATTTGCCACTCGGTTACTACAAAATTAACTAAAGTTACAAGGTTAAATTAGTAGTAATAATAAATTAATAAATAACGCATCACACTCAACGGCCCTCATTAAGATCTCATTATCTTGTGTCGGGGGTCCGGAAACACTCACAACACTAACACAAACACCCAGACCACGACAAACATCCGTATGGCCAATACACACGTTTGCCGTGACCGGGGATCGAACCCGCGATCGTTAGCGCTTTAGTCAGTTGCAGTGACCATTGTGAAACAATTTGAATTACTTTAAGCCCCCGACTAAAAGGAGGACTAGTTATAAGTTTGACGTTTATCTGTCTTTGGAAAGGACCAATCTTGATGCGGTTCTTTTCGTTTAAAAGCTAATGCAACAGAGGTAGTTCTTAGCTATAATTTATTACCATCTGTTCAAGGGTTTGAAGATTATCAGCTCGCATCCTTTTTTAAAATAACATACAGAACTCCTCACCAACTTATAGCAAAAGTATCGCGTTGAAATGGTATCCATGAGTTGATTGTGGGTTCTTTTTTAATTTTTAATTTTATATTTTATCTAGTCTTATATCGATATGGTATATAAGGTATAACGTACTAATTTTTTGTAACAGAAGGATAAAGATATATATATATAAATAATAGTTTTAATTTACATTACCTACATTTGTAGGTTATGAGATATATAGTAGGATATGATGATAGGTAACGATGAATACTAATATTCGTTCTATGACCTCCTTTATCGTTACACGATTGTAATATTTCAACCTTCAATATTGTCATTGAAATGAATAATTAGGAAACAAATAAGCCTTTTGTTTGCGTTCAACTTAGGCGAATGAAATAAAAACACGAATTTAAGTTGTGTAAATGTTATAAAACCGAAAAGTTTGTTTGTATGTTTACATGCGCTAGTCTCTGGAAATAGTCCTCCATTATTATGGATGACGACCTTTTTACTTTAGATAAAATATTTATTGAGGAAGGTTATGTAGTATACAGAGTGATCTAAGAAGATGTCTCAGTATGAATATAATCTTATTTTAAAAATTATAAACGAAGTCAATTATAAAATAGCTGTGCATAGTATAATTATACCCTCACATGACACAACAAATCAACAAAGCAATCAAAATCAAAATCAAAAAATACTTTATTCAAGTAGGCTCTCACGAGCACTTTTGAATCGTCAATACATGAAAAAACAAAAAAAAAATTACATCAAATAATGAAGCTACCACCGGTTCGGAACGTAGATTCTACCGAGAAGAACCTCGATAGTTACTCTTTTAAAATATTGTCAATACATCACCACACAGTTTATGATTACAAATTGATTATTTATCCTGTACGAAATTCAGCATATACTAAGCCCACGCATCTTTATCGTCAACGTAATCTTGTATAGAGTAATATGCTTTAGCTATTAGAGACTTTTTAACATATGATTTAAATCTATTCATGGAAAACTGCAAATATTTCTGGGGGATTTTATTATAAAAACGAATACCTTGCCCCAGAAAGGAAACATTTACTTTGTGAAGTCGAAAACAAGGTGTTATAAGTTTATCTTTCTTTCTCGTGTTAATATTATGTTTATCTCTATTTCTTTCAATGGATACAATATCAATTATGTAAATTAAAAAAAAAAAACTTAATATTAAAATAGAAACAAAACGTTGTATATTGTAACATATGTATGTTGTATGTCCACATTGTGTACATAAACACCTATGCGCCTGTCTAATACCCAAAATTTGATTTTAAAAGTTCCTTTGAATCTTTGATTTTGGACGGGTGCTTTAGTAAATTGCCGAAATGGCCTAGAAGTTATAACACGTCGATCTCAACCGATAATCGCGGGTTCAAACCCCGTTTACTACCACGGAATTTTCAAATGCTTAATTAATGTGCAATTTATTTCGTACTCAGCGGCGAATGAAAATATTATGAGCAAACATATGTTGGACAACATTCTGATACATATATATCCAACCGCCTGGAATGTAACAGTGTAGTGGATTAAGCTTTAATGCAGTTGGACATTTACAGTCTTTTACTTTACAAATTATATATATTTAATCCGTTTTAATATAATTTGTTAAGCGTCATATTTAAGAACGAATGAACCTTGAAGTTACAATTATAGTTTAAATAAATTAAAAGACTTCAAACGTTAATGTTTTCAGAGTGCTAGCGCAGGACGCGGAGAAGCTGCAGTTTTGCGCGGAAGTGCGCTGGGTGGAGCGCGACAACGGCGCCGTGTGGGCGCTCTCTACGCGCTTCCACAAATACTTCAAGCGCACCGTGTCAAAGCATGAGGTACTTTCTACATACTTAAAGTGCCGTACTAACTTTATTAATTACGACTATTGATTTCTCTAATAACAAGTTTTTTTAATACTTAGCAGCTTTGGTGGACCCGTGTAGAGTACTATTAATTTTTAATTGTAGCAGCTTAGTGAAGCGGTTCTGCAAAGATTAGGGATGTGAAGCTTATTTTAAGACAAAACCTACTTTAACGCGATTGAAGCCGCTAACAAAAGCTAGTCCTAATATATTAGTATAGTTTATTTATATTTTTGTCTTGTTTCCTTAAAGAGATATAATTAAGAGAATGCGGTGGAAAGAGAAATGGCGCCGGTCCAAACACTTCCGCGGTAATAGCTGGCATTTACATTTGTTAATAGAAAAAATAATTCTAAAAATAATGTAAACTTTATTTATACGAACTAAACAAAAACTACAAAATATGGATTTTATCGAAACCACTTTGTATGTTATAGCTATAAATGAAGACAATAAAAATTAATCATT
Organism: Hypolimnas misippus; assembly: GCA_037950945.1. NCBI lineage: Eukaryota > Metazoa > Arthropoda > Insecta > Lepidoptera > Nymphalidae > Hypolimnas > Hypolimnas misippus. Next base: position 7,387,850 of record JBBEEQ010000029.1, on the reverse strand, counting down.
TAGAATGACCAAGAGGCAACAATTTATACACATATTATCTGCAGATGAATTTACGGGTGTTTGCTAGTTAGGAATACTTGATTAATTTATTTGTATCATCATATAATTATTTATAATTGTAAGTATTTTCCGCTTTGATTTTTAAATTCAAAATTGGATCAATTGCTTTAAAAACATTTATGATTCAGATAACACCTCGGTGAAGAGGTCAAAATGACGTATAATGTAGTAGAAATTATCGAATTACTTGTAAATTTTATATTATTGCCAAAAAAGGGGATTTCACAAAAACATTTTAATAAATTCTATTCGTATGTGTACGTTAATATGATCTACGAATATAATACAGAGTGTGTAAATTTTGTATGTGCAAAGTTAATTCGGAGTTTATTCCGGGACTACTGAATCAAATTTAAAAATTATAGCTTTAATTTGACAGGTACATTATTCTAGATAATGATAGGCTATATTTAATGTATATATGCGTATTATTCTAAAACGAAATCTACTTTTACGCAAGCGAAGTTGCGAGTAAAAGCTAGTGTTTACGTAATTATTTTATTTAAAAATCAGAACAGATAAAATAGGTATAAATTTAAATAATCTTCGTTAATCGACGTATGGAATATCCCTCAGATAAAACTAATAACTGTTTTATACCGTTACGACAATACGTATTTTTTTTAAATAACATTTCTAATTTTATATACTAGGATTATTTATGTAGCAAAGACATTATGTACCTTTTAAAACACGCTATATCTTAACCATTAAAAGTAGGCACAAAAACAAGTAAATGACTGCAGAGAATTTTTAGCACAATATTAATAGGGAAGTATAGAATTCCAGTTGTCATGGTTACGAAGTCGATTCATACGTAACATTATGCTAATTGCATCAGTCTGTATAGATGAAATTCCATCGCATTAGCTCACAAGGTATATATATATTATTCATCGACGTGGTACCGGGAATTACGTTCAACTGTTACCGTTATCGAGTGAACTTTGCATGTTCATCGTACGGGTAATTCAAGGTTATTCGCCGTTATCATTACACCGTCTTTTCCCGATTGACCCAGAAGTCATTATTTTTCTCGTGTATGTATGATGTATGGATGTACGTAATATTTGAGTTTGTATGTACGTATGTATATATTCTTTGACACTTATTCGTTCCGATATATTTTAAACTTTCGCTATTTATATAATTAATATTTTATATACCGGGTCTTATCGCGATAACGAATGGTAGTAAGTGACAGAGTTAGCAAACGTTGTGGTCACAACAACAGATGCAACTTCGTCGAAACGTCGCGCATTAAAAAGGTATTGCTACCATTGCTTATCGCGATAAGAACCATTACATAAAATATGAACTTATTCGTTTCATCGTGACCTCCTGTAGCCTAAAGAATATGATCGATTTTATATTGTTATAATTGATTAAAAATATTTTGTATACTTTAATTATTTTACATAGTTAACACGTGGTCCGTTTTGTATATGATATTGTTTTTTATATTTTATATCGTTTCAGTCACTTGTTTATTTATTTAATACATAAAATAATAGTTATTTCCATGTATAGTACTTTTATACATTGTTATTTTATGATATATGTATAAGTAAGTATGTCAATGTTATCTGCATCATTTAAGTGCTATAGATAAATTATTTAATATAACCTAAAGATAATTAAAAAAATATAAAGATAGAGGTGTATTCTGAAATAATGCCCACAGCTTATAACATTTGTAATTATTTTAAAATATTTAATTTCAGATCAATGTCCGCATAGTGCGCGTCGTGGAGGCCGGGTACGGTGGTAGCTACATACCGCTGCAGCCTCACATACTGCGCCGATCTGCTAACTTCACATCCTCACTTTACTAAATAAAGATTAACCGATCAATAAAACCAATTTCCATTTTAAATTTTCGGTTCATCAATAAACTAGTAAACGGCTTTTTTCTTATGTTAAGGCGTTCGGTTGTTGTCGTGAGTAAAATTAAGCGTATGCTGAGACGCACGTGACGCGGTCTTCCGAAGCGCAGCGCAGAGCGTATTTTGTTACGCATGAAATCATGTACATATATATGTAATAAATTGCTGCTTTATGGCTTGTGCTGAGACATAGATACGCTCGTTACCTATAGATGTTCAGCTTCTTCTAACTATTTTGTACGTTTTAGCATACGCGTAACTTTAGACAAGTTTAGCGAAAAGGTACCTCGTTGTAGGGTAGCAGTGCGATTATAACATACATATCTATACCATCGGTAAGCCGAGATTTCCTTACGTATTAAATTAAAGAATTTTCAATTGATTTTCTCACGAAATATTTACGAAGAATCTTTTCTCTAGTAACCTCTAAAAATTATTTATAAACGTACTGACTTAAAAATCTCGGAGTTACGATTTCTATTTGAGATTTACGTGTAGGCCATCTCATCTTAGTGCGCGTCTAAACCTGCGCTTGTGCACGAATGTGGTTGGCTTGCATCAGAAATAAGGATACCTTTATACACATTCGTAATTCGTTTGCGAGCAGTTCAAGTGCAAGTTATATTGTCCTCATGTGGAAACGAACAGTGCGGTTCGCGTGCTTCTTAGGAACATAGTATGGAAACCTCTGTACATGTTCGCAATTGGTTCGCGAGCAGTTGGCGTGCAAGTTATATTGTCCTTCCGCGGGCACACACAGAGCGATTCGCGCGCATTTTAGGAACATGAACATTTTTGTTTCGCGGGCAAAAGACAGATTTGACTATGCTTGTTCGTGAACACATCGCCTGCACTGTATACTTGTGCTAGCTCATGTACGATCAGTAACGGACATGCGCGTAGAATGTGACGCGTTCAAAGCTATTCGAGGCGCGTATTATGCATGTGCGCAGGTTTGGACGTGCCTTTACAGCCACAGTCAGTTAATTTTAAAGGTACCTGTTATTTGTAATATAATGTGTTCATTAAATAGTAATTATTACAGTGTCATGTGTATCGCTTTTATACTATACCTGTAGTTTTTTTAATAACCGAGCGTCGTTCGTACTCATCTAGTTGTAATACTACAGACTGTAATTGTTTAAGTAATAAAAGTGCCTTTTAATAATAAACAAAAAATAATTACCGGATTGCAATTGTTAATTCATAAAAAATATTTGATGTATTTCTTTAATAATTTATTTTATGAGTACTATTTTCACAGCAACGTATTTATTGATTTATATGTATTATTATTATTGGATTTTTGTTATTTAAATTAGAATCATCTTTTTCTTAAACGTTTCTAAATGATATTTCTGCGCTACTCATGAAACTTGTTTATCTTTCATGGATGTAATCATCATAATACAAAATCGTGTGTGCGCAAAATTTTCCTTAACAATTTGAATTTATAACCAGTCTATGAAAGAAGCGAAAACATATACATTTTGTATTGTGCCAATACAAATTAAATTCCAATTCAAATTGATTATTTGTATGCCTCATTTGTACTTACACATATTTATTTTATTTCTCATATATCACGCACTTTATTTAAATTTAAATTGTCAAAATCAATGTTTGGGGTTACCGTCATTTAGCGACCGCTTTGTAGCGTCGAATAACATGATCAAATAATTCTTCCATGGATTTTTGAAGATTTTTTTAAAAATAATGTAAAGTATTTTTCTATGTACTCTTATCGTACTGCTTAATTTCATTTTTTATTACGTTGCTGTGGATTCTACAAAACAATGCCAGTGTTTAGAAAAAAGTTTTTAGGCTAAATGTACAATAAGGATAGCTTAATATAAATTAACAACTGAAACAGTCTGTAGTCTATGATATGAAAGCCATAAATTATAATTTTAGTGTCTAGTCTTTCTTGAATATTTTGAATTTTAAACCAAATCTGCTCAATAAAAAAATATCTCGCTATTCTATATGGAACATTTTGTATAAAATTCTGTTTTCTCGTCTAAATTGTATCAAATAGGGCAATGTAAGTATATTTAAGTTACCGCTACTTAATTTATAAGTAAGATAGTGAGTTAACTTATATTTACTCATTTAGATCCAAATGAAATATTTTGTAATAATCGAAAATGTGTACGTAAAGTGTTTGTGTAATTTATATATTTTTGGCTTGAAATCAAGTATGAAAATATTTTTTTATTTATTAAATTGTAAGACTCATTTTGTACTTTCATAATGCAATAAAAGAGCCAAATGTTACTGTATTTTTTATTTTACCCTTTTACCTCAGTACTGGTAATACCGGAGTACTGGTGATATTGCAAGTAGCTTAGATATGTTAAATTGTATTTGAGAATTTATAATAAATAAAATAAAATTATACTTTACGAGATAATCCGTAACTTCGCCTGAGTAAAAATTTTCATCCCCTATCTTACCCACATTTTTTTTTCGCGACAACAAACCCAAGTTCTTCTCCAAGGTCCCATCTATCTCTAAACAACAATTCATTAAAATTGGGCCAGCGGTTAAGGCGTGATACGTAACAACAAATAAACAAATAGAGTTAATTTTGCATAAAAGTATGGATTACTAATGTATTATTTTATAATTATTTAAAGTAAAAGACACATGATTAGAAATATACCTAAATACCTTTACTTAAAATACTTGCATTAGGGATATCTACCCAGGTACCCGGATCCGGCTATACCAAGGAAGAACTCCGGTTAGGTCCGGCTTTATTATCAGATCCGAGCAAACTTTTTATAGTATAGTACTTTTTGTAGCACCCAAAAATTTAATTTGAACGATGGTAAGTTTATTAATTTCAAAATTGTTTATTATTGAAAAGTCCATGCATTTGCATCCATGTCCCATTCGAGCTGTCGCTTTTTTCATCTAAAGCCCACTGCATTAGGTTCAGGCCCTGGGTATTGTATTTTTGAGTGATGAAAAAAACAACTGACCAATTATTACAAAAAATCAACTGTCATACTACAAAAGACGCATTAAAACCATGTTGAACACGTGTCTAGCTGAACAGTGTTGAAGATTTAAACATTGCTTAAAATATTATCTAAATTGCTTAACAACGAATAAACTCATAAAAAAACTTATTGATAAAATGTTATACGTTACATTTGACAACAAAAATAGGTTTTAAACATCTATTAAACTCACTTAAACGTCTATTAAACTCACTTAAAAATCTATGTCCAAAGCATGTTTAACTCAAAACTGTCTTAGACGCGCGTTTAACGTCTGTTTAAATCTTTTGTAGTAAGGCAGCAAATGTTTAAAATAATTGGACCTTTATCTTTTCTTATTAAACAATTAAAATCTTTCAAATAAATCAATCAATAGAAAATGCTAATTTTCTGCTTATTACTATAGTCCAGATAAGACAAGACAATACAGGAGCGATGGCCATCTGACCGCCGCAACCCACGATGACAAGCAAACAGTTTAAACTAGAATGGTTTGCCTACGAAAAGTAACGATTCAGGAGATTGTGGTAACAACCGGGACCGACAGTTTTACATGCTCTCCGAAGCACGTTGGGAAGACGAACAAGGCGAAACACCGAGACCTAGAGACAAATATTTACACAGATATACAATTACACATATATGACCCGAACGAAGATCGAATCCGCAACCGTCAGCGTAAGAGATATATTAGTACCATTACACCAGAGCGGTCATTGAAAATTGGTATATTCATTTGAAAATTACATAGGAAAATCCATGCGTGCACTGAACATTGAATGGGAAAATAATATGTGTACCTACCTACACACGGACACATTTTTCATTATTTAAAACTTGTTCTTAAATGCTATTCACATAATTGTATCTGATAACTTCAAAAGAGATATACAAAATTCTAATTTATGTCTTTATTATGGGTTTTTAACGCAAAGTTAGCCATTACAAAAGTTATAAAAATATCGTTAATTTCCCCAAATGTTACCTCAATTTCTCATTAAAATTGACGTTGGAATAAATTACGTTTGAGATAAACTGTATACTGGGGAATAACTTGTAGCAAGAGATAGTGTGAATATTTATGCCTGCATATAAGGATACACGTCATATTTTTATCAATTTAAATAAGTTGAATTTATATAAGAGGTCAAAGATATCTAATGAATTGAATTAATACATGAAGCAAAAACTTGTATCACTTTTTTTAGAAAATTGCGCGGATCCAGGAGCATGAAATTTCGCATACTTATCGTTTATATATAGGAGTGCAGAATGTTAATATTTTTATAAATATGCATAAAAATACATTGAATAAATAAAAAAAACATTACACACCTACATGTATTTTACATACACACACGCAAATCTACTCTTTTGTTTATTGTTAGTCTGTAGTCAAATTGAAAATAGATTATTTGTGGTTAAATTGAGTGTTGTTCAAAGTTATAATTTACATTAAATATGGTCGAATTTCGGCCACTAGGCGAGTTTTATTAACAACATAATCCATTATTTAGTATTTTTTTATCGATTATTAATTGGGTTTTTAATATGTTCCAATAAAAATATAGTCGTTTTTAGCATGACCTCAATAGTTGGGCAGTTGTATGATAAAGATAAATTCTGTGTTGTTTCTCACTGCATATTATTTACTTTATTTAACCACTAACATATATGCCAGAGAGAGTTAGAAGCATTAAATCAACGCTAGACAAATATTAATAAATAAATAATAGTTAATAATGTATGTATGTACATACATTGTGTATTGTACATATACTGAAAAACAGCTTGAAAATGCATGTGATGAAGTAAAGTCATCTAATGTAAAAAAATATGCTGCCTTACTACAAAAAAATTAAACAGACGTTAAACGCGTGTTTAAAAAAATCCATACTAGAAATCCGCGTCTAAAGACAGTTTTGAGTTAAACATGCTTTAGATGTAGATTAACATACGTTTAAGTGAGTTTAATACATGTTTAGAACCTATTTTAGCTGTCAAATGTAACGTATAACATTTTATCAATAAGTTTTTTTATGAGTTTATTCGCTGTTAAGCTAGACACGCGTTCAACGTGGTTTTAATGCGTTTTTTGTAGTATGACAGATGATGTTTTACTTTTAGTGTTTTAAAATTTCTTTAATTTTTTTTTGATTAATAGTCAAAAACTAGATTTCTTTTTGGTAAATTTGTTTACAACTTTTGCAATTTTCATTTATAATTTTTATTTCTATTTGGTGCTGATATAGTAGGGATTACCTGGAAAGTTTTTCGGTAGTTTTGAAAATTGGTGACCTGATATATTCTCCCGGAAAACTTTTCAGGTAAAACAACCAAATGACTGCACTACTACACGCTATAGCAAATCGAACGACATCTTGCTTATATGTTTCGCCTCGACTTTAAAAAACTTGTAAAAAAAACTATTAAAATAATAATCTCGTTATAAAATGCCTTTTATTTATGTTGCTGGATATTTCATAATTTGTAAATTTGTGTTAGTGTGATATTAAAATGTTAATCGTTCGCGTACATAATTTACTGACAACAAATGAAACAATCATAATAAATCAAGATTATTTTTTTCCAATAAAGGTTTTTTTCCTTTAACATTTATCTTGCGGTTTGAAAAATCAAATTTTGATTGAATCAAAATATATAAGCACAGGGCCGGATTTACACGGAGGTGGGGGTGTAAGCGCTTCAGTTCCAGGGCATCCATAAGTGAGATTGAGATAAAGAAATAAAAAAGTTCAATTTTTATCTTTTTCGCATTTTTATCTACAATACGTGCACAAACAAATTAAAAATATACTTTATTCAAGAAGATTGAAGCAACATTAAGTTTTTGAGATAACCTTACCACTGTTGTTCACTCAGATGAAATAAATACGTAAAACATTAACACTAAAAATGTCTAATTAGATGGTTCTAATTTACTACTAATAAAAACTGTACATTTTATTTGGAAATAATTAAGAGATAAAACACCATTGTTGCCCAGGCCCTCCAGGCCTCTTAATCCGGCTCTGTATAAGCATATTGGTAGTCACCGTAAAATGTATAATTTTGTCTATTAATAACTCTTATCCAAATAGTCAAAAGACTTTAAAACGTAATCGAATCGTGGTTAAAATAATAATTCGTTAAGGTATATTAACAAGCATGAAAATAATTATACACGTATTTGGCTAAATCTGGTAATATCCTAATGTAAATTGATCAACGTATTATTTTTTTGTTTTATGTTTTATATTTTTAACCGACTTCCAAAAAGGAGGAGGTTCTCAATTCGCCACAGATTTTGCAACTCCGTGAAAAAATAAACTAAACTAATTTATTTATGGTGACTAAAAGTTAATGCCTAAGACCAGTTATTTGCTTATATTGTTTTAAATTAAACAAATAAATTTCTCATTGATCTCTTGCTCGACCAGTTTTGAAACAAGAAAAATTGCACAAGACCCCAGGTTCTTCGTTTTAAGATGGTAGCCGATACATTTAACCGTTGCTGTCGTAAAGACGAAGACGCAATAGAGTTTACAGATTTTGCCATTTTAATAGACATTGTCACGCTTTTCCCATAAAATACTGTTTTCGCAATGAACGTTAAGCATATATTTAGTTCGAATACTAGTATTACATTTTCTCTTTTATGGTGCTATCCGGCTATTGTTAATTGTTTTTGAACGGTAAAACGTGAACAGTGCGTTGTTTGGGGTCCGTAGTAACGGTGGCAATCGGTGTTCTTAAAAAACAATGGACTAAAATGTGACGTGTAAAAAGATAAAGTGTGGTAATGTGCTAAATATAAAGTGCTAAAAATATTTACTTCGATCATTGCAATATTAGCTTACTGCTATTTATATTATAGTATTAGTTTTGTTTGAGGTTCGCCCAATTTAACTGTTTTCTTTTCATAATTTTCTGTACTATATTATATTTCAAACTTGTGTACATAAACTCGTCATATCCGCATGTGTACGCTTACAACTTTTTTAATCGAGTTTCGATGCGGTTCTCGTCGTTTTTATAACTTTTTATGGAAGAGATCAGAAACTAGTTAAGGCAGAAGCTAATCGTATAAAAACTAAAGTATTTAAGAATCACATAGTGATCATCGACCCAAAAAAGAGGTCTTTTATAAGCTCGATGTATGTATCTGTGTATTTGTGTATATGTTTGTCTGTTTGTGGCATCGATAGCCTCTCCTCAATTACTTTCTTCACTTCCTATTCCCTTTCATCCTTCATTAGTTTTTATGGCAACTCATTTGTGGCTACTCTGGTGCAACAAATGTCAATGAACGGTGGTGACGTCAGGTGTCCTGCCTGCGGGATGATTCTAAGCTATAATTAAAGAAGATTTTCTCAGACGTTTCAAGGTTATCACCTCTATTCTAGTTGTTGAAATGACCTGAGTAACTTGTACCGGTCTAATCGACTCTAAATTTACAATACTGTTAATACTATTAAAATGAAATAGTTGCGTAACCTTGACCTGACGCTGCAGCATCATCTGAAATCAACAGGATACACAACTCCTCTCCAACTTACAACAAAGTGTCGTTGAAAAAGTTCTCAATGAGTATACTGTCAGAGGTTTTTAAATTTTTTAATTTTATCCTATGTTTGCAATGAGTTAGGTTCTCTCTACATTAACATAGACATAACAATACTTATAGGCTAGAAGTTATAGGCTATAATTTAACTACACAATGATTTGAATTTAATTAATATGCACTTAGTGAATGTGTATGATGTAAGGAACCTTAACATGGAAAAATAATTCGAGAACAAGAGTGATACATACTTAAGGACAATAGGATTTATGACCTATAGAACAACAGGATAAACATCCTTTAATTTTCTTACGTATTATAAACGTGTGTTATATATGTTTTTATTTTTTTTGTGTCTGTTAAATGTTTATTAATAACATTTAATAATAATAAGAGCTTTATTCTACCAACTTACTTATTAAGATTGAGAGATATATATATATATATATATATATTTATTCGGCAGTTAATTTTTGATAACAAAATTATTCTTTTCAAAATTTCTTTCGTGAATTTCTTGGTGCTTTGAAATATTCTACTATTCGGAGCGGGGACAAATCAAATAAATCAAAGATCATAAATATATGTTCAGCCATTGGTGTAACTAACCCGGCATTAGTTTATTTATATATTATTTGTATGTGTGATAGGTTAAGTACGAGAAATATATATAAAATAATAGTTGCCCCGCGACAACGAAGGATGCTTGGCATGTCTAATACAAGGCAAGGATGTAATCTTCGCTGTCTCAAAAGAGTAATATATTTTCTTATTTATTTAGTAAAAGCCTGTTAATTTTAAATTACAAATAGACATTTAATAAAATTTTAAACATTAAAATAATACCACAACTGGACTCGAATTTGCATATTTCTGTTAAAAGACTGTTGAAATCTAAGACTTTACCAATGCGGTACGAAGACATGAGTGTCTGTTCACGTACTTACACCGGTTATATTCTTGATATGGTGCATCTAATTGGATTCTTAAGCGAATACATCTAAATAATAATGTCCTACGGATTATAAGTATTGGATTAACACACATTAATAAAATAGATTATTTACGATAGATATCTAATGTAATAAGCTTAAGCTCACGAGATAACACAAAGTATTGTAGAATAATAAATCGCAGTATTTGTACAAAACATAATTGCAAAAATGTTCAAACTTAGTGGTGTTAAATTTTCTCATACTAAGTATAATGATTAATGGATGTACTATTATTACCATTACGGCAGATATTTCGAGGAAAATTTATATTAGGTTTACCTTAAACGCATGCATATTGCATTACGTGATGAAATAAAGGTACGTTATTAAATATTATTAATATTTCTATTTTCCCTTACTTATTTTGCAGACAAATATGACGTATTTCTAGCCACATAAGAGTTATAGCAGAAATTAATGACTGAAATATTCAACTGAAACTTTTTTTATAATTAATAATTATAGTGAAAAAATAATTTTTGAAAATTCGTGATTTTCGTTGGGGGTATTAATTATTAGGAAAACAAAGACATATAAAGAATTTTTTGCCATGTATGAAATACAATTTACCCGGAAAAATTAAAGTCTTGAAAAATTTTCCAGTAATAATTCTTCTTCTGTAAAAGTAAATTTCCAAATAGATTACGATAAAAAATATTTTTTATACTAAACTACATCCATTAATTTCCTGGTCGTTCCGAGCAGTAATTGTAGAACGTGGTTGAATTCTGTTAAAAAAAAAACGTTTTTACGGCATAGTAAAAACTTAAGCACGTTAAAAATACTTTCAATCAATTATTTCCGAATTTCGATCAAACGTTCTGCATATATACTTGAATTGTTGGGAATGACACTTTAAACTAAACGTAAACGTTTCAAATCTTCTTATTCCTATTATTTTTCAAACAATAACATTTTAAAACAATAGATATGTTACAAGCTCATGATTTTTATACTCAGAATGCCGACTTCTTTGGACGATGTTACCTAGCAACCAGCTAGCGACTGACAAGCGATAGTATTTTTAATCCCATAAGTAAATTACCTTCTCAAAGTTGGATATGGTAAAAGACTTTTAACAAAACGTATTTATAGTTTTTCATATCATTTTCGAATCATCATTATTAATCATTATTATCTTGTTATAATTATAATATAGGTAATATTTATTTGTTTTCATTGGTTTTAATAGAAAGATTTTATAAAAGTCCTTTATATATTTTAAATTGGTTGCCGAAGTGTGAACTGAACAATCAAATTTTACTCGACGGCTTTTAAGATTTTCGAGAACCTAAACTTTCTCAATGGTTATCATTAAAAAACTTGTAAAAGAAAAAAAAAATTTCTAAATAGAAAATTTAATCTAAATCGAAAAAAATATTCCATACATACAGACAAGAATCTTACATTTAATAGGATATATCCAAACCCATATAAAAAAAAAACTTTACAAAATTATCTTAATGGTTGTATGGATAAACTTTAAACTTTAATTGCTTTAAAAAATAGGACTGGAAAAACAACGTAGTTCTAAATTTCTTTCTAATTTCGGTTACGGTAAAAATCTAATGATGCGTGCGTATTGAAATTGGTAAACCCTATACTGCACCTCTGTAACTATTCACATTATCCAATGACATAGCTGAAGTATAAATATATATACGTATATACCTACTATTGAATGAAGATTAAAAATATAAATATTTAGACAATGTCCTAACAGTCCGCATTCGCCCCTCGTGAGAGACGCTCGTATATATAAATTGCGATTAGAAACGAGATTTTAGTGAATTTTGAACTTGAATCGTTTAGCGGAAGTAACATCTTATAACATCGAGGTATGTGATTTAACCTAAAAATCATAATGTTTTTCATAACTTTATCATCGTTATGTTATAATATTTAATAATAATACCATAGTATAACTTTATAATATATACTAACTTATATCTTATTATTGAACATAATTTATACGACATAATAATAATGATGCCGGCCATAAGGAATTCATCGTTTTATATAGACATTGGAATCACAGAATATAGTTTATAAATATACATTAATATAAATTCCTTACTTTTATATAATCCTTCCGATATTTATATTATTTATACTAAATTGTTGATAATCATAAATAATTGATTAGCTATAAACTTTTTGCGGCTAGGTCGAAACAATACGAATTGTATCTTGCATCTAAATGTAAGATGATGTAATTCTATAGTATAAATATATTATACTTTGTATAAAATTATCCCCATTCTATATTAAAAAAAAATAATTTCATTGAAATATATCACCTACTCCTATTGTCACTAATTATGTAAGCAAATAAATATCTAAGCAATACGAGTTAGTCTGGATTTTCGGTTCTTTATTAAAACACTCTTAAAATCCAGTTTTTTGATTTTTTATAAGCAAAGATATATTGAATAAATTTTAACGTTGTCAATATTAATTTATATTTCGATAAATCACCCAAGAAATTTCGTCTTATTATAAATTACCACAACACTATAATTATGTGGATAAAGAATGATTATTATTACACATAATTATGTATATTGATGGATTGATACCGAAAATGTCTTCTTCAAAATCGTTTTATTGCTATACTTGGTTATTAGACACATATTAATTATTATTAGACATAGTTGCTATCTCGTGAAGCCATCTTGGGAGTTCAATTGTAATATTTTTAATTTTCAAATAAATTTTCAATTCTGTGTAAATATTACAATATTTTAATAAAATTATATATTTCTACATATTTCCATGTTGGAAAATATTTTTTATTTCATTTTATTTTATTGAGATTTTATGTTATCTACTTTTTGATATGTAAAGTAAATGAACCTTCTTATTCATTGTAGCATTACTTTTTCAATTTTTGTTTTTGTAAATTTATTAATTTGATTGTCATTAAATCGTTTATGACAAAAATCATTACGTTAAAACAAAATGCAAGCAGTAAATACGTAAATGATAAAATAGTCAATAGAAAACAACTTAATAATTACTATACAAATCACGATCGATTGAATATTATAGCAATTCCGTTTCGTTACTCAAAATCAAACCGACTGACCTGTCTTAAGTTAATCAAGACAATGAGATGAAAAAGTAAAATATTTCGAAAATAAAATCCATTATATTTACAGTACAAGTTTTTGAAATATGAGACAAATATTGCCAGTATCAGTATCTTTTGTTTGAAATTTTTTATATTTTCATCTTTCGGAATCTAATATTTTAGATATTAATATTTAATAATTGATTTGGAAGTTCTCTAAAATTGTAAGTTATATAAATAAGAAGATTATTTATATGCAACGACAGAACGCTAAAAATAATCTGTATTGAAGATAACATAATGGCACGGCAATAATAAATTGATGATAACAAAGCAGATGATCAGAGGAAAACATGCAGTGGTAATTTTTGCTCTTATTGCTAGACTAGAGGTCGGGTTTTTTTGCCAGTAACAATTCTGCTAATTATAGGACCTTAGTCTTTATTACGATTGTCCTTAGCTAGACGACCTACGAGTTATCATCAGAAAAAATTGTTTACTTTTTAAATTATCATAATTTTGTTGTCTTTTAGGATGTTGATTAAAAAATCATATGTTAAGATAACATATAAATTATTAGTTTATGTCCTAAATTTATGTATAAAGGAATTTTCTCAAAAATATCAGTAATTTATCTGGGAATAACCTCGTATGACGCAGTTAGCCAGTACCATAATTACCACGTGTTCGTGTGCACTTATCTATAAATTAAGTAACCCGTAAAAAAAGTGAAGCTGGAGTGGATAAAATTATATCCGCGTGTTATGATCGAAAAATATAAACTATTTTTATTAACTTGAACCGCAATTCCAATTTTAAATTAGAAGAACATAAATCACATTGTCCAATTCTACAAATAATATTGTAATAGAAAAAAAAAACAATCGTTGTAGATAGTATACACATGTGTGAGCAATTTGAAACGAAAACAATTTCGTTAACATTTAGTATTTAGGTAGTGTTTTACTTATATAAATTACGTAAATGGCACCTATTTATTAAATTACAGAAGTAATAAAACCAAACACAAACAATTATTATATTTATATAATTACACACAAATTAACGAACTAGATGTTCGTTAAGTTACGAGTAAGAGTTCCTATGCTTGAAACTTACTTTTACATACGAATACTTACATAGAATTACCTGTAGTTCCCATCTGTCGCAATATACGAGTGTGTACAACGAATTTCTAAGAGCCAGTGTTAAACAAATATCAGTAGTGTTCCGGATTTCCCATTAAACACGTTTAGGCAATAGTCCGGGTTGAAATGATTACACCCGATAGCGGTGAGATCACGCATAAGATGTAAAGAGTAATCCTAACTTACAATAATACCTTGACTCTTGGGAAATACCGGATAAAATACAGTCGAACTGAAAAGTTACTTTGATTGATCCCTTTAATCCTAGGATTTATTATTAATATTATTAGGTAGATGGCATTTGTGCTTCAGTGCACTTAGTTCGACCATTTTTGATCTATTATAATGAACCTGTTTGTGATTAACTGCTCGTCATTCGATTCCTTTTGGGACACACAAGATGCGTTTCTATTTGGATACTTCTGTAATATATGAAGGAGCCAAATTCGCAAAAGATACCCTATATAGCATATATAGGATCTATTAATCCAATTTTTTTTGCGTTATTTAACCTGTTCATGAAGGCAGGTATAGCTAGACTATATAACATTTCGCAATTACTGGTAGGAGTAGAGTAGAAATGCTAAATGTAAATGCAGTTGGAAGAGGCGAGGGATACATAGTAGGTACAAGATTAAAGCCACAAGTAAAGTAAATTTTGTTTTTAAATCAATATTTTTCATTATTTAACTATTTAACTACCAGTTGTTCATATAGGGAAAATGAGGTTTTAATTTTCTATTGTAGAACTGAATTTACGTTCATAGATTACAAACTGAAATCCAAGGTAGTTTTCTATTATTAGAAGGAAGGAAAATGTATGCTATTGTTATGTTATCATTTAATCTATTAGAGGCTTCATTTGAAAAACTGAATAACGTACCGCAATAGAAATATTTAAAACCCGTATCGTTTGCGTTTGCAATCAGTATTATATTGAATGTTAATAATTCAATAATTTAATACCATATTTATTAAAATTATTTACGTATGTGTTAGTAGTTAAAAATGTAATCAATAATAACATTAATTACTTTGTAATTTTTTTTTCATTAACAATTAACATTTCAAATAATTATACGCAAAAATATAATATAATACAAGTTACTATGTCGAGAAACGTTACGACGTGTATCGTAAAAAATCTCGACGTGACGGGTTGTAGTTTTGTGTTTTAGCACTTATTTAAATTTTACTAAGAGCATCAGTTTAAAGTCTAAAAATTTCTTTAAAATATGTTCAATGGTTGCAACGTATCACACTGATAGACATTAATATATTAATTTGGATAAAATTATGTCACATTTTTTGTTTCTTTTTGTGTGTTACGAAGTTGTAAATTCTCAATATAAGGCAATATATTTTTTACGCAAATTCAAACAATCCTAATGTTACGTTTTCCAATAATTATGTTGTAAAGTTGTTCTTAACAATTGTTCAATACTTATTAAGTTATGTCATTTAAATAATAAATAATATATACATTTACTATATATATACAGCATTTCATTACATAACTTGTTTTGTGACACTATAGGCAGGTATTATTTTTTTATTTAAGAAAAATCTTAAGGAAAAATCGAAAAACCGATATTTGTCATAATTAATCGAATACGATTTCTTATTGGACGGAACTCTTCATAATAATTAAGTCTACGTTGTTAGACCGTGTGTTTGTTCGTACATATATGACTTTTAAGTAGCTGTATCTTTTGAACAGTAATCCGCCTATGTCAGATGTCTAAAGGCGAAATCTATCGCCATCTCTCAAGTGCAAATGGAATTTACAAGTTTCGCTCTGTGATATGCATATATATATGTACTATGTATATATATGTATATATGTATGTATTTGTATGTATAAGAATATATATGCTAACATGCATAACTACAAGTTAACTTCCATAACTGCAAGTGCTAGGAGTTTTACATTTTGCATGGGGCTTCTTTTTAGAACTTAGGTAGCTCACTAAGACGGAATTTTGCGAAATGCAACTCCTAAGGAGGTAAGACGGGGGTTGGGAATGTGTATGAAAGTCCTATGTTAAGTGCGAGTGAAACGGCGAGAGGCCCTTAGTATTATATAAATCTTTATGAAAGAGTGAGAGCTAATCTATACTAATATTATAAAGAGGAAAGATTTGTTTGTTTGTAATGAATAGGCTCCGAAACTATTGGACCGATTTCAACAATTCTTTCACCTTTGGAAAGCTACATTATCCCCGAGTAACATAGGCTATATTATATTTAAAAAAAATTAGTGATCCTTACTAAAACTCTAATAATGTAACCCAATCGTCACTGGGGTACGGGGGGAGTCAATGTAATGTAATAAAATAAAGTGCCGCGAGTACATTAATAAAAACTATGAATAAAAAAAATCATTAAAAAAAATTCAAACTTCCTTTATAATTTTACTTTTTTTTTGAAACCCGAAGCAAAAAAGAAGGATGTATGTGTGTGTGTGTGTGCGTGCGTGCGTGCGTGCGTGCGTGCGTGCCTGCGTGTATGTGTGTATGTATGTACCCGTGCGAAGCCGGGGCGGGGCGCTAGTAAGTAATATTCTCGCCTATTTAATTGTAGAGACAACAAAATGTAATTAAGGGGGTTACAAAAAACGTGTTTTTAAACGTTTTTTAACTTTGCTAAAAAAATTATAAACTTTTAAAATTCCAATAAGTATTAAAAATGTCATTGCCATTTAGTAGGAACGCGTTAAAAATAAAAAAGAAACAGACAAATATTTATTTAAAAGAGTCTTGTGGGTAAAGTTATTATTAACGATTGACGTATTCGTTTATTGAGAATTCAAAAAGTATGAAAATAACCTTTCAATTACTCAGCTATAGTCTTTTGACATTTTTACATATAATTGACTCATCTTTATTCGTAACTAAAATAATCAATCGCTACATATTGGCTACGAAAATTGTGTCAACGCCCGCTGACATCATTAATCTCACAAAAAGTGAAATATTTATAAAATTGTATTTTTAAATTGCAATAATTGATTTTTTAATTTTGTTCCCTTCAATACCCGAGTGCTTAAAAAATATTGGGAAAAACATAAACTAATATCCGAAATATCGAAAAAAATTGAAATTATTAATTTTATTTGTAAGTTGCCTCTTTGGTTCTTACACTCTTGCTACGGGCATGGCGCTTGTAGTGGACCTACCAATTTTAGGTGATACTTAGACTCCGGGTCATCTTGTAACGGTTACATCGGAAATGTTTCATTTATTTCATTGGTCTTTTGTTTTTGGTTTAACGGAACTCGTGAACCATTTCGTAAAATGGTACACGATCCCAAGAATTGCGATCATACATTTTTTTTCAACTCATAACAAAAATAAGAATGATTTTTTTTTTGGGTGATATTATTATTTTTTAAAGTTTATATTTAATTTTTTTTATTCACACTTTGGGCAAATTATCAATCTTGTAAATTATGATTTGTGATCTAACACGATTTAAATTCGTACACACTGATAGTCAAGGCCGAGTGGTCTACCAAGTAAGCTGTGTAGGATAGTAACTGTAGATATTTTTGATCGTACGATATCATTTCTGCCTTAAGTATTATAATGATTTTGGATCTTTAAGTTTTTATTAAAAATAGTTATAAACATAGCCTATACGATCAGCGGGGAAATTAGGTTAAAGTATCGTTATCAGAAAATTTCATATTTGTACTGAAACGTAAAGGAACGCGTTTTAGTACAAACTATTAAAATGTTGCATGTTTTAATAGCGATAGTTAAATCATAGTTAAATAATAGTTCCCTGCTTTTTACACATCTTGTACTAGAGTTGTCTACTGTATAGAACACAAATAAAAACTATAAAATTTAATTAAAAAATACTAAAGTTCGATAACATTGATATATTTAATTTATTCTGATTTAGATTTTAATCAAAAACTTAAATAAATTGAATAGCGCACAATATTGAGTATTTGAATGTAATGTAATGTAACTGGTGATTCTATAATAAGAAAAACAATAAAATTCGATTAATGCAGTAAAAAAAAACCCCGTTGTTACAACACCACATCCGCATAATTAATATTTATCTTTGTTAATATGAAAAGGAATATTAACGAAAATGAGCGTGAACACTATGTATAAGTTATTTTTTTTTTTTTAATATTAAACCTGTCCGACCGCGAATGAACGATTTAACCCTTACCTGTCCGTCGCGTCGTATATTACACCGCATTTTTTTTATTTGTTCGGAAAATATAGGATTAGGTATCTAAGATTAGGTTTATAAATCACTTGAATTGAATTTCTTAGTGTAGAATATGATAAATTATGTGAACACTTTTTTTTACTTTTAATTACAGTTATGTCAAGTTATGCCTTTGCATGTATTCAATTTAATATTTGTTCAAGATTAATACTTTTGTACTGTGCATAGCCAAACGATGAAGCTTAGATGTTATTTTAAGGTAAATTTGGATTATACTTATGTATTTTTTACAAATAAAAATACTGCTATAATAACAAAAAAACAAAAAATATTCATGAAAATACAATTTAATATATAGCATTAACGATTGGATTTATTATATTATTGAGATACTGATTGAAAAATTTTATTATATTAATAAGAACCATTTCTTTAAAGATCTCGATACTACCTAAAGTTAAAATAAAAATACGATAATCTCGGTCGTTGTGACCGCACAAATGTATTTGATAGTTAACACTTTTCTGAGAGGCAAGTTCAATGTCACGATGAGTCGTTTTGTAGTTACAGATCGTGCGAACACGGAATTCATCCGATTGTTTAGTAATAGAACTATTGTTTAAACGCAATTAAAAGAACAATAATGGAGTCGTTTAAAAATGGCAGTGTCATCCGCAGTCACGATGGCTTATTTGCTGTGATTGTGATCTGTATTCTGACTTTTGTCTCGCCAGATCAATTACCATCTACTTAGACAATAATTATTGTTAATAAATTATAATTTTCCTTATATCCCGTACTATATTACAACGTCCACTCTTAAAGATCTTTCAGTTCGACTTTTACAAGATACAGTGATAAGTTGATATAGATCAGAACGATAGTGTTTGTCGCAGGAAAGTTGCATTGAGTGATTACGCAAAATTACATAATTTATATTTTAATAAAAATTGTATGAAGTTATTTAATTAAGCAGTTAGACAGTTTGTTAAGTACTTCTCACGATAATGTCAATTCGGGTGTATACTATTACAGTAATTAAATTAACAAGTTTTATGTTTTTTATTATTTACGTTTAACAATGTTGTAGTTTTCCATATATCCGTTATTGACTGTTTTAAAATTCCGCGTCCAATATTTTTTGTCTAAGTAGATGCAAATAAAATGCGTGCTCGAGCCAACCGACCTTAAGTTTATCAGAAAGTAATTTCAGTATCATAAATAAAGAGTACAAGATAATTATTATATAAGTATATAGTTTGTTTAGATTGACAAGTTTATGACGTAAAACAAAATCGTTGGTGGCTCTGCATTCTGCAGTATCATTCATATTGTAGAAGTTTTTTGTTAGTCTTTTAATAAACCAACAATAAGTTTTTTAGCTTAGCCCGAACGCTCCATGTAATTCTATGTAAGTGACTTAATCTTTGGTATAACTAAACCATAATTTTTTATACAAACAACAGACTAAGAACCTTATTAAAATATCTTTAAATTTTTGCATAACAAATTATTGAAATAGAAGTAACGATTACAAAATCTCTCGGTTAGAATCAACCGGCGTTTAGTTTTATATTAAATTCGTACCAACGTACACGTTTCTCTTAAACTACTTTTTATTCTTTTACATTTAGCCGTGAACGTGAACCGTAACGTTTAACTTTTTTGGCCAATTATTATGACATTCATTCCATTAATAATTTAATTTTATTAATGAATTAAAAAAAGTTTTATGCGTACAAATGTAACAAGTTGTAATATTTTGTCGTTTTCAATAAAATGTTTAGAACGAACTGTAAATCGTTTGTGTGTATAAAGACGTGTGGGAAATGCTAACAATGATTTCGTATAAATAACAAGTGGTCCCGTAAATTTATTCATTTTCTTACCAGTTCCAGTGCTAAGCTAATTAATTACCGTTGTGTAAAGTAAATTAGATTACAATCATTCTCTTTGCGGGTACTTAATTAAATAATGTAAAAAAAATTGTTTATTAATATGCTGCTTAAAAACATTAGTGGAAAAAAAACTTTATAAATAACTTAATAACAATGATTGTACGAGTGTAATTAGAATACGTTGATAGACGTAAACTGTTGTGTATTTGTTTTCTTGGATCAAAATGGTTTCACCGCATCGTCAAAACCGGGAATGCAGAGCGCTTCTTAGTCAATATGGTAATTTTATAATATAAATTTATTATGGTGGTAGTTTAAGAGTTCTTTTAATTAACAAATAAGGTGAGTATGTAATAGTGTTTAATAATATAGAGGGAGTTTCAGCAGTTTGAATAAGTTTACGATTTTTTTTTTATATTTATTAATTATATATATGTAGTGGGTACTACTACTGGTAAAAATCTGTATGTCCATAATATAAAATTTTTCTTATTAAAGCTTACGTTGCACTGTAATTTTTTTTATTAGAGAGTATTGTCATGTGCTCGTGTTTCCAATAGCTTACAATAGTACAACTCACCAACTATTTTAGTTTTTAGGACACTAAAAAATGTACACAATCCAAATAAGTTAGCAATGCAAACGTTTTTAATCAATATAAAGTTAATGCCTAGATGTCTTCGTTATCGTCGATATTAACCAATGGCCGTGGGGGGTTCAAGTCCGAACATAATCCTCTGAGTTAATCCACAACGCTGCTTTACCATAATATATATACCGACTATGGTATTTAGACGATGCTAACATGATTATGTATTGAATAATTACACTGTTGTTAGTGCATTGTCATAAAGAAAAAGAACTTATTTTATTAAGTAATCCTAACTGTTATATATAAGGACGAATTCTTTCTTGTTTCAGATCCATACCTTTTGGACATTTATAAGAGTGAAATGGGGTACGGGGTTGACAGATTTTTTTTATTATCATACTGTCTAGCTTGTTGCTGGTCAGGGTTAGGCGCCAAAGGTAATCTTAGGATCGTCAAGCAGTGGTCGGAGTTAAACTTCGTGTTCCCCAGCGAGGAGGCCCGACAGGCCGCTTTGGCAAATCGGTACTATGTGCCTGGCAATTCTGTACCAATTGATGTCGACGTTCAACATAGAAAAGGTAATTTTATTAAAATACTATATTTAGTACTTTTATTGACCAATATTTTTTGCTACTAAAGCTTATTGACCGTGTATATGGGCATTATGGGTATTATGGACTCTTAATACTATTGATAGTTTTAATCCCTATTAATATTATAAATGCGAAAGTAACTCTGTCTGTCTGTCTGTCGGTTACGACTTCCCGCTTAAATCTCTCAACTGATTTTGATGTAATTTGGCCCAGACAATCTTTAGACCCTAAGAAAGGACATAGGCTACCTTTTATTGTGAAAATCGAAAAAAGCGAAAGGTCACTCACGCATCACGAAATTTCAAAAACTACAAGTACTAGAAGTTTCAAATTTTGCATGAGGATTGTTTTTAGAACGTAACAATAAAAATGGAGGTTAGAAGTTTGTATGAAAGTCGTGTGTTAAGCGCGAGTGAAACCGCGAGGGGCCGCTAGTTACTACATAACGATGACATTTTAACTGTAAAGTGACTTGTCGCGATATTCATTGGCCTTACGTTTTTAACGTCCGATATTTTTATGCGTATATAATATAATGTATAGCCGATTGGCCGAGTCCAATTGAAATGTTAAAAGTAAGTTTCTGAATATGTAGGTTTTATAATTTATAAATAACGTAATTTTGATATAAATCAGTTCAATCGGATTCAGGATCCTTAACTGTTTTTATACTTCGATGCAAGTTAGACCCATAACAAGGCTAGTTAAATAAAATCTTGTTAGTATTGAATATAAAAGGGATAATATAATTAATAACTAATCATTTAAGGTAAAGTAAATTTTTCTTATAAAATATAAAAAAAAATAATAGCATAATATTTTGTGAGAATTTACTTTACACTTAGTATAAAAGAGATTTAGACTAACGATTTAAAATCTAGTGAGGGACACAATTGTACATTTATTGTAAAAATATTTTTTCATTGTTAAATTATTTTGGTAATTCATTGTTGTTTATAATAAAACATACACAACAAATTGAGAATCTCCTGTTTTTTAAAGTCGTTTGAAAACATTGTTATGATGTTTTTTAAGCAAAATTTTAACTTCACTCCGCTTTGGTATCCACCATTTGATACTAACGTGGTGAGGCTTAAGACTACGTGATTGTTCCGAACTCCTTTTCCGTAACATATTTGTACATTGTTAGTAGATATAAATTTAAACTGTTTTTTTCTATGTAACACTAAGCTATTATCTCTAAAAAATTAGTGATAATCCGAATAATTGACAATATATATTTTTTGTCTTACAACAAATTAAACGTCACTTACAATTTTTTAAAGAAAAATAAATCGAGGATTTAAGAATGCTTAGCAATAAGGCTTTCTCTTTCTTTAAGGACCAGCTAAGTCTCGAATATTCGTGACGGTACCAAGGTTCGATGAAGGCCGCCCCGTGACACTGGGGACTGTTGATGATCAAGGTTTGATCAGCGGCTACCCGGACTACTCTTGGCATGATAATCAAGGTCGCAACTGTGATGGGATGACTTCAGTTTTCAGAGTTGCTGTAAGTGCCATTCTGTATTTAAACTAATAAGCTAGTTTATTTCTTTAGACTAATATTAAGACTGGTAGAGTCCACTGTTAAAGAATCTTTTGCATTTTATATGTACTTTTTTATAAATAAAAGCGGGCAAATAAGCAGACGGGTCATCTGATGTTAAGTGATCACAACCCTCGGATATATGCAGCAACAGAGAAGCCACAAATACGTTGCCAGCTTAAATATGTGATGAAAGGGAATAGGAAGCATGGAAAGGGATGGGGGAGGGGGTCAGACTCCAAACTCTGTCATTCATTGTACAAAACGCAGCTGTAATAGCTAATTGATGCCGATTTTATGTGAGATTGCGGTACTGACCCGATCGAGCTAGCACGTGTTCAAGCTGTAGTCAGTAAACTATAGCTTGAATACGGGCTACAGCTAGGATATATCACAATGATGTATTAGATAGTACATGTTAATCTAAGAAGGTATGGTTGGTAGTATATGGCTATACTATGTATTTTATATCAGAAACGTAACGGTATGGGTTCAATTAAGAGCAGATACAACCCCGAAGCGTGTCTAGTTCTTATTATAATATTACAATGTTTGAATCCATCATTAAATTATGAACTACATTACGAAATGAGATATCGCAATGAAACTAGAAAAAACTATTGTTGTTATATTAATGATCTGATAATGCTTTTTTATACTATTTTACGTAATTTGGCCTTATTCATTAATTTTAAATTCTATTTCCTCCATTTATTATGATGATAAAAATGGAAGCATCTTGTAATCGCCACAACTTTATGAGATTAATTATTCTGTGTAGAAGTGATTATCATTTTATGTGGTACTTTGTGTATAACGATACGAATTTTGTAAGGCTATTTATGAAAAACTGGTCAAGTGCGTGTCGGACTCACACACGAATGGTTCAGTACCTACCTTTATATATGATATAATACCGTGTAATTTTCCAATGTTTTTGTAAAAGAAACGTAATGCGCTATAACGATAGTGTAATATAATTCTTATGAGAAATAAAGTTCATCAAACCTTATATATGTTATACATAGCAAACTATATAAATAAAAATCAATGTTTGTATGTTTGTCTCCTTTGCGTTCCAAAAGCGTTGATCGGATTGTGATGAAACTTTAGTAAGATGTGGGGACGCCAACAGCTAGTGTGCACTAATAATAATCTAAGTCTCGTTAACACTCTTTAAACGGAACCCTAAAAAGTTTTTGGGTATTGTTGCACGATATCAAAATTTACGAATATACCTAATTTTTTATACAAATAGGTACTGTATGTAATGAGAACATTGAACTCAATATTTTCTTGTTTAAGTTTGTTTATTGAAGCAAGTAATACTTACGTCATATTCAATTAACGCACATCTTGAGATATAAGTGTGAATCACATTTTTTCCTTGAATTCACAAGAAATATATATAGTATTGTGTTAGAAATAAAATACTAATTTATTTAACGACTACAATGAATAATAAAATTGTACAAACATTTAAATATTGTATTAAATGCATAAAATTACTTTTTGTGCGACATACAATTCATAGATGAACGTAAGACTACGAAATAACATGATATTTATTTCAATTACAGATAGATAAGTGTAACCGACTATGGGTTATGGATGCGGGCAAAATCGGAGACAAAGCCGTGTGCCCTCCTCAGCTGCTAGCTTTCGACTTGAGCACCGACCAGCTCATCTACCGACACCGACCAAATCCTTCTACCTATATCGGAACCTCCTTGTTCATCACACCAGTAAGTAATCAGTAAAGTCATTTCAATGCTGGAATTGTATTCGAAATTAAATACATCCGCATATTATAAATATTCGCTTATGTATTTTGTATTTTTGTCGTTTGTTTGCAAAAGAATTATTATAACAGAAGGTGGATTATGACAGTTACTAATTGTTTTTAGACAATTTTGATGTATATAGTTTAATAATTGTCTGAAGTACTGCAAAGTGCCTCATTTATGATTTTGTGTAATTCGACCCGTTATTTTATTTCTCAGTATTATACACGACATAACTTAATAGAAATATTGAAGCAGCATCGTAATCCGCTTTCGGTTTCCGCTGTGTCTCATTTTGATTACTCAAAAAGATTCACATATTCTATTTAATGTATTTTTATTAAAGTAGACTGTACATAAGGAGTCCTCACAGACTACAGACAATAGGTTATCGGCCGATTCATTCAAACAAAAAATGAAACAATGATACTAACATTTTTCAATATACACTTAAGGTCAAGGGCAAAAATTTAGGATAGTAATAATGTATCGTAGTTTTTGTATAAGCAAAAACCTGTTCCAACAAAAAACTAGATTCTATTAAAAATAAATTTTAAATATTGGCAAATCATAGGATTGAAAATGGGTTAAAAAGACATTAATTTCGTAGCCAGTTAAATCTATACCTACTATTTACACTAATAACATATCTTGATGAAGTTGAACTGCAAACAGCGTAAGTCAAGATTAGCAATTCTAAAACGGAAATTACTCTTGTAAGATTTGATTCGATAAGAGATATAAAACAAGGTTTCCAATGAGGTGGAGCCAAGCCCGCGCCGTCCATACGTGCAAAGTCGTGCGACGCACGACGGCGGCGAATCCAAAAGGCGCTGGGCCTATACTTTAAATTTTTAATATTTACATTGGATTTCGTATTAAAAACTTTGCGGAAAAGACTTGTTGATTGGACTAAACCATTTTCTATTAATATCGCACTACAAAAAAGGCCCATATAAAACAGTTACACGACGGCGCCAATAGGCTTGGCGCGGGCCTGGGTAGAGTTCAGCTGTCCACTGATTATACCTCGAATACGGGCTGGTTCAATCGCGGCAGTACATCGATCTCTAAAATCAGCTTGAAGTAGCTAATATAGCCGCGATTTGTACTGTGTAAAAGAGCTGCAAGCCTAAGCTCCTCTCCCATACTTTTACTTACTTCTTATACATGTAAATTATCTCTTTCATCCCTTATTGCTTTTAAGCTGGCAACGCATTTGTGGCTTCCCTAGTGCAAATGTCCATGGGCAGCGGTGATTACTTAACATCCCGGTGTCAGGTGTCTCGCCTGCTCGGTATCCAGTTATTAGTAACTTGGTAAAAGTTATCTAGATCATATGAAAGCTGTAAATTTAAATTAATATGTCACGCAGAATAAATTCTTTCCGATGAAAAAATAATATAAACAATTTATGTAAATATTATGAAAATCTGTAAGCAAAACTGACGAGTGTTCTCGCGTAAAGGAGAGCGTAAAAACTACATCATTTTATAATTATGTATAGATGCATTATGAACCAATACTATTACAAAATTTGTCTGCTAAATAAGACACGTATAGAAAAGTAGACTATATTAGATCTATATTTAATTTCTTTTCATTGTATTTTAAATATTGTATAGCTAATTATAATATATAATACACGCAGGCAAAAGTTGAACTGATTTCTAAAAAATGATAAAGTTTCCAATTCGGTGACTTTATTTTATATATGTGTGTTCACCGATTACCCAAAAAGGGCTTTTCGTTACTTGTTTCTTGTTTGAAAGGATATACTCTCCAATTGGTTTCATCAAAATCGGTTAGGTAATATGGTTTTAAAATCAAAATAGCTGGAATAAGTATGCCATTAAAGTAAAAGAAATAACGTGCTTTGCTTTTGAAGTCGGTGTCTTTTTTATTAATTTGTCTTGTAAATATTAATCTTGATTTTCACCATGCAGGTAGTGGATGTTCGTGGTCAAAATCCTAATGACTGTTCAGACACATTCGTGTACGTGGCTGACGTGTCCGGTTATGGCATGCTAGTGGTCGACGTCCTAAACGACCGCTCCTGGAGAGTCACCCACCGGTACATGTACCCGTACCCTTCACACGGGACTTTTACGATTGACGGTAAATATATTTTATGATCTGAATTTATACATTTTTTTAATATAAAAAAGAAGCAAACGAGCGAATAGTACCACCTGATGTTAAGTTTTCACTGTATTTGGTCTCTTTGATTATATTGGACTAGCTGCTTCTCGTAGATTCATTCCCGCTTATGGTTATTGCTTCACTCCTAATTCAAAATGTATATTTTGATGTAGCATATAAACTTATTCAATAACCGAGCTGTCTAATGCAATAAAAGGTTTCAGAGATTACCCCTTGCATACGTACAAACTTAGAAAAAAAATAATTTCTTTATAATTTATACATTTATATATGTGAAAAACCACGGAGCACTGCTATTATTCACATATAAGGTTGATAGTTGATATCAATACAATTTCTTTATTAATAAATATATTTACGATTTAAAAAGCCCCCAAAATTTATCAAATAAATGTGAATATTATAACAAAGTCAATTAAAGAAAGGATATAAAATTCGATTGCCATTTTCATTCGACTCCATATCTTAACAACATCCTTTTCGAGTAATGGGGCTTTTGATTAGGCCCAATCATTAAAATGTTATTATACCTAAGGACATTTTATTTATAAAAATTCAGTTTTTAAAAATAAGCAACCGACTTCAAAAGCAAAATAAATATTTTGGGTTACGTGGACGATACCAGATATTTCGATTTTAAAATCAAACTCCTGAACTGATTTTGACAAAATGGAACATAATCCATAAATGGCCCCGATTTACATCCTTCAAATAAAAAAAGAATTTTCGAAATCAGTTAGGATCTTAGGAGTTCTGAGGTAACAAAAATAAAAAACATACACTACGATTTGACAACCTCTTCCTTTTTGAATTTGGTTGTAAATTTTAAACATTGAGTTAACTAATTCGATTATAAAATACTCGAAACTTAAGCTTAAGCTTAAAATTAAGCTAAAAATAAAACTTTTAAAAACTTTTACTAATTTACTAAATTTGGATTATAAATGTTATTTTTAAAAATAAATATTTCATTTTGTTTTTTTAAGGCGAAAGTTTTGATCTCATGGACGGTGTATTGGGTATGGCGTTGTCTCCATACGAGCCGGGAAGAGATCGTTTCCTCTACTTCCACGCGCTGGCTGCCACAACCGAGAACGTAGTACGCACTAGTGTGCTCAGAAACGACTCATTCATCGCCGATTCAAACGCTAATCCTTATTCTATAAACGTAAGTACGATGTTTTTTTTTTGTGTAAATCATTCTACAAGTCTAAAGTTCTTTATCGATACTTATGCTAAAATGACTGTAATATTTATGTTATTAAACTGCTTTAAATACGATGTCAACATAACTTTAGAATTTATCTAGATTCCAAGCTCGCAATATGTAATCAACAGTAATATTGTTTGTTTGTTGTCGGAAGAATTTTAAATTCTCCCACAATTAAATATAATACTAAAACATTAACTGTATCTCCTATTTTAAATTTTACAGGCATTCCCCGAAGAACGTCCAAACCAATCAGCAGCGGAAGCAATGGACAGAAGCGGTATTTTATACTTTGGTCTCATGGAGCCTCCCGGCATCTGGTGCTGGAATTCCGCCACTGAATTCTCCACAAGCAATTTTCACCAAATCGCGATCAATAAAGAAACTTTACAATTTTCTAGTGGTATGAAAATTGTCAATAATATGAAAGGCCAACAAGAACTTTGGGCGCTCACATCGAGTTTCCAAAGGGTCATGACCGGATCGATTTCTTCAGACAGAATCAATTTTAGAATTCATGCTGAAAAGATTCCAGTTTTATTAGAAAATTCAGCTTGCAAGTATTCTCCTTCAAAGGGCGACTACATTGGCAAACACGCGGATCGCATATCACCTCAGATCAAGAAGCATTCGTATAAATACGGAGCTGTATCATTTCTTTAGAAAATAACAAGCACTAGAGTATTTTGATAGATTTACGTGGTATAACCAGCCATAATTATTAATAATAAGTTGTTATATAATAATAATAATGTTTGTATAAATATAAGTAATAAATTATTTCCTATTTAGTAACGATTTTCATTGCACTTAAGAATTGTCTACGTAAATACGTCGCCTGTTTATTGAAATGTTACCTTTAAAATAATAACTACAGATTAATTTATCATTAAAAAGTAGTAATATAATTGTATGACATTAAACTGATTGTTTTATAATATCTGAATACATTTGAATCTTTCTTGCAATGCTCAAATCAATGTGCTTATCTTCAACTCCAACTATTATGCCTCCAATAATTTCTGGAACCACTTTTTCAGTAAGTTGAATATTTTTTCCTTTAACAAGTTTTTTAAGAGCATCCATTAGTTCCTTGCGTGAGCCTTCGTCAAGAGGCTTTGCTGTAATCACTTCACATAGAGCCTCATTTCTGTGAGCTACCATAACTGCTAAGAACGTATTAATAATACGCTTCAATAACTTTAAACGGCCATTTTCGGCTACGATAACTAAGAAATTTACGGCCGTTGAAGGCATTCCTGTAACATATATATCAAATAACATCTTAATTACCTAATGAGAAATGGTTACATTGATGGTCAAAATAATAGCGATTGATCAGTAACCTGTTGTTTCTCCCACTTCTTTTAAAAGTTTTGCTTTATCTGTTGCAGATACCATGTTTGTTACAAGGAAATCGATTATTTTTGGCTTTTCCAGTTCCTTTTGTAAAGCACGAATATGTTTTTCTACTTCATCTATCTGTTTCAATTTAATCGCAGCGCTATACAATGCAGAAACATAGCGTCCTTCAATACCTTTACAATAGAAAAATAATATGTCGAGTAACTTTCAAACGAAACAGAAATAAAATTTTTGTAACACCTGCTCACCAAACACGGGTATGGGCGTATTTATAGATTTCGCTAAAGAACACATGCTTCTAATTATTGTTTTTAACATTTTTTCAACAAAACGGTTGATGGTGCATTCAAATATTTTTAATTCACGTAACAGCGCTAAGTTTTTGAGAGCAATAAAATTTTTGAGTGAAATTTTGCTCTTATGTGACCAAAGAGTATACAATAACTACGTTATGTGACAATTGTTGTGTGACATTCATTATGAAACTTTTTTTTAGATATTATTGAAAATAAAGTATGTAGTTTATTGATATTTTGTGCAATATAGCTTACTCGTCAAGGGTTATGCAGGTGTTGTTTAAAATAATATGCATAGGTAGATAGAGTAGGTCTAGATTTATGTAAAAAAATGGGACTTTTAAATAGGCTCTGACTCTTTGGTTGCTGTGTGTGGCTTACTTCGCACACACAAAATTTGGTCTCTTTTATCATATTAGTATAGATTACTCTCAGTAATGGTTTATTTACTATTGTTAATAAATACGTTACTATTATGTAAGTATACGTAAATAATAAAACGAAAGAGTAAACAAAGAAAAGAATTGTATTTTTATATGCTAATAACTAGACTAGAACTTCATATTGAAATGCTTGATCAGTTTCCAGCAGCGCTCGAACATAGATCACGAGAGAACCCAAAGCCATTGCCGATGTCAAAGAATTGCATGAACCTCCTTCTGATGTTGCGGCTTTCTTCACGCGATACTCTTCCTGCCAAGTTTAGTGTTATGAAATTAATATTTTGATGAACTCAAACTCAAAATATACTTTATTCAAATAGGCCTTTACAAGCTCTTTTGAATCGTCAATTTACAAATTTGTGATGTCAGTTCCACGTGAAGCTACCACCGGCTCGGAGTCTGAACTCTACTGAGAAGAGCCGGCAAGAAACTCAGTAGTTACTCTTTTAAAAATATTGTTTGATACAATTAGCTACAGTTATCCTGCGAGAATATCAGCGCCCTATTATTTCACGCGGTTTTATCATTAATGTAGTCATATACTGAATAGTATGCTTTTTCTATTAATGATTTTTTTTTTATGTAAAGTTTAATTTTGTGAAGTGGCAAATTTAATATTGTTTCCAAAACTATCTAAATATTTTTTTTTATTAAAATATTGATAAATACCTAATATTCCTATAAAAAATTTACAATCAAATTTTGTTCTACAAAAAAGTGAAAAGAAATTCTACTTCTTCCAATTCTGCCTAAAAATATTTTCCTAGCCTCTGCGTTACACAAACTATCTGTCATAATTCCAGTTCGAGTTGTTTTTGAGATTTTGATGACCAGACTATGACAAAATACAAGGAATTCTGTAAAATGAAATAATTTAGAAGAAATTTAAGTATCGACCTCTCTGTCTTTTGGTGGTGGTGCCGATGCAGCTCCTACGAAACCGGTGAGTTTTAAAAATGGTTGACGATCATCCGCGTAACATCCCTTGGGTTCTTGCCATGATAATATCTTATTCATCCATCGCGGTTTTATAAACTCCCCGTAGCCTTGAGATCCACATAGTAGTACTAAAATATAAAAACTTCAAACTAAAAAAATTAACGTTAGTCACTAGGAAGATCTTCGATTAATAATTTAGGACACTTCTTAAGTTCTCGTTACAATGCATTTTTATAATAACCATGCCTAAAATCTAAGGTTATAATTTTGATTTCCCGTTTTAGTTAAGATAATCATGATAATAAAAAATATAGAGGCATACTTTGTTGCATAAATAATGTTTTAGTCCCAGGGGGATGGTCCCACGCCTCTAGAGACTTCGTTTCTTTATAAATTTGGATGCATAACTTATAAATTAATGCCGAGAGATCAACGCCTTCCATACAATCGAAGAGACGAGACAGAATCATCGCTCGGACCCGGCTGGTTTGCTGGAAAGCGAGGCCAGATCCCTGCATTAACTGCGATTGACATTCCGGAGACAACTCGCAGGTTCCATCGACTTGTGTCGTTTGCGTTTCCATCGCAGATATCAGCATTTGCATCATACATGCATCTGAAATTCACTTTTTTATTAAAGAAATTCTTCTACTTCAATATGTCTATTATATGATAAGAAATTGTCTGACTGAGTCATGACATATGAGTTCATATACAGTTTTAGAGTTTTTGTATGAGATACAAAAACTCTAACACTGTATATGTATTGTAATATACATATCGCAGCATTTTCCGGACACGCAGTTTTTTTCACAATGTTTAGGACAGAAATGTCGGACATCATGATGATAAATAATATTTTCTTACAATTGTGTCAAGGTTCTTTCACCTTTTTTATACAACAAGCTTCGATCAACGCCCCGATGCGGTTAATTGTTGAACTAGAAAACGGCCTTCGAAGATTTAACCGTGTCAGGGCTTACAACGGAAACATCGCCTTCGTTTTAACATTTCCTAATTTAAACGACAAATTCATTCAAAAGAAAGATTTTAATTCATTATGTAGTTTTAATTTTTATAATAAAGTTTAAATGTAAAAGTATTAACATTACAAAGACGTAAAATTTGTTGGTAAGTTTATATGTAAGTAATCTCTAAAACTACTGATCCGATTAAAAAATACTTTTTGCGTTGGATAAGCCGTTTATTAATAAAGGTTTTAGGCTATATTACATCACGCCTATAAATAATAAAATCAAGAAATCTCTTTCTACTATGAAGTTTAGTTTCTACAAAAAAGAGAAAAAAAAATGAACAAAATATTATGTAGTTTGACTATACCTGCTGCTTTTCTGGTTGGCATTTTTGTCCTGGCCTCTTGCACGTATTGTTCGAAATTAAAACGGTACGGTTTCTGAGTGCCCATGGTGCCGATCGTGATCGGTTCCAAGAGCGACGAAAACACATCGATGTTCTCAAATATAGCCTTGGCAACTAAAATTTTTTATTTAAGAATTAGACTCAAATAAATAAATAATAATAAAAAAATAAAACAATTAGATAATGTTATTTAATTTTTTAATACAAGTAAAGTACAATATGAAACATTTTTCAAATAAAAATATTTGCAAAAATTTTATTACATACATAGTGCTAAATTGGAAAATCAATCAGTTCGTTAAAATTTTAAATCTAGTGCTCGTAAAAAACTCGTTAGCATGGTGATTTATGTGAAAGTTTTACCGCAAGTAGCCAATGCAATTATCGAGAAACTAGAAGAAAAAAACCGCTCAAGTGGGAGTCTGACGTCACGCAAAGGGTTCCGTTCCGTTTTACAAAATATGACAAAATGTACTTTTTAAAAGAAACAAGAGTGGCAATGATAATAGTTTCGATTTTTTTTAATTTTTGACTTTGCTTTTTGATGTAGCTTTTTATTATTTGTCCTAATAGTGGCAATAGCGTTTTGTGAATATTACAGTTCTCAGACTGGCAGCTGACATGAAGGTGTATAGCCGGAAATATCAGCGAAGGTGTAGTAATTATTTTTTTATTTTCGCAGATAAAACCTTCGAAAGGATACCCGATTCCTGGGGGGGATTTATACTGAATAAAACATCGCAGGGCGATGTGCTACCTCAGCTCAGAATTGATGAGCCCGCGGGATCACTTTCGCATCCACTGCCCCTGCCGGGAGGTTTAGTAGTAGGGTTACCAATATTCAGATCGGAACCCTAAAAATGCACCTACGTTTTGTGTATAGCTATGTTACGGATACTAAAGGCTGTAATTACGATTTATTGGCTTCAATAATAATCGATTATTACCCTACTTATGTAGCACGTAGCATTGTAAAATATCTTATGTAAAACTGTTTTGCTATTGTTTTAATGTACATTTATACTAATATTATAAAAAGATAAAATTTGTTTGTAAGTTTATATGTAGGGTAGAAATCTCTAACACTATACCATACCACTACCATCTGAAACTATACTAAACCCTTTACGGTCGAAGATTATTGGCTATATTACATTACGCTACGACTCATTCCTATGAGTATAGAAGTAACCAAAAATGCGAGTGAAACCACGAGTGGCAGTTAGTTAGTAATTTAAAGAGGTAAAAGTTTGTATGTTATGTAGGGGTTTATCTCTAAAACTACTGATCGGTTTTTTTTTAATTCTTGTTGCGTTAAAAAGCCTTTTTATTGAAGAAAGTTATTGGCTATATTACAACATGGTACGACTCTTAGGAGCGAAGCAGCAACCATAAATGTGAGTGAAGCCTTTTTTTTATAAAGGTGAAAGATTTTTATGTTTGTAACAAATCAACTCAAAAACCTCTTGATCGATTTTGAAACAATTTTACAGAGATGTAGTTTACGTCTTTTAAAGGAAAAAGGCCTATAAATTTTTATCAATTATCAATTTAATACCAAAACAATCACAATCACAAGCTTCTTCAGAACCGAAATTAATTTATAAATAACACATTCATTAAGGGCATGTATATGAATAATTTTGAGCGTATTTTCATTTCTTATAAGCTGTAAACATCATGTCAATCCGGTAATTACCAAAATTTAAAGCATTCAAAATTTGGCGAAAAAGCTGGCCTGGTAAATTATTAGTACAGATTTAATAACAATCTAATTGTAAATTTGACTAAATAAAAACTGATTACTCAAATACTATACATTGATTATTCATTGATGCGGAAATTAAAGGTTTTTATTTTTCATCGAGTCTAAATAAATAACATAATACATGAAAAACCTCGTAACCTTGACGCATTCAATTGATTTAATTGATAGTACTTAATGTAAATGTGAAAGTTATTTTTGTGTCACGTCACGCTCGACCGATTCCCACCAACTCTACTCACATAAGATCTATTACAAAACAGCTACATTCAGTGAAAACTATAACATACCTAATTCCTTAAATATAAAAGACCATTTCCTCACAAGGTTCCATCTATATCGGACAGACAGGAAAACAACTGGATCGTGAGTCGCATGAGATTACGAAAGTCTGCCGAATAAATGCAGACTACGTATTTCATGTTTTACCAACTTGAATGTTTACGTAATAGTTTAAAGGATATGGTAATGGAATCGAGTCACGTTTATTTGTTACTTAAAAGGCAATAGAAAAGAAAATTAGAAATAAAAATAGTCCATTAAATCGAACGCAAGCGATACTTTCAAATATTGCAATTACATATATTTATCTATAGATCCAGTTCGACTTTGCATGGCTAAATACAATAACGATAAGATTTATTTCCTAGATTATTTATAAATGACATAATACAAACAAATATTGTTATTACAAACAGTAATGCGCTTAGTGAAATTCAAATGAGGTTTAATAAGCACTATCGACTTTTATTTCCGCCTATAACTATAACCAGAATTAACCTATCGTCCATATTTATTACGTGATACTTCTTAACGAACGTATATAGCTAAATTAGTTAATTATATAACTCACTATCCTATTGACATTATTAACACGAAAGTTGGTGAGGATGGACGGCTGGATGGATGAATGGATGTTTGTTGATTTTTCGTCCAATAACTATTGATTTAGATGAGACTCAGTAGCTTATGCAACAGTACATACTACATAAGCTGCAATATTTAAAGATGTTTTACTACTTGGCTAAATTATAAAGTTCGCAAGAAAGTCGGAAAAACTCTTGTTCATACGCGGAGGAACTTGCGAGTATCGATTAGTAAATAATATAGACAAGATCGAAAACTCCCATAAAGACTTTTGACTTTGACTTCCAACAATACTTTTCTTTATAAAAAACTCGATGAAAAAATGCGCTCTGGCAGAGTATTGTATAGTGAATACAAGTGACTGTACGAGTACGCCACAAGATAAAATGTTAATGTAAATATAACTTACGATTACCCTTACATTTATTTGTGTTTTTTTCCTCGCAAGTAGTGCGCAAGAGCAACACATATACAGTACTTGTTACTATTGAATAAGCACATGAGCATCGAGCACAGAGCTTAAAATATAGCTATTAAACATGGTATGCATATCTAGTCTACTATATATCACGGTTTATGTACTGAGTGTCTCGAAAGTAAACAATTAACCTGAATAGAATTATAGTCTACGTCATACTGGCCATATGATGGCCTGATAATATGAAGAAAAATTTACTTTTTTACTTTATCTTTTGTATACCACGGCTACAAATTTTTATCTTTTTTTATTATTTTTAGTGCTTAATGTAGCTGAATGGCTTTACTTCTGAATAGCTTAGTATTAGTGTGGCTTTGTTTATTTCGATAATATTCTTAAACCTCAAGCTAATATGCAACGATATTAATTAAGTGATAGCTTAACTTTATTCAGACTAGTAGTGATTGCTAAAACCATTTTCGCTTACAAGATTAATAGTTATTATTCTAATTGGACTGTTCATTGAATGCCTATTGGTTGTAACGTCAAAACCTCATCAAGCAATCCATTAATCAAAGTATCTGAATTATTTTGATTAAAATTTCAAAATGCTTTAAGAAGGAGTTCTTTAAAAATATTATTTAAACTTCAGCTGCGTTCAATTTCGATACATACAAGATTGGACGATTCAGAAGTCTTTAATAATAATTTAGGCCTAAACAATTTTAGATTTGTTTTTTAATCGGACCACTAATTCCTGATATAAGCGCGTTCCAACAAATGAACAAAAACTTTGAGTAGTATAATAAAATTGTAAACCTTATATTAATTAAGTCGTGCTGCACATCAACCTCTTTAATAGCAAATGACGTAAGGAGAAAGTTTACTACAACTAACAACATTAACCATTATGATTGATAGCATAACTTTAAAATGTAAACCATTTAAAGCGAT
This sequence comes from Hypolimnas misippus, assembly GCA_037950945.1. Taxonomy (NCBI): domain Eukaryota; kingdom Metazoa; phylum Arthropoda; class Insecta; order Lepidoptera; family Nymphalidae; genus Hypolimnas; species Hypolimnas misippus. The sequence continues at coordinate 7,350,707 of JBBEEQ010000029.1, read as the reverse complement.
TGTACCGAAAACGAGTGTACTTAAATTATTTAATACAAATATGACGTAAAAAGAATACATTAATTCGTTCGTATCCAAAACACAATATACTGGAACATAAGTTAATGACACAAAAATTACAAGACGGAATTTAAAAAAAAAACAGGTTTTATAATTTTAATTTTCTTTTATGAAGTTACTAATTTTGGCTCGCGGCTTCAAGGCAGCTTCACTCTTGTTAAACAAGACTTTGTTAAGACGACCACACACGACAGACGACCTTACGACTTATTTTTATGTCTGAGAACACATATTAATTTATCGAATTATGTACAAAAATTATTCAAAGATAGCATGACGTAAATAAAAACTCGCATATCATCCAAATAATTAAATATAAGTTATATTAAGTTGTTTAAAAAAATATTTTTAACTATCGCTTTAGAATATTTTCAATAACCACAATGAATATGAAGAATAATAACAATGTTATCTTGAATAGAAAAACATATGTTTTTGTCCATTTGTTTACTTTTTAATCTTAATAATTTAATAATAGTGTTTCTGTCGGTGGCATCGGAGCTCCCTAATCAATGGACTGATTTTGATGTGATTTTTTTTTGTTTGAAAAATGACGTAATCGGGATGGTTCTTAGTTACAAATTATAATGATCTGTTTAGACATTTGAAAGTTCAGCTCTTTTCTGTTGTTGAAATGATCTGAACAATTTCTATTGGTCTGATCGAATTGAAATTTTCTATACTGTGACTTCAATGATTAGAATTATTTTTTCATTAGAATTTATTTATTTATAGTATAAACATTTACGTGTAGCAGTTATGAATGTCCTCCTCCGAGACAAAAATCATAACAATAAAATAAATAACAAAACATAATTATATAAAAAAGGTAAAATGAAAATCACTAACGAATAAAACCAAGTGTTAAAAGTACAATAACAAAAAAAATTCATAATATAACAGTGTTGGGGCTCGTTGAAATGGTCTCAATTAATATATTGTTGTTTTTTTTTTAATTTTAAATTATAAGTTATTTTCCTGTCACGTTTCACACCAATTGGTCATTTTATTTAATTTAAATTTAAAAATTAACATACACAAAATGTTTTTAACCCAGAGGGAATGCTATCAGGGCATACATACCCATATTTTTAGTTTATATAAGCGCTTTCTTAAGCTTGACCGAGAGCCTCGGCACGAAATGTTTCTTGTACGAATATTGACGAGCTTTAAAAATAATTGTACAAAAATGATGTTGAATAAGTTTTTTATCTTGTGTCAATATAATTAAAAATTTTTCTTTTCTTTAATATTAAAATATCTCGAAAATATTACTTAAAATCAAAAACGAAAATACTTTCACAAATCGTAATTAATTAGTGAATATACTTGTCAAGTAAAGACACTGTTCGTTACCGTACCATACGCTTTTACATAGATATAATACTTACATGATGTTGTAATATGAATAATAGAAGATCAGGTCTTTGTTCACTTACATTGAAATGCGTCTAGCTTTTGAAAGCTATATCGAAACAACGGATTGAATACTGCAGGATAAAAATGACTTTAATTATGGAATAGAACCATAGTCATGTCCGCGTACCTGATGTAATACCGGTAAATAGAGACATAAATAAATACTGCAACCAATTAATCGGTAAAGGTTTGATTCGTAACATTTTTTATTAAACTACAAAAAAAACCGGAACATTCACGTTAATCTTACGTTGAAGAGTTTCTAGCTACTCGCTTCTATTTACTTTTCCTCAATATTCCTGTTTCGTAATCATATTATATAAATATCGTTTAAAGGAAATGAGATAAAACGTTTCAAAATTACTTCAAAAATTTTTCTTATAAGTTAAGTACTAAATTTAATTTAAGTTTAATATAAACATTTGATAATAAATGTTTAAATTCTGCCAGCAATTCTCTTACTCAAAATTTAGAGTAGGTATTTCCTTAATCCACTTACCATATTAATATTCAAAAGCATTATATAATGCAAATTAACTCATCTATTGAATCTCGAACACTATCTTGAAATATACCAGCGGGGTAATTGTTGAACACTCTCGTTTTTATAATATGAAATATTCTTACAGCTATAGAGGTTTTTTAGTACTAAAATAACAAAATTGTGAGTCGATCAAAATCAACTAAGATGAAAAAATTACGACCAAAACACACAAACTTAATACGACGTCGAATCGTGGCATGCTATGAAACGTCGTTAAACCTTGCGACGATGTGTTGTGAAAATCTGGCGTGTATCGTAAAAGCTTACGACAACACGTCAAATAGCAGTGCAATACGCGGCTCGCCGTCGCGTCGTGTTGTATAGACGGACAATGCAATCCTACGGAGCGCCAGTGACACGTTTGATTATCATTTGTCACTCTTGAAGAATCATCGTTTCACGTTGCGACATCATATCGTGTGTGTGTTTGTGTGTTTTGGCCCTTAGCCTTCAATTTCGTTTGTGAGACAAATCTTACCGTTAAACTAAAATTAGATAGGACATTGGCCTTGCATTATTTCAAAATACATGAGCCAAACCAGGACTAATCGAGCAATACGATAATGATCCGCTCACGACATTACGTTCATGAGGTAAATGTAAAGCAGTATGATGGCTATTTTAAAGGTTATCTAGATACTAGAATACAAAATATGAGTACATACCGTATTCATAGTCTTTGCTGCGATATACTAACGTTGTGAAATCGGTAGTGTTCCAAATACGATCCATTCTCCTCGATATATTCTGTAAATTTTCCTTCAGCTTAGCTGGAACCGATTTGTCCAGCTCGTTTATTGTGTACTCGAGTTGACCTATTAAAGATTATTTATTGATACCATAAAATCGTGCAGTCATTTGACCTTTTGTTATTTAGTGCTGATTATTTTAGTAATTAATCGTATGTAAACTATACAATATATTTTTTTTCCTTTATGAAGAATATAAATAGAAAAATTGTGAAAATGCAATCAATATACGTGGACATATGTATGCTAATAAACAATAATGTGTCAACCCACAAAGAGTCAAATTCGGAGATATTGATGTATTTTGGTATTTCGTTATCTATTTAACATTATTAAAAAAAAAACTCAGTCATATAAACTAAATAAGTGTGGAAAATGTTTTTTAATTTAATGCTCAGATTTTCGAGTGCGTTCCATACCGATTTTCCAATGCTATTTATACAATAATCTCAAATATTTAAAAAAACTTATTTCAAGATAATAATTTTCATTATACCAATCTGCTTCAATTCATTATACCTTTTGTCATAAACACATGTATTAAGAACAGGTTTGTCATCTTTAGACACCATTTTCTCAAAATGAAGTTCGTATGGGTTAACATAGTATTGCTTATCAACGTCCATATATGCCCTACCTACAATTAAACAAAAGGAACAAAGATTATACAGTCAACAACTGTAAATAATTTACTTTCTGCGTTTCTCTCATAATATGAATAGAATTTTAGCATATTCAATTATAAAAACATTTCCTTTTTTATTACGTCACAGAAACTTCCATTTATAATAATTTAATAAAAATAGTCTTTTTACAGTATGGCTATTTACATACTAATACAAATTGTGTAATAAACATGTTCGAATTATTATGTAATAATTTTAAATTACTGATACTAATTAAAATGCAAATAAAACAATATTTAGACTAAAATAAGATAGACGTACCTCTTGCCATTCTAAGAGCGATATACCATTCCGGGTCTTTCGACATTTTTTTCTCATAATATTCTAGCAATTTATCCAACGTGATAGATATTCTATATACCTTAGGGACATTGTAAATAAAGTCCTGAGTATCGAAATACGGGTAAATCGCTAAAATAACACCAAATAAGGTCAACAAGACGATACACTTTCCATACATTTTGTGAACTAAATTGGCGGTGTTAGGCACAAAGAAATCTCGTATCACTTTTCAGGCTACATGGTTGCAATTGATTGGTGGTTCAGCCTATAAACTTATTATCGTAAACGTAGCTCAATTAAGCGCAGTTGAAGTAACAAAACGTAAAAGTATAGCTTATAAAGTTATTACGTGTACGTCGTTTTTAATCTATTACCTTTAAACAAACATTTTTTCTATATATCTGAATCTCTGATTTTCATGAATTGATCTAAATAATCGAGCAAAGCTCGACCATAAGATTTTAAATAGCTATTTTTTATATACGTAAGCGCAAAAGGATTTTTATAGGTATATTGTCTTAAGTCAAATTTTCATCTTATTCATATAAATAGCTGATCCGGCAAGCTTTGTACCGCCTCAGAAATTAACCTTTTCATGCAAAATGTATGAGAAAATTCAATTTATTCATATTTTTTTTCAATATTTGAAAATCGTTAATAAATAATACGATCATCATCATATCCCTAGCATTTTCCCGGTTATATCAGGGTCTGCTTTCTATTCTAGTCCAGATATTGACGAGTTACTGATTTTTACACAGAGCGACTGCCATCTGACCTCCGCAACCCCTAAGGGCAAGCCAGTAACCATTTAGACTAGAATTATTTCCCTACTACGAGTAACGATCGTTATCAGGTGATTTTGATAACAACCGGGACCGACAACTTTACGTGCTCTCCGAGGCACGGTGGGGAGACCCACAAGGACAAACACCCAGACCTAGAAACAAATATTTATACAACTATAAATATCTGCCCCGAGCGGGGATCGAACCCGCAACCGTCGGCGTTAGAGGTACATTCAGCACCACTACACCAGAGCGGTCGTCTAATAAATAATACGATATGAAACTTTAATACTTATTACATGAAATACCTGGACCTGCAACCTGAATGCCTGTTTGATTGATCGTGTTAAAATTGTAACCGCAAATCATTTCTCTAACAAACTCAATAAAAAAATATTTTAATAAATAAAATATAGTCCATATTTACTTACCTTTAGCCATAAGTAGTTAGGTAGAGCTAAATATTTCTATATTACCAACCTTGAGCAAAATATTTAAAAAAATAATTTTAAATCAATTCCTTGCTTTTAATTTGTATTTTTTATTACCCGAATGCGCAAAGTAAGGGAGGGTTATGTCTTTATCGGTCTATGCATATATGTGGGTTGTACCTTGATACACATAATATCAACGCGAAAAATAAACATACCATCAAGTTTTCGACTTCGCAAAATACCTAAACGTTTCCTTTCTGGGGAAAATTTCAGTTTTTCTTGATAGAATCTACTCATACATTCTGCACCGTTGGTAAGCTACCAAATCCATTCATTTAAATACTGTCTATTTTTTCGTCTGTTTTGACGTTTCAAAAGTTGTCGTAAGAGATTTATTTAATTTAGTATATTTTTATTTCGATTTGTTTATTTTTGGATTTATAACAAATTCATAAATAACTTCATTGTTTTAAAAGATCTTCAAATTTTTAAACTGAAGGCAATGTGCGGTAACATAATACTAATAAAATATATTTCACACGACGTTTAGCAATACACATTCACTTGTCAAATTAATGACTTATAATTAATCATACTTTTACCGAAAACATTTATCTCAAAGCGTTAAAAATATTATAGCTAAATGGTCGTATTTAAAAATGTCTTATTACATTTTTAACCGACTTAAAAAGTGGGTTCTGTAATCGACCCATACGAATAGAAAAAAATGAAAGAGAAGGTAAAGGCTTCTGACTCTCTCACTTACTGTACAAAATTTAATAATGGATATATTAAAATTTGTTATATATTATTGAAAAACAATATTTACAAATTTCGCAGTTTTTTTTTTCTTTTATTGTAATTTAGAAAAAAAACGTCACATAAAATATAAAATCACACCAAAAATCACTTTATATCAACATTTTACAACCCTTACCTGCAAAAACAAAATATCATAAAATCTATATGATTTATATTAAATAAAAATAAAGTTTACTTAAGAAATTAAATAATTTTTTTTACCTCCTTTTAGATACAAAGCATTTGGCAGGTATAATAAGATTATGGTTGACGGTGATGATGATACGGCGATTCAGGCCCAAGAAGTAAATATTATGAATATTTAGTTGATGGATGATGGGACTTTATTTTCCTACAAAAAAAGAAGAGTTTTTTCGATTTTTGATATTTTAATACTCTAACCTAAATAAGAAAATATCCATACATACATATATACTCGTAGATTCGTTATTGTACTGTAAATAGAGCTTAATTCGCCAGTCTGCTCCTTTCCATTGCCGGATCTACGTCACATAAACATCACATCATCACAGCGTATAGAAAATCACATCATCATACATATATAAAAATCAATGTCTGTATGTTTGTGCCCTATACGTTCTGAAAACATAGATAAAACTGTAATGAAACTTTGGTACGGTGTTCTGGGAATGCCCACGGGAACTTTGGGTACAAAAAATCTATATTAATAATACTTTAGGTCGCATTGCAAAGCATGTCGAGTGCTATATACATGTATAATATACGAGTATTATAGAATAATCCCAACCATGCGCGTTTCCGTGCAATGTTTCCCTTTAGCTCTGCATACGAGATTAATTTAAATGTTACTAAGCGCTTAAAACTCTGAGGTGCTTATCCGGATTTAAACTCGCGACCATTGATTAAGATCAATTTGTTCTATACATTTTGCAATATCGATTCATATTTAAAATGAAAAATAATATAATATAATGAAAAATAAAGGTGACAAAAGTTTAAAAACCCCAAAAGTTAAAGATAAAATGTTTTATTGTTATTGCAGATTTTGGCACTTTTTGGAATACTAAAGATTAGCTAATTTTAATTGTATAAAAATAAAAAAGTTTCAGGTCAAGGAGCAATTACATGTTACAAGCTTACCTTTAAATGCTGTTTATTATGGCTTATGAAAGTAAAGTATATTTTTATATACAGAAAAAAGTTAAAATGAAAACACGACCCTGATGTTACTTTCAACACTTATTGCCTTGTGTTATTCACATTTTTATATTATTGAATAAAAATATATACATGCATACTAATTATTATACTTGACTTTATTCGCACGAGTTTTATAATTTTGTAGTTCACTTAAACTCAACTTTCCTCTTACTCTACGCTAATTAATATCTAAGTTATTTAACTTAACTTTAGCAGTTTGTAAGATTTTGTGAAAAATAATTTAATCGATGAGTGATTGATTTTGGATAGCCAAATATTAATAAATGTCTATCTATATAAATAATATACTAATTAAAAATATCTTTGCCATATTATCGTTTTATTGCGTACTACATTATGCTCGCAACTTCGTCTGTGTAAAACTCTGTTATTATAGTAGATAACTCGGCTTCTAGGCGGCATATAGAGATAATATGCACCAGATTTTATATTCGGCCAGTAACAATAGAATTGTGAAAATCGCATCTAAATTCATGTCATACTTTTTGCGTGATACGCTAAAAAAATTAGAGAGTTACAATTTTATTATGTAGGAGGATAGATAATTATTTAACTTAATGCTAATGTGAAAATACTATATATGCTTATGTTAGCTGTAAAGTGTATATTTAAAGGTAAAGAGATCCGCCGTTTATGAAAGGGCGACCACCGCGTCGGCAACAGACTGAGATTAGACCCAGAGTTGCACTTACGTTCACACGGACGATGCAAGCTTGCACTCTCCTATTTTAAATCAAACTAGCCTATTGCATCGTAAAATAAATAAAATATTAGATTAATGGCATTCATATCTTACACAAAAAAATGGCTGTGTCACATCAGTGGTTTGTTCAGTGGTCATCACCGTCAGTGCTCTTTGCCGATATTAGTAACCAATATAAAAATGTGAATCCGAATTGGGAATATAAGGATAGCTATGAAAATTCATTTGAGCTGCCATCTAGATCCATTAGAGGATATTTTCGACCGCCTTCTTATCCACCTAGACATGGACAGACAAATTATTTGGATCATACGGATAAAAAGAAATATAATGGTAAGTTTTAAATATTGTAATTATAAACTTTTTATCTTGTAGTATGAACTGATTGTAATCAATATATTTAAGGATACTATAAATTTTCGAAAAATCTTATCATAAATAACTATTAGAATTTTTTTTTAAATCTACCTGATGTTTTTTATTTTTAAATAAAATTAACAAGAGTAATACAACTTTACTGTCTAAAGTAAGTTAATACAAATTTATTAATAAAAGTTAGTTTAAAATTAAATTATTGTTTTTGGATAAAAGATAACGAACTTAAAGTACATACTTATCTCGGCATGATGTAGCTTAAGCTCTATATGAAATATTTCTTTCTAAAATTTTGTTCAATAACGGTATTGATACATCCCTATGTAGCTATATTTTTAAAATAGCTTTTTTATCTATAAAAGCATTTTTTGTGAGTTATTATATAGTTTAATGAACATCGTAACTATATAAAATTAAGGTACTGATTAAATAATAGGAAATACATAGGACAATAAATAAATAATAAATTTGTGATAATCATCCAACCACTATTGTTCACCAGCCTAAAATGTTTATTTTACATACTGATATTGTGTATCATTTTTTTTGTAGTAGTAATACGAAAATATAAAAGAAACAAGAATAGAAAGTACTCACAAAAACAAATTGGTTCAATAAATTCGTTGGTTTCCTTTGCATTGTTTACTTTTCTTCAACAAATGTTATTTTTGTATTCAATTTGGCAACCATATCAAATTACCTGGATAATTAATATTCTATTTAAAGATATATCAAACCTAACCTAACGCACGTATCTAAGGCCACTTTGTGGTAACATTACTAATTGACCAGCTCTCATGATAAACGCTTAAAATATTCAAGCAAGCAAATTATTCTTATATAAATTAGTACAATGTAATAAAATGTTTACAATATTGAACTTGTTATAAAGATAAGTATGAATTTGTTGTTATTTCATTGAAATTCTAAATAAGCCCAGAATTAACCATAGCTATGCTTTAATGGGTTCTATTAATTATGTTTTCTCGTTTTCACTCAAGAGAAGTGAAGCGTTGTTGAAAGTCAAGTCCCCCTTTTTGCAGTGTCAGCGTTACTTAGAAAATGTTAAATGAACATGACATCGGAAACATTTTATTTAAGTTATTAGATACCGTCTATATAATACATTCGGTTATTTTGAAAAATATATATTATTATGTGACGAATGGATTTAATACCATTTGTAAATCATGAAAACTAATTTATTTAATTTCTTAACGTGCTGACGTAACGTATTCGATGTGCGGGTTTTACTGCAAAAAAGTAATAAAGTGATGTAAACTTATAGATTTACGCGACATACATATTTGAAACAAAATTCCGTGACAAAATTAGCGTTCATGTTCATGGTCCATACAACAGTCTATGCCGTTAGTGCAATGGGCAATGGTGAAAGTTAAGGCTATTAAAACTATCGTTTTGCCACACACGGAAATATTGAACGGACAACTTCGATAAAATAACAAACCTACTTGCTTCGGCTCTGCTTTGTTGCATCGCTTCCAGGAAAACGTACATGACTGGAATAATATAATACATTTATTTTTAACAATTCTTTTTTTTATATTGATTGTACCACGCTAGTTACAAGAATGCTATAAATTATTAAATATAGTATTTTGTGTACACCAGGCATAAGCCTGAAAATAATTATTAACACAAAAACAATTACAGAATAATTATGTCGGACAGACAGAACAACGCGACGAGCTTGCGATGATGTAGTAATAAGCTTAGTATGCTTCGCACTCTTTGAGTACGGAATCCTAAAACTAGAAAAATTAAAGTAATTATACTGTTTTTATTTTGATAAAAGCTATGAATTTTTAATTTACGATTATAAGAACATTTTGAAATATTCAACTCATTTAAATTGAGATTTCTAATCTAAATTGTAACGTAACATAGATTTTGTTAAGTCATTTTGACGATTGTTCTAAAATTATTTCTCGTCGTAATTTTTTTATTTAGTACCAAAAAAATATTAACATTAATTTCGAAATTATACATTTTAAACGAGTCTGTTTGTATATAAAGAGGTTAGGATTATCTTTATGAAAAAAATAGGGGTTATAAGGAAATCATTATATTTTAATTATATATTTTAATCAAATTCAGACAAATTCTATTGGGACACCAATTTTTTCATATTACAACATCAATGTGTTCTCAGTACCTCAATTTTTTTTGACAATTGAGACCCTAACGGATGTTTAACACGCTCGTTCGTGCCTCTATCAAAATGCCTCAACCTCTCTTAAGTGGCAAAATATGTAGAGTCACTTATACCTTGTAACTGACGTATTATGAATTGATGCGATTTTGTTCATTTCGTTTTGTTCCAGTGAATTAGAAGACTGAGAGCCCTAATTCTCTGTTACAATAATCGTTTCATAAACAAGGGTGTAAGGAGTATATTTAAATTATCTGACATAAACTATATATAAAATTCATTTTTCACATCATGAGTTTCGTGGTTTCTGTGCCTCTGTTACCTGTAAAAATGTAGGAAGTGTTGTTTTGAAGTCGTTACTGTGTTTTAGAGCCGCGTTTTTGCTCGTTACGATTTTTGTCATAGATAATCAGGCTTTTATATCTCTATAGTCAACGCCTTTAACACGCGTTTATCCTATCTATATACACCAGCTATATACAATAATTATTCAAAAGACTATTCATTAATTCACCATTGATTAATGTTATACAAAATTCATTGGAGCGTGGACTCTTTACTTTGCATTCTTAACGATATTACAGTAACGTAAAGTATAATATAATTATAACATTATTTTGGTATCGTAAACCTTATTAGGTAATTAATATGTAAAATTAAAATCAATACAAAACTTAATTTAAAGTCGCTTATACTGAAACATTACCTTTTGTATAATTTATTTATGTAATTATTTTTTCGTGTGTAATTAGAAAAAAAATATTTCCGAAAATAATTGAAAACTTAAAAATAAAATAAAATGCATAGATAAAGTTTATGGTAATAAAGATTTTTTTTTCTTAAAAAATAAAAACATATTCGTATCCAACATTTAGAGAAATATTTTGGAAAATATTGAATTCGGGTTAAAATCCGAAAATGTGTGTGTATTTTTGCATAAACTTTATCAATTGGGATGTTTTTAGTAGTTATTTCGAAACAAAATTTCTAGCGTAAACAAAAATCGGAAAGAATTGGAGTAAACAATTGAAGATCAGTATAAATTTTTCCGACTGTAGTTTCTACTGATAACAGTCGCAATGAAATCAAGTAGATATTCTGCATAATCTCATTTAATACTTTATTTTTAACGACGATTAAACATAGATAGTCTATCAATATAAAAACAAAGAAAAGCTATTTCACGCATTTTTATCTTTAGAATAAACTTGCACAGAATAATAAAAAAAAATGATTCTGCCTCTGTAAAAAATAAACAGTTGATGCCAGCAATGTCGTCTCGCAACAGGGACTTGATTGAGAAAAGTTAATCGTTTTAACCATGATTACCAAAAAAAAAAGAAATTTAACTTACCAACAATGTTGATAAATGCAAAACGTTATTACTAAGATGATACTTTCTTTTTGATTTGCGATTGGACTATCCAAACCGAATGTATTAAAAAAATGTTTCTTTAATGTGTCATAATTATAAGCTTATTATTTATGATATTATTACCGATTTAAGGTAAATATACTAGGGATAAAAAAAACTTTTGCTATTTTTCTAATTGTCCATTTCGCTTTTTACTCATCAAATTCAAGTATTCTTATTGTTTTATCGTATGTGTGTATTTTAGGAGCAAATTTATTAAATCAAATAAAAAAAATCTTCAATTACTGTAGTTTGAAAGCGATGATAATTATTTCTCATGCTTATTTTTAACGATAAGTGTAACAAATAGCATTGTGAATTCAATTTATTATAATGAATTGCTCTTCTTTTTAACCGACCCGATACAGAAAGAGCGGTGTTATAAGTTTGACATGTGTGCCTGTATATCTGTATATCCTTGAAATTCTGTTTTTCTTTCATTCTGATTGCTATTCCGCGTGGTTTATCAAAAAGAAAAAACCTTATTTCAAAGCCTACTGTCAATGTATGAAAAGTAGAAGATTTTCAAACGATAACATTTAAACGTTAATAAATTTATTTTATAATTAGGTAAAGCTGAAATACTTTGACAATTCCGCCACATTTATGATGGCGTATGGAAGATTTGTATTGTTTAATGCTAAAACGGTTTTGATAAAATTTTATTATTTCATTTTATCATAATTAATGAAATAAAACTAAAATATCTTTATTAGTTTATACATTAGAATAACAAATTTTGCACCATTTATTTATTTATTAATTATAAATATATTGAGACATACCTATAACCAGATATATGATAAATTGATAATTTATTGTAGTATTTTCTGACTGTACATAGTCGAGGGGGAAATCGTAAGAAATGAATTCCGTTTATCCCCATATGGTGGACAAATGGAATCATCCATCGCATCATAATATTCTTCAAAATGCATCGTAAAAATAACGTCGCGAAGTCGCTACGTAAAACGATGACATAATTATTCACTTAAAATGAAACAAAAATCTCGAAGGTATTTATGTTACACACAAAATAGCATCGATTTTCGTCGATGATCGTCACGCATAAAATTAATAAAATATTCAAATATTTTTCATTTCCAAAATTTAATATGAACCAAGAAGGCAGTGTATTCCTCAAAATGTTTGTTAAGACATAACATTATTAAATCAAAAGTCTCACTAAATGTGAAATATGTGTAATATTATTTTAGCTGTCCCGTGTGGTTTCACTCGCATTTATGGTTACTGTTTCGCTCCTATGAGTCGTAGCGTGATGTAATATAGCCTATAACCTTCCTCAATAAATAAACTATCTAATACAAAAAAAAAAATTAATACGAACCAGTAGTTCCTGAAATTAAACAATCAAACTTTTCAGCTTCATAAAATTAAGTATAAATTTTTTATTTTTATCTTCAACTCATTCCAGATAGAACGCGCTCAACTGGTATAACGTTATGGCTTACGATGTTAGGACTTACACGAGTTCAGCCCACTTCATCAGACACAGAAACTCCGCCCTTTAACACTTTGTACAAGTGGAAACACGTGGACTTTGAGTTTCCTTCAGAGAGTCACCGACGTTACGCTATTGCCAATGGGTAAATATTATTCCGTTACTGACTCTATAAAAATTAAATAAAGTACAAATTAGCGTTAAATGTGGCATAGGCCAAAGCATACTTTTCTCTATATTATAATAGTTTTTTAAAATAAAATCCTCTAAATAGAACCCTTGTGAGCCCTTTTGTAAGCTTACAATCTAGACTGTATTTTTTTACGGATAAATTTGAATATGATGAACAATCATAGACAATACTTTTTACAGCAGCAAATCAGAATCAAATTGCATTTTTATTATATAGCTGCCCCTCGCGGTTTCACTCGCGTTTATGGTTACTGCTTTTCTCCTTTTTTTGAGTTGTAGCGTGATATAATATAGCCTATAGCATTCCTCATTATATAAACTATTTATATCAATAACAATTTTTCAATTTAAACCAGTAGTTCCTGAGATTGAAAATAAAAACAAATAAACAAACTTCATAATATTAGTATAGATTTAATGGTTATTATATTGTATCGTACATGTATCGTTTGAAACTTTTTTTATATAAATAAAATCGAGCTAATAAGATGGCCACAAGCTATGACATACCAAACAGAAGAAAAACAGAACAGAAGAAGAACACACAAAGACAAAAGAATCAAATTAATAACTTTTATAGAAATCTCTGAAACTACTGATCCAATTCGAAAAAATATTTTTGTTAATAACCTGGAGAGTTAGGCTATAGGCTGTTTTAAATCACGCTCAAAGTTAGGACATATCCCATAAAAACGAAGCAATAACCATAAGCGCTAGTGAAACTGCAAGAGTTGAAAGGGTTGTAAACGGCTGGTTGGATAGTAAATTAATCTATTTTTAGTGAGTTCATTCCAGAGAATGTTCTACCTTTGGGATTAGAAGTGTGGGGCTCTCGTGTATGGGTGACGATACCAAGTTGGCGAAAGGGAGTCCCTGCTACCCTAGCCACTGTTCCCCGCACTAGTGAAGTAACGTCTCCACGCCTTAAGCCTTATCCAGATTGGAGTTTTCATCGAGCCTTTAGTGAGTATATTTTAAGAGATATATAGTCTTGTGTTCCAAAAAAAAAATTTAAAAAATGTTATGTTCCTATGAAATTTAAAATACATCAAAGTGGTGTTTAGGCAGCTTGCAAGAAAATTATGACAGGCGCAACATGATAGTAAATAAGAAAACGAATATTAAAGTAGGCGCTTTATTATTGTTACAAAATTAATAAAAAAACACTAAATGTATTTTACCAAGAATAATAACTTATTCTTTATTATAAATTGTAATATATACAATTATACAGTCATATCTACTAAATAAATTAAGCTTATTTCTAACTTTTTTTTTCAGATAAAAACAGTAACTGTTCCGGCTTAACATCAGTGTTCCGAATGAATATCGATCACTGCGGTAGATTGTGGGTGCTGGATTCTGGACAAATAGATTCTCAAGATAGCCCAAAACAAATATGTCCACCAAGTATTATAGTATTCGATTTAAAAACTGACCTGCCTATTGCCAAATACATTATACCTAAGCAGTACGTTTTACAAGATTCATTATATTCAAACATAGTCGTTGATACGCGACGTGCGGACTGTTCAGATCTCCACGCTTATATAGCTGATACATGGCGCTTCGGGTTAATAATATTTCGAGAAAGTGACGAGAGCTTTTGGAGGTTTTCACATCACTTATTTTATCCTGATCCACTAGCGTCTAATTACACTCTACACGGATTGAACTTTCAATGGTCTGATGGAATTTTCGGTCTGGCGCTTTCTCCAATCGATAAATTTGAAGAAAGGATATTATTTTTTCACGCCATGTCTAGTTACAGAGAATTCTATGTCAAAACATCTGTCCTCCGTGATAATTTTCGTGTTAATAACAGTGCAACTGAATTTAAACTTTTGGGCGAAAGTAGAGGATTATTTGGACAATCTTCCGCTTCTGCAATTGATAAGCGAGGCATTATGTTTTATGGCTTAGTGACAAGAGACAGTGTAGGGTGTTGGGATTCGAGGAAACCATATGTAAAACAAAACCAGGGTGTAGTAGCGATGAATAAAGAGGCACTAATTTTTCCAAACGATATAAAAATCGATCAGGATAAACGCCAAAGCGTTTGGGTGATATCTAATCGATTGCCAATGTTCCAAGCTGCACCTTTAGATCCTAATGATTATAATTACCGTATTTTATATGCCGACACAATAGACGCTGTACGAGGAACAGTTTGTGATCCCGGAATTCAGTTCAATGAATGGGTTAAATGGCCGACAAATTAGATTTATCAAATATCTATTTAGACTCTACATTATCTATTAATGAAAACAACAAAAATTCAATTTTATGAAACTAGTCCTACTCTATTCATTAATGAACGACAGTGTTAGATAAGTATCGTATAAGCTAAATATAAAATTTAAACAGATCAATACAATACGCAGTTTTATTAACTAAAAAAACTAGACAAAAGGAAAGATTAATATTATACATGTATATTATATATGTATATGTATATGTAATTATAATTTTTTCAGTAGAAATATTAATATTTAAAATTTTAAATATAATAATTAACATGTGTACGCCGACCTTTAGTAAATTAAATTTTCAACCGATTTCAAGATTGAGCACCGATAAACTATTCATAATTCCACCACAGATTATAACAACAAACTAAAGAATATATACGTGTATGTCAAATACATGTGGTTTTTCTTTTATATTTTTATGATTTTTAATGCATTATTAATAAAAAAAAGTTAGCACTCTGCTCTCCTTCCCTATATAAACTATAACTGCCTTAATACAAAATATTTAAACAGACGTTAAACGCGCATCTAAGACAGTTTTGAGTTAAACATGCTTTAGACATAGATTAATATACGTTTAAGTGAATTTAATAGATGTTTAAAACCTATTTTTGCTGTCAAATGTAACGTATAACATTTTATCAATAAGTTTTTTTATAAGTTTATTCGCTGTTAAGCAATTTAGATAATATTTTAAGCAATGTTTAAATCTTAAAAACTGTTTAGCTAGACACGGGTTCAACATGGTTGTAATACGTCTTTTGTAGTATGACATCCATCCGCGCAATTTTCGTAAAAAAGTGTACAAAGTTTTTGTGCTTTACGTAT
Source organism: Hypolimnas misippus (assembly GCA_037950945.1). Classification (NCBI taxonomy): domain Eukaryota; kingdom Metazoa; phylum Arthropoda; class Insecta; order Lepidoptera; family Nymphalidae; genus Hypolimnas; species Hypolimnas misippus. The sequence continues at coordinate 7,334,342 of JBBEEQ010000029.1, read as the reverse complement.
TAATATAAAGGGGAGAAGTGGCATTTAAGAGCCAGTTTTCTAAACAGAGCAAAAAAATATACTTTTAATGGAGGAAATGATGATTTTTTGGTCTTAAATTAATATTTATTTATTAAACTAAGTAATTTCATCCAAAAAAAAAACCATAAAAACTACAAAAAAGTCAACGAAATATTCATTTTAAAAAAATGTGTATTTCGGCTCTTTCATAACTTTTCGGTATTGAAAGAGCCACTACAAGTTATGAAAGAGCCAGTCTGTAATATAAGTTATAATTGTGAAAATTATGCAAAATAGTTATAATTACACTATTGAAAAAAGACAATTCTAACAAATCTCTTTTTTTTAAGTAGACACTTTTGTTAAATTTTTAGTTCCATCAGCCATTTTAAGTAATTCTAATAAACGCTTTAATCTTAATACATTATTCAGTCATTCTTATTATATATATTATTATTATAATGAAATTAAATAACAAATAATATCGTCTATTAAAAACAGCATCATAAAATTTTTAAGAGATTAAAAAAAATATTAGTCACTTTTGTTTACTATACCGCTATAAAAAGCCGGCTCTTTCAAGACCTATTCACACGACTCTTTCATAACTTATTCTCAAAAAAGATAAAACCTTCAAAACAACAATAATATCAAAATTTTTGTTGTTTAGTTTTTACGCAGCTGCAAGGCCAAATATATGTACAAACTGAATCTACATCACATTTATCTATATTTGTTTACAATAAAATACCAAAAAACAACTTAAACGTAGTAAAATGCTTACTTTGTAGTGCCAAAATCTTTGACTTGATGTACCGGCTCTGATTTTTTTCGGCGAATTGTCAAATGTTTGTGGGTGACGGGAAATCAGATTGACTACTTAAAAAAAATACCGACCAAATCCGTTCGTAAACTACCAAAATATTGAAAGTGGCTCTTTCAAAACTTGGCTCCTTCATGCCACTTTTCCCCTAGATATAACTGCGACTGCACGTACACAACCACATGTACTTCAATATTCAATTGGTTATATCTATTTTTGAATTATATATATAAACCACAATCATTTTTTTAACATAGTGTTGTCAATAAACTTTTTTATAATTACATATAAAAATAGTCGCTTGTAAAACGGGTGGGTAGTACACAATGTTTCTTTAAGTTTTATTAAAACCTGCAAGGTATTAAAGCTATAAAAAATAATTAAAACTAAGTCTTACATATTGGTTACTTTTTTCATCCTTACCTAAATAATCTCTGTTCTGTCCATACTAATATTGTTCATGTGAAACTCGGTCTGTCCGCCTGTTTGTTTGTTACCTTTTCACAAAAAAAAACTGCGAAATCAACATTCGATACCTCCCACGTAAGTTGTTGTAACCCCAAAATTACAATTTTACAGTAGAGCACTTTTAATCCGTTTTAGTTTGAAAGTTACAACAAAATACGCCTTTTTTCAGGCGTATTTTGTGGTAACTTTCCTTGAAAAAAAAAAGATTTTTGGTATTTTTTCACTTTGAATGCATTAAGCAATGCAAATTCGTGTAGTATTCAGTAAAAACGCTAACGGCAATTTTGTGACTTACAATAACTTACGTGGAAGGTATCGAATAGGGGATTAAAGTTTCTAAGCAGATGAAGCTACGGGGACCAACTAATATAATAAAATTAAGACATTAACAAAGATACTTAGATAAAATAATACGTAATGATAAAATAACCGGTACGGAGGTAACGTTTTAAACATAAATTTGAATGGACAAAATTTATGAACGACCTTAAAATTATTTGTTTAAATTTTGTATCCCCACATAATTTATGAATAAAATGCGAGGATAGGTTTGAGAACTGGTTTGCGTATTGCTCTACATACATCCTTACATAAGTATCAAGACGTTTGAGCGTCGGCCGAGCCTCATAGCATTTATTTGTACACAGCAGAAAAGACGTGACTAGCTTAGCCAAAAAAAAAAAAACAAAATTAGTGAGGCACACGAAAATAAGGTAAGACTATTTTTTTAAAGTTTTTGTAACAAATATATATAACCAGAAAATTATTATTGTGCTTTATAATTTTAATTGTTTCTTCTTGTTTTTAAATATAAAGAAAATATTTGTTTTTTATTAGACATGATATATATGTTGGTAGTGACTAAGGATAAATATTTACTAAAATGCGTTTATTAAACGAGACCTTAAGAATTTCGATTGTAGTTTAAACAACTTTTTGAATATCTATATTTTAAGGAAATCAATCGCCAAATTCATCCTTGAAAATAACATTTGTATTGAAATTAATGATACTTGTATAACATATCCCATTATTATCATAAACACGAAAGTTAGTAAAGACTAATGGTTATTTGTTAGTCTTAAATAAATTCGCAGAATTATAACAAAAAACTAAATATTATAAACATATTTAATAGGAAATTATTTGAAATTAAAGGGAAAAAACGTTGCTGTATATTTAAACAAAGATTATATCTCTGTTTAAAAATATAATTAAGGAAGTCTATGCGGTTCCGTAAAACAGGAGGTAAATTGACGGTAATAATCTCATTAGCGTGTTCGTCTGTTATGCTTTGGTTTCTTATAATTGCGGTCCGTCATATCACGGGCGTAATACTCGTATGAACATCTAAAACCCTCTGTCGATTAAAGAGTATTTTCGTCTAGGGATGTCCGTTCAATCGCCTATCAAACCGCCAAATGCCTGCTAACAAGTTGTTGATGTCAAGAGATAAAGAGAAACAGAGAGTGATCATAGGGATACAATATTACAACAGTTGAAAAATAAAGACATGGCTAATACAGCAAAATCTTATTAAGTTATTATTCACTCTTTAAAAGATATATATAGATAAGCCATCAGAACAGCCAATACCTATATGATATTGCAAAAGCTATAATTTTGAAACAAATTAATAACAAGAGAATGAAAAAATATACATTACATATTTGTGTTTTGAAAAATTTATACTTTACACCTATATCATTAGAAATAATAAAAAAAACGTTAAAATACCTTATTAAAATACACAAGACAATGAAATGACTAAATAAACAGCCACAGCAGACACAATATATTTCGAATAAAAAAAAATTATATAGAGGAAAATTAAAAATTACAAAATGTTTAAATAACACTTTATTACTGCATTATAAGGAAAACTATAAAAATATTATAGAGTTCACATCGCAATGTCAATTTAAATAACTCTCATCTAAAATTATTAACGAATTTCAAAAAATTAGACCTTATATTACTTTAATCTAATTTAAGTGAATACATTAACTGTTATTATTAATGCAAAAGTTTGTGAGTTTTTGTTTTTTGTCCTTTGACCCGTATTAACAATGCCACTTAAAACGATTTGTAGTTAAAATAAAATTTAAGGTGAGAATTAGACTTGTAAATTACATAAATTGCGTATTGCTAAGTTACCTAGGTAACTGTTACCAGGTCACAGAGTTGCTTTATATAAATTACGAGATTTAAACTTCCAAATTTAATACTCACCATAGACAACACGTAAGTAATATTGGAGGTCGGTGTTTAATTGCGTAATTTCTGTTCCCATGGAAATCCAACACAATAATGAACGCTAATTTTACTCCCATAGTCGTGTCAAACTTAATGACACTTCGTAGGTTTAAATTCGTCAAATGATTTACACTGTTAAACGTGTAAAAGAATTAGACACACATACGTACATATAAATATACATTGTATATGCGCGAAAAACAACCCAGCAGTCGGTTATAAAATAACAACAAAGTCTTTAACATATTATCTTATATGATAATAAACATATGCCAAATATATTTTATGTCCCAGAAACCCAAAACAATTTTTATCTAATAATATTAAAATTACACATACCTAGTTTAAAAAAATAACCGCCTTTTATCATACTCCTTAATTTCGTTCATATCATAATAAAGCCGCTGCCATTATAATTAATTATAATTATTCATAATAAGTGTTATATAAAAGTATATACTATTTAATAAAATAATTTAAATTAATATTTATTTTTTATCTATTTCATTATACTTAATAGAGGTACACGTAATTCTCGAATTAAAATTGAAATACTTATTTTTTATTTTAATATTTTTTATTTTATTTTCTTATTTCCAGATGATATTTAAAACCATATTTTTAGCCGTGGCTATAACAATATGTAGCGCAAGTTTTCAATGGCAAAGAGACACTATAGGCACCTTATACCGCTGGAAGCAAATTGACTTCGATTTTCCCACACCTGAACATCGAGAACTAGCCATCCAGACAGGGTATTAAAAATAAATCATATATATAATAGTTAATTGAATCCTAATGTTACAAAAATAATCATAATTATAATAACAGTATCTAATGCAGTGATATTATAAAATTTGTATCGAAATCTTGCCGTACCCTATGATCGATATTAGACGGATTTTAAAAATTAATATGCCTACTTGAATTTGATTATATAGTACCTAAGTATGTATAAATGTACCAAATTTGTTAACATAATCATAAATCAAAGTGAACAAACCGAAACCCATCCCAAATCAAACTATAGCCTGTTTTTCTTTATTTGGCTTTATTGGTAACAATTCTTGGCTAAAATATGAATAACACAAGTTTATTACTAATAGAAAATGTTGATTTTAGTGAATTTAATCAGATTAATGTAATACCACTGGGAGTGGAACGATGGAAAGATCGTGTATTTGTAAGCACACCGGCGTGGAAGAAAGGCGTTCCAGCAACATTATCCTCTTTGCCCGTCGTAGCCCAGGAGGAGTCGCCGTTGCTCGCGCCATTCCCAAATTGGGACTGGCACAAAGCAGGTACAAATTGACTTATGACCGAATTTATAATAATTTGGAAATTAGATATTAAATATATGTCTACGAAGTTTAATTTGTCTGGTTGTTTTTTGTTTTCTAAACGCAGTTATTCGTATTATAAGAAACCGTTAAAAAAATCTTTTTGCGTTAGATAGTATATTTGTGGAGAGTATAAAACTAGAGACAGCAATAACTATAAGACAGTAATATTTTTTACATTGTCTCCTTTAATTTACGTTATTATTACAGAATAAATTAATATTAATAATTACACTCTAAATTATTTAATGTACAAATTAGTTAATAGAGCATTATTTTATAAGTAACCTCGATTCTTTTATAAAAAGGTGTTAAATAACATTACTTAAGAAATTTTCTAAATATTAATTACGCTCGAGTAAACTGAAGTATGCGTGACCTGTAACGAGAATAAAGTTTAATGAATTTAAAACCTGTTGCAATTGAGAAATCAATTACAAGTATTAACTTATGAAATGCATAGCTATTACAATAATAACCAGTTTTATTCGTAACAATATAGGCGTTTTTGTTTTGGGCGTATTTTTAATGTATAAGTTAATACGAGTACTAATTTTACAAGATCCACGAGATATAAATAAATAACAAGTACAACGTATTTTTAATTTTATAGCGCAATATTAATTCCTTTGATTGCATATACTTATCATATACGTTGTATTACAGATAACTGCACCGGATTCACTTCAATATTCAGAATGAGCATTGATCATTGCGGAGTCATGTGGGCGCTTGACTCTGGCCAAGTTGAAGCTTTTGAAACACCTAGGCAATTATGTCCACCCACACTTTTTGCTATAAGTTTGGAAACAGATACCGTTCTCGGCCGCTTTCCCCTTCCCGCTGAATATGTTTTACAAAATTCACTCATTACCAACCTCATCGTTGACTCAAGAGACGCTCAGTGCAGAGACCTACATGTTTATATCGCTGATGCTTGGCGATTTGGATTAATTGTATTCAGAGAGGCTGATGCGGCCTTCTGGCGGTTTAGTCATTATACATTTTACCCAGAACCTTTACTATCAAATTACACCCTCCACGGCCTTAACTACCAATGGTCAGATGGTTTATTTGGTATGTCCTTAGGAAAATACCATCGTGGTGATCGCCCTCTTTACTATCACTCTATGTCTAGTTCTCTAGAATTTGTTGTTAAAACTTCAGTTATACGAGATCCTTCTCGAGTTAATAATGCTGTAGATGAATTTAGGCTCCTTGGAGAGAGTCGTGGACTGAAAGGACAAGTTTCCGCCGCAGCTGTAGACCGTAATGGAGTCATGTTCTTTAACCTCATTTCACTTGACAGTATTGGGTGTTGGAACACACGCAAAGAGTACAAGAACAGAAATTTGGATATTGTAGCAAAAAACAATAACACTCTAGTATTTCCGAACGATTTGCGAATAGACAATGAGGTACCGCAGATCATTTGGATTATAACGAACAGGTTACCGATGTATCAGTTTAATTTAATCGATCCGAATGAATATAACTACAGAGTTATGTATATGGATCCAATAACTGCTGTAGAAAATACAGTATGTCAGCCATTTTAATTTATAAATTTACTATTTTATCTTAAATAATATACGATTAAGTAAATAAATAATCGAATAAGAAAAAATGTTTTATTTAAAATTAATATATGTGTGTTTTATTTCTTTTTGTTATACTTTAAAGCGGTTTCATCCGATTTTTCTTTATTTGATTCTTTAGTCTTATTATCTATCGCCAAAGTCTTTTGTGCTTGTACCTTTGATTGTTTTGAATTTCCCAAAGTGTGATTTTTGATACGATTTACAGCATCACTCTGTGAATTATTTTCCTCTATTGAGACTTCATTACAAGCTACCCGAATTTTCATTCTATTAATCACACTTTCAATACTTTCTATTGATTCCTGTTTCGACTTCGGTTCTTTATTGTCAATATTTTCAATTTGTTTTTCGTCTTTATCAAAATATCGAACAATTTCTTCTTGTGAATGTATAAGTATTTCACTAGTCTTTTCTGTTGCGTGCGGTAACATTTTTTTGTTTTCTTGAACTAAATTGAGGGTATCTAATGAAATTATTTTAGTTATTTCTGAAGATAAAGAACTCTGCCCATTGTCATTTACAGAACCATTATTCTGAGCTCTATTTTCTGGTGAATTAACCGATCCAAATAAATCTGAAGGCTTTTTCATAAATATTTGCGGGTAGTCACGTAGATAAGATGCCATTTTACCCTTATTACTGCCCACAAGTGGCGGAGTTTCGGTTACATCAGTGGAAATAGCGGGACATTCAATTTTACTTCGCTGTTGCAAAAACGCTTGAGAATTTGAAAAAAGTTTTCCTGGATCAGCATTCTCTTTTTTCATAAAGACACCTATTCGCAGTAACATTAATACGAATTGTTCTAGAATGCGGTCGGTATCTCGCGGCACGACTACTTCACTGCCAAACCAGTCCTCGTATGTGCCTATATCAGATATTGTTCTGTTAGATATAACGGACAAGGGACACAGAGTATCTAAACCAACTTTAATATTTTCATTGCTAGAGTTTGTCGAATCCCTATTTGTTTCACTTGTTGTTGTTATTGGTTGCGTTACTCTTGCAATAGATGTTGCATGTTCTCCATAACTGTAGAACAGCATTATGTATTACAATTAATTTATAGTTATTTTTAATGTAGTCAAAATAAATCGAGTAACTAACAAGCTCGCAATTAATTTTTTTCTCAATTGATCTTCTCCTTGTAATGATTTAGTTCGACGTCTACGCACTGCCAGTTCTAAGCCATAATCAAGGTCTTTCGGTGGTAATACAACCGGAAATGTTTTGAATGCGGATGCCACTTTTAAATAATGATAGTAACTGCAATTATATTAAAAACATTGCTAGAGTGTGTCATTAAATCAACAATGAATAATAAATAACGTTTTACATAAAATCTTTATTTTATCATACAGCTCATGTATATTATTTAGGTAATTCAGTCTATTATTAATTAGACTTATCTTATTAAAAGTATGAACGCCTATTTTTTTTTTCTCTAAGATACTTAAGTTATTCAAATGGCCTTTTAAAATATATTGAGTTATTAGATTACATAATATCTCAAACTAAAATATGACTATAAAATATGCAATAAAAAAACTTGCCTAAATATAAGCATCCACATATAAAATGCTGGCATAATTGACACGAGTTTGGTTATTACGAACTTGATGCAAGGCGGCCTGGCTGGTCCTAGCAGGACGCATGTTCCTAGTCCCAATGCCAAACTTGTTAATTCGCATAGAAAATTCCTAACTGCCGCTAATAGAAGCCAAGGAAGCACAAGAGTAGGGCGTTCCTCCTGTTGATATAGAATAGCAATTACGTCGTTTGACTATAATCGTTACGACTATTAATTATCACACATTTATAATTTGACAAGTTGTAACAATTACTTGTAACTATTTTAATTATAATTAAAATAAAATAATGAAAAAAATGTTTAAGCCCACGCACCCGATAAAATACCGTATGTTTGAATGTCAAACATACATTCGAGAACATGACCCTATTGCTGAAGCTGTTAGGTAAAAAGATATTTTTAAAAATTGCTTTATTTTTAATATAATTGTTTTACATCGGAAATTCGCAATGGACTTAATACTGAAATAATGCAATCATTGCTATGATAATAAGCGTTTATGTACTACACTATATACTTGAATGAACTGACATATTGAATTAGGGGGGAGCCATTGACTAATTAATTGGAATGCAATAACAAAATCGATTGATATTTCAATCTATGGCCCTTGTGATTAATTGATCATAAACAGACTACAAGAATTTAGGGCACATCAGAAATGCCGCCGAGATGGTCCAGTGGTTACAACACGTCAATCTCAACCGATGATCCCATGTTTAAACCCTGGCTAGTACTGCTGAGTTTTCGAGTGCTTTTTTTAAATTCATCTCGTGCTCAGTAGTCATGAGGAAACCTGCATATGCCGGGAGAAATTATGATATATGTACTATATCCATTAACCCGCAGTAGAGCAGTTTGGTGGATTAAGCTCTAAAGTCTAAACCTTCCATTAATAGGCCAGAAGGCCTTTACCCACCCAGCTGTGGGAAATTTACAAAATAATACTTTTCTAAGTTTACAGTAAATGTACTAAAATATTCAATTTTTTTTTTCTAATAATATAATTTATAACGCATACCTACAATATGCATAAGTAAAACTTATAAATATATACATTATTCTTTAAGTTAAAATTAACATTTACGCAGTGATTAAGTGGCAATACATTCATTCATTCATACTTAAATTATTGTGTTACATTATGTTATGGAATGAATTGTCCTAAATGTATAATTTAACAATGAACATATGCTTCGAAACCACATTTGTCTCTTACCAAAAACACTGGATACAGAAGGACTATGTAGGATGCCAGATAGACGTAAACCGTAAAACATTCTACTAACATCACGCCAGAGATCGTAGTTCTTAGGACGCGTTGCACGGGAAGCGACAATTCATCTGGCATTTTCATATGCCATACCTGCAGAAATATCCTTTTAGTATACCAGCTATATTAATTAAAATAACTCGGTAGTTTCTATATAAAAACTTGTACCTACTATGAATATACTTAGATTTAGAACAGCTGGATTTCACACACGTTTAATATGCAAATTTGTAATATATCTATTACTCCATCTTTCACTATCTCCATTGCGAAATAACCTCAAAAATTCAAGAAAATACTAATAATATCAAATGTAAAATTTTTACAAAATACGTTTATAACGTTAATTTGATTTGTATGGAAAATTTAAGTAACTTTATCTAAAAATGACTAAAAACAATCGTGTATTTTCTTAGATTACACATTTTTTTCTTTTTCCTCAAAATTAAGAATCAACTACTATAAAACTCACCATAATTAAAATCCTTTACTGACCTAAAATTGAGACATAATATAAAAATCAAAGGCATTCTTCAAACAACCGACAAACGGGTGAAACACGTGATGATCGTGGCGAGCGGCTCAGCTCGGTGTACTGACAATACGAATGCACAAAACTTTTATATCAAACTATTTGACCCGGCCAACTTCGTAACGCCTCAGAATCAATAAATATTGTTTTAACTTATTAGCCATTCCATAGAAAATAAATTTTCTTCGCAACTTCGGATTCAAATTTTTCTATTCGGAGCGGTGACATTTACAACTAACCAAAGATCCTAAAAACCGTTCCTGCCGTTCTTGAGTTATAAATGATCTAAATAACCCGACTTCGTTTTTTATAAATATAGATATAGATTATAATACCATATAAAGTATATATATAGCTATGTATAGTAATAAATACACGTTATTATTTATTTAAAATCTATAAAATAAAACGTGTAACTTGTAAATATGTAAAAAAGCCATCTTCGAAATCCTATAAATACCGTTTTAATTTGAATTTATATTTATTAAGTTGTCTGATACGTGCGCAATATGAACAACGCTTAGAATATGTATCTATAATAAAACCATTTAACATCCAGGAAATGAAGTTTTCGCTTCATGTAAGGCAAAGCATAAACACGTGTAGTCTGTCCAATATCAGAAACAAAAGTCGCATTGCCACGGAATTTTCATCTTTAACTTGATATAATTAACGGTGATTTTGTAGATAAGTTGCTTTACATGAGGTAACAAGTACGTCTTTCTTCGGTAAAGTTATAGAAGTTTGGGCACCTGTTTAAGATTAGCGTTCACTTGGAATAGCGTAGCGTCGAAAATTGTTCGCAAAATACCAAGAACCGTCCATAGGCATACTTCAGACTGTAGGCTCATTCCAATGTAAGATAGTATATTTATCATTGTTTTACTATTTTTTTGTTAATTTTGTTACCATTTTTTATCACATTTTATGGCTATTTTTAATTTATTTTAAATTCATTTTGAGATGGACATTGTCAACAAATTATAAATTGACAAATGACTTTTTTGTTACTATTGTTTATACATAGCTACATACAAAAAATAAACACAAGTCTTAGAATAAACGTAACCTTTTTAAATTGATGCTAATAATATGTGAACCAATACTAAGTAATGACTCGTCTATTAAGTACTTAGTACATTTCTGGATTCCTAAAAAATCAAATATTAATTGTTATAACTAAAATATGTTTTTTTATGAATACATATATTTTATTATCCACAAACGGTCCTATCAGCTATTTACTAACCACACAAGCTGCGACTACACAGCCGTCATCATCATGCGTCAGTATCGCGCTAAACTCGTCAGTCACTTACGGTCAGATGATCTCGAGCTAGCGAGAGTATCGCGCGGCTTCGTTCCCGACTTCCTAATATTCGCGCTTTTACTCCAGTGCCTTATTTACGTTTAATAAAAAAGTTAAACATTTTGTGATAGTACTACATCAGTGTTGTGCAACATATCGGTTTAGACGAGCAGGTAAATATTTATCTTATGCAAAATTAATCACAATATCTCAAGAGTATTAATTGTTATGCCGATTAAGAAAATGTGTCCGCTACGCAGACCTTGATTTTGTTTTAGAATATGTAATGTGGGTTACGTCCTTACCTTGAGACCGGTGAGTCGTAAGTTATTTCGGTTTTCTGTAAGTACGAAGCGTTATTCCTTTTATCGCTTTGAAAATATTTTTTATTGCCAATACTCTGTTTTTCTAATCTAAACTTCAGAAGTTGCTACATGACCCTGCTGGCGTTTCGCTATATATTCCGAAATAGAAAGAAACGTAACCGAAGTCCGGTTTCACACAAACGAAGTTTTGAATTAAATAAACTATGAGATGTATGTTTTGTTTATCAAAATACAATCTCGTTATAAATATTTATTAAATTAAAAAAACGTACATATTTCTAGATAATAACCAAGATTTAAGTCAAGCTGGATTTGCCTGCTTTTTATAATTATTATACTTTTTTAATGTTTTATAATTAAAAATAATAATATTATCGTCAATTAATGATGACAGAAACTCTTAACGGAACATTATGTTTAAAAGAAATTTAATTTGAATTCACTCTTTATAATACATCACCATAAATATTTAGGTATAACTATTTTAGTAGTATATTTTAAAATCTTTATTTTTGTGATATTTAATACTAAGAAAAAATCCTGTCATCTTTATTTCCAGGTAGTAATGTACATATTTGGAACAAAATAGATACATACCTCTTGGGCAGTACAGTGTATAAAAATAATGCTTACAACAACAACTATATACTAAATATGAATAATATAATTGTTATATGCCAATAAATAAAATTTAAACTCAAAACACACAAATAGAAAGTATAATTAAGATAACAATCTTATATCGAATACTTATAAGATGATACGCATCGAACTTCCGCGCGCTGTTGAAAATATTTGGTAGTGGGCCGTGGCAACATCGATGTGGGAGATCGACTGCCCACGCTTTGCCGTAAACTGTTAACAAATTAGTAACGAGTTACACATATTGTGTTTTTTATTAAATTGATACTTATCTAATACAAGATCAGCCAATATAACAACTTGCTGTGCTGGAATTTCCTAGAACCTTCCCTGACTAACGGACTATATAGCTCAACAGAATATTTCTAATCGGAAATATTGTTCCTCAGAATAAAGCGTTTCAAGAAACAGCATATCTTTTTCTTATATTAATACGTAAAGAAAAAAACTTTGTACCTTTTTTTAAACATTATGCGTGTACAGAGAAGTGTGAGAATTGGCATATTTTATATATAAATTTATATTAACTTAAATAGTAGGTATTACAAATATATGTATAACCTCAAAAAAATATTCAAACTTAAAAAAATATAGACTACGTACTGATGACGCTCACTAGTGTAGCTAGACGACAATGTGATTTCAATATAATTTATTTATGCAATCAGGACGTATCTGCTTGAAAACCATTTTGTAAAAAGAATAGAATAAATTGAAATTTGCAACTTTGTAACCATATAGACATACCACATTGCACAAGCAACAGTACTGAAACCGCAACTTGGTCTATTTGATGCAATCCAGTAGGGGGTTGTCTTACAACGGTACTAACTACTAGTACCCTATATATTACTAGTATACGTATGTACTATGGATTTCTCGACGTAGATACGTGAGAACACGTCTTCCTATGTATCCTTAAACGGCGCGTCCAGATAAGGTTGTGCAAACATCAATAACACTGACTGTTTATCCACGATTTCCCAAGCTTTCTAATTCTTTACCTTTGTAAAACTATCACGGCCCCCCTTGCGTGACGTTGTTATTTGTAATACACCCTCTCAATCTTAATGGCATACATTTTGAAACTTTTTACATATGTACATGCTCTTCGTCTCACATTGAAAATAAATATTACATTCTTAGATAGCTTTTGTTCGGTTCAGACACTTTTATAAATAGTAGAACAAAGTATCTCAAACATTTTTTATTATTTTATTGGTTACAAATGTTTTATTGATAAAGTTACTGTAAATAAAAATAATCAAACCTTCGATTTTCAAACATACCAAGAAAATACCATATTTGAACATTATATTAATTTCAATTATAAATAAAAATAAAAAGCCTTTTATTTCCAGTGTAATAAAAAACAAACAAACAAAGAAAAATAATGTAACTACTTAAGAAATAAAATAATTAGTGTTTTTTTTTTTTTTTTTTTTTTTTTTTTTTTTTTTTTTTTTTTTTTTTTTTTTTTTTTTTTTTTTTTTTTTTTTTTTTTTTTTTTTTTTTTTTTTTCACTGGAACCCCTCTCAGGTAAAGGCCTCCTCCATCGCTTTCCATTTCTCTCGGTCTTGAGCTATTGTATGCCATTGTGGGCCCGCAATCTTTTTAATGTCGTCTTCCCACCTAGTATATGGTCTTCCCCTATGGCGCTTGCCCACTGGGCCTTTCCATAATGTAACTGTTTTTGTCCATCTACGATCTTCAAGACGCGCTATATGACCGGCCCATTTCCACTTCAATTTTTGACTATAGCTGAGAGCATCTATTACTTGTGTTTTAGATCTTATTTTAATGTGTTTTATCTTCTGTAATTTCTTAACGTTTGTCATACTGCGTTCCATTGCACGTTGACATGTATTTATTTTATTTTTTATTTTATTTGTGAATTTCCATGTTTGACATGCGTACGTGAGACAGGGAATGAGGCAAGAGTCCATGACTCTTTTCTTAAGCTTCATAGGTATGTCGCTTTTAAATATCTCTTTGTAGCTCCAATATTTATTCCAAGTACGTTTGACTCTTCTCTCCACTTCTATTTCATTGCTATCTCTGTTGAATCCTATTTGTTTTCCTAAATATATATATTGATCTACATATTCTAATTGGTCGTTACCTATTGTTATTTTTGATTTTGCGAAGTTGGTCATGACTTTGGTCTTTGTGGTGTTCATTTCTAAACCCACTTGTCTGCTTGCTTTGTGTAGAGTGTCTATAAAGTATTGTAGCTCTACACACGATTCCGATAAAAGAACCAAGTCGTCAGCAAACCTTAAGTGGTTTAGATATTTACCTTGGATATACAAGCCTCGGTTTTTCCAGTCTAATTTGTTTATAATGGATTCTAGTATCGCAATGAAAATTTTTGGGGATACGGGGTCTCCTTGTCGGACTCCTCTCTTGATTGGAAAGCTTGGGCCTATAGTTTCTAGCTTGACTCTACTTGAGCTGTTTCCGTATAGATGTTTAAGTATTGTTATGTATATTTGCTCTACATTTTGGGCTTTTAGAGTGTTCCATATACTTTCGTGTGAAATCGTGTCGAAAGCTTTTTGATAATCAATGAATATTATGTAGAGTGGCCTCTGTTGTTCTTGATATTTTTCAATTACCAACTCTAATGTATGGATGTGATCTACGGTAGAAAAATTCTTTCTAAATCCCGCTTGTTCGATAGGTTGATGTTTTTCTATTGTTGTACTTATTCTTTGATTTATAATTGTAGAGAAAAGTTTATATATACTTGGCAGAAGGCTAATTGGCCGGTAGTTGCCGATGTCTTCTGGGTCCCCCTTCTTGTAAAGCAAAATAATATTTGATTCAGACCACTGAGATGGTGTGACCCCCGTTTCGAATATCATATTAAATAACTCTGCCAATGGAGCAGCTAGTATGAAGCATGCGGTTTTTAAGGCATCATTAGTGATGTTATCAGATCCTGGGCATTTTTCTGGCTTCAGCATTGTTATCGATTCAATAATTTCTGTGTAAGTTATTGGTTCTATGCGGGATTGCGGTATTTCTAATTCGATGTGTACATATTCACTATGGTTAGTGTCTCTGGCAGGGTTTTCCGTACTATATAGATTTTTGTAGAAATTCGTTGCGATGTTTATTATATCTGAGCGGCTATAAGCAGTTTTTCCTAACTTTTTTAAACCGTCGATTAATTTCAATTAACATACTAAAATGTACATGTAAGTATATTTTGTTGTAATAAAAATATATTTATTATCAACGGATATACAAGTCTAACAACACTCTCATGTAAATAAAACAATAGCAATTTAACCCAGTTACAAAATCTAACGTTATCGTAGTTTGTTTTCTAATTGGCGCATTCGTTAGATGAATTAGAGTATCCCAGAAATGAATCAAAGACTCGTTGTAGCGATAAGAGAAAAACTATGAAACTTCTAATTATCGGTCATTAGCCTCTCTAGTGTAAGTATTTTGTTAATGATTTTAGTGTATGAATATGAGTTCAATGATATTAAATACCTTTTTTGTTTTATAATGTATTTTTTTAGCAATGAATGTCAAATACACTTTAAATATCTACTTATTTTTAAACTCGTTTTTATTTGAAATAAAAAACCTCCAAGACTTTATCAGGTTTTTTAAGGACTGTAACTGGTTTTTTCACACTAGTCAGTATAATTCATTGCATGGTGATTCACAAAATTCGACCAAGTGTGAAACAAATTCACGCGCCATGGACACCATACTAGCTACTTTGTTACATTATTATATATATTATATTCGCCTTACTATATGTGATAATCACTAAATCAAATATTATGTCGTTTCAATTTTCTGAATTGCATGTTTTAATATCAAAGGACCATAAAGCTTAAAGATATGTTAACCATATGACTTAAACTGATGTGCTTGTAATTTCGTTTGTAGTAAAGAATGATATTTTATTAGAATAATTTTCCTTTCTGTACTTTCTGTACCTAAAAATAATATCATATGCAGTTACACTTCGGCCCTCAAATAATATTTCAAGGGACTTTAAATTTACTTCGTATTCTGACTCATTTCTTTTGCAGATTGTATTACACATCACAACAATATTACTGTACGGAGTGATGTCATTGTAGGTTACTAAATAGTTCTGCTATAGAAGCGATTAATGGTTATGCAGTTAATTATCAATTCACACATAATATAATATTCAATACAGAATGGTACAGCTACTAGAGTTGTATATTTATTTATCAAAATCTCTCTCTCTTTTTCTCTCTCAATATCTGTATCCTTCATCTTCAAATAAAATCTAGAGTAAGAAAATGATTTCATAAAGAACTTTTAGGTCATTGGGAGATACTATTGGAAGATACATACTTCGCGTTGAAAGATTGTAGCGCTTATTAATAAACAAAATCAACTATTTCTCATCTGAGTAGGTATGTTAAAAATGTAGGTTTAGTAGGGTAGGTCTAACTGGGTTATGTGCCCACAGCAAATCCCTCCTTAAACCTATATTCTCGACCATCAAGTTAGATTCTTAAAACGCTATGACTCCCTTATATCCTAAACTGTAAATAAATAACTTTGCAAAAATCTGAGAAGATACATCAAAACTTCACAAAGATTTCGATGCAATGAGGTTACAACAAAGTCAAAGGACGACAGTATACACCACAATTGAAAAATTGCTATTAATTGAAACATTCCTCGATTAATGCGCCAATTATAACTACCGGTCGGAAAGAGGGCTCTAGGCATAATCGAACGTAACTAGTAGTCGACCTTGTTCTCTAGTCAATGTTAAGTCGCCGAGGTCTACGACCATACATGGTTTTTGCGAACATAAATAAGACTTAACGTAATATGAACTGCGGAACGTTCAATGTCATTACGTTATCTCTGCAAAGGTGACGGGACAGGAAGCATGCTTATAAAACCAAACTATGTACTAAGAATTTTACAACACATAATGATTTATCAGTTATGACTAAAGCAGTAAGCTATTCTTACTTAGATCTGTTTAAGGTAAAAGTGGTTTTTAAATCCGCGAATTAATTTAACGTTATAAATATATATATATATATATATATATATATATATATATATATAAATATATTTATGATATTTAATGGTGTACAACGTATATATATATATATATATATATATATACGTTGTACACCATTAAAAACTAGATAAGATTTCGTCGATCTTACACCTTAGACTGGTGTGAATTTTTAGAATGAATATTCTGTTATGACTTTTTTTTAATAAATTAAATATACGAGTAAAAGCAATACTTACTTACAAATTATTTCTTACTTTTCATTTTCTTTACTATTACAATTTTTATAAATAATTTAATGAAACAAGATTTTGTAAATTAATTATTAACAAAACTTTAGATATACAAATAATTCATCCTAAAAATTTATTCTTTACTCTTTACTTTTAACCTCTAAATAGCCAAAAAAATCTTTATAATTTAAATAATCTGAGAATCTGTTAGTGTTAAAAAAAACAAATTAATTCAGCTAATATGGGAACATATGTATGTATGTTACACTTTTACTCCTGAAGAAAAAATATTTAAACCGAACGACCCAGTTAGAAAATATTTATATATAAAAAAACAGTAATTTGCTTTGCAAAATGCAGCACAAATTAACTCTTGTGAATTTCGATAAGGCAATGTTTACATTAAACATAGTGTTATTAATGAATGAATGTCATGCGTCTGGCGCACACTCAGACACACATGGTCATTTGCCCACGAAGGGTGACGTCATAGACCTGCGGTTAGGCCGGCCTTCTCGGTTGTTTCACTGAAGAAAATAACCGACATACGATGACGGCAACTTATGTCATTTTTACCGGGAATTTTTACACGGTCGTTTATTTGTTATAGGACTGGTTTTAATCCTTTATCAGAATTGAAAATAAATAAAACCGGTCAAGAGCAAATCCGACTCGCACACTACGACTACTTATTTTTTTGTAAAATAAACAAAAGAGGCGCTATAACAATATGTGAAAATTGTAAAGTTTGACTTACACGTGACAGTTGTTTATTATTTATTGTTGTAGCGACAATATAATTAAAAAAACATATTGAAAATTAAAACTATCTATCTATTACGATTCATGAGATACAGCCCGCTAACAGGCCGATAGACAGATGGTCAGACAGCGAAGACTTAGGAATAAGATTCTGTGCCTATAGGGTAGCACCCTAAAAAGATAATGAAAATTACGCAATTTAATCAGAACAAAAGAATAACTAAATGTTAACTTTAATAGGTTTATTTGTATAGTTTCGTATTTGTAGACGCATGTATTAAAAAATCAATTAAGTAATATAAAATTACAAAAATGCTAAATATAATTTAGGTAAAGCCTAGCTGTAGCCTACTTACTACTGCTCGTATACAGGCTGGCTCGACCGGGGCAGTACCTCATACTCACAGAAGATCGGGATTAAGTAACTAATATAGCTGTATTTCGTACAGTGAGTGAGAGTCACGAGCCTAACTCCCTTTCCCATTCCATCCCATCCCATTTACTTATTTCTTATTATTTCCTTTCATGCCTTATTCTTTGTTAACCTGGCAACGCATTTGAGCCATTTGAGCTCGTGTGCCAGCATTACTATAAAAAAATCAATATTTTTTTATAAAGATAAATATGCACTTTGTACAGAATATATATTTCACACGCACTTAGTGTGCAGTAAAACTATAAATACCAATCAAGGTCAATGTTAATTAGCAGTGTTGACTCCTCTTCATGTGACCTCTACAGTTTTAAGTTTACATACACAAAGTGAAGTAATTAATAAACATTTTGTTAATATTTCATGTATACATATTTTGTACTTGCTTTTTTAATAACTTTTTAAAGATTACTATGGTAGAGCCTAGTTGTCGCCTACTGACTACGGCTCGTATACGAGCTAGCACAGCGTAAAATGGCTAATATAACTGCGTTTCGTCTGGTGAATGAGAACGCCGGAAGCCAAAGTCCGTCCCTAATTCCTTTCCTTAAACCTCTGGGCAACAAATGTCCATAGGCGGAGGTGATCACTTAACATCAGGTGTCTCGCCTGCTCGTTTGCCAGTTATTTGTATAAAAAACAATATTTATTGTATTTAGTCTATTGTAACTTAGTGTGATTTCTTATTGTATGACAATAAATTGCAAACAAGTAAGCAGAATGAAAATTTATAATAAAGTGATCACTGCCGCCTATGAACAATTTTGCAGTACTGTAGCAAAGTTTAAGTAAAAGAAAAGAAAATGTAGGATTTCGACTTTCTTATCTGCTTTCCGACTCTCCTAATTCGACTCAAAATGAAGCAAATTAGGGGTATAATAAATTATATAAATGCTCAATACATGTTAAATAAGTGTTTACTATTGTGATTGAGGTTAACAGTTTAAAATATAAGTTTATATTATATGGTGGATTCTGATATTAAAACCACATACCAAGTTTATCCATGTGGGTTATTCGATACGTGTGAGACAAGACACACGTACTCGTACAATTAAACCAAACGATTATCTCTGGGAACGACCACTCAGCCGATCTTATTAAACGGCTTAAGAGTTACGAGTTGTTTGTAACTAGGTTAAATATGTTTTATATCATCAAATATTAATTACTTCTTTAAAAAATGGTGATATTAAATAAAAACTACAATTTAGAAACAAAGACGCTATTTATATGAAAAGAATATGAAATTGGTAAACAATAATAAAAATAGCTTCTGTCTTGTTTAATATACAAAAAATATCTTTTAAGCTTTTTACTAAAGATTGTAATGTATATGTTACCCCTACAGGTATTATGAAGTTATTACCCCTGGGAAAATATTATTTCTAAGAGTTAGGTATTAATTAAGTAATGCCACATATCTAAATAAGTGAATATATTTATGATATACACCCACATACATACATATGTGTGTACAATGTACATGGACCCGGTATAAGAAAGCATTATGTAGAGCAATGCTTGCAAAAGTACCCTTTTGGAGTAAGCATGAACATAATTAAGAGTTTAAAAAAAACCAATTGACTTCAACTACAAAATGATAATTTCGTTTTCATATATTTCAATTTAAAAATCAAACTACTACTTCGATTTTGAAAAAAAAAGTGATGGGACCGATCTGACAGTATACCATGTCGAACAAAAAAATTTAGGAAATCTATCCATATATGATAGAATTATGCCCAAACATACATAAAAAATATATACTTGATAACCTTAAAATTTTGAATTCAGTTAGAAACCGATCTTTTAGTAGATTTTTTTATTCAAATTTGCTTCAGAGTGCTAAATTCAGGCTGGGAAAGTCCTCAATATTAGAGTTTATTGACATTTACTGTTCCCATTTAACTTATATAAATAATAGCTTGACAAATCGCAGAGTCTAACAAAGTAACTTTTTTACACTGTATTCTTAATGACAATGGCACGGTCAGGAACTGTGCTTTGACCTTCAGTAGGGAGCCAAAATTAGGCGATCGTACTCGAGTTTATGCTGCCAAGATCTATTAAGAGTTTTTGTTTTGTTATTGATGACAGTATTGTTACCATACTTTTTTATTAAATGTAAAATAAATATATTGTTTAAAATCAAAAACACGAACAAAATTTTTGGAAAACGGAGAGATTAGAATTGTATGTAATTTTATTATGTAAAAGTTATTTACCTGATCATATTGTATGTTTTTAGATTTTATTAACTACATTATTAAATAGAAATTGTACAAAAAGTACTATTAAACAATAGGAATAGAAAAATAGCAGAAACATTTTTGATCATTCAAATACGACTTGCGTATTACAAAATAGATTGTAAAATAAAAAGATGGCTTTCATTTGAAAACTCGATACTATGGCCAATTTAATTGCGTAAAACGTACTAAATCCTTCTCGAGCTGTGACAGGAATAAATGAATTCATCATTTACATTCCTAGTAGGATATAGAAATGTACGATGTACGTAAAAAATTATAGTGTCTTAAATATAGTATATCACCTAACAGATGCGACTTTTCATATTTTAAGTCAATTTAGACTTGTCTTAAAGTAGGCCATTCGCGTACTAAACCTATTTTCGTTAAAGGTACAATTGAAAGGATCAAATCTATTTGTAAGATATTTCCAGCAATTGTAAGACTAGTTTATCTCTCGTTAGTTAATAGATAGATTACATACCATGTAGCTACTGCATGTGCTCATCGCCACGACCGACAGGATGATTATATTTTCATAAATGTTATTGCATTCGACATTACTATTTATAAAGCTGTTGACGTGATTTCTATAAATACTATCAAACTTACATCTTAAAATATAAACGACTAAATGTAAAATCAAATTACTAAACTTAGTAAATAAAAAAATGCTGCTTTGTTACATAAAAACATCTATTTAAACAGTATATACGTAAACAACAAATGATACCTAGTTATCACAAAGAATTAAACTCGTTTCATACCTATTACCTTAGAAAGCTACGACAAATGTACACAATATTATAGCGCGTCGAATACAGTGGCATTTATCGGAGTATATAAGAAGCAATAACACGGGGACTATTATGGTCATCAAGTGTTGCGCAATAATCCGACAAACAAAGGCTGAATGCTGTATGAACATAATATACTCTATACATACCGCGCCCGAAATGGAGCCACGCGCTGATTTATTAGCTAAGCGTTAACATACTTTATAGTTACGCTTTGGGGATTTGTTTATGAAATCCGCATGTATGTATATTTTTGTTCTCCGCGTTGACATATCGGTTTGTTTGTCGTATATTTTTGTTGAGATTTACTTTAATCGTTTCCAGTAATTCTTTATTAAGTTAAAATATTCACTACTTACTAACTATTATTTTTTGCTCGGGCGTTTAAATAATTATATTTGAAAATATGTCTTGTTAAAATCCTTATATGTACGTACCAGGTATGCTGTAGAAAAAAACTTAGAATTTTAAAAGTAAGCGTACATTAAAATTATTGTTTGAAAAATAATTTTATTATTTCAAAACAAAAGCACAAAACTAAATAAAATATTAAAAGACATTTATGACTATATATTATTATAAATTTATATAAACGATATAGTTTATGTAATACATTTGGACTCTACATTATAGCGAAATTCATACCATAGATCCGAAATTAGTTGATGGGTGGTAAAAGGTTAGGCGTGGCGTTAAGCTACACTGCTGGTTGATATTTACTGTTAAAGGCTAGGCTATCTGCAATCTAGGTCAGGTCAATGTCAGGAGAGACGAGGGTTATCGTGCCGCTGGCAGGCCGATTTAAAAATGATATATCCTTCCTGTTGTAGAAATCATTTATATGAAGTAAATATTATTCTGCCGTATCTACTTGTAATTATTTTTATTTTGGTATTGTTATAAATTATTTTTAAAAATGTGTTGTTTTTATTATAAACATAAAAATCAGTTTTTGTTTGTCGTCCATGCGTTAAAAAACGGATCGCATTGTGATGAAAATTTAGTAAGGTATTCTGGGTTCGTCGACGATAGTCCTGATCCAAAATATCTATAAACTTTAGGTGGCATTGCAATGCAAGCCAAGTAAAGCTAGTTATTAAATAAATATTGCATGTTTAAACTTAAAAGGTAAAAATCAGCAGGTTTCCTTTCTTCTCTCATTCGAAGCTAGCGTTCTTCTATTACCATTATATTATAAATGAAGTTTTTTTTGTTGTATAGTATAGAAGAAAACCACATGTCTACATTTTTTTATATAAAAGCATTGAGTATTAATAATTATGAAACGATATATTCAATTTATAAACATTCATGTTTTTTATCATTAGTCTTCAGATTACCTACTCTCTGGGTTTATATCATAAAATAAAGTAATATAATGCAGAATAAAGTATACCTAATAATCATATACAACCAAGTTCTAACAAGATGTTTTTATTTATTTTCGTCAAATACGTCAACAACGTTTTAATCATACCTATAATATAAACAAGAAGGAACAAAATAAAAATAGCATAACAAGCACGCGGTTTAAAAAATTGCAACGAAAAAATAGTAGTCTACATATTTATGTATTCATATAATGATAAGATAAGCTTTATCAATTTCGCGCCTTACTCAAATCCATTCGATCGTTACAGAATTATGAAATATCACACAAACACTTACATTTTTGAAATTAGTTTGATTCCGCTACCACAAATAAATAAAAAAAAAACGAATAACAATCCGCATTGCACAATATTTTACTCACCTTATCTCGAATGTCAGGAAATACATTAAAATTTCGCAATAGTCATCCCAAATAATGGTTCGTTCCAGAATTAGATGCATTAGCCATTCGATTGTAGAGTTCATTTTTGTAACAAATACGCTCTCAATACATGACCTCTATTTGAGATGGGTGAGGTAAGCTTATAATAATGTTATTATTTAAATTATTAATCTTAAACAACGGACTAATTATAACTATTACTTGTAGTAGTGTAGCGTTCCTACCCAATATAAAGCTACTTTAAAATTACTGGTGCTATATATATGTTTCATTATTTTAAATAAACAATCTGCTTATCGAGAGAAAAAAAACCAGAGACATGTCTATAATAGTCTTTAAAATGTCCAAATGCTGGAAAGGGTATCCTCTTCTCTCTATTAAGGAGGTTAGGAGCTATATCCGCCACACTGTTCTAATGCGACTTAGCGATATACGTAAATGTAAGTATTTCTCCCAAAATATGCAAGTTTCCTTCTCCGGCGAGCACGACAAAGAACATCTGAAAACTCAGCGGCGTTAACCGGGGCTTAAACTCACAAACACCGCTTGATATAATTTTTTTAATCCACTAGGTCATATCGGGTCTCAAGGCATGTCCAGTTACTTGTATAACGACAAAAAAAACTGCAAAAAATCATATTGAAAAAAATTTATTTTACATAAGTAAATAATTTAATGAACTAGATATAAACTCGTCATTTATATATTGGTATTAGAAATTCCAACTTCGATTTGGTCGACTACGATTCCATCTTTGCCAAATTGTATGTAGGTTAACGACAAATTAACAGCATGAACTGAAACTAAAAATATAAATAAAGTTGCTTGCATCAATATATTATATTTAGAAATTCATTTTATAAACGCGATAGTCATCTCTAGAATGGAGAGTTATTTTTTCTTTTTAGCTAATTTAATATGTCAACACTTGGACAACCCAATCGCCGGCGCCGATGACAGTAAACTAATTTTAAAAAGCGATTCTGTCGCGCTGCACTTCTAATGATCTAGCCACGTGTATTTATCAAAATAGATATCTTTAATTAGACAATAATAATACAAAAAATTACGTACGCGATATTTAGTTAGTAATTTTTTACCCATAGCACAGATAAGGCACTCTTAGAGAAAAACAAAACAATCGATAACTCAAATTTTAATAAATCAGGTACATTAGATTACGAGCTAAAAATAAATATACACACATCTATACTAATATTACGATGAGGTAAAGTTTGTTTGTAACTTTATAGGTAGGGAGTAACCTCTAAAACTACTGATCTCATTTGTATTTTTTTTCCGTTAGATAATCAATTTATTGAAGAAGGTTATAGGCTATATTACATCACGCTATAGGTTATAGAAGCAATAGCCATAAGCGCGAATAAAACCGCGAGAGGCAGCTAGTACATAATATTGTGTATACAAAACGAGATACTATGAATGCGCCAGTTACTATTAGTAACTGTAAAACTAACAAAAAATACATACTTAATATTTTAACCTAACATTAACATTCGAATATAGAATAATGTGTTTTTTAAGAGATTTTTTTAGACTAGACAAAAAATAACATCTTTTTAAAAACCAGTTTAATACAGAAACCAGTATACATACAACCGTGCAATAGATAATAATAATTATTAGAATTTTCCTTCCATATCTCTTGAACTATGTAAGTTGGATGTTATTTATTTAATAACAACGGTTAATTATAGATTAATATATATAGTATATAATATATTTTATAGATTAAAAGGTTGCAGATATTATTTTGTAATTTCTGATCGTCTTGTTTATTTTTATAGATAAAATTATTTTTATACGTGTATTTCTATACAATTATGTATATAAAAACTAAAAAAATGTAGAGTTTAAGAGCCGTTACAGAAGTATTTATAAATAATAAAATTATTGTGCAAACGGAGTAACCAAAATATCCAGTATACTACACTTAAATTATTAACAATAATGCTTAAAAATTCTATGCTATCTAGCATGTATTGTTAATATTTATTTACATTCTTCTCTAACTTAAATTTAATATTGTAGTATTTAAATGAAGATTTGATGAAAATTATAAATTGTGAACATAATAATATTATCTATCTTAATTTTGTTATATAGTCTCACTATTAAAATATAACTATTTTAAACTGAATCACGTATATTAATTATTTTTATCATCCTGTTTCAAATACAGCACTTAAAAACGTTTGAAATGATTTCATTCGCAAAATCCAAGAAAATGCTATTCTCATAATTTTATGTTTTCTATTACAGAAACCATGAAACGGTGAACTTTCACAACAGCGACGGAATAGTGTTAGCGGGACTGTTATAATTTATTGTAAACGAAAACAAAGATCAAAATGAGACGACTACAGAAGTGCTGTTGTTGCGCCTCGACACGGACCGGCACGATTATTACCGGCGTTTTAGGAATTATCCTCTCTATCGCTACAATCATCACGGTGTGGGTTGCGAACAAGCATAATGTATCCTACAGGACGTTCATCTTCGCTGAGGACTTCGATAAAAAATTGTCAGATATGGATAGTAAGTATAAAACCATATGAAACAACACTTATATTAAACATGTTTTTATATAGCATCGTTAGTCTAGGAAAGCTATTTCTGAGCTATTATTATCAAGTGTGTTTGAAGGCATTTTTTTTTACTATGCTCATTCGAAGCACGTTAAGTTTTCTGCGTTTTCCACGTTGTGTGTATATTAAAATAATAAGAGATATTAGGCGCACTTTATAGAGCCGAAAATAACTCAATATTATTGTATATATAAATTATAATATATATTTTTTTATTTATCAAAAATAATTAAAGTTCATTTATAGAATAATAAGCAGAGTTTAACAGACACAATATACTACCCCGTATGTGGTAAAACAGAAAATATTTAAAAAAATGTCTATTTTTTTTCAGTTCCCAGGATAATATTAACAATCAATTTGTGTTTCACAATTTTGATATGTGCCCTACTCATCGTGGCAGTTTTAAAGGTATTTTTTATTCTTTTTTTATTTAAAACGAATTATTTTCTTATATTAATATATGTAGATATAAACAAGGGATTAAACGTTAATTTCTATTTCAATGCTTATCAGACGTCATTTTCGGTAAGATTTATTAATATTTTGAACCATGTAGCATACATAATTTTGCCTACTATGTTAGGTATGACATTAAAAATAAAGTGCCTGGAATAAAATAAACATAGTAATTCCCTAAATTTATGTGATAGAGGAGGCCGGGGGATAACCGGCTTAGTATATGTAGAGTCATGATTTTACTTACAAATAAATACAAATAATGTTTAGTAATAAATGTACCGTTCAAAAAAAAAAATATTATGTATAAAAAATAAAATTAAAGTGTTTGTTTGTAATTCAAAATTAAAAGCTTTTAACTAAACGTACATGAAAGTATATACACATAAAATATTACAATGTTACATCAAAAAAAACTACTTTCTAAATTTTGGCTGTCTGTCTGTTTGTTCCGGTTAATTTCTGACACAGCTAGACCGATTTTGATGCAACTTTCAGTCACAATAGCTAATGTAATTAGGAGTAGCTTAGGTTACTTTTATTTTTATAAATGTATTTTTCCTCAAATGAATGCGGGTAAAATCGCGGAGCACAGCTAGTATATTATAAAGATATCATAAAACAATGTTGTGCAAGTGAAGGTTAAGGTAGTGTATAATAAACTAGCCTTTGCTCGCGGCTTCGCTCGCGTTAAAGTAGATTTGTTTAAAAATTATGCGTTTATACATAAACGCTATGAAGCTCAGAATAAAAATAATTTAAAAATGATGGTACCACTTGAAAAGTATTCCGTGGTTTTCAGTTTACTTCGCACCTATAAAATTCGCTCTCATCTGTCAATCTATCGATATAGATTAATAATTTGCCTCATATATACTTTTTCAGAGACGCTCGTGGCTGATGCTACCGTGGGTGGTGCTCGGTATTGTGCTGGCGATTGGACTGCTGATAAGCGTCCTCCACACTTCCATTACCTACTACCTCGACGAACAGGACCATGTCCTTTTAGCGACTTTTATTCTCATCGGCGGACTAATTTATTTGTGTAAGAATTCTAAATTATTAAATTCTAGTTGATTCCTGCGACTTGATCTGCGTAGAATAAAAACTTGGAATAACTTATTCTTTTTGTGAAATGATAAATTCTCAATGTCAGTTTTCTTCCTCTCTTTCACTACCTTCAAGTTTTGCAATAAAAAATAGTCGATATCCTTCTACAAAGTCCAATCATTGTTATATTAAATTTCATTAAAATTGCTTAAAAGAGTTACTTTCACATTATTTTAGATTAACAATATTACTATAAAAGTATGGATTTCGTAGAAGAATAAAATAATCTATTTATACTTATTTTATTTTTCTATATTAACTAATTTCTTTTTTATGTAAAAAAAATATAGCCAAACTGTTACTAATTCAATCTCCAAAAATACCCACAGGGAAATACACTCAGTGACAACATTAATGGTGCGTGGGTTCGGGAGATAATAGCCATAAAATTAAATTCGGTTGATCTCATCACGTTCGTGTAATGATTCGGATATGGAATTCAGCCTATTAATGTCTGCCTATTAATTAAAAAATAAGTAACAGAAACAGACACTAATTTATCTTTAAAACTGCCTCTTAAAATGTAATTAAGAAAACTAAATAAAACAGAATGGTTTATTTGTCTGAACATGTTATCTTATCTAATTAAAAAATTGCGCCAGTTAACCAATTATTTATTGGTAAAAGTAATACCTATAAAACATTACGCTACGATTCATAGGACCAGCTTCATAACCATATGCTAACCAATGCCAAAATGGCAAAAAATAACACAGGTTAAACCATCGGTAAAATAATATTAAAAACCCCTAGTAAGACCCTGTATATGTCCCACCACTGGGCAAAGGCCTCGTCTCCTATTCCTCACGATATTATCGTTCACCGCCGAGGACGAAATGAATTTAAACACAAATTTAGCACTTGAAACGTAGAGTTTGCACTCTAGAACATCAGTTGAGATCGACGTGTTCTAACCACTAGGGCATCTCGGCTTTCACCTTAGAGGTTTAGACATTTAGCTAACGATATTTTTTTCCATTTCAATTTTTTTTTACAGGCATATACCTTTATCTCTGGGCAGTTGTATTCAGCCATTACTTGGACGTTCGCGATGACGAAGAGCGAGGCCGATACAGAAAAGCTCCCTACAAACGATAAAATAAACCACCGAATTTATATGTTATAAATTAAGTGCCTTATGTAAAGTAACAAAACATTTAATATATTTTTGTCTTTTGTAATGTTACACTATTTTTTATTTAAATATAGAACTAAACGTATGAATCTAACGCAGAGCAAATTTTGTAAAATGTGAACCAGAATAAATAAAGAGATATATATTCTGTGACAGATATTCTCGTAGCGTATTCAATATAAACTTGTACTGTGTCTCATATGCTTATCCTATAATTTAATATATATAATTATATACTATAATACACGTAGTCCTTTAACGGCATGGACTAATATATGTTAATAGATATATCAATAGCTTGTGTATTTTTACAATCAAGTGATTAATTAATTAGCTTTTCACTAAAAACTATACAATTTCTGATATAAGAGGCGAAGTACAAACAGACAAAGTTGTATTTATTAAGTTTAAAAGATCTTAATCAATCTCAATAATTATCGAACTTAAAAGATTTATATTAAGTTATAATTTAATTTTAATACTTATATGTTGTCTTTAATTTTTAAGAACATTCAATAAAATTATATTAAGGACATATAAAATGTCATCACAAAGTAAAAATAGAAACTACAAGTCTGTGACATAAATAAAAAGATTAAAACCCAGTTTTGTGCCTACTTTATTATTAAACAAAAACTTCTCGACATATTTTTTAGTATTAAGTAGTTTTAGTTACCACGTGTTATAATTATTAAATGTTTAACTTATTTTGAATAATAAAATAATGTGCATATTATGATATATTTAATAAGATTCATAATCCCTTATTGTAAAGTAATTCTATATATTAATATAGAATTGATTTACAAATAAAGAATTTTTGCACTCACGGACGTTACGTACAAGGAGTACGTTAAAGGCATTTTTTAATTATATTATCATTTTTAAATCGTCAATATTACTTAAAGAAGTAATACGTTGTACGTTTTTTATTGACGTTTAAATCTATACTCATTTCACACAATGACAAGCCCTTCAATTGCCTTCTTGGTATAAAAGTTCAATTAAATTTTTGTTTTGAAGAATTTTATTACTTCACCAATTTCAAAAGGGATATAGAAGACACAAAGGAGATTGTTTCCCTAAAGATTCTCTTGCCTGTCATACTCAGTCGCTAGCTGGTTGTTAGGTAATATCATCCAAAGTGGTCGGTCTTTTAGGTGCCAAAATCCATGAATTTATAACATATCCGTAGACTGTAGTCTATTATATATATATATATATATATATATATAAATTACAATTAACTGGCTGACATATTTATTGAGTAATCGATCAACGCAGAGCTAAAACCGCTGGGTCTTGATACATGAAATTTTGCACAAACGGTCCTTAGGTATCAAATACATAAGTATACGCGGGTAAATCTGCGAGGAACTGCTAGTTATGTATATGATACACTAGTCACAAGAATTAAGATCGAATCAGATGTTTGAACTTTTTGCATCCATCCCAAAGTATACCTTTATTTTAGTTTCGTTTTGCCTGAAAATAGAACAAATTAAAACTTGTTATTTAGGTAGGCACACAATATTTCTTGATTGCGTTTAATACACTAGGCAGAAGTAAAAGGTCCTGATATTTAGGCATTTTAAATTACTAAAATTCTGACTGAGTCGAATATTGGTACAGATATTGGGTTCACCATTATAAAGAAAACAAAGAGTCTTCATCGATCCCACATGTGCTAAATATTTTATTTAAACTCAAAGGTAAAAATAGCTCCAACTCAGTAGTCAAGATATCGAACTGAGCTGATCTACATCTGAACTTATTAGGGCTCTGTAGAATTGTCCGTGCTATTTGCTCCTCCATACAGTTGTATGGAGGAGCAAATAGCTACACGCGATCAGGTGTGTTTTACACTACAGATTTAAGCACATTCTCTTTGCCTAAAGATAGCGGGTTAAAACCCTTGTTAACTGCTACAACATCCTTGTGCACTCACTAATACTTAGGAAGAACTCCTTGAGGTTATACGACACCTGATTGTGGAGATTCTTAACATTCAAAAAGCCACGACCGCCACATTTTCGTGGGATGTATAATGTCAACACAGACGAACGAGGATGGTGGATTCGGTATGCTGTTAACAGTTTCAAAACTTGGGGGTCTAGGGAGTCTAGTTCAGTCTGAGTCTATCTCAGACTGCCGAAGATAAACATGTAAAGACATAACCCAACTTAAAAAAAGTCACACACCTTGTTTCTGTCCAATTAAAGTCAACTATGGACTTTTTTCAGGCGACTAAAGAAATGTTCCTTCACCAATTCAGTTATTTTATTGTCACTACCTAGTGTCTCCGACATTTCAAGATACTTGTAGGTTTCGCTCTCGTTGGGAGATCGAAGGGATAAAGTAGTTGTCAATTGTGAATGTGCAGATGTAACAATTCTACCTCTTTCTACGTGAAGTAATGCGCATATATCGCATCGAGAAATTTCTGTGATCTTCAGCAGTTTCGCTAGTTCTGGTCGATATGATGCGTACAGATTAAGATCATCCATGTAGAGAAGGTCAGATTAAGGGCAAGGCAAAACCACAAAGGACTCAAACTGTCACCCTAAAAAATACCTCTTATTATCCTTATCGGCTCGGTCGACCTGAAAGTGTCATTACTCTCTGGATGGCAAAAAATGCAAGTCATTGCCCCATTACATGAAGAAAAGAGTATAAATGTGAATCTATCTATTTTATACAACTCCATGATCCTTATAAGCCACTGTTAGCAATATATCATAAAAGTTTAATAATACTGTATTTTGTCTACGGTAGATCGTTGATCAGCTAGTTATTATTATATATCGGCAGTACTCACCCTCCCTCTCTAGAATCGCTTGTCTTCGCTCTCACAAATATATTCATAATTATAATAATTATAAGTTAACTAGTGACTAGAACTCCAGAGATCACATAACAGCCACGTATGTGGTATGAAATCATAATCTTTCTTATAGTCAATCGTGTGAGATCACTCCCAAAGAAACACCATAATATACTTATTAAGTTTATTAGAGTTTACACTGCACTCATTTACATATACTATTCAATCAAATTTCATAGCAGTACCACCATATAAATTATACAATTATAACAATATATCTCGACTAGACTTTCGTCTTTTTTTAAGTTAGCACCCGCCTCGGGCACACCGCCAACCGCCAAGGAAAATGTCCCTTTTTCCCGCCATAAAACTCTGCTCCCGATTGGCTCATGACATCACGTTGTCACCAGCCAATCGTCGAGCAGCCCGCCAAATATTTTTACGTATTCAGTGTTGCTATACTAGAAATTACTTTTTATAAACAAGCCTTTTTTTTTTAAATATAAATCAAAAATTAAAAGACCTAACAATCGTCCGTCCTGACACCGTGTGCGGCCCTGCACACGGCTCCAGGTGGAAACCTAACAATCGGATTCTTGGCCAGTTGTTTGAACTTCTTACAATAATAAAAACTTTGAGAATATACTAGTAACAAATTATAACAAATGTCTTTAATATAAAATTATTACATAACATTCGCAATCAACTAATAAACTTGTTATAAATTTAATAAAACAGTAAGATTGAGTTACAACGATTATACATATATCAAACACATATTTATAACGAAACTAAACCAAACGATTGATTAATTGGGTTATTACGTCATGGGTAAGTTTACGACCGATCGATTTATGTCGCAAAACTAACCAGACAGTTAAATGATCGATTATCTTTACTAACTGAAAAAGTCATTGATTTAACAACTTATCAATTGATACCAATTACATTGAACATAGTTAACAAAATACAATTTAAGAATATTAAGAATATTTAATCAATTCATTATATTATATTCGACTTCTGCATATATGTAACTAAACCTCTTAAATAGTTTATCGAAATGAACCCAAACGATCGATTAATTGGGTCATACAACAGAGTAAGTTTACGACCGATCGATTTATGTCGTGTAAACAAACTAGATCCCTGAACGATCGATTAATCAGGGTGCCCTAACCTCCTGAACGATCGATTAATCAGAATGCCTAGCGACGCCCGCACGAGCCGATCGATTTATGCTCGTGGAGCAGCCGTAGGTCTTTTTCTAACATTCGTAGTATCCAGCCTGCGAAACGATCGATTCTCGCATGCTGGCTCTGTAACAACGAAAAATATTCTGTACATAATAAATCCTTAATTTGGCATAATACAATAAGATGTTAGTAAACTAGTTCGAAATATTGTCAGTATTAGTTTCGTTGTTAAAATAGCTATCAACTTCGTCGGTCCCATCGACCTCTAGAGCAGTCACATGAATCCATGGCTTCATGCGGTCTGCAGCGACGGTCGTTGGGCGTCTGTTTTTGGTATACCCTAAGCCCGGTATGGGTGCTACAACATAACGGTCACTGCCTAATACCTTACTAACGCGATATGGACCCATAAAAGAGGGCATGAGTTTCTTGCTTTGTCCATCGTTATTAAAACATGTCTGTGTTATTTTTACTAGGTCACCTTCATGATAGGTACGCGCCGGTTTTCTATTACTATCATACCTATCCTTCTGCTTAACCTGCTCCCTATCTATTCTAGTAACTTAACTTCTTCGCGTATGACATCTAAATCTTCATTATTACTACTATTAGCATTACTTGTGGCGTCATTAAGCATAGGGTTAAATTCGCTGTTCATAGAGGTTCCGAACATTACTTCTGATGGTTTCCTTCCTATTGTTTTTTGAATAGTGTTATTGAGCCCCCATTGAATTTTACCTAAATTTTTATCCCATTCTTTTTCACCATGCTTAATACTAAATGCCTTCAGAGAATCTAATATTGTTCTATTGTACCGTTCTACCTGACCGTTTGATCTGGGGCTAGCTACTGCATTTAGAACATGTTTTATCCCCCTATCTAGACAAAAACGCTTGAACGAATGTGACGTAAAGCAACTGCCGCGATCACTTATGAGACGGTCAGGATTCCTGAAAGTGCTGAAGATATCCTCCAGAACCCTAACTACGTTTTGGGTGTTGGTGTTTCTAACGGGTTTGAGAAAGCAAAACTTGGTAAAACCGTCCACAATAACTAACAGGTGAGTAAAACCTCTATTAGACTTCACAAAGGGTCCAAGGTGGTCCAAATGCAAACTATGAAATGGAATTTCTACTTTGGCAATGGGGTGCAGCAAACCCTCCCTAGTGGAACAGTTGTTTTTTGCATATGCACACTCAATGCAAGCTCCCACATATTTCTTGACGAACCTGGACATCTTTGGGAACCAATAATTATTTTTAATTCTCTCTAAAGTTTTCTCAACCCCAAAGTGTCCAATGTTGTCATGATTAAGCTTACATATTTGCCACCTTGCACCCTTTGGAACTACCCATCTAATACTATCCTGATCTCCATTCAAGTAACGAAATAATCGATTATTTTTAATGATATAATTCTCCTTAATGTATCGCAGGCCCTTTTCGTCTAGATCGCTATTTAATATGTCTATTATTCTGCATAGCTCCGAGTCACCTAGTTGGAGTGTATGAAGCCAATCATCGCTACTAATGGACAATATCATTGGAAACTGATCCTCGAGATTTTCCGATGGTTCTACAGGATTTCGAGACAAAGCATCTACATGGTTCATTTTAGTACCAGCCCTATATTCAATTGTACAGTTAAATTCTTGTAGCGTTAACCACCACCGCGCTATTCTTGGGATTAGATCCCGCTTTGAGAACGTGGAACGCAAGGCGCTACAATCTGTAACAATTTTGAATTCTTTCCCTAGCAGATAAACTCTAAATTTACGAAGAGAACAAACTACTGCAAGGGTTTCTAACTCGTAAGAGTGGAAGTTCTTCTCTTCGGGAGAAGTCTGCCGACTATAGTATGCAACAGGGTGGAAATTCGCGCAGCCTTGCGTTCGCTGTAGAAGAATGCCACCGATCCCTAGCCTACTAGCATCAGTGTGTAATTCCGATTCCGCGGCAGGGTTATATATCGCTAGAACCGGTCTACTAGCTAATATTTCTTTTAGCCTCTCAAACGCTTGTTCTTGATCATCGTTCCATACCCAGGACGTGTCTTTCTTAAGTAATTTGCTAAGAGGAGACGAGATCTGCGCAAAATTTTCTATAAATTTACGAAAGTAGCTGGCAAGCCCTAGAAATTGTCGGACGTTGTGTATATTTTCAGGTTTTGGAAAGTTAATAACACTACGTATTTTCTTTTCACCGGGCCTGATACCATGTGCACTAATTTCATTACCTAAATAGTCTACCTTGTCTTTCAAGAACTCGCATTTTGCCAAATTTAGGGTAAGTCTCGCCTTCTCTAACATTTGTAAAACTTCTTCCAATCGTTCTAAACACTGATTAGCGTCTTTACCGAAAATGAGGACGTCATCAATGTACGCTGTTGCTTTAGTAAAACGAGCTGAACCTAGTATTGTATTCATCATACGTTGGAATACGGCAGGCGCGTTAGCTAGCCCGAACGGCATACGATTGTACTCGTATTGGCCGTCCGGTGTAACGAATGAGGTCAAATGCTTACTCTGTTCCGAAATCGGCACCTGGTAATAGCCAGAGGCTAGGTCGAGGGTGATGAAACAAGATTGCCCAGCGAGACGTGCTATCTCATCTTCAATGAGAGGCATAGGATATCTCTCTTTAACCGTCACCGAATTAAGCATGCGATAATCAACACATAACCTCGAAGAACCGTCTTTTTTTCGCACGAGCAAAATAGGACTGGCATAGTCGGAAACAGATTCTCGTATCACTCCAGCATCTAGCATATCACCAACCATAGAACGTACCTTCTCCCGCTCGTGGTGCGACAACCTGTATGGACGATAAACGACTGGACGCTGACTGTTAAGTTCTATGCTCATTTCGGTGACATTGGTACAACCCAGCTCCTTTAAGGAGTATGCAAAACAATGTTGATATTTCTTAAGTATTTTTACGAGATCTCGCCTTACATCTTCAGAGATTCCTTCACCCACGCGCACCTGACTTTCGTCAAACCCCTGCTTAATTTCTACAACAGTCTCATTGACGACCCTATTTACAACATCTACTCTTTCACCGCGGCAAAAAACGTGCTTAGGCGATATACGGCAAAAATCAGAACAAGGCACGACCATTACGACTATATAACCATCTACTGAACGATGAATGCCACCAACAATTATATATTGTTGGTTAGGTTTTCCCGAAATCATAGACTTTAAAAGAACTTCACCATCGAACGCCGGCCTAGTTTCCACTCTAACAGACGCTGAACCATATATGTCAACTGTTCTGGCTATTGAAAATCTCAATAAATTGTCACTCTTATCAATAACTCCAGAATAAGGCATCTCATTCCCAATATCGTAAAATTGTAACGTAGTCCTATCTTTATAGACCGATATATGAGACTGCTCTGTGAACGACTGTCCTATTAGTACAGCGACCTCTAGCAGATGATTACTCACTACCTTAGAAACAACCCTAGCTTCTACACCATCAACACTAATGCAAACAGTCAAATTACCTAACGATTGAACCACACTATTCCCAAATCCCTTCATAAGTGTAGGAATATTGTCGTGAGATATCCCTAGTTCCCTAGCTGTAGATTCTTTAATCAAAGTAACATCGCTTCCGAAATCAATGAAAGCTTGAAGTACAAAACCATTAACTTTTATTTCTTTCATAAATTTCGTACTAGGGCAAACATTGATACTTGTGTCTTCGTTGTTCATAAAATCAATTCGCATAGCCTTCTGCACCGTACCATTACTACTAGTTGTTTTATCACCTAACCTACTTAAACATTTTTCCGCAACGTGGCCTATCTTATTGCAACGTGTGCACCTTAGCAGTGGTTTAGGGCAGTGCAAGAAACTATGGCCCCTTTCCTTACAATTGTAGCATCCGGCTGCATACCGGTCTGGTCTACCCATTTGCTTAGGGTTCATCGAGTTAGAACCCTGAGAACTATCAAAATTCCTACTCCTAGCATTAAATCTGTCCGGACCGGATTGATTGTAATCCCTATTACTAATTAAATACTGTAAAATTTGATCAGGATGTGTACAACGTAATGCTAAAGCTCCCGATTTGAGTGTCTTATCTGTAATGCCATGTATTATACATTCTACTGCACGAGTACCTACTATATCACATTGATTAACTAGACTTAATTTCTCGTAGTAATACACTTCTATGGATTCGTTGTATCTACTCTTTCTTTTGATCATGTCTTCCAAGGTCTGGCCATAGTTCTGTTCGCACGGAAATGCACTTAACAATTTTGCTTGCCATTCTTGCCATGTATATAAGATAGTATTTAAACTTTCGTACCACGTTTTGGCCAGACCTTGCAATTTCTGCATAGCAAAATGAATGGTGGTTCTTTCATCCCAACTGTAAACCGAAGCGCACTCATTAACCTTTTTTAACCATACGTCCATCCGCTGACTTTTAGTCGATGGATCAAAGTCCGGCAATATATTTTTATGATCAATTTTCTGCAGTTGTTGTGATGCGCTTTGGTTCACAGGTGGTAATGCTAGACCATCCCTCAAATTCTTAATAATATCGAACAAATCTTTTTTTGAAAAAGTAGGGCTACGTGACCTTTCTGTCCGTTGGGCGTGGTCGCGCTGCAACTGCTCACGCTCCACACGATGCTCTGCACGTAGCTCTGCGTCCCGGCGCCGTCCCGCGGCGGAGGAGCGGCAACGGCTGTCGTCTCGTAGCTCCGTGTGATGCGAAGCGCGATCGGCTTCAGCGGCGACTCGCATACGGCTGCGCTCCCGTCTTACTTCATCCTCCAGTATGCGAAGACGCTCCCGGCTCAGCTCCATGTCCAGCTCTGGCCGATGACGATTTTCTGACAGCCTTCGACTTCGACTCCGCGCGGCAGAGTGAGGCTCCCTGCGACTGCGACATGGAGTTTCTAGCCTTCTAACCGGCGTTTCTGACATGGTCTGAAATCTTACAACAATAAGGTTTTAGATATACAAAAACATAACAGCGGTAACCCTAGAAAAACAACAAAACATAAATAATTCCAAACCGGCGTCGGTAGAACGTAAATGAGTTAAAACTTGCAAAAATAATTATTTGAAATGCTGGGATTGTTCATTTTATTTCAATACTATAAGCATGGTACGTAACGTCTACAAATTGAAATAAAAGTTAACTTTATTAATAGTAGTCTAAATAAAGCATAAATGTTATGTTATCTGTTTTAATAAGCGTGAGATAATCAAGCTAGTCATAGGGAATCTAGATAGACGGCCTCGAAAGCCCTAGAAAGCTCCATATCCTAGCCATAGTAACCCTATAAAATTAGACTTATTTTTTTTTTTTTTTTATCTACCCTTATGATTATTAATTGATGTAAAATTTAACGAATAGCGTTTAATTAGTGTTAATACTGATAATTCCATATACGAAACAGTCTTTATAACCACAGTAATAACTGGGCGTGTTACTTACGTTTTGGTTGCAAAATCCCGTCTTCTGAAATGTGAGATCACTCCCAAAGAAACACCATAATATACTTATTAAGTTTATTAGAGTTTACACTGCACTCATTTACATATACTATTCAATCAAATTTCATAGCAGTACCACCATATAAATTATACAATTATAACAATATATCTCGACTAGACTTTCGTCTTTTTTTAAGTTAGCACCCGCCTCGGGCACACCGCCAACCGCCAAGGAAAATGTCCCTTTTTCCCGCCATAAAACTCTGCTCCCGATTGGCTCATGACATCACGTTGTCACCAGCCAATCGTCGAGCAGCCCGCCAAATATTTTTACGTATTCAGTGTTGCTATACTAGAAATTACTTTTTATAAACAAGCCTTTTTTTTTTAAATATAAATCAAAAATTAAAAGACCTAACAATCGGTTAGCATTTATGTTCAAAATGTAAAAAGATCAACTACTTGTCATACGAGCATTAAACAGTAAGATGGTAAGATTCTATATACCAATATCAGTTACTTAGAAGTTATAAAAATAATCAATGTTATTAATTTAATGTACTAAGCATAAGTAAGTCGTATACTAAGGGGAGGGTTCAAACATAAAATTACGATTTCTTCTATTTATACAATTTACATGTGATAAAGTATTTGGTGATTAATCATGAGATTCAGAAAGTGGCAAGATTATAATATTTAACCGGCCGGGTTGTAATTTATTATTGGTTTATAATAATAAAAATTAAATTCACTAATCCAATAGATGGTAATTTGTGACAATAAATAATCAATTAGTAAACTATCTAAGAAGATACTGATCTTCCATAGATAAAAAACTATCTATGGCGAACGCGCTCAGCTTCTTTACCAATATTAAATATTCACAGAATATGTCAAGTTGACAGAATATATCGCAGTGGTATCCACACACATAAACAATATACTCAAGTTTTAATTTTGTTATCTTTACAAAACTATAATATTAATACATTACTACATAAAAGTGAATTTTACGTTCAATTACTTGTGTCAATTTTGACGATATTTTTTTATTTTGTCGTGCCTACCTATTGTCTTTGCCTGCGATTTTCACAAAAAAAGTAACCATTACACGTTGGCACAATCAATTCAATCCTGTTCTTGGCTGTGAAAGCTATACCTCCCTTACAATAATTAAATGTTGCCTTAAGTAAAAACTTTTGTTAATAAGCACTGGCTCAATTTTCGTGTGTCCGACTATAGTTGAGTTTGTGTGTAATGTAATGAATGTATACAATAATAAGTGACAAGTGTGACTAATTTTTCATTTTGATTTTTCTCAAAGTTTTTCCCTTTCGCGATAAAAAAGTTTACGTTACAATAATATATTGTTTTTTCTCGCCAAAAATTTAAAACTTCCAATGCCGTGTCATATGTGCTGATGATCCTATTTGTTGTTTAACTTTGTTATATATATTGATCGTAGATATTATTAGGAATATTTTTTAATCTTATTAAAGTATATAAAATGGAAATCTCGTTTAAGGGAAAACGTATTCTTGTTACCGGTGCCGGACAAGGTTAGTAAAATGTAACTAATTTTGCATAAATAAAAAATGTACTACGAATGATTAAAAAAGCCGGTATAAAGTACCACATCTCAGACATTAGCGTTAGAAAAAAACATTTTTATTACAACCATGACCCGCAATTTTACACTTTTAGGCATTGGCAGAGGTATTGCTATTGAACTGTGGAGAGCTGGAGCTAATATAGTTGCACTATCCCGAACAAGAAGTCACTTGGAAAGTTTACAGAGCGAATACCCATCTATAGACATTGTGGAAGTAGATATTGCAGATTGGGATAAAACAAGAGAAGTGATTGAATCCTTAGGACATTTTGATGCTTTAGTGAACAATGCTGCAGTTGCCATATGTGAACCTTTTTTAACTTGTTCTCCTGATGATTTTGATAAGTAGGTTTTTTACTTTACCATTCAATTTATCTAGCAAGCATATAAAATTAAACAGAATATTGGAATAATTTTTAAAAAACCCATGTGCCTTTATTTCCCTTATATTTTGAAATTACAGAATATTTGATGTAAATGTGAAGGCTGTGTTAAATATAAGCCAGGTAGTTTCTAGAAAAATGGTGGAAAATAAAACTCCCGGTACTATTGTTAACATATCATCGCAAGCATCAAAGGTATAATATAATTGTAATTTATCAGATAACTTATCTTCCATGTTACTTTATATTGCCTGTCAAGCGAGAATTACATATGTAGATAAAATCATATTTATATATATTGATAAGCAACTTTACTGATTCTTGTATTTGCCTTATCATCAATTGTAATAATAATGTAAACAGTTTTTATATCTAATCTTTTTAATTCATTTAATAAAATATTTATATTTCTATTTGGCAATAAAGTAAATTAGCAACATTTTTTTAATAACTACAAAATTATGTATAATTTTCATCTAAAATGAAAGATAATAATTTATTATGTATATTGTTTCCAGGGTGCCTTAAAAGATCATGCAATATACAGTGCCTCAAAAGCCGCATTAGATGCTTTTACTCGTGCAATGGCCTTGGAATTAGGGCCTCATGGAATAAGGGTTAATTCTGTTAATCCAACAGTCATTATGACTGCTATGGCCAAGGTTGGCTGGTCAGACCCTAAAAGAAGTGCAGAAATGTTAGCCAAAATACCACTTGGAAGGTAATAAATATTTATAAACTTATCAATCTTAAAACAAAAAAAATACATATGTATTAGCTACTATATAATAAAAAAGGCTAATTACTGACAACTCTTTTATGATAAAAATTAACCTATACAATTACTTCTGATGTAATTTATCATTATGTAAATAGATATCATAATCTTGTAGTAATTTCTAAATGATGTTATCTTTGGTTTTTTCCCAAGTCTACATGATAATGATTGAAATAACATTTATATTTTTATAATTTAATGAAGTCAAATATATATATAGAAAATTTAATACTATTAACAAATATAAAATAATTTACTTTTAATCTTTCAGATTTGGAGAAGTTTCTGAAGTGGTTAATGCAGTTGTTTTTCTACTGAGTGACAAGTCAAGTATGATAAATGGTGTTGAATTGCCAATTGATGGTGGCTTTCTTGCTACATAACTTTTAACATCTAGGACCAAAGAAGTGGGACTCGAAATGTTCCTTTTACATTTTTTTTTATTCATTTATTCTTATATAATCATGTGAGATCTGTTAATTATTACTCTTTATTGTTAAATATGGTACATACCAAAGAAAATAACTTCTTGTAAGTCTCATTAAATATTCAGGGAATATCATTAACATGCATTTATTATTGACAAAAAATATCTAGTGCCTTTAAATTAATATTTTATATGTAATGCTTGTGTAATTTACTTAATATTACTATGAGAAACAGCGCCATTTACTTAAAATACAAATATTAAAAAAGTGATACTTAAACATCATTTAAGAATAAACAACATAGCAATAAGATCATTATATTATTACAATTAAAGGAATCAAATAAACAATTGAAAATTGGCAAAAGAAAAATTACCAAAATCAAGCGTGATAACTTTGAGAAAGTTGTTACAATCTCTTCTTATAATAATGGCTACAGTTTTAAACATCATTGTTGGCTATTCCTATTCTTGGTCATGCGTTTACTTAGCATCATATAGATTGAGTTTTAACTTATATGGATACCAACATAAAATTATTCTAGCCTTAATATCACTCTTATTATTATAAACCATTTGAAATAAAAAGCCATAAATATGTTAAAATATTTTGTTTTGAAAAAAAAATACAATTTGTTTACAAAGAAAGTGTTTTATTTTTTATTTATATATTTAAAATACTACATAAATTAGACGTACCTATCTGTTTATTAGTAGTAGGTATATACATTTTTTTTTATTTTTTAAATAGATATAATATGAAATAATTACATATAAAATTAAATTTTAGTAATTATATTTAATACAAATACTGTTTCTATGTACTATTCCACCAAACAAAAGCAGATGTTAAACATATTAAGTACCTATTAGTAAACAACGCATTCTACGCGTGTCTTGTTTTGAATATTAAAGACTCGACAGAACAATATGATATCAATATAGCCTTATCGCGTCCAAACTTAATACATACTTATATGTGTTTAAGAGGTCAGCGTTTACCGATAAGAACATTACGTGAATTATAGATAAAACCAATAGGTACTTATTAACAAAATTATTACTTAATAAACCGAGTTTCGAAGAAGATGGATAAATATTTTGAAGGAAAAAGAATATTAGTTACAGGAGGATGCCAAGGTAAAAACCTCAACTTACTTAACTAATAACTTAATTGCCAATAAACCAACCGACCATTAATATTTTATTTAAGTCTTAAAAGAACACAATTTAGATGGCTTATTTACTAAAACCACTTAATTTAGAATACCAAATAACTTTTCATATCATAAATGATTAATAGGAATAGGAAAAGGGACCGTTTTGGAATTGTGGCGATTCGGGGCCAAAGTAGTGGCACTATCGCAACAAGCGGACAACTTAGCAGCGCTGAAAAGCGAATATCCTTCAATAGAAATAGCATGCGTTGATCTTAGAGACTGGGATAAGACTCGACAAGTAGTTGAGTCCCTGGGTATTTTCAATGGTTTGGTAAATTGTGCAGGAACGATTAACAATGAGTCATTTTTAGAATGCTCCCCAAATGTTTTCGAAGAGTAAGTTTTAAATTATTATTTACCTATAAATATTATGAAAAAGTAATAGGGCAAACTATATTTATTTATATTTTGTCACTTCCAGAACAATGAATGTTAACGTAAAAGCTATGCTTAACGTTAGCCAAATTGTAGCAAAGAAGATGATAGAAAATGGTATCAAAGGCTCTATAGTCAATATATCTTCTCAAGCATCAAAAGTAAGCGTTATATTTTTATTATGTGTAGCTTTCAAAACATTTATCTTAGAACAATATGTTGAAGTCTTATTAGTCGAATGCAGCATCTTTATTCTTATTTCATCTTTATAATCAATTTTAATATATCAAAATTGTATGTGTGCTTTCATTTGAATGCAATATTAAGAATTTTTAATAATACTATTAATAAAAAATCAACAGGCAGCAATAAAAGATCACTTAGCCTACTCTGCGTCTAAAGGTGCTGTAGATTCGATGACGCGAGTTATGGCTTTAGAGCTGGGTTCTTAT
Source organism: Hypolimnas misippus (assembly GCA_037950945.1). Lineage (NCBI taxonomy): Eukaryota > Metazoa > Arthropoda > Insecta > Lepidoptera > Nymphalidae > Hypolimnas > Hypolimnas misippus. The sequence goes on along the minus strand of JBBEEQ010000029.1, from coordinate 7,290,842 downwards.
GGAATACGGGTAAATACAATTAATCCCACGGTTATTATGACGGAGCTGGGCAGAAAAGCATGGGCAGATCCTCAAAAAGCCCAAGCATTCCTCTCAAAAATACCTTTAGGCAGGTGAGATATCAAAATATCGTCGGTTAAATAGAAATAATATTATTAAAAATAAGCATTTAAAGTTCAATCTAATTGTTTATTTTTTCTTTTTTTTTTTTTAATTTACGTATTTATTTAAGCAATTTAAGGTATTGTAATTTTTACGCGGGCTTATTTTAAATAATGAAAATTATACGTCTCCTGCATCCCATCATTCTATAGAAAGAATTAAATTTCATTCTACCTTAACACAAACGGCAAAGATTCAAAACTCTAGGCTAAATTCTATATAGAGTATATCCAGCTTTTATGGCAGCTTATCAATTTTTTGAATGGGGTCCAGGAGGATATACAAAAGAATCATCATAAAAACATAAATTCTTTACATAACGAGTTTAGCGTAAAATATTATAAAATCTCTTTTTACCATATAAAAATCTTTTAACCATATTAAAGTAATAATCAGTAGATACATTCAAAAAATTTTAAATTATATTTTTCCATTTAAGCGACGATAAACACAATATTAATTAAATATCGTGCCAACTTAATATTGACCAGCCTACGATGTTGACAGATTCGGCGAAGTACAAGAAGCGGTGAACGCAATCGTGTTTCTTCTCAGTGATAAAGCTAGTATGATTAATGGCGTTCAACTGCCCGTGGATGGAGGTTTTCTTGCAACATAATAATTTAATAAATAAATACAATTAATAATTTTTATTTTATTCAGTTTATTGTGCCAAAGGAATCAATACATACTGGACGTAGAAAACAATGCAAGCATAATAAATTTATGTAATAAAAGCATATTAATATGCTAAGCTACGTGGGCCAGCATATACAGATTGCGTAAAGAAACACGACCACATAATGTAAATCAAACATCGTTGAGATACAAGACCTATTACATTTTACAAATTAGTATAATAGATATATTCAAAATGGAGGGAACACTCCCTTACCCTTAAATTTAGAATTTATTAAATCCATTAAAAGCTTTCATTGTCTAATTTACTTAACCTACGTCTACTGATTCGTTCCCTCCTTCGCAATAGTCTCCAGATCACTGATGTCTAAGACTATTTCAGGAGTTAATCAGTATAAAGCTGTACACGATGCTCAGCTACGGAAAAACGGGAGGCAATTAAGATATTAAAGAACAAGAGCCAAAATTATATCCATTTAAATACTACAACAGTTACATAATATTAATATATTTATTTACCTAGAATATTGTAAAAAACAGTATTCCTGACTTAACTAAGTACCTATCTACTTAGACATCAGTGTTACAATAATTATATACAAAATTAAGTCGATAATAGTCTTTCGTCTATCAGAGCGGACACTTAGTAAAAGCTGACCTTGTCGCGTCAGGAAGCGTTCATTGAAATGCACTGAACAGCACTTCACGTCAGATACAGTACACGCACTCACATGCGAGGCGGCCGCTGTCGCTCGAACTAGAGGCTAACTTCACCATTTATTTTAAATTGTTTTACGGCCCCGAACTCAAACCGTTTTGGCCTCTAACTTCACCACCAACGAGAGTCCTGTCGTCCACACTAATATCATTCCCCCGATGGGATGTTTTATCTTAACCTGTCTAGAATAAACGTGTCTATAAGTATTAGTAAAACAATATCATTAAAATATATTTGGGTATTATAACATTCTATCTTTCCCTATCAAACTCAATTTAACTTCACACTATTATATGCCAATACTGAACGATTGGCACCCTGCTATAGAGGTATAGCTCATAACATAGAAAGAAAAGACTGTATGATTAAACGTGAATTAAATTCGAACGTAAGGAAACTCAATAAAAAAAATGCTAAAAAATACTGTTGACTAAACTTACAATTACCAAAGTCAAGGCGTGCCAGAAACATTTCTTAACTTCGACAGAAGACGAATAGGTCGCTAGAATATGATTCACAACACAATTAAATTTTCGATGTGATATTTTTTAAACAAATTACTAAATATAATGCGAATTTTATTTAACAACTAAAACCTTATGGAATATCTTATAAACAAGACTTATGTTCTTGCTTCATCGATCCAATTCAATAACAAAATACTAATTTTAATATAATATTTACATGAAATTGAACCTAATTCTCAGTCATATTAGATATGGATGATTTAAATCCAGTAATAATTATTCGCACACATCTAATCTGAGAAACTTGCTGACTTCTACAATATTATACACTTACATTGCCACAGATTATACATTACATGAAATTGTTTATCATCTTAAGATAAATTATTTTGTAGTGTGTTTGGAATAAGTTAAAACTCTCAGATCACAATTTGGGATTAATCCAGTACAACGTTTCTTATTAAATTGAAAATTATATTTTCTTTACATTTTCCGCTTTATCATACAAAAACCTAAGCTAAATATTATATCGTCATGAAATTAACTAATTAAACAAGATTTTATAAATCATCAATATACAAAACACTGTCTTTTGAACCTATCAAACAATGACCAATATATATAAAATTGTTTTACTTCTTTAAAGTAAATTATTGAGGCAATAACATATAATTTTACTAATCATTCATGTTATGTACAGTCATAAGAAAAATGTCTATTTTAATTACACAATAACAAACACGAATGATAAAATCTGACAAAATAAAAATTACTTTCAGTGTATATGTAGTAATTAATAAAATATTTTAACTTTGAAGAGAAGTTTTTGACTTTTATCAATGACAGTCATAATAATAAAATACATGTATAATAGTCAAGCATTATTGAAGATACCATTTTTTTGCTTTATTGCAAATTATACTTACACATTATACATACAATCAAAAGACAGGTACTGAAAAATAAATCTTCTCTAAGTTCCACCTTAGATAATATAGCATATTTTGCTTTAACTTTAACATCTAGAACCATTTTTAATTTTAATCTAGTTAAAATCATAATATCTCCCGACAGTGGGATTACCGAGTCATATCTGAAGGGTGAATACCTTGCAAGCAACTACGCATCCAATAATAACCATTTTGTAAATAGCATAATTAAAAACAAATTTAATAATAATTGAAATTCATCATAAGGTCAACGCATTTGTCATCAATTTTGGTTGCTTTGTAGCTTTGTTTGATAGATAATCTGCCCTTAATATTATGCTTATGCAGCTTACAAAATAAGTTACATAGGTGAAAGGTTTTGGTAATTCACATGAGATCAAAGTTATTTAGATAAGATGTATAGATTTGTATTAGGAATTTGTTCCTATGTTTTAGATAGAATACAGCCAATTGAAGAGTACTAAACAACATTGTCTTCCACAAATTATAATCAAACTTCAAATTAAAGATTAATGAATTAAAACGAGAAATTACTATCTTTTTCCAAAAACTTACCTAATTAAACCTATGGCAGTGGCTGGACGTGTCAAATGATATTCATGCGATATTCAAATTAACATAAATTTTGGCAATTCAAGATCGATAGAGTAATCGTAGATAAGAAAATGGAAGACAAGATTTTAAAGAAAATAAATCATATTGCACATGAACTCCCATTTCAAAACAAAAGATAACTATCAAGGAGTAGCAATTTTAAATTGTACAACCGATTATACATAAAGAAAAAAAACAATGTTTATAATTAAAATGTTTCATTCCAATACTATACAGCACTTCTTGAATTGGCTTTTACAACTTTTACAATGAATAATTTATCGGATGCGAAATAACGGATAAAACCACTTTATAGAGTCAAGATTTCCTCAAATAAATGCTTTCGTCGAGTGTAGTCACGTGTCACATTTACGCACCCCCACGCCGGTCGGATCGACGACGCACACGCTACTCTCGTTCATACATCGAGTACCTTACATCTAAATATAACTGAGCATAAAGTACAATAGACGTACGGATAGGCCTAACAGCTAGCCACGCTCGAACGAGACGCAACGGAAACGAGTCCGGCCCACACGACTCGCCTAAGAAAAATTGGATGCTGATAAGAAATAATGTATCAACCCACAAGTCAAATTCCGAGATGATGTATTCTGATTATGCGTCACGTATTTTAAATTACTCAAAAATGTTACAATAAAATCTAAACATCTAAATTAAATAAATAAGGAAATAAGCTTCCTTTAACTCAATCTTCTGTGTATTAAAGTGTAAATAATCTCATATTTTCGAAAAACTTATTATAATTTTATCTTTTTATTATACCGATTTGTTTTAATTAATTATATTTTTTTATAAAAATACAATAGGTTCGAAAACATTCATCAGAAGCCATTTCCTCAAAATAAAGTCTGCGTGGACATCGAAATAGTATCGCTTATCAGCGTCCAATTTACAATATCGTCGGGGATACTGCAACACCGCGTACCTACCTTTTCCAATAAAGTCTAAATTTGAACCAAATATTTAATTACATTATTGATAAAAATAAAACCTTATGGGCATTTTCCATTACGCAATGTATTGTATTTGTAGTGTCACCGACGATATGTCAAAATTATTCACGTTAAGTATTAATGTTACAAATATCGATTATATATATTTTTAGCTAGTTTGTTTTTTTATCAATAATTAAATTTAACATTTAATAAAAAGATGGACTTTATTGCAAAAGCTAGTTACGCGGTTCTGCACTACGCCCGTCGCTATACGAACGTTAACACGGATGCGTACAAAATTTATCCCTTAGTTTAACACTGAACATGCATTCGGGGACGTCGGACGTCGGCGGCTCCCTCGCTGCCTGCCGGTGCGGCGCGAGAGGCGCGCGTGGCGGGCCCGCGCCCCGCCGCCTCACCGCCACTCCGACACCGCCGCCACCGCGCCCGTCGCCGTGCCGCCCGCCGTGCCCACGCCCGTGTTCGTCGCACCCGTCGCGACCGTCGCCGGCGCTGAGGACACAAGGCGAAAATTCAATTATAAAAGGCATTCGTTTGTGTCTATTCTCTATGATCACATAATAAATTTCAATCAGAATTTCAACTGGCATGTTTTCAGGTATTAAAAAATTTTGTAATAGTTTGCAATTACTATGAATTAATAATCGCTTAAAGTCTAAGTTTATAAATATATACTTAAATTCACTTTATCGGCGTTAAAAAAAGTAATTAGGGGAATTGAGTTAATAATTTAAGACCTTATTTGACCTGCTTTATTTTAATTTTCTTTTATTTACACATTCGAGATGCCATCTTATTTTAATTGTTATTGTATAATTAAATTTTCCTTTACGCACTGAATCGAATCGTACGGTTAATATGGAAACAAATTACTTTTATGTTTTAGAAATGAAATGCGTCGTCGTAAACAGCTGTTAGGCTTTGTTTAAAAAAAATTGCGGACTGTCAAACTATGGGCGCAATATTACGGCTGTCTTAAAACTCCGACTTATCGGTGCCAGTAAACGCTTTTACAAGAAACTGCGCCATACTGTTTACTTACAAAAGGGTTGAGGGGCATCATCTAGTGACAAATACGGCCGCTAAATGTCACTCTAGGAAACCAAAGTTTTAGCACGCGATTGAAATATACAAAAGAGAATGATTACAAGACTTAGAAAAAAAATATTTTATTTATATGACTTAGATGGGGGTTTTATCAATTTAAATATATGTGGAGTATTTTTCAAGCAAGGTTTAAGTAAATAAAATATATAATAAATATCTTCAGAGTCAAACTCATAAACGCTTTAATTACTAACAGCAAATGTTGTGATCATTTGTCTACGTATAGGAACAACAACCGTTCTGTTTGAAATCCGTTAATTTTTCTACGAAACCAAACATTTTACTACAAATTATTCTAATCGCTAGATTGTGGTAAATTAAACGCAGATTTGTATGGAATTTAATCAACGTCATCACGAGGCACGAAATAGCGACGATTACGATACGTCTAAAATTTAACGTTAATAAATTATAAACAAAACTCCATCGAGTATTTATCGAAAAACTCGTACTTCGCACATTGATAAATAATGCTAGCTTCTCACGACAGCGACTTGTCGACGGCGTCGTCAAAATCATCTTGTGGACGTGAGCGATTTTAATTGATTTCACATTAAATTTGTATTACAAAATCACGTCTTTGATAACGCCAGCAAGTTATCGTCATAAGTACACTCGCTGGATCGTTTTGTATGAAAAGTTTCCCTGACAATATGTCAAATTCAGATGGTGCTGCTACTGGAGCTGGTGGATATTTGAAGAAACACGCGATTGATAGTCTTATTAAACGAATTATAAAGAAAATAATAATACAAATGAAAATTAATTTATATATAAAACAACTATATAATTTTCTAACAAACATTTAAATAATTTTATAATTAAAGCAATGATTAACAACAGACTAATTCTTTGTCTAACCATATTACATTTCATCAACAATTGCTAACAAACAATAACACTACGCATACATACATTAAAGTGGAAACTTTTAGGCTTAATACCCATATGATACAGCCCCCGTAATCTAAACACTCTACACCAGGTGAGGTACAACCGAGCGTGCTGGGAACTTATTACTATCTCAAATCATAACATGCCAAAGGAGATAGTATATTGCGTCAATTGCAGGTGTCATTATCATTTTCCAGCAAGCCGGGTTATATTTCAGGATACCAACTAAAATCTACAATGTAATATACTTATACTTAAATGTAATATAATTATAAAATATACTTTTTAGTTATTAAATAAAATATAAAAGAAAGCTTGCAAAAATTTAAATCAATAATAATTAATAGCAGATTTGCAATTTTGTATACATCAACATTATTAAAATATCCTAATAATATCCTTTTATGTCATACAATTATATCAATGTATTATTGATTCCTTGTAATGCTGTAAAATATATATAAATATGACCGTTATAACAATACCAAATCAATACTATAGGCATTCGAGACAAATTAGAGCGATAGTGGTTTGAGTGTTAGTTTATTAAAGTTATAGCGCCATGAAATGGCGATTTTGCAGCGCCATAAATGTTGCGGTTTGTATATAAATAAACAAATAAAATCAAATATTCTATAACATTATAGTTGCACTTTCTCTGGCAAAATGGACAGAACATAACAAAGCCGCAGAAATGAGGTCCAATTTAAATAGCCTCGTTTAGTTAATTTAGTCACAAAATTGTGTTAAATTCAGACCACAAAACGAATAATTGCATTTTTAGGATAAGAATAAAAATATAATAATTATTAACAAACCCATAATGGTTTATTAATTATTAAAATTTTTATTTTTGCATTATAGTTTAGATCTTAAAAATTTTAAATGGAGCTCGGATATAAAAAATGTGCGGGCGGAAAAGAATTTTAAATCCATACATTTCGAAAGTGAAAATCTAGACATAGAAACCTCAATATCATTTTAAAACACTTACTATACGACACCCAATACTAAATACGTAATTAGCATAACTTATAAGTCAGATTTCTCATTAGAAAAAAACTTAAGTCGTATCTGACGTACCTATAAAATTATATGCAGATTGATTCAAAACGGTAAAAACTATGGGTATTAAAGAACGACACGCAGATATGGCAGTTATATTGGTGCCGTTATCCCCATAAACCTAAAAAATATTCCCTTATATGTCTAATATCTTTTTTGTCATCTATGTGCTTTATACATACTGTTTACTGGTTCCTGTTTTTGATCCTGACGTCTTGTCTGGTTGCGGTCGATTGGATGTACATATACACGCGGGAGTCCTGTAAAATTGAATTAGAAATCAAAAAAAAAAAGTAAAAAAAAATAGTTGGTAGAATAAAAAGAATGTCACAGAACTCGTAAATCGAAACCGCCGGAAAAGAATCTGAAACAATTGTGTGTTAAGGTTCCGCAGTCACACTCGGATTTCATTAAAAATTTTCCCCATTCTTTAGTTAGACCCTCATAGTTTCTAGTTTTGAATCAATCTGCTTGAAATTTTCTAAGTAATGAAATGAATACTCCAAATGACAGGTTTTAAGAATTAAATCAAATATAAAATAATTAAAATCAATAATAACGAATAACAGAGTCGCAATTTTGTACATGTCAACATTATTTATACAGGTAAAATAAATGCATCATATCCAATGGTACCCCACCTAATCTAACAACAACAAATATTATATAAAAGAAATAGTTTTAAATGTTATCAAGGATTCTTTGCCCAAGCCCCTAAGTGAACAGTGACGGGCTATATTTTACTTTCCTACTTTCTAAGAATCCAAAAAGAAACAGCATTTTAATTAGACAAAATAATTATTTCTTTTTTTCAAATTTCCATTTGACAGATATATTTGGTATTGGTTAAGATTTAACTCCTACTACATTTGACACATTTAGCTATATTTTATCAAATAAACTTGTGATATAATATGGACGCTGATAAGCAATACTGTGTCAAACCACTCGAACTTCATTTTGAGAAAATGGCGTCTAAAGATGTCAAACCTATTCTTAATAAGTTTGTTTGAATAAGACTATCTAATAAAAAGTTTTTAAAAATATAAGATTATTGCATAAATTACAAAATAAGGAACAACCTGGAATTTCGGAACAATTAATTAAGATTTTTTTTCCAGAACTTATTTAGTTTATATGACTTTATTTTTTATTGAACAATGTTTAATAAGTGATGCCGTATTAAAATACACCAATATCTCTGAATTTCACTTTTTGTGGGTTAACACATTATTGCATATTAGCATCCATATATTTCATTGGAAACTAAGTTACATTCATGGCACTTACAAAAATAGTTTTTTATTAATCTAGAAAAAGCAAGCAAGATAAGACAACATTTTTCTCACGCCTATAAAGTACAGCTGCGCATTGAACATCACCTTGTCACCAAATTATATACTAAATTGTACAATACTTTAACATTTTTTGCATAGTAAGTTTTTAGTTACGTTTTAAGCAGTCGGCTGTCTTTAATTGTGATGAGTCTATAGCGTATACGTAATACGCCTCACTAAAACGATGCAATGAAAAGATTTACTCCTCTTAGGTGAAAATTACACTTATAAGTTTTACTCTCAAACTTTCATTAAGATTTGGCATTGCTTTACGCTTGAAAGAATTTACTGTCTGTACCTTATTTTTGAGACACACAGTTAAGTAAGGCAACCTGGTCAGGTTAATGAGTTGTATTTTTATCGATTACGAGAGTAAAATTTACATATGTCATTCTCACGTTAGATGATATTTTCTCTTTTAAATATTACTTTAATACACTCGATATCATATTAAAAGTTATAGTGGACGTAAAAATTATGATAGTAGTTGCAATCAATTTATAATTTAATTATTAATAAATAATAAGGAGTTCATGAAGCCGCTGCTTGGAGTTGAGTCCAAGGTTTATTCTGAAAAAGTGGCTGACATAGAAAAGCGATATAACATTTCCAAATCTCCTTAAATCCTGTAAAACATATTATGTCCACGAAAATGAATATATTGCGTCTTTACAGATTTTGCTCTTCATACTCGATATCTGGAACATTTCCTATCAAACACATTATCAGGAAGCCATTGCATTCTGGCACTGTAGGCTCCTTTGCATATTCCGAAAAAATACATGCTTTTAATTGAATTTATGTATCTTCCATTCGCATAGGTCGATTCACGTAGTCGACAGTAAAAGTAGTTGTGACTGTCCATTTACCTTTAAACTAATTTTGTTGAATTTTGGTCTCGGATATAGATTAGAGAAGGATATAGGGTATATGCGAAAATAAAACTGAGAGGGGGTAGAATACTTGCTGAAAATTTTGTATATATTGCGTATTTTACGCATAGTAACTAACAGAGCTGGATTTACTCAAGTGCCACTGTGAGGCACAATGAAAAATGTCGCCTCTTACCTAAATCATGACCTATATAAATTTAGTAGTAGCAAAAGCACTGTTTAAAAATAAAGAAAAAATATTAGTAGAATATATTAAATATTAAATGAAAATCTTAAAAACATTTCTCGCACCCCAAATTTTGCCGCCCTGGCCAATGGCACCTAGTGCTTCTGTAGCAAATCCAGCGCTGGTAACTAAGACTAGTACAGTATAATCCAAGGTACGCACCAAACTTGAGCATGTTCCAGTCGTAGACGAAGTCGTAAGTGAATCCCTGTCGGTGGAAGAGCGTGCGGAACAGCTGGCGCAGGTGGCCGTAGTCGGGTCTCTCCTCGAAGCGCAGTCGCCGGCAGTACTTCAGGTACAGCTGGAACTCGATCGGGTGATTCTGGAAACGATAATAATAATAACATTTTAATTAAGGCCAAAAACATATATACTATATACATATAGTATACATTTATATATAATATATATACATTTCAGATTATAATAGATGTACAAATAAACCTACTACTGCCCCTGAGCTTGATAAAAACCTGTATTTCAGGTGACATTATTATTGTACAGTATTACAGATAAATGATTATGTAGACCAGTGTTTCCCAAACATTTTTTTGCCTAGGCCTGGCAATTTTTATACTGCCTCTTAGTGACCCACTTAATACTTTTAAACAATATTAGTACCTTATTTTACCTAATGATTAGATAGAATTATACACATTTATTAATAGTATAAACGTTTGTTGTTAACAACTTATGTAATAGTAAGTTGAGTCATTATTTTTCGTTTACATTTTATTAATGCTACATATTTTGATATCACCTATTTGCTACGCGTCGATCGAGAGTAGATATTATTTTTAAAACAGGACGGGAATAAAGCGACCCGGTATTTTATTTTAATGGCCCGGTAATGGGTCATGACCCGGAAAATGAGAAACGCTGATGTAGACAATGTTCATTTATCATACAAACTATTAAAAAGTGCAGGATTAAAACAGCGTGCATATTTTTAAGAAAAAAGTAGCTGATAAACAAGCCGGCGGAATACCTGATGTTAAGTGGTATTTGCAGCATCAAAGAAGCCACAAATGCGTTGCCAGCTTAGAAAACAATAATGATGAAATGAAAGGACGGAAAAGAAAAAGGTAGTGAGGAAAGAAATGCGGAAGGGGCTAGGCTTCTGCCTCTATAACTCACCAATCAAAAGCAGCTATATGAACTATTTCACGCCGATCTTTTGTGAAAGTGAGGTATTTACCCAGTGGAGCTAGTTTGCATAGGAGTACTCAGTGAGCTACAGCTAGGCTTAATATGCATGCAATTATTTAGTAAATAAATTTCCAAGAGAGGTGGTACAGTCCTCCGTCGCACTGGGTACTACTTAAAGTACTTTAAACTATTGTATTTTATACATTAAAAGATATATGGATGCTGATAAGCAATAATGTGTCAACCAAAGTCCAATTCGGAGATATTGGTGTATTCTGATAATGTATTACATGTTTAACATTATTCAAAATATTTTAAGTCATTTAAACAAAATAAGTACGGAAAAAAGTGTCTTGATTTATTGATTAAACTATTGAAGTGTGTTATATTTTTGCGATATTTAATAATAGAAATATATCTAGTAAACTTATTATTTGACAAAACTATTTATTATACCAATCTGCATTTAATTCATTATACCTTTTATCAAAATAGTAACGAAAAATAGATATATACGTCTTCAAACTAATTTGTTAAGAATGGGTTTGACATCTTTAGATGCCAATTTCTCAAAATGGAGTCCGTGTGGCTTGACATAGTATTGCTTATCAGCGTCCGTGTTTATTTCTGTGCGAATTATCATAATGTTAAGTATATTACATCTTTTTCTTCTCCCAATAGAGAGATTTATAAGATTTATGCTTTAAAAAGTGAGTCAATCAAAATTATTCGAAAATTTGTGAATTAGTATATCGAAAAATGATCTCTAGAGTTGGTGAGTTGATCAATATAGTAGTATTGAACAAAATATTTAGCAAAAGCAATTTCGATGTCAAATAGACAAAATTCCACATATCCAAAATTGATAAAACGTTAATAAACTGAATATTATGTAACATTTTGTGTATTATATTACACATGATAAGTAAATTACATATAAGTAATACATAGCTATGATAATTAATTCATGATTATCATTATATGGGAATTATAAAGTTTTCCTGACTAAAATTTTCTTATAAACAAATTGAAAACCAGTTTACACAGTAGTATTGAAACTGAATCATAAATTAATCAACAATATTGACATAGTTAATCATTTATGTCAAGATGTTTGTCAACATTTTTATCAGTGTTACATTAGGTGTAGATTTAGTTGCATTTAAAATTTAACCAAGCCCAGCATTGGGAAATATTTTTCAACAGCAGTTATTTATATGTATAAAGAGGATTAAACCTGTTAAAGTATTCATCTTATTGACATTAAAATCTGTACTCAAATTTAACTATGAGAAGCTTGTCAATTGACTTTTTAACCTTAAGATCTGCTTGTCGTACTCAAACGCTAGCTGGATGCTGGGCAACATTGACCGAAGTGGTCTGCGTGTCAAAACTTACAAGCTCATAATTTATCTATACTTATATAATAATATTGTGTTAAAGCAATCATTGCTCTATATATTATAAATGACATACACTAGAAATGTTTTCGCTTAGTATATTAGTACACCATTACTAAATGTAACATACAAATGTATGGAATGATCAATAATTTTTAATCAAGGTAATGCAACCATGTTATTTTGATATCTATATTTGCAATATAGTAAATTTCTTAGTCAATTAAGCCAAGAAAAGTGGTTCAGAGCCTTACCAATAAGTACAAAAAAGCTGACAGTTTCAAATGTATAACACAATAAACATACATCGCTTTTTTGGGACAGGGGTTAAAAAGAACTTACTTTACACAGCTCGTCAAAAGGTGTTGATAATTTCTTCTCAGATATCCTTTCGTATTTCTGACGCTTGGTAGCCGCTTTTAGTCCTTGCCAGGGCAAACTTCCGCGGTTGAAGTACATGAGAACATATCCGAGAGATTCCAAATCATCGCGTCGTGATTGTTCAATGCCTAAGTGAGTGTTTATTGATGCATATCTTGCTGTGCCTAAAACAAGGAATGTGAATATTTCAGTGTTATCATTTGCTTTCGTTCATTATCTATTATCTAATATCAAATATATGAAAACATATCTAAAATGATTAATTATTCAATAATTACAATTAATTTTAATTACTACTAGCTGTCCCTTGCGGTTTCGCGTTTATGGTTACTGCTTTACTTCTATGAGTCGGAGCGTAATGTAATATAGTCTATAGCCTTCCTCAATTAAGAAACTATCTAACACAATACGAATTTTACAATTTGAACGAGTAGTTCCTGAGATAAGCGCGGTCGAACAAACACTCTTCAGTTTTATAATATTACTATAGATAATGTGTACAAAAAAAAATTTTTACAAACAATTTTCTTTTACAAATATATTTTATAAAAAATGCCAGTTTTAGCTAGTTGCAACATGATCAAACATGTTGTCTATTGCCATGCTTCCCTACTCAATAAATTATAATGAAACAAATCATCTGCTTCAAGAAATGAGCAGTTTTGCACCTTACAAGGAAGATATTCTTATGGTAGGATAGCTTCCAATTACTGAAACCTTTTTATTTTTCAAAATTACAAATAAAATTAAAAAATAAAATGATATGGTATTCACATTCTTTTTTAATGAGAATTAATACTTAACAGTTTACTGTCACTCAGTATATAAATATAATTTCCTGGTCAATGACTAACCAATATGAGTAATTATTAATTACAAACAAATCACATTTAATATAAATGGTCATGTGACTACATTTATATAATAAATATAAAGGAATGTTCAGAGCTTCATAAAATGTCAACAGGTGGGCCATACAAACCAGAACAATTATAGCTACTTATCCCATTACTGTACTCACCAGTCAAGTTTTTGTTTTCTCTGTATGGTATATGTTGGTTAGTGCGTGAGTCTTTGTACTTCTTTGCTAATCCAAAATCTATAATGTATACTAAATTCCCTTTCTTGCCGAGACCCATTAAAAAGTTGTCTGGTTTAATATCTCTGTAAAATAATAAACAAAATACATAGAAACTAAGTGATTTAATATAATACTTTAACTATAAAATACAGTAAAGTTCAAGGAGCTTATAATACTATTGTTAACAAACTATTTATTTATAGAAAACTCTCAATAAACTAATTGTATTAAAGTGTATTCTTGTAGATATTCCACAGAATTAGATAAATACACACATTTTCATTTAATATTACAAAGTCAAGTGTATTTGTTTTGTTTACAAATTCTATATTGCATGTAGTTTAGGTAAAAAAAAATTTTTTTTTCTTAAATAGCTTATATTTGATTTGGAATTTTTTTCAAATTTTTGAAAATTCAATCGCTAAAAGGATGAAGCAAACATAATTATAAAAAATTCTATTATAGTCTGCAGGACTAAGCGCTACCAACTTAATAGACATTATTGTATAGCTGTAATTTTAACCTGCAGAATGACCTGCATCAAGTGTAAACATGAATTGCCCTGACCATTATTATCATTGCATAGATGTCATAGATGAAATAACTATTTTATTCAATACTGAATACCTTTTGTATCTATTATTAGATATTATACATAAGTTAATAGTTCAAAAGTGCTTCTAATTTTAAAATAAAATTATATGTAATAAGTTTTTGACACATTGATTTTACTTGAACTATATTCGAGAATGTGTACATTTAAATAAGAAAGAACAAATTTAAAAAATATATATTAAATGATAATTTAAACACAATTACAATTTACAACAATCTTATGCAAAATGATTATAAAATCTGACTACATACACATTCTAATAAAGGACCATAATCGTGATAGACAATTTAAGATTATTTTTAGATTAATTTATACAAAAGAAAAAAATATACATAAAACAAATACCTATGTATGAAGCTTCTATAATGAATGTCCTCAATACGAGTGATGAGTTGGTCAGCGAGAATGAGTACAGTCTTGAGAGAAAAACGGCGTGCACAAAAGTTGAAAAGGTCTTCCAAGGAGGGACCTAGCAGTTCCATTACCATTACATTGTAGTCTCCCTCTGAACCACACCATTTTATTGCAGGTATGCCAACTATTAAAATAACACCATAAAATATTTTAGGCATTTCAAAAATGTATTCATGATCATACTCTTAATCAATCTTATAAAATCTGTTTTAAAGAACTTTTATATGCAATTATTTTGTTTTGTAAAGTAAAACCTTCATAGCTTTGTTAGTGTTTTTTTCTTATTATTAATGATTTTATATAACTGTTTCAAATATAAAATAAATGCTAAATCTAATTATTTTTACACAATATAAATTTTTAGTTGTTTTGGAATAAAATTTACTTACTGTAAAAGTTGTTTTGTGTTGTTTTCACATAAATGAAATCAAATTGAGATATACTATGAAATTCATGAATAAAATGCTACTATTTATTTATTTAATAGTAAAAATGTAGGTTATTTACAGGTAAGACGTTTATTTTACTTATATAGTTGAAAATAGTTATAAATTGAACAATTTATAGTATAGAGCAGGTTATCTCATGTCAGTGTAATGATGTATAAATGATAATATACTTACTGCCTCCTTGCATAAGTTTATAAAATTTACTCTCTATGTGTAATTGTGGATGTCTTGTTTTTTTGCATTCTAATTTGATAGCTACTTCCTTTTTTGTTACAATATCTGTGCCTAAAAACATGATGACCTTTATCAAATACTAATATTACAATTATCAACACAACTTAAGATTAATCCTTAGACATAAAAATGTGCAATGTTATAGATTTTTGTATAAAATATTTTGAAAGGCAACAAAATATTTATATATTTAAATGAGGTTAAATTACTATCCTTGCTGTCATGGCTACTTCTTGTAAGGAAGCATTTGCTTCCTTATCATTGAGCAATTTTTAGAAATCTTAACTCTTTGAAAAGTCAATAAAGAACTCAAGCATTTGCCAGTAGGTTTTCCTTAAATATTTAATTTATAATCAATAATAAGTGACATACAGCATCAAGAGATGAGTTTTTAAAAGTCACATGTTATCATTTATTTAAAAACAATAATATGAACATTTGCTTTGGGTATCATAAAATAAATATATTGTAAGTAAACCCCTCATTATCTAATGATCATATACCATGAAAGGAATTGTAGCTATTTCGAAACAAAAAAAGTGCAGCTGGCCTACAATAGTAACCATCTTTCTTTGTTTACAACAATTTCATTTTCAACTTACCTAAATAAATGTCCCCGAATGATCCTGATCCAATTTTACGACCCAGTCGGTATTTATTACCGACACGAAGCTCCATTTTGAAATTTTGCATTATGTGAAATTACTATAATATCACTGACCACCGATTCATTACAGGACGGCCATATTTGCGATAGACGCAGATCTTTATTAAATTGGTCTCTTTAAACTAGACAAAAATACATTAAACTTTAACTCAACTGTAATTAATTGTTTATCGTTTGTTAACAGCAAATTATAACATAAGCTAGATTTCTTTCACAAATAATATAACAGCAAAATTATTTCACTTTTACATACACGCACCTACGAGGAATTTTTGTATCTCAAGTATTCATTCAGTCATTCAACTCAATCTAATATTCATTCTCTAGCATTTTCTCATTCACAGATTATACTATTATGTTAAATTATCATTCATTCGTTCTTAAATGTTGCGTTCAAATAATATTAATTATTTAATAATGTAAAAGTAAAATAAAGTAACAGCCTGTAAATGCCCAAAAGGTGGGCAAATACCTCCTCCCTTCCAGCATCCAAATAGGTCTACATTTTTAATGTCAAATAGTAACATATCATTCTTGACATATAATATATAAAAATTAATTAATGTCATTTCATGTTTGTTCAATTTTTATTTGTAATAAATTGATATAGATAAATAAGAGACACCATTGAATTATGGTTGAAATATTAGATTGGAAAAGAGTTTTACTAGTGGCCTTACACTCCATAAGATCACTTTTATGTACTAGTACTAATGTAACTCCACACGAAAGAATGTTCACTCATGTTCGAAGAACTTCGAATGTTGAATCATTACCTTCTTGGATGTTAAAACCAGGAGTAGTACTAATGAAAAAGAACGTAAGAGCTACTAAATACGATCCAGTAATTGAAGAGAGTTACATCAACCTAATTCCCAATATTCGTATGTAAGATTGCCGGATGGAAGCGAAACTATAGTTTCTAACAGACGTTTAGCTCCATTACCAGAAAATTTAGAAGACACTAATGATAACCAAGAAATTCAAAATCTGGAAAATGCTGATCAAAATGAACGACATGATCTCTCTATTCCTAACGAAGATTTTTTTTTATTACGATCAAACTCATGAACTACCGTCTACTAGTACGTCATCCACACAACGTCGTAACAGCGAAGAATGCCGAACTATTTAAACGATTACGTTTTGTCTTGGGAGGGGGGCGGGGGGGCGGGGGGGGGGAATGACATATAATATAGAAAAATAAATTAATGTCATTTCATGTATGTCTAATTTTTATTTGTAATAAAACCATAATTCAATGGTGTCTCTTATTTATCTATATTATTTCTGTAGTTATAAAATGTCATTGTTAATAGTTAATTGATTTTGGCACTCGGAATGCCGATAAGTTTAGCCAAGCCAGCTAATTATGACAGGTATTTTACCTGATGAGCATGACAAAATTAGTAATAAGTACAAGTTATTAATATAAAATAGTATGAACGTCACATTTTCTTTGTTGGTAAAATATCATTGACTAGGACGGACGGACCGAGATTTCCATAGCTAAAAATATTTGCTTAAGAACGTACGAAAGAGACCACTATGACACGAATTAACGTGATCAATCAGATTTTTTAACAGAAGACATGCGTCTCTTTCCATGATTCTGATTAGTTCAATATAAAATCAAGGCGTTGGTATAACATCGTCGTCGCCAATAGAATAGCAGAATAAGCTTGGAGAAAAGAGACATACCGATAACGTCTCTTTCAACAGATTGATCAATTTTTGGAAGCTTATTTTCGTGAGGCCGCGTTTAGATGTATCTTTTTCGAAATTTGCGAGGTACTATTTTTATATTCTGTTAATGGTAAATATTATTTTTTATATAATTATATCACAGAAGTATTTTGTATTACACTATAATTAATAAAACGGGACATAAACTTTACTGATATTTTAGTTTCACACAAAGAGAGAAAGTTCTACTATATCTTTTCAGCGTCTATTTATATTTACCACGTAAGTGGTACTTATTGTAACGTTTACTTATACTTTGTTTTAGATATGTACATAAACTAGTTATTCCGATAAAAAGCATAATCATAAGATTTTAATTTATAATAATTTGAATAAATGGTCCCATTTAATGTCACTTCTGTGATGGTGTTTTATTTTTAAAGTAGTTTTCTTATGAAAGGGATTAGCAAAATCTGATTTATTTTTTATACGAGGGAATTTCTATTTCTAAATAATTAACGTTATAATACTGATAGTTACCAAAATTCTGTTGGAAAAATGATATAGTAGCCATTAAAACCACTTTGTTACATTTTTTAGTCAGTTGTAATTATTATTCCGTCGAACCTTACATTTTTGCTATATCTATAGTAAAGAGTATACAATACTACGCAAAAAGAAACGAGATTTCAATAGATAAAAACATATGTATGACGAATGTGCTAACAACAACAAATATTGTAATAACTACAAGTAAAGTAAAATGTACAAAGGCGGTCTTATCGCTGAAATAGCGATTTCTTCCAGACAACCTTTGGGCATAGGACACAGCATATCAAGCAGCAATCAGCAGGTTGAAGGTGTACAAAGCATTAATTTGTAACGTCATGATTTATAGACAATATTGTTATGGTAGCCATATGCGTAAACGATTTCTTCGAACAAATTTAAATTAAGTTAGATTAGCAAAACTATCTATTAAACAAACAACTGAATTGAGCGAAACTATTGTTAATAAATTTAATTCAATTCAATTAAATTCTTTGGTTAATGGCTTAATTACATACATTTCAAATACAACGACAAACGTCAATTTTAGCGGTAGTTTTTTAATTTTATCCTACCTGCTGTTTTTTACTGCTATTTTGATGTAAATCGCCATTACACGTTAGCTTACTCGACTTCGATTTGTTTTGTAGTATTGAAGCAACACCACGTTGATTTACAGTTTGTCAGACCAAAGACTAAAAATTTAATAAAAAGGACATTTATAGCTATGAAATAAAAAACGGAAAATATAATTTTAAGGTGTGTAAATATTTACTTTCAATGACGAATCTTACTTAATCCTAACATTTTTAGTATTGAAAATTAAATTCAATTAATATTCAACAAAATTTAATTAATTTTCAGCTGAGAAAACTTTAAACATTAACGAAGTTTTGTTTAATTTGATTCAGCTTTCCATTATCTATTCGGGCCAACCGGCGCGATGTAATTCAAAATAAAATATCAGGTCTCTAGGACACTATAACTTTTAAAAATCACGCTAAGTAACTTTAAAATAAAATAGACAAAATGTATTGCGTATTAAGTAAGTTGTGACAGGTTATACAATAGAAAATTATATAATATAGTGGGCCTACGCAAAAAGTAGTAAAGTATTTAACATATTAAAATTTACATGCCACTACTAGTCACTACACACTAGAAATCAAATATGAATGAACTGAACATCACGTTTGTCTTTAATATGCGTTACGAAGTTTTCACCCGATATATAAAAGAAATGAATTTCTGATTTGACGTTGTCTTTATTGCAATATGATATTTATATCAAATAAAAATGGCCGAGACACAAAGCGATGAATTTTAAAATGCTAAGGCATTTTTATTATAAGACCTTAGAAACGCCGTACTTATGCCGTTAAAATTATCTTGAGTAACATTCAAGCTTGGAAAAGTGCTACCTACTTAAATATCTTCACGAATAAATTTTACGGCAGATATTTGTGCTTATTTTATTTAATCAAAAATTACCTTCTCAACTAAAAAAATTGAGGGAACCACAAAAAAAATATCGTTGAGTTTTCTTCTCCAACTTGTCGCTAGTAAATATTATATGTAATATTTACAAAGAATTGTATACATATTACTATCGAACAGTTTTTAAAAATGTGATATTTTTAAATAGTCAGTCAATATACGGACTTTTACTTTACATGGTTTACATAGTTCAGTTACTTGTATTTACAACCTGTTTTACAGAACTTTTATGTAAGTAATTATCCATTGACTTTGTGCGCAATTTTCCTTTTCAATTTTCTATGTATATTTTATAAATTATTTGACTATTACTAATTACCTTGTAAAGTCTACTTAGTTGTAATAGTTGTCTTTTTTATCTTCGGCACAGGTTACAGTGAGTTTTGTATCATATTCAGAATGTACAGCTTAGTTTGTGGAGGATGAAAGACCCATAAAGCTTAATATTTTATAAATGGATACCTAAAATGGATAAAAGTACTCACATATCTACAAAATTTTTAAGCGACCTTCGCAACGACTCGGGAAAGAAGAGAAAAATAATTATAACCATTAAAATCGTAAAAAAAATGTCTAAGAATAAAAAGTAGATTTACTGAAAGTATATTACGAAGTAAATTTAATAATTTTTATTATATGTATATCGTAGTTTTTTTATATCGTTGTTGGATTTTGTGGGCTTAATGACTAATTATTTCGTTCATTGATACTATAAAAAGTAATTTTAATAGCAGCGTCCATTAAAAATTAAAAACATATTTTTTGCATATCAATTTTATTACCATAGTAAATCATTATATTTTCGGTATTTTTGCCACGTCGTTTTTTTAAATTTGTATAATAATATTTTTTAAGATCTTAATACTAATTTAAATCACAAAATGTATATTAATATTAATAACACTATACATATGATCAGACAAAATGCGAATCACAAATTGCTTGCATCTACAATAATATATATTTGAACTTACATACAATCGGTAACTATAAATTGAGATTACTTTAATTGTAATTAAATAAGTACCTACAAAATAAATCATGACGAAAACGTTTATTTCCTACAATATTTATTTAAAATAGAGGGCTTTCTTTTTGTCTTAATATTTTTCAAAATAACCATAACACGGTTTTTATAAAATTTATATAATAATATAGTTTTTTTTTATTTCGAACAAAATGAATTGACGATATACCTGTACAACTGTTCTGAAATATATATTTACTAAAATATATCTTTACTTAAAATACCTAATTGGCACCGAGAGAGAGAAAGAGAAAGCTGCTTGTGGAATAAAAATAAAAACAAATATAAGGATAATGTAATGTAATGAATGTTATATTATATAAGTCGGTGTGGTTGTGTATCTAGTGTACTCAAATACTCGAAGTTAATAAGTATCTCATACAAAGCCAAATGCAGTACAAAAATATAGTATAAAAATAATTATTGATTTTTTAACATTAGAATTTGCAGGGCAAAATAAATATTTATTTTTCATTTGGTTTTGTTTCGCAGTTTTTTAATGATTTTAAGTTTAACTTTATGTTTAGTGGTGAAGATTTTATCTCAAAATCATAAGATGATTCATTGTATTGTATGTTAAAATCAATATTAATATCTGCGAAAGCCCAACATCTTTTCTATTTTTAAATCAGTTTTGGTATTGCAGGTACAATAGTAACCAATAAATTTATATTTTTTTTGTATTTTTTTTCTTAAATAGCATTGTTAATTTCAATGTCATAAATAACCGTTTCATGCAAGTAAATCTACGACTAGGTAATATAGTATGTTTGTTCTGTCTCGATGTCCATACATTGCCAGGTAGTCGTAGGATTGACTTAAGGAGCACGAAGGGAAAAATATTTAGAATTAACATTATCGAACGTTATCTCTACATATTTTTCTACCCTGAACTAAACTCGTTTATTCGGGTTTCTATCCTTTCATGCTATCCGTGTATTATTTTATGGGCCCGTTGTTTAGGAAATGTTGCGTCGTCAAAGGCACCCGCTTGGCACCGACGATGGCTCCTCTGTGTCATGCTCATTCGGCAAGTTGTTGTTATGTTCTTGCTCCCTGCTTAGGACGAAAACAGGTTCCACATTTTCGTCATCACTGTTAAATCTGTAAAACACGTACTCAATATTAATAAATTTATAATTTAGTTGCAAGTCACAACCTAAAAAACTACCTAATTAATAAAAAAAGCTTACAGGTAACGAGGAACTTCACCCCTCATGGTGCATATGGCATTTGTCAGGGCTTTCACATAATTTTTGGCAAGGGTTAATGTTTCTATCTTCGACAGACTCCGGTTGTCCTTTTTAACGTGTGGAATAACACGACGGAGATCCTGAAATTAAAAAGCAAAAATTATTGTAATAAAATTATTGCAAACTTAATAATAGAAGTAATAGTTTATTGGTTAAGAAATTTTCGCTATCTTGATAATTGCATAATTACCTCAAACGCACGATTTAGCGAATGCATCCGCATTCGTTCCCGTTCATTGCTTTCTAATCTACGCAAATTGCGCTCGCGAGCGGATATGCCACAGCGGCGTCGACGACCGGGTCCACTGGAACCACTTGTGGTTCCCGAAGATGAGGAGCTTGCCGGTGTCCGCCGAGGCCTGCACACGCGCCGGGGAACTTGCTCGTCACTACCACTGCCGCTGTCGTAGAAATCTAAAACATTTGTTTATCGTGTTTATTATGGTTGAAGTGAAAGTTGCCTCTTAGCGAAGGAAAGCAATCTACTTAAATAAAGTGTTCGCTTTATATAATGAGATCTATTATATAAAAATGTGGCGAATTGTATATGTAGTTTTAAAAATAAGTAATAAAAGAATCCTTATTGTGTTTTTAAATAAAAAGAGATAACGAATTATATGAAAAGAAAACCGTTAGTATATACTAAAGCGTGGGTTGGTATTAAAAAGCACCACTTGTCTTATCTACATTATCTAAATCAATACGTCACTGATTATTTTAACTTTCGAATCTTGGTAATAATAATAAAAAAATTATAAGTGATTAGTTTTAATTTTTTATCTTTATAATCGGTTTGGGTTAATTTGATGATGTAGTGTTTAGGTAATACCTGATAATTATTTGTTTGTTACGAATTATTAATTCGTGTTAAAAAAATATTTTGTTATATGCAATAACATCGTACCATAATTATTGAATTTCGTAATTTTCCTATTGCCTACAACTTTTCAGATACCTATATCTTAATCAACAAACATTCTTAATAAATCCGCATTAAGTAAAAAAAAATGCTTATGATAATAATTTTTAACAACTTTTACATTTTTCAAAAAAAAAAAATCTTTTTAAATAATTTTTACCAACTTTTATTTTTTTTTAAATAGTCTTTTAAAAGTCTTATGGTTCTTTTACACTAATTGCACAAATAGTAGGTAAGTAGTAGTAACAACGTTAAAAATAAAATTTTTTCGAGTTCCTCTTTTGAAGAGTATCAGATTAATCGGCTAGAGATATATCGGGACGATCTCAAATAGCAATTAAAGTAGTACATTGAGAGCACTTGAACATTGCAAGTGACCTGGTCGAAACTTGAGTGTTACGTGACGCGACTACACGCTTGATAAAGTATTTGCGTAAGAGCAGACTAATCGATTTTAACGCGCAGCTACGGGTGATTTTCGTAACACTGTTATAAGCCTCGTCATTTGCACCGATTTTACACGCGTGGTAAAAACGGATATGCCGTTAAGTGAGAATTACAATAGTAATTTAATTTACACTCGTAATTTATATAAAACAATTTCGTAACCCAATTACAGTCACCTAGGTAACCTAATTAAAGGTGTGAGTGTCAAAAAAAAGGTAATAAGTAAAATTATTTTAGGTATAAAAGCAAAAATTAAACAATTTATGTAAATCTTATGAAAGTGTATGAGAAAAACTTACAAATGTAATTCTCGCCATAGATTATTCGAGTAGTAGAATGTAATGCGGTTAATTTTTTCCATTAAACTAAAATCTAGTATCTGGGTTTTGCATAGGTTATTGAGTAATTAAAAACCGATCAAGTGCAAGTGTTCCGTACGCACAATCTGTGTTCCGTACTAGATAGACTTTATAATTATAAATCTATGTACTTATTTTGTTCTGACAGATTTGTGTATTGTTATTAAGATAATTACTAGTACCTATGTAGTTTTGTATATTATTCAGTTTCGATTAATATACCTAGTAATAAACAAAGAAAAAATAAAACTAGGACAATAATTAGATTTTAACGTAATTAACATATCGAAATTACGTCGAAATCGCGCATGTTACTACTATGGCTTAAATCAATTATCTTAAAATATGTCGAGCAACATAAAATCAGGCGCCTGGTTAACCTTCTCATATTCACTCATAATAATCATCAAGCCATTAAGCGTTTATTTAGGCGTGAAGGTCAGCTATAAAAGTCAATTAATATTGTTATCGCCGTTGATTAAAATATATGTAAAGACATGACCAGATTTAGGGGTTTTGGCTTCTTTCTAAAGGGGATTAAAGGCCCTCACAAAAAAGGCACCTCTATAGTACTTACGACTTTTTAACCCAACGCAAAAAGAGGGGTCTTTTGAGTTCGACGTGTGTATCTGTGTATCTAAATATTTGTGTGTCTGTTTATGGCATCGTTCCTAATGATTAATAAAAGGACCAATTTAGATGCGCTTTTTAAAATTATATTAAAAGTTTAAGAATCTTAGCTATAATTTATTTAGACATTTGCAGGTCACAAGCTCTTTTCTAGTTGTTGAAAGGATCTGAGCAACTTCTACTGCTCTTATCGATTCGAAAAAGACTATACTATGACTTTAATGAATTAGCAAGATATACAACGCCTCACCAACTTATAGCGGAAGTATCGTATAGGGGTTCGTCGAAGATGATTGTCGGGTTGATTTTTGATTATTTAAATTTTATCTTATTGAATTACTATTAATCTTATTTTAAAAGACACATGTAATATGTTTTGTTCGCCTTGAAATATTTTTTTCGAAGACTATAATTTTTTTCGGCCAGACAAAGAATTATTCGAGGCCTACAATGCACCCGAAAAAGGTCTAAACGTACCTCCAGCTTGCTCGATTTTTATATCGGCTTCTTCTTGTTTGCTATCATAATACTCAGAGGCACCGTCCTCGTAGCACAGCATCATTTGATCGGGAGATGCCGCTTCTGAACCACCGCCTTCAGCGCTGGCCCATTGAGGCATTTTGTTCCCTGGAATTAAGAATAGCGTTTTATAATTACAATCTCTTGAATTTTGTATTATGTGTTAAAAATATATATAAACAAGAAAAGTTAAATGTTGGTAGAATTCCCAGCCCTACATTGGAAAAAACATAATGGTGATAAGCAGTTGGTATTAGGCATTGCAACTTAGATAAACACAAAAACACAAACTGTTCCTGTGTAAAATAAAAAAGAGAACCAACATCAAAAAATAATCAAACACGAGTAAACTAAAAAACATTTTAAAGTCTGTGCCAGTGAGAACACAAAAAGTTTTACTCTTCGAATTCACCCTACTATAGTCTACTTTTGTTTACTTGTCTTATTACAATTATGCATATTTCTTCTAGCCACACATAAGAGTTAAATATAAAATGTTTAAACATGTGTAAAGTGTGAAAAGTGAAATTTAGGTTAAAAATATCTATAAAAAATGTAAGTTAGTATATAGTCTTATAATACAATTAGTACAACAAATAATTAGTACCCTATTGCGAAGCCTGTCGCGAGTAGTTAAATACTTTTTAATCTTCTAACTTTTATCCTAGGTTTTAAACGAACGCGGGCGGGGCACCTCGTCGCCAGGCAACAGTGCCGCCGGCGCCTCGGTGGCGTCAACGACAAATGACATTAACATCCATGCCTTTACTTCAGTGAAGCTAAAGGACATAATTGCTATATACAAAGTAACTACTGGATGTAAAAATTATAATAGTATCTTTACATCTTGACGGACAAAATTATGTTGTTGCATATTAAAATAATGTAAAGTATCATTTTTACGTTAAATGTACTCAAAACAAAACTCCATCTGAATTGTAAACTTATTAAGTAGAAATTTAATCTTAAAAAACGGGGAATTTATACAAGTCTCCTGTGGAATGGGGGAGAAGGCCAGGCTTCCGGCTCTCTCACTCACTACCTGAAACTACACGACATAAGCTACTTCACGTCGATCTTCTATGAGAGTCGGGTGCCGCCAAGCCAGCCCGTATTAAAGCTTAATACGAGCGAAATTTTCTATTTGCAATCTTTAGCTTCAATTAAAATTGCATAAAATAAGAAAATGAGGTTTTTAATTTATTTCAATTCAATTTAATCATACCTACGTCGCTTACAATTCAATTAGATCCAAACCTAAATTGTCACCTCCCGTGTATCTTTAATTACTCAAGCTAACAATACAATAAACGTCTGGGTAGTAAAACGTCACCAGATGAATTTGTTGAGACTTCTTGTACGAATACAGAACTGCGTCATGTAGCATAGCTATAACTATACTCAGACAGATTAAAACAGTTTTACTTTTCTTTCAAATTTTTACTCTATTGTTCACGCTTATCTAAATCGAGAATTACACTTATAAGTTTTGCTCTCAGACTTTCATAAAGATTTGCATAATTTATTAGTCGCTGCTACATCTTAAAGAATTTATTGTCAGTGCTTTATTTTGATACGCACAGCTTTCGTAACTATTTACTATGTAACTATTAACATGCCTTACACTAACTTAACACTTGCACTTCTCGTATTTTTCATAAATTTTACAACATACATGATCTTGTATTGACAATAACAAACACAAAAAAAGACTAACACTAAAATTTAAGTGTATTTACACTGGAATCTATGATCGAAACAAAGGAGAGGTCGCATTTCTGATTTTACATAAACTTTTAAAATATAAGAATTAACTCAATGAAACGAAAGTAATATTAACTTGAGAATTTATAAAACATTTCATGTACAAAATATGAATATGTATGTATATCATAAAAGTCGGAATCTATTAAAAAAAACCATATATAACTAATAACATTCCAATTATTTATTTACGTTCATACAAAAATGAGGAATTATATGAGAGTGAAAGAGAGAGGGGCATAATATTCAGTTAATAAAATATTATTGTAATAAGAAAATAGTAATATGTATTTTAAGCGCTGCGTCATAACGAAGATGTGGGTTGCCACGTGTCAATACACGTAGCTCTACGAGATATGCTACGCTGCTACGAACGTTTCTAACGGTAAATGTATAACGTGCGTTATGTATTCTTACTTATTTCTTATTCTACCTATACTATTATATCACTGTAATTGTATATTTGTTCAAGCATCTTGACACATTTTATTAAAACGACTTTCCGTTTCAAGTTTATACGTAAATAAATTAATGTTATAAAATCATTATTTATAAGAAGAAAAATATTTTTGAAGTAAATCAAACTGAACATTTTAATCCCCGATCAAAAAACAGCGGTGGTTTAAGTTTGACGAGTGTATCCGTTTGTCTGTGTATATGATTAATGCGGAATCGTCCCACGTTGGTTTTTCTGTTAAAAAACTACTCTCTAGTTTTTCAATGAAGCAAACCTTCTAACTAACAAACGTAATTAGCAAGTTGAATAAAAGCTTGTAGATGGAAAATTAATTTTTGAAATTAATCTTTAACAATAACTACAATTTATATAACATTTCACTGTAATCGTATAACTGAAGTAAACCTTTATTACATTACTTACTAACGACTTACGTGAAAATTACTACTAATGACTTAACGTGAAAATTGTTGTTATCACTAAAATAATTGAAATTGAAACATCAAATAGATCATCAATACAATAAAAACATCTACATACGAGTACATTACATTTTTAATATATTAATTGCTCCAGGTTAAGAATTTAATTATTCTTCCCATTTTTTAAACAAGATTTTACATGTAGCATAACTTGGCTTATTTATAATAAACTTTTAAAATATACCAATTAATATCTCAAAAAACTATCACAAATAACTACAATGCTATGTAAACGTACAGTTTATGGTTTTAATAATATCCCAAGGGAATTAAATTACATCATTCGGATTAGCTTTTAGAAATTCTACATAGTTACATAATTACACTATTAACGAAGTTTGTAATCGTTTAATTATAATCTCACTCATCCACATTTATTCTGCCCCGCTGCTTTGGGGCTAAAATAAATGGGCTGTTTATCAAAAAAAAAAATCAAATTAGTAGACCCAAAGATTAGCACGTTAAAGAAAACAAAAAAATTCTTTTAATTTATAAGAGTATAGTAGGGGAGAGGTGGCATGAAAGGGACAGGTTTTGAAAGGGACAAATGGAATTAGTCTCGATTAGAACGCAGTATTAGATTTTTGATTTTTACAATCTGACAACACTAACATATAGACAATATTGACCTAACTGTCACTTAGTTGCCAAACGTAATAAAATGGCAAACCTTTGTTGAATATTTTGGTAGACAAAAGTAATTTATTTAAGGTTTTTTTAGATTCGTGTATTAGATTATTGTTATCGTGTTTCCTACTGGTTGTCTTGAAAACTAATTTGTAGTTTTAGTACATAAAAGTTGAGTATATAATGGCATAAATTTGTTGGATAATATTTTTTATTGGAAGGTTATTTTTGCAAATGCATGTTAGTCTTGAAAGGGACATGCCTTTCATGACTGACTCTTTGATGATTTGATTGTTGAAGCGATGTATGTGGGTAATTGCTGTTGTTTTGTCCCATTCAAAACTGGGTAGTTTTGAATGGGACAAAACGACAGATTTTTTATTTGATTATCATGCTGAATTGATCCAAGTAAAAGTGGTTTTTCATTTGTTTTTCTAAAGATAAATAGATATATTTGAAACGTAGATGAAAGTTTTTATTTATCACTAGTACGTTCCCTAATATCTGCACTTAAAGAATTTTGTCCCTTTCATGGCACCTCTCCCCTAGTACGAGGTACAGATCACCTTATACTTATGTACGTTTCGACAGAACTGATGTGTTCTGTTGAGTGACACGTGGTACTAAAGTAAAATCGTGACCACGATATATGCAAGTATGCCAAAACGTTGGCTATAATCAAAAATAAATTGAAACCATAAATTACGACCGTTAAATGTGCTAATGATTGATTCAAACTATTTTGAATTAATATCCTAAATATTTTATACAATTTTAAGTAAAGCATTCAAATCTTTAAATTATACTTTTTTAAAACATTTATATCACTGTATTTGTTGATAAACAAAGATAAAAAGTACATCGATAAAGAAACTATAAATTTATTTTGTTGTGGTAAAATTAAATGTTGCAATTATCATGATTGCTATAAACTATGAAACGTTATCAATTCTCCTTAAATAAAATATGAAAGTCGTGAATTAAAAATGCAGCAAACGATAAGAAGTCTCGTAACTTGGCATGTGACCTCCATGTTGTAAAAAAAGTCTGTAATAATTAAAAATATGTATATAAAGTGCTACTAAACTGGCGTCGTGTTTTAAAGTTTTATTTGAACTTTTGCTCATTATTATTAATTAAAAAAACCTACTAGTAATTGCAGTCAAAATGCACTCGACATAATATTATATGTATAATCAGCTTTTTAAAGAAATTTTAAGATTAATTGATCTGTTATCTCGGTACACTTAGGATTACATAATTAAATCCAAGTTTTCTACACTTTACATGTGCCTTATATGACCATTTGAATAATAAATCAATGTAATTTGTTATTAATTAATAGTTCACGATGACCAAATAAAAAAGAAAACTCTCTCTCAGCGAGTGAATGTAACCAATTCACGATTTAAATTATTCATAGAATGAATTTGTATTCCGTGCGGCATGGTCCTTATTTTGAGACAGGTCGACTATGTCACCAGTATTTTTATTGGAGAAATTGTTATTTAAAGTGATTATTCGAATTTCGACATAAGGTTTTTTGTACACGAATGGAATTATTATATATAAACGTTCGATTTGTAATATCTTTGTTTTTTTTTATGATATTTAATTGTGCATTAACTTCCCTTTCAACTTTTATATTTATTGGAATAGACATTAAAATTAGACAGATAAAATTTTATTGAACATTAGCTGCCTTACTATAAAAAAATTAAACATACGTTAAACGCCTGTCTATAAAATCCTGTACTAAAAATCCGTGTCCAAAAAGTTTCGTTTTTAACATATCCTTAAAACTTATTTTAGCTGTCAAATATAACGTGTGATATTTTATTTCTTTATAATTTTACACGCAGTGTAGCAATTTTTACAACATTTTAAACAATGTTTAAATTTTAAATACTGTTTAGCTAGACACGTGTTGAACATGGTTTTATTTCATCTTTAGTAGTAAAGCAGTATGTTTTTAATGTTTTTTTGTTCTAATACTGCACAAAAAAGTCATGTAGAGTCTATGTCGCAGGCAACAACTTTAATAAGACGTTCAATAAACATCCTAGTCTCAACTATCGGCCTGAACAATATACAGCCATACTGTGTATTACAGTATTTAAAAAACTGGCTGGTTGATGCTTAAGCCATTCATACAATAGGATGAATAGAAAAAAGAAGAAATATCTGACATTAGAAATTTTTTATTTAATTATTTTAAAATATAAGATAGTGTTGTTTGGAAATTAAATCCGAATCGGCTAACCAGGACTCCACCTAGTAATGGTCTATTGTACCCTTAGAGTGTTTTTATAATACCGGTGGCTCGGAGGGGAGCATGGTTGACGTAACCAAACGCAGGCAGCGTTTGGTTACGTCAAAGCGGAGAGGCTCTCATCCCGCAGCGCCAGAGACGTAAAAGACCCTAATTAATATTATAAAAAAGTTTATAAATTTTAGCTACCCTAATCTCAAAAACCTATTTATAAATGAATAGGCTAGGCAAATAATTAAATGTTATCGATCCAAGTCATTTGCCTAGCTAAGTTATCAAATGGACGAATTCAGTTCGCTAGTTAACTGGTGCTGTAAAGTCACGAGGCTAGGCTGTTCATTGAACGACTTATTAAGCTAGTTGCCTGCGGCATCTACGTCTAAATAATTATATCAGTTTCAAAAATAGTGACAATTAAAGTACAATTAACAAGTTTTGTTAAATTCTCACCTATTCAAAAATATTGTTTTCACTAAGGTCAAATAAAACATAATACTTTATGTAAGATAAACAATGACAATTTGCGTCATACAGAATCAAGCACTTGTTTCAATAAATGCTCCTATTGTTAATAATATTCTGATAAAGTTCAAAATATTATATTTACATGAAACCAGTCAGCTATCTAGCTTTAATTAACTTCGATCTTGAAATCTATAAGGGCAGTTTAAAATGAATATGTTCAATTTCTTAACGTGCTCATAAGAATCTTTACGGAATATATTAATGTTAAAATAATATAATATGACGAAATACGTAAATTTTGAACGCATTTAATAAATAATTATCTTTACTCTAGCTAGAGTCCAGAGACGATTGCATAGACAAGTAAGTTTTCATAATTCATTAATTGTCCATTTTTAACATTTTTGTCAATATATTTCTAATTTTGCATTTCTTAAATACATAGATAAAAATTGTTTTATATGTATTTTGGACTGCAAACCTTTTGCGTTATAAGGTGTGCAAAACTAATAAATTGAAGAGTGTGTTTGAATGCGCTAGTCAAAGGATTAGATAAATCGTTTATTGAGGAAAGGTATGAGCTGTATAAAATCACGCTGGAATTCATAAGAGCGTAGCAGAAACAACAAATGCGAGTTAAAACGCGTGGAACGCTTAGTAAAAAAAATACATACATACCGCATTTGCATACAGACAAGTAACAGTATTATCGCACTAAAGACGAGGGAGTTCGTTAGGGCGACCGGTTATCTGTTATCATTTACGATATCCTACATCGTGTCGGAAATTGTGGAACTTGTATGAACGTGAAATTTGATCCAATAAAGGTGATACAATAAGCTGAATCTTTTAAATCGTAGAGTTTTCTACGACGAATACAATGCGTATAATTAATATGATTCTGAACTCGTTTGTAATGATTACATAAATTCAAACAGCAACTATAAGAACGCGTTCAATCGTTGACATTTGCTTGGCATTTAAAACAACGGACAATCAGTAAGGCCAACTTGCTTCTAGATGTAACGTAGTCAGAAATATCGAATTATTTATTTATTACTTTCCTTATAGTAGGTATATTTTAAAATATTTATATAGCCAAACATAGAACCATTTTTTTAAGTCGGTTAAAATATTAATATCTAAAAGATATTTTCTCCACACAAACGTTCGCAAAATCATTTCGTTTGTTAATTAATTTAAAATATTAATAAACTTTTTTTTTCTAATAAAATGACGTATCGAGTGCCATGTCCAGTTAATAAATACGTCATCGAGAGCAGCGTGGCGAACGACCTTCACCAGCCGTACCATACACTTTCGCCTTGCCACCACCGTTAACCACTTATATCTCATATTGTTACTGAATAAAAAAGAAATAAGCAATATGTAACGTTGAAAACCATTTTCCTCATAATTTAGCCCGATGCGCGTAATTTTACACCGATATAATAAAATTTTGAGTTCGTATATTAAGTTTTAAGTTAATACTTATTCTTTGAATTCCCTTATTTTTTTATTTCCTTATTGCAATTTACGCTCCAATTTTTCTTCTATCTACCTACTAACTACCTTCTAAAGTCTTCTCTTTATAGTGTGGATTTTTTAAGTCATAGAACTGCACTATTAGTGGTATATAAGTAATAAATGTCGAGCATGTAAATCGTTATATTTATGTGCACAAGCCTTACAACGATATTGGAGAAAAATTCTAAATTGAAACTCTAGGGATACGATTAGCAAAGAAAACTTACAAGATACTTTATCCCTTTCACACGCGATTACACGCATTGCAATTTGCAATATTACTAAAGTGTAAAATCGGTAAAGCAATACTAGTATTTCCTAATTCAACAAATTAGAACACACCTATATCATAAATTGTAGCACTGTAAGACGACTTTTGATATGACGCAACTCGTATCTAGATCGGTCTCATTTTTTACCCTTAACAATTTATACTGAAAGTATATCGTATTTTTAGAATCATTAATAAATCAATAATATTTTATGCGAATAAGCTTGAATACTATTCAAGCTTATTCGCATAAAATATTATTATATGATAATAAATTATTTTTTAAAAATTGTGAAAGTTACTTTTACAGTGCAAGTATGTTATTTTTTTTTTCTAATATTCAGAGTTAATTTTATGAATGGACGTATAATATATACAATTACACGTACACTATATTATTTAAATCAATTAGTAATTGATAATGAATATTAATTACAATTAAATAATAACAAAGTGCAAAAAGAACAATATGACTTAATATATTATATTAAGAATATAATAAATGACTTACATGTGATTGTTAAGTTATCGTTTCATAAGAGTTGAACGATAACATCTTCTCCGAATGTTATTGGTACGTGAGAGTATTTAACTAGTACACGCGTACGTATCGGCGGCGCTGTATGTACGTGTTTCAATGTAATTAATTACACGCAAACCATTTTCAATATCGTTTGTAACGGAGTCAGCTGATCAAATAAAGAACAAATGAAATAATTGTGTTCGCTGGTTTATAATATAATCACACATTTTTTTAGAAATTAATATTTATAATGTTTACATTTCATATTGTTTTTTTTTTGTTATTTGTCATTAAGAATGATTAAAGTTACATTAAAGAATTTATTTCGATTGCAAGATTCTACAATGTTTATTAAATGATATGCTCGACTCCAAGAAGGAGGAAAGAGGCACAAATGCCTTCATTTCCTTTCACCAGCAGTATCCAATATCTAACACGCATAAGCACCGGCAGGGGGATTGCAAGGGAGTGCACCTCTACCCCTCTAACAAGAAGAAATTATAACATTTTTTCCAAAATAATAATGAATTTAGAAGAACGATACCACTATCGCACTTGCTTAAAATAATTCTACCGGCGCTCATGGATTGATACTACGAAATATATCAACATACCTGTAGTTGTATGTACGCAGCTTACTTAATTATTACTTAGTTAAAATTATTGATTAATAGTTAGAACTTTTACCTATAAATGTATAAAATTTCGTTCCTCTAACATTTTTAATTCCTGAGATAGAAATGATTATGCTATTCTTAAGTAACTTCCAAAAAGAAAGAGTTTCTTAATTCATAGGGGACTTTTTATTGCATGTTCACCGATTAGTCAAAAACGGCTTTGCCGATTCAGTTAATTATGTTTTTGCTTGATGTTGGATATACTCTACCATCAGTCCCATAGATAGTGTTTTGGTTTTAACCAATTGTAATTGTGAATCTAAAGCTAGCAAATTCCATTCTTTTAGTATCCATGTTTATTATATTAACACATTTTTTTATATATTCAAAATAATAACGAGAAGCTTTAAAAGTCTATATTTTATTATTAATGCTTTTTACTCTGTATGCTCGTACCTATTTATTATATGTAGGTATTAAGACTTATTATTTGAGTTTCTTTTTTTAGGTATTTTATAAAGCAATTACTTATTTACATTCGTTTTTAGACAATGTAGACACTAACTGCCATACTACAAGAGACGCAATAAAACCATGTTGAACACGTGTCTAGCTAAACAGTGTTTAAAAATTAAACATTGCTTAAAATACTAAATAAATAGCTTAACAGCGAATAAACTCATAAAAAACTTATTAATAAAATGTTATACGTTACATTTGACAGCTGTAATAGGTTTTAGACATCTATTAAACTCACTTAAACGTATGGTAATTTATATCTAAAGCATGTTTAACTCAAAACTGTCTTTAGACGCAGATTTGTAGTATGGATTTTTTAAAACACACGTTTAACGTCTGTTTAAATCTTTTGTAGTAAGGCAGTAATTTGTTACAGGTACATTTATGTCAATTTTAGCATCAGAATTGAAAGTGATGGTATTCGCTTTCGCTAGTGATTGTGTACTACTTCGAAAGTATTTACTGTCCGTATTTATATAATGTGTTAGTCGGAAACATAAGGAAGCAATTAAGTCGCTGAATTTGATATTCAGATGTTTTTAAAGTTTACATCTAGATAACGTTTTACTGCTTAATTTTGGATGACAAACATTTCAATTATTTTCGTCTCATGTAATAAAGGTACTAATTTTCATACCGAGCTACTTTCATGGAATTATTTTACAAATAAAGAACATTGTTAATTATTTTCGATGTAGACAGATATAGTGCTTCCTCAATACATTTTAATCTATAGCCTTAATATACTTAGATAATAAAATCGGCAATAAAACTGCCCGTGTTTATTTCAATGGGGATTATTCACTTATCTCAGGATTTTAATAAAGTTAATAACAGATATACGTTACCCGTAAAATCAAATATTAACAAAAAAGTTCGTTACATACCTTTTTGTTAATATTTAATCGACAGAAATTGTAATAAACATCATATTCTTGTTTTCGTTTACCGTATTAACACATACATATGTATGTAATACCGTATTCAAAAAATATATAATATTCATATAATGCAATGAAAATTCCTTAAAAGATTCTATTTATAAATTAAAATTGTGATATATTTCGAATTTTATTGATTAATAAGGTTTTACATCAAACATATGAGTTCTACAACCCACGTTTTTAGTTTAAAACTTCATATTGATTTATGACAAGCTTCAAAGTGATACGATAAAGTATTACTTATTTTATTTATCGTTATCGTGCATTAGTTACGTCTATTTTATATTTATGTGATTATAATTATTTTCAAAATAATAAATGTTTTATTATTAATAAAATATACGTAAACATACAGCCTGAAAAATGAAATTGTCGTAATAAACGTGAAAAATTTTAATGCTGATTCGAAATTAGATTTTATTGATAAAATTTAGGTAGTGGTAAATCGATAATATGTTGCGGTTAGGACTAAAAATTCTGTGAACTAAAAACGCAAACAATAAATGATTATCAGTATTACTTATTTTCCTGTACTTAATTTTACATAATGGTTACCAGCATGCATAGATAACATGTTTTGCAGTTTATGTATTATGCTGCAATTTTAAAATTATATGACAAGCTTCTTAAACTTTTTTTAACATTTTCAGGTTGAATTTGCGAATTTTTTGTAGTTAAGTAATTTGTGAAAGTGAACGTTTTGCATAATTTTGACGAAGATTTACATGGTTGCACATTAATTTATTAATTTTAACTCATAAGTTCAAAATATATCATAACAAATTTCGTTTACCACGTTATTAATAATCGTATATTATCTGATGAATGCTAGCCATAAGGATGCATTAAGTAACTAAATTGGAGCTCTTACAAGATGCGTTACAAATATTGTTTGTCAATCTATTCGTGTAATTTAACAAAGAATTTGCCTTTCACTTAGCATTCAGAACTGACACGTAGGTTAAATTTTTGTCTGACTCGGGATCAGAACTTACCTTGCAATGCCGCCGTGGTCGAGGTGCCAGGGAAGTGCACAAGATAAATTTCACTGCGTCATCATAGTTCAAACAAGAATGTAACTAGCGAAAGTGATAGTTTCCGCGTATCGGGGCGCGAGATGCGAATTAGTAAACGTGTCGGTAACGGCGCCGTACGGCACAGGCACTCACGGCGGCTATTCGACTCGTATTGGACTCTCCGAGCGAACGCGGCTGCGGGGCGATTGGAGCTTGCAAACTTAACTTGCGCGGGGCTCGACTTACGTCAGCACTCAGCACGAACAACCCCTAACGTAACTCATCCCCGTTCGACTGTATTACATTTTACTTGCACATCTCACATCTAATAATTCTATTGACGTCCTGCTCGCGCTAACGACATGATTGTACTAATTGATAAATAATGTGTAAGTTAACTAATTGCTGCGTCCACAACTCTAAATTGCAACCTTAGACAAGTTACAAATAAAAGTACAATGAAAAATTAATAACATTTACTGATTAAATTATATCAAAATATTATATTTTCAAGGCTGAACCAAATTATTCATACATAATTTAGATAAAAATATATAGTATCCTGATATCGATTTAGCAAATAGCCTTGCGGGCAATTTAGTAAAGAAAAGCATTTAAATGTTATATTGAATGAATCATTTAATTAGGATAAAATGTCATTGAAATATCAGATTTTTTTGATTTTACGAAAATAAATAACTATAAAATAATTTTATTAGATCCAAATATTTTTGATTAATAAAATATTTTTGATTATGATTATTTAAAAGTATATTCAAGTACTGTTAATTATTAATAGAAGGTAGTTAATTTTCAAGCAATCCTCATTTTGCGGTATTTAATATTAAGTCCTCGCCGTAGTAAACATTCAAAGCCCGTTCTTAGACCTGTTGCGCTAGTCTCAAATACTCGTTGATTAGCAACAAGTGTTTCGCCTACTACTTTCATTCGTGACGCAGTCACTGAAGCTCTAAAAAAATAAAAGAAGCGGTCAACAAATAAAAGTGTAGTATTATAACTTTTAACAGTCTATAATATCCTTTTAATGGGAAAAACTTATTACATTTCTCATTTCAGTCATTTTCCGAACAGTTGTTGCCATCTATCGGCATTTTCGTAAACTAACTCTTCTGTTGTATTTATTGATTTTTTGTTTATGCAAGGACTGAATGTATATATCTACAGATGCTGTCACGGCAAACATAAATGCTTATTATATTATAGTCATGTATCGGATTGATAACGTAGACTTTACCTATAGTCGTGAGTTTAAATAGGACAACCACTAAATTTAAATTTTTAAAAATAATTCTATTTCTAATCTACCGGAAAACTTTCCAGGAACTGTACTCAATAAACAGAAAGTCATCTTTGGGGAGATATTTTGAAACATGTAAACACGTCAATTAGCGGTGAAGCCTTTTTTAAAGGACGAGGTTATAAGCTTAATCAACTACGCGACCAATGCGGATGCATTCAGGTTTTCTTCCGATATATTCCTTCACCATTGAGTACGATTTTAATTTTAAAACATAGGTTGATAGCTATCTAAGCCTAATAGCCAATAACGACTAACAAATGTCATAGGAAAGCTTTTTTCACATCCTACAAATTTTACTGACGGGAAATCGATGTTGAAAAAAATGCAACGTAACTAACAGCAGCGCGAGTTGGATCTTTGATAACTGATGCGGTACTCCTACATTATATCTACATTAAATTTGACGGAACCAGTGAGAGAGCAGTTGGTGCCACGAGAAGATGTAGTAGGTTCAGCTGACGAACCGTGGCAAATTACCAGCGCAGACAGGTTAGATTTTATCAGGTGAATTCATTGGTTACGTTTTGTCACAAAAATATGATGAACATTTATAACACTAGAGCCACAAATATGTTGCCAGCTTGTAAATGCATAAAGGATGAAAAGAAATAGGAAGTGAGGGAAGGAAGAAGATGAGGGAGAGACTGTTTGACTATCTACATTTCTGCCCATTCTCCTAAAAAATCAAATTTTTTTTTCAAGAGGAACTTATTCTGTGAAGTCTTTATACGGTTTTTATCAAGTTTCGATATTGATATTTTTTTTAATAATATATAAAAATATTTCGTGCGGTATACTTTTTTCAGATATTGCACCCCGCCCATGACGTGGCGGCCGCACGAGGTTTATTGTCAGTGGTAAATTAAACTGATATAGAATGAAGAATTCAGAGTTTTAAGATTTTACTAAAAGCTTCCACTTTTTTAAGATTTTGAGTAGTTTTGAGTAGTTTTCAAAAAACCTAGATACCATTTTTTATCTATTGTACATAATCTATATGCTAAGGCCTATAACACCTCGCTCATTTCGACTAGACTAACTAGACATCTGGGCTCTTATAAATCATATAGGCATTAAAATACAGAATAGACAACAACTACATAAACACTGTTAAATAGGTATACCTATATATATATAATTAACAACTATGTATATATGGATGCTGATAAGCAATAATGTGTCAACCCACAAAAAGTCAAATTCGGAGATATTGATATATTTTAATAGTGCATCATCTATTTAACATTATTTAATAAAAAATAAAGTCATATAAATTAAATAAGTACGGAAAAGAGATTCTTAATTCAATGTTTCGAATTTCAAGGTCGTTCCATATTTTGTATTTTTTACAATAATCTCGTATATTAAAAAAAAACTTTTTATTATATAATATATTAAATATAGCATTTGCTTTTAATACATTATACTTTTTATCAAAAAAGAAAATATGGATAAATACTTATTCAAACAAATTTATTAAGAATAGGTTTGATATCTTTAGACGCCATTTTCTCAAAATGAAGTTCGAGTGGCTTGACACAGTATTGCTTATCAGCGTCCATATATGAAGCAAATTAAAACTACATTTGGATACTTACTGGAAATTGCGAGTTTAGACTCCGCTTATGAACGCCATCTAACGAAATTTCGTAACAAGTCAGTCATAAGTTAAAAGAAAAAATACTTTAAAAATTTTTTTTCTCATATAAAAATTAAAAACCTAACCAATAAAAATATAATGGTCTTTTTATCAAAAAGGATATAAAATTATGTTCAGTATTTTAAAAATAGTGAACATTTGTTTATTAAAACTGCCACTAGATGGCTATTATAGTCATAATTATTTACTCTTAAAATAATTGTTCAAAATAGAGATAATTAAGCATTTTTATTTATGTTAAAATATTACATCAACAATAATCTTTTCGATTCTGGATTGTTGCAAGTACTAGGAATAAGTAGAAAATGAAACCGAAGCCAATAAATTTTTTATCCGTCTCTAAATAATCTGCTTTGATACCAATAAAAATATTGCAATTTGAAATATATTTTACTAAATTTGTCTGTAAAACAAGCTTTAGCAAGTAATTAAATATTTGAATTATACAAAAGAAGTATATTTTCTGTATTGTTTTCACGTCTGACTAATGGGTGGGTATAAGAAACCTAGTTAGTCTAAAGTAAGGAACTTAAGTTTACTGATGCCTCACTCAAAACATATCGAACAATTATAGTAATTGTTTTAAGAAAAAAAAATAATCGCAATAAAACAGGTACAAAAAATATGAAAAATATCAATTTTAAAAACTCCTTAACTTATATCGAAAAATAGAATCCCATCAGTAAATAACCCTAAGTTCTAATGAAAGGAACGTATTTACGTTCTTCGAATCTATTGTGTTTTAGCTTAATAATAAATAAAGATAATTTTTGATAATTAAAATAATTCCAAAAGATAGCTAGATAAAGCTGATAAAACACTTTGTCCAAAATACGACTCGATGTAATTTTGGAGTTATCAATGATAAAGCATGTGAACATAATAATCTATATTGAACCATGTTTTAATTGATTTTGCTGCTTAGATGTTTTCTTAGACTTTATAAATCCACGGATAAGGTAAAACATAGAGAACCTTTGGTTAAAAATCCAACAAAAAATAAAATAAAGCTCGCGTTGGCGTTGATAGAATTCACGCTTACCTATTTATCTGTAAACAAATACTTTTATTGAAATTGAAAAGCGTATAAAGAAAATATTATCTTATTTATTAAATATAAATATCTTATTTATTTAATTTTTAATTGTATATACAAATAATACATTAATTTGCCCACACTCTGCTTGAATTGTTACTTCTGACAAGCGCATTGTACATAATAACT
Organism: Hypolimnas misippus; assembly: GCA_037950945.1. Taxonomy (NCBI): domain Eukaryota; kingdom Metazoa; phylum Arthropoda; class Insecta; order Lepidoptera; family Nymphalidae; genus Hypolimnas; species Hypolimnas misippus. The sequence goes on along the minus strand of JBBEEQ010000029.1, from coordinate 7,249,843 downwards.
TGAGGCAGGGTAGGCACGAGGCTGGGTCGACCAGTCGAAGGCGCGGACTGCAGCGGCTTACCGTCGTTTATAGGACCCTGTAAATCCTTGAGAGTATATAATGTGAATTTATACATCTTAATACGGAGATTTTTTTTACTATTGTATAGATGCATGGGACCCAGATTGATTGATTTGAAGAGAAAAGAGGAATAATATGTACAATACATATTATTCCTTTTTTCTGTACGGGTGTACATGGGGAAAGAAGTCTTATAAAAATAAGGATAACGGAATCTTTTCTATTATGCCACGGGTGGTGATAAACCCTCTTTCCATTGCCATTTAATATTGTTATTTGATCGAAATATGATGGAAACTAGCCAATGTGGAAAACAGAATTCCTCAGCGAACCGGCGAAAATCACTCTTTACTATTGCAGGCATTGAGAAAATGATGAGAGCGTCAAAAAAAATTGTTATTTATTATCATTTTTGTTTGTATCTAATATTCAAGTTATAGTATATAATGTACAATTAATGATATGTTATCTATAATCATTTTTTAAATTAAAACTTCTAATTAAGAACCGATTAAATATCGGTATCTGTGAAACGAAATAATTTAGTAACAATATCTGTTTTAAAATTTCGCCGCATCCACTTTTGATGCAAAACACATACGTTATAAAACAACAGTTTAATTTACCTTTTTTTGATTTAATACAGTAAATGTGACGGCACCAATTATAAACACGAAATTAAGTGCGAAAATTGCATACGCGATTACAGCAAAAACTGTATTAAAACCCATTTTGAAATATATTAAATAACAATAACTGTATTAATTTGTTTATCTACTGATATCTGTCGATCGGAAGGTAACACAATACTGACTGGTTTCTCACACTCTCTAACGATCTAGATATAAATTATCAAGGTATTAAAGGTTTTACTGCAGTACCTACAAGTCGTTGGAAAAGAATAGCAATACAAAAACAAACGCTATTGAAACATATTATACTAGCTTCTCCATGTGGTTTTGCCTGAGAGAAAAAAGTCAAGTGCGAACCGGACCCGTCTATTAAGGGTTCCGTCCCACCGTACAAGATACAATACTATGTACTTTTACAATACTTGTGTAAAAGAAACAAGATAAGCGCTATAACAATAATCAATATACCTACATGATGATTTTTTTAACTGGGCGTGGATGGCTACATGCAAAACTATACAGAAAATTCTTAAGGGACTTTCAGGGTTGATTTTGATGCAAACTAAAACTACATCATTCATTTTTTGAAAAATAATTCTCCTGCTAGGAATAAACACATACCTATAACCCTAAAAATACACATCCTTTAAAAATTTAAACTCGCTACATATTACGGTCCATGAAATACAGTCTGCTCACATACGCAGGTTTGGTTATAGCGTCCCCTTGGCACCCTTTGGATACGGCACCCTAAAAAAGTAACAAACATTGGGTTACTTACTCACTCATTTTTAAATACTGTGTTTACTTCTATTCATCAATATCGCCTGTGAAATAATTTACGACTGTACCATAAGTTGTATAATAAAGTGCCTACATACTTTATTTTTTTTTTAATTTACAGCAACTATTTTTTTTACCTTTATGCATCAAGATATCTGCAGTTCTGTTACCTAGCAAAACGTAATTCTTCAACTTAGTATCAACTAGCCTATTTCTATTAGTATTCTAGTAGTATCTAGTATTTCCAGGAAATTCCTTAAAAAAAAAACAAAAGCTGTATACATTTTATACTAAGCAAAATAAAGGAAATTAATGTTTTTTTTAATTCAATTAATAATTTTGGATTGATGATTATTTAAATATCTAGATAGGATATTGAAATAAATATTATTTATCAAAAATTGCAAGGCGGCGGAATTCGAATCCGCACTCTTCGAGAATTCGTAGATACTAGACAATTTTTTTGCATAATTCCGTATTATCAATTTCTCAACAACAAATGTACAATGAATATTACTGATTCATGATGTATTAATTATATATTAATATGATATTTAAAAAAAACCGTCTTATAGCTTTAAATATTTATTTTCATTTTAATTTCTTCATATTTTATTCTTGACGTAAAAATAAAATGCATGAAAAAATTGTTTAAGAATTTATGACATTCGACTCAATAAGATTGGCGAATCAAAATTGGATCATCGATACATTACGTGAGATACTATTTTTTACACTATTATCAATATTAATAATTTTATTAAGTACACCTAGTAATTTGCCGCTGGTGCAGCCTTGACTTTGCACAGGAGCAATTTTTTTATTTTCTTTCATACCAACTTTGGCCTGATACAAAACAAATCAGGCAAACTAGGCCAACCCTTCCCAAATAGTGATTTTTCATACATCACCTTCCTGCAAGCGAAAATTGATTTTTATAAATATATTAAGAAATACTGTTTCAACGATGAATATAACGATAAGTGGCTAGCGATAAAACTTTCTTAAATGTCTAATGATCAACTGTATTACTTAATTGCGAGCAGCATTTTTATATTTCCACCTTTCGGTTAATTAGCAATCGGAAACGAGGGCAGCGTAAATTTCAGAAAAACGTCTCTATAAATTTAAATGTAATATTTGGTGAAAATTACATCTTTATAAAAAAAAACAACTTTATAACCAAGTAACAAATACGTTATAAGAAGTTACGATAATTCTGAATGTCAAAAATAAGGCACTGACAGTACAGTTTTTCAGCTATGAAAAATAATTAATCCATCCAATTATAAGAAAAACCAGCTGTGCCCCGCGGGTTTACCCACGTTAATTTGAGGAAAAATGAAATGTATATATCTGTTAAGTTATCTCTGGAGTTCTAGACACTAGTTTACATGTAATTATGAATATATTTGTTAGATTAAAGACGAGCGATCTATGCTAGAGAGAGGGAGGGTGCGTACTGCCGATATATAATAATAACTAACTGATCAACGAGCTACCATACACAAAATACAGTTTTATTTACTTTACTATATATTCCTTACAATATCGTTAATCTTCCTTACTTGAAACGCATAATATTTACTATTTCATATAAATTTGTTTTATAATAATTAAAATAAATAAAGTTTTTTAAATAACCTAAGATACAACTTATAACATTAGCTATCTGTGAGTAAAAGTCCCAGAGATTGGCCGGAACAAACAGACAAATGGACATAAAATTTTGAAACCGTGTTTTTGATGTAAGTACTGGGTAAAGTTTCATATACATACGTTAAAAGCTGTTCCTTTTAAATTACAAACAGACACTTCAATTTTATTTATTTGTACAGTTGCGTAGAAAAATATAACGTTTAGTTTGTAAATGTAAATACCTCGTAATTATTATCGATAATGCTATTATTAGTTTTACGCAACTCTATTGTTTTACATTTATTGTATTATTGCGATGTTGTTTTTCAGATGCCCATATAAAAATTATTAAACAAGTTTTAAAGAAAGGGTTCCAAAATTCAGTTATTAAATGCATTCAAAAGACCCCAATGTATTACTCGTATAGATATAAATATTTAAGTAAGCTTACTCAAGTGAAACAAATATAATAGAAAACTAAAGTTCCTTTAAATAAAGATTTTTTAAACATACAAAAAATAAATCAATATATACCATTCGCAAGTGCTGATTACTTACAAAACGTTTGAGAGATTTGATTTGATTTGATTTGCGTAAGTTATTATACACATGCGGTATGTTTTCTACGTAAATTAGTGTGGTAGAGTCTAGCTGTATATAAAACTCGTATATGGGCTGGCTCGACCGAAACAGTTTAATCTCTTAGAAAAACTCGGCTTGGAGGAGATAATTCTACTCTCCCTCGTCCCTCATTTAATCATATAAGGCAACGTATTTATGACTTCTTTGGAGCTGCAAATATTCATGGCTGGTGGCGATAACTTAAAATGAAGAGACCCACCTGCTTGTTTACACGCTTTTTTACTCAAAAAAATAGATCTCATCTATACTAATAATAAAATTCTAGAGGGTCGATGTCTGTACATGGAAGATATATGAAAAAAAATCTTACTGGGGGCCTTTACCAACGCAATAGAACCCAAAACAAAGATTTTTAGAATTCTTATCTGTTTGTCTGTTTGTCTGTTTATCTGTGCGTTTGTGCACGCTAATCTCAGAAACGGCTTATCCGATTTAGATGCGGTTTTCACTAATATATTGTGGTAAGCTTCACTTAACATTTAGGGTAAGTTTCATGTCAATCGGTTCATAAATGAAAAAGTTATGTCAATTTAAGGGTTCACGTCGAACATTATTTTGTACTTTTTACTAAATGCATGTAAGTACATACATATATACAGTACTTATATCAAAAAATACATTTTAAAATTTTTGTCTGTCAGTCTGTCTGCCTATCTGTTTGTTCCGACTAATCTTTAAAACGGCTAAACCAATTTTGATGGTACTTTTACTTGCAGTTAGCAAATGTTATAAGAAGTGACTTAGGCTTACTTCTATTTTAGATATTTTTAATCTATACATATAAAAAAAATCTAACGGGTCGCTGTCTGTACATAGAAGATATATTAAAAAAAAAAACAAATTATTTAGGCCTTTACATACGCAATAGAACCCAAAACAATAATTGTTAGAATTTTTGTCTGTTTGTCTGTTAATCAGTGCGTTTGCGCCCACTAATCTCAGAAACGGCTTATCCGATTTAGATGTGGTTTTCATGATTATATTGCAGTAAGGTTCACTTAACATTTGGTGTTTATTTAATTTCAATCGATTCATAAAAAAAAGTTATGTCAATTTAAGGGTTCACGTCGAACATTATTTTGTACTTTTCTCTAAATGCATGAAAGTACATACATATATACAGTACTTATATCAAAAAATACATTTTTTAATTTTTGTCTGTCAGTCTGTCTGCCTATCTGTTTGTTCCGACTAATCTTTAAAACGGCTGAACCAATTTTGATGGTACTTTTACTTGCAGTTAGCAAATGTTATAAGAAGTGACTTAGGCTTACTTCTATTTTAGATATTTTTAATCTATACATATAAAAAAATTCTAACGGGTCGCTGTCTGTACATAGAAGATATATGAAAAAAACAAATTATATGGGCCTTTACATACGCAATAGAACCCAAAACAATAATTGTTACAATTTTTGTCTGTTTGTCTGTTTATCAGTGCGTTTGCGCCCGCTAATCTCAGAAACGGCTTATCCGATTTAGATGTGGTTTTCATGACTATATTGCAGTAAGGTTCATTTAACATTTGGTGTTTATTTAATTTCAATCAATTCATAAAAAAAAAGTTATGTCAATTTAAGGGTTCACGTCGAACAGTATTTTATGCTTTTCACTAAATGCATAAAAGTATATACATTACTTACATCAAAAAATCAATTTTTTAATTTTTTGTCTGTCAGTCTGTTTCTTACGACTAATCTCTGAAACAGCTGAATCAAATTTGATGGGACTTTCACAAGCAATTAGGGAATGTCCATTAATCACGTGAGGTCCAGAAAGGGAGAGGAGATGGAAGAAGAAATTTACGAAATATTACAAAGTCTAAAAAGTTCTTCAAAACATGACGTATTTAATGGCTAATATTATAAGGATTAACTTTAGCTACTTTTTTTAATATGTTTATTTTAATGAATAAGTAAAAAAGAGAATTACGCGATAACAAAATATTGTAGAAACCAATAAAATAGTGAACAATTTCCGATTTAAGAAGGGAAGGTATAAAAATAAATAAAATTGATGTCTGTTTGTAATTTTAAATAAATGCATATTAAAGTATACACGGTACTTAAAACAAAATTACCAATCTTAAAATTTTTGTCTGTCTTTCTGTCACTCAATTTTTTTCGGCTAATATCTGAAACAGCTGGACCGATTTTGACGAAACTTTCACTGCTGAAAGCTAATGTAATAAGGAACAAAATTGAAACCAATGAAAAAGTGAACAACATCTAATTCAAATATGGAAGATATATGTATATTATATAAATATAATAATTTGTAAAATAATATATTTACTGGGTAATTTTTTTTACTGGATATGATAGACCAAATCCGAAACTATAAACAATAGCGAAAAATAATTAAAGAAGTAACAGAGCCCATTTTAGTAAAAACTAAAACTATTTCATTAGTTTTTTGAAAAATAAATTCTCCTAGCCAGAAACGAACACGTTGATTTTGGAAAAAATTAACATTCTGTATGATTGCATCATCTGATACTGTCACATATTATAAGAATCAACTTCAGAGAGGTATTATTATATAGTTAACTGCAACAAAAAGAAAGGGCAAATTTTTTACAGAATTCTATCAAATTCATACATGAATTAAATCTTTTGTAATTCTTCAAAAAAACGATCATACCTAAAAGTTAAATTTTTAAATTATAACGGGATGTTGTAACACTAATAGCGGGTGAGTACAATAGCCGAGTCCAGTGAAATGTAGATTTTCAATAAATTGATTCATCTTTTTAGGAATTATCTAAACCTACTTAGGTAACGGAGTAGGTGACGGGGACCAAAACAAACGTCACATTGTATCTACTTTGTATAGCTCACATAGAAAAAATAGACAAACATAAAAGAAGTTACTGTGAGTTATTCATTTTATATATTTTTGATATTCTTTACACTCTTCCTTACTTTAGTAGGTGACTAGCATTTTGATGCAAATAAACGAATCGTTCGAAGTTATGCAGACTTTTTTTCCAAACTTACCGGGAGCCGTGATTTAACCCACATATTTGATATATATATATTTAATATATATAGAATCGATTACTTAACTTCTAATTTATGTATAGATTTAATGTTATTTTGTTAAAAAATAAATCTTTTCCTAAAACTTTCCAAAACTTGATTCTTACAAGTGACACTATTAGGTAGGTGGTGCAATAATACAGAATGTATTTTTTTTTAATTAGTGGGTTTAATTCCAGGTCAGGAGTATCATGAAATTAAAAAAACTTATGATGCAGTTTTAGATTTCTTAAAATCGGACACGAGACTCCTTTAAGTATTTTTCGCGAATCCTTAAAGTTCCGGATATGGCCTATCAAGCCCAGTTAAAAAAGTCACCCGATATATAATACAAGGAAAACCTCGGCGAGAATATACTGGTATACAGTCGAAATTTTAAAGACTAGCACAAAACACTTTTCTTCAACATTTATAGTGAAAACCGTGGAGGAATATCTGAATTAGAGTCTGCTTATAAATACAACCAGAAAGTTCCCAAATCCAAAGTAAGAAGCTCCTTTCTTGAGCAGCACCGCAGACTATTATAACCTTGCTTTGCAGGAGACATGCCAAGCATTCTGTAATCCACGCGAACGAAGTCGCGGGCACAGCTAGTTATCAATATGTTGAAAATGAATATCCTTTAAAAATGTGCAATATCTTGTGCTCCAGGTTTTTTATGCTGGACAATCGTCTAAATTCTAGATGAAAGGTATCGTATCTCTATTTCCTTACCCTTGACAACATGTTTGCAAAATTTCATCATGATCGGTTGAGTATTCAAAGCTTGAAAGCCTAACAAACAAACAAATCTACATTCGCGTTTATAATATTAATTGGGATAACATACAAAACATGTGTTAAAATTGTTTGAGAAATGCGGATAACGATGAACGAATCCACGGACGAAACCTTGCGAACAATGAGTGAATGTCATTCCGGGGCCACGGCGACGCAATCCAACCGAACACAAACACAGCGAAGTATAAACATGATAGATAGGATTTAATAATTTATCGAATTTATCGTGATACAAATCTGAAACGATTTAATATCAAATCATGAGTAATGAGTGATAAAAAACTATATTAGGGCCCCGTATGTATATAAGTTTCCAAAAGACACTACTATTAATTTTCCAAATTAATAAATTTCATTTAATTTATATCTACATTATGTTGTATTTATATTTCATTTTTCCAACTCAAGTTAAAAAACTACGCCTATAATTGACCGATTATGAAAATGCTTCTTTTATTTATATACTTATAGATTGGTCCCATAAAATTTCTATTAAAATCAGATTAGTAGTTTGGTTTAAAATCAAAATAATTGCAATAAGTATGTCATCCAAGTAAACGAAATTGCGTATTTTGCTTTTGAAGTTGGTTCTTTTATTTAGTTATTTTAAAAATAAACTGACGAAGTCATTTTAGTAATTTGATACAAACGTTAATATGCAACATTATAGAAACAAAACGATATAAAAAATAATTAATTTTATCAGTACACAATATTTTGCAATAAACATGGTTACGGGACTGATGCAGAAAAGAGGTTTATGGCATTTTTTATCAAGCTTGTTTTCTACAAACATACTTAAGTGCTTAAATATTAGTAACAGTTGACGCTTCTATACATCACCACGGCTATAATGAATTCACGAAAATACTGGACAATTACAACCGATATTTGTGTTCCATAGGATCCGTATAATACTCTCCAACACACAAATTCGGCGTATCCATAAAACTTGTTTTATAACTTGTTTATTATACTTATACTAAAGTTTTTAGTTTTTATAACACGTGTTATATTTTGCTTTATTTATATTCCAAAATTAATGGTATTATACCTACTTAAATATCGTTTAAAATAATGTACCTTTGAGAGGTGAAAACTTATTTCTCAATGTGAGAATTCGTTCTCAACATTTTTATAACGGAACCCTAGAAACAATACAGCCAGTTTGATCACTGTAACCAGCAGTCTGTTTTGTTCGCGGTTCGAAGCGGTGCATTAACCTTGTTTTGAATTTTATTTTAAACCTTTACGATGACGTACGCATTTTTAATAGTTGTTACCGTAGCAATTACGTTCAAGTTACTATTTCTTGGATTTTCATTGGTTGTTACATATAAACACAGCAAGAGTGAAGCTAAGGTAAGCACAATATTCTTTATGTTTCACGGTCCCACTTTTATCACTACGTAAGCATGCTAAATTTGTAAAACGCACTTGCATTAAATATAATTAACTATTCATATCGGTACTACTATTATTTAACTTTGGCGGTAAACGCTGGAAACAAGTACCGCTTAATAATTATAGTAGGCATAAAGTAAAAAACGTATTAAACGGATATATTTGCCAAGCTTAAAAGGTTATCATTATTAGTTTTTTTCCTGCAATTAATATTTAATGTAGCATAATAATACACATTCTTAATTTTACAAATATTATAAAAAATGAGATTCATTTCACATTCGTTTGAAAAGTTTAGAATTGCTTTAACTTTTTTTATTAATTTATTTTAGTTTGAAGTGGTTAAAAAAGTCCGTCCTTAATATTATATTAATAAGTATTTATAAAAAATATTACAGATATAACCGATTTTACCATAAAAAACTTTGCATTGCAAACACCTTGTTTGCAAAATGTTATATTCGCTTCAAAGTAAAAGTGATTGAGTTATTGCGTTAGAAATCATTATTCGGCTATACATTACACAACTTATGATTTACAATAACATTCGTATTTTTTTGTTACAGAACGATATACAGATAAAGGAAAAAAAAAACCAGTCTTTATGCGCATGGAAAAGATTTTCACGTATTTTTAAACGAAAATTATCGTATAGCCCCGAGGCCTGCAATAATAATCTTACTTTTAAATTATAAAAATTGAAATTTGCTCAATATTGCCTTTAACTTGTATATGTTATAAGAGTTTTTTTTTATTTTCCATTTATGTGTTGTGTTTAAACCTATTTAAAGAAAATCCGTCTAAACTTTTTTTTTCATTTTATTTACAAATGATAAACAAGACAAAGATAATTGCTATTTGTTATATATTATTTTTACAGTTTTAATGTAGTTTATGTATAAATACGTAAATAAAAAAAAATATATTAATCATACTAACGCAGGCTAAGGCTCGAGTTGTATTACTCGAGGTTAACATAAAAAAACAACATTAAAACATAAAGAATGGACCTATCATACCATAAACAACAAATAAAAATAGTCAGTAAAGTTCACAAGTGGTCGGTTATTTCACATTTTTAACTTTTATAAGTATATTTGGTTGAAACTGTGTGGCCGTATAATAAAAATCACAAGCATTTGAGTACATTTTAAAGCAATCATCGTCAAAAAAACATAATACGTGAGACGAACCTTCAACTATGTAATGAGATATAAAGACAAAATGAGGAACTATTTTATTGTACGTATTAATAATTATTTTTCTTAATTTTTTTCTTATTTTGTTGGAGCTAACTGACTACAGTTCACATATGGGCTTACTAGACCGAGAAAATATCGAACTCTCAAAGTAAATAACTACTTAGCTTAATTTTTCTATTATGAGAGAGCCAGAAGTTTAACACCCCCCTCCCCATGTTCCCATTAATTCCTATTTTCTTGTTTTGTCGTTTTCAAACAAGTGAGTAATGCGCAACTTCTCTGATGCTGCGTATGACGGTCAGCGACGAACACCACGTGACACTGCTCGTTAAAAAAGGAATCGGTACTTTCTTTAAACATGATCAATAAGGAAGATGTCATGATACACGATTTTTGTACACTGCATAAGGCGAATTACACTTATAAGTTTTCTCATAGATTTACATAGTTGTTTGTCATTACTTTAATCAATTCAATTCTTTGAATAATGGCTTTAAGTTGTGCCAAAACATTACACCTGAAATATTTTATTTGCCACCTGAAATATTTAAGTTTTGACAGCAACACAGCTTTCGTAAGGTTACCTAGGTAACTGTTACTAGGTCACCGAGTTATTTACGAGAGTAAATCTTAAAATGTACCTAATTCTCGCCTAACGATCAAGATTAACGTAAATAATTTAAAACCTGACTGCCAAGTGACATCAACTTGCACTTCAAAATCAGTCAATTTGTTTAGTTAACATAAGCTCACAATGGAACGGATACCTACATGCCCATATAAATAAACACAATAAACATGAACACGAAAAACGTTAAATAAATAATATAGTTAAATTCACTAAAAGTCTAACTCAAAATATACTTATTTAAATATTTTTACAAGTTATTTTGATTGAAAAAAAAGTAAACGACGCAAAAATTTTCATAATTTAGTGAACCTGAATAAATAAAAACATCGTGACGTTAAACACCTTATCATATTCTGGATACTTTTACAAAGCACATTTATCTAAATCGTTATTGACATTAAGTATTTGATATATCGATGGTAAAACTTAACTAGATTCTAGCAAGTCGAAATCTGGGCTATAACGACGGAGTTTTCATGTGCTAAATTTATATTTAATATTCCTCTCATGCTTGACGACGGAAAACATCGTGAAAAAATCTACATAAGTCGGAAGAAATCGTAAATTATATGTAATTGCATATTCTCCAACAGTTGTAACATCATGGCAAATTAGTTGCGTCCACACTGGACGATCCATCGCGTTCCAATCAAAGACATAAGCCTGGGTCAAGCATAAACCTCCAAAATTCACTACCTAAGAAATAAAACGATATTACGACAATACCTGTTATTTTACTGTCAGCCTAGGATTGGTAGTGCTGGCGACACTTGCGACTTGACCAATCAGAATTCTAAAAATAGATCCTTTGTAGGATTCTGATTGATCTTGGTCTTTTTTATACGGTCTTGACTAGTTATTTTTGACAGCTCGCTATGAAAGATTCGGTCCATTCCTCTTTGTCTATGGATCCCCGTGGAAAACGGCAAAGAAGCGGAGTTGCACATAGCGTTTCTTTTCGCGATGGATCGCCGATCATGCCGAATGAAGCGACGGGTATGGACCCACCTATAAAGCTTTATATTCTTCTCTTTAACAGGATAAGAAACTTATATCCGACATTGGAATATTTATACGCTGATTTTACTATAGGTACATACTAAAGAATTATCACGCATATACCTTATTAGCTGATACAACAATGACACAACAGATGGAATTTTTTTATTACATAGTTTAAAAATTAAATCCAAGCCAAGGTAGAAAATTATTAAACATTTCTAAGTTTATTTTCTTATTAAAAATTAAAAATATTGTACTTGTTTAACATGATTCTACAACTGAATATTTGACATAAGTAAAAAAATTATGAATGTAAAAATCACATTTTATTCAGATAACAAAAAATATAAACAACAAATGTAAACTAAAATCATTCACTGTCATAACCAGTAACAATTAAATAGTTCATTTCTCTTGTAAATTGTGACCACTTCACGGTTTTTTTCTGTATATTTAATCTTAAATTGCTATCCTTATAAAACAGTGCTCGGTCAATCACTAACTTGTTAAATTCGTGTACGTGGGGATGATTTGTGTACTCGTCAATGTTCATCCACATACAGTCTTTCACTTCTCTTTGAGATATTGTTATCTTGTCTGACAATGCCTTCATCATGAGAAGTACATAGATATCAGAATTACCAAACATCATATTGTGCGTATGTCTAAATGTAATTAAAGATATGAACTTTGATTTTACTCCTGTTTCTTCTTTGACTTCTCTTTGAGCGGCTTCTACTATATCTTCACCTAAATAAAAAATAGCATTAATTAAGTTTAGATTTAGATCTAAAAATTTTATATTAAAAAAATTACTGAATTCAATTCAATTCTTTGGTTAATGGCTTTTAGTTATCCCATTTAGACACATGTTATTTCGCTAATGTCACATGGAAAAAATTACTGAAAGAAATCTGTATGTTTAATGTTAGTCTTGAAGATAATTCAAAATTTTATCTTGTTTTCATTATAAAAAATATACAAAATAACAAAGCTGGGCATCTAAGTTATAATATTTTTATTTGAAGAAATAAAAATTTATAGAACTTTCGAATATATGCTGTCTTTCTATATTTATTCTATACTTTCATATACATCTATATACAGTATTTTTTTTTAATTAAAATAAGTCTACAGAAAATTTTAATAATCAATCCTTTTTTAGTATAAGTCAATATTATACTCCATATAAAAAGTACTAATAAATAAATCTTTGTTTGGTAAGAAGTAAATAGTTACGAAAGCTGTGTATATAAAAAACATAGTCAATTCTTTCAAGTGTAAAACAATGACAAACAGTCTATGCAAATCTTTATGAAAGTCTAAGAGCGAAACTTATAAGTGTAATTATTATCTAAGAATATATTATTACCTCTTTCAACATATCCTCCAGGCAATTTCCAATGAGGGTAATCATAGTGTTTTTCAGATATAGCCAACAATTGATTCTTGTCATTTAACACTAATGCTCCCACGCCTAGGTTTGTATGACAAGCTGGTGGCAAATTTGGCTTCGAATCAACTGGCAACCACTTATACATCATTACAAAATCATCTCTGGCATGGTGAAAATTAAAACCTTTCTAAGAATACCAATATAATTTAACAAAAAATCTAATATCTAGTGTTAATAGAACATCAATGATCTCATATTATAATTTATAATTATTTAAGTATCAGACCTTTGCTTGAAAATTCATTATTATTATTATTACTCAAAATGCCGATTAATTTAATGTAACTTAGTTTGAGAGATAAGTTTTTTGTATTCATTCATTCCTGTATAATATATTCATTCCATTCTTAAAGTTCATCAAAATGATTCATTTACAATACTATTTATTAAGAAATTTATTTATTTAAAAAATATAGGATTTAAGATCATTGATAAAAATAGTGAGATAAAAGTAAACTTACTTGGGCTAATATTGGAACATAACTGGAATCATTAATGTGGACCTTAAACCATATACATCTTTTCCCTTCATTAAACCAATTTTTCAATGAATCTGAAATATGATTAAGAAATAAATATAAGACAAGCTTATCAAATTAATAGTTACATTAATTTTATAAGAAAACAAATGTAATGTGCATACAAAAGGTAATGAAATGATATGCACAGTTGGACGCTGATAAGCAATAATGTGTTAAGCCACACGGACTTCGTTTTGAGAAAATGGCGTCTAAAGATGTCCAACCTATTCCTAACAAATTTGCTTGAAGACGTATAAATCCATCTTTCCTTCTCTATTATGATAAAATGTATAGTGAGATAAAAGGAGATTAGTGTAATGAATAGTTTCATCAAATAATAAGTTTTGCTAATAAATTATATAATTTTATATTGCAATATATGGCCCACATATAAATATTCGAAACTTTTAATTAAAGAGCTTTTTTTTCATATTTATTTACTTTAGATGACTTAATTTTTTTTGAATAATGTTAAATACATGATGGACTATCAGAATACATCAATATCTTCGAATTCAATATCTTTTTGTGGGTTGACGCATTGTTGCTTATCAGCATCCAGTTAACAACCATTTTGTACAAAGGAATATTTTTCATATGTTTAATATCTGCAACAAAAATAATTAACACGGCAGTTTTATTCTATACTCAAAAACTACAGTTTATTATTAGAATATACTTTTATTTAATTTTTATGAACTTGTTTGATATGAAAATAGATAATAAATTACATATACCATTTAATTTATTTGAAAATATTTCTTTTTCGCATTGCAGCTTTGCAGAATCCACAGTGATGCCATTAAATCTATCTTTTTCACCTATAAATGTTTCATATTGTTGAGCTGAGTATTTGCACTGAGTACAGGAAACATTTCTAAAATAAAAATATAAATAATAAATATTTTTAAACAGAGGATCTCTTTATCGAATTGAAATTACATTTTTGCGTTTACCTTATATTTTTCATATGGAAAAATATTTTTTTAATTTTCAACATGGTACCAAATAAGAATTATGTAAAATATAAACCAACAATTGTATAAATACTTAAAACACTATTTAATATCCACTTTGATTGTCTAATAACTATATAGAACTCTTGATATCATTTATATAAAATTATAATAATCATTATATTTTAATTGGTATTTGATATTTCTTAAATATAAATTAAATATTTCCTAAAACTGAAACCTATTAGTTATCATTAACAGGTGATAAGTATGTGTCTCTGGTATGTATCAAATACTGTCAAAACCAAAAATATTTTTTGTCATTAATGTTTGGAGTTTATGGTTTGCTTATTTGAGTGAGGTTATGCTTAGATGTACCTTTTTTAGATGTTGCATAGTACTATTTTTATATTTTATTAATGGTAAATATTATTTTTATATAAACATTTCACAGAAGTATTTTGTATTACACTTAAACTAATAAAATAGGTTTTGAAATCTGTCGATATTTTAGTTTCGTATAATAGAGAAATGGTACCGCTTTATTTTCATTTTTCTTATGTTTCTTTTTTACAGTTGATATTTATTGCTATTTTGGTATAGACATGTAAATGAACTAGTTATTCCACCTAAAGAAGTGTTCAATAATCATAAAATTTTAAATTATAATAATTTGAAGAAATGATCGCATTTAATGACACGTTTGTGACGGTGTTTTGTTTTTGTAGTTGTTTGCTTATTTAAAGAATTAGCAATACCTGACTTATTGTTTCTATTAAGGAGTTTTTTAATTAGAAATTTATATTGTGGTATATTCCAAAAATGATTTTGGTTTTATATTATCATTTTATCAATTTGTACGTGTTCAAAGTTAACATTTACAGGTTTACTTATTAACGTCTATGACGAAGTTGTATGACGGTATGTTTAATGTATGTATATAAGTATTTTTATATTTATATATTATATAAATATATTTTAAGATCTTTTGTTTTATTTTGTTTCAATATATTTTTTTTTATTCTCTGTTATACCATATTTGCACTTCCCTATATGTAAATATTTAATTAATTCCAGTCATAAAGGTTGCCTGGAGGAGATTGCTTTTAGTGATAAGGCCGCCTTTGCACGCGATATTCTTTATTATTTTTCTTCTTATGTATGTAATTTGTGTGCAATAAAGTTAAATAAATAAATTACCTATATGAAAGGTAGAAAAATATATTTTTAAGCAATTTCATGAGGTAATTTATACTATTTATTGAATAAACGAAATAAAACTTTATTTTCAACAGAATTACTTTCTCGTTAATCATAGATAAAGCAATTAAACAATAGCACTTTTATGTGGGATTTAGCAGAGTTTTCTTATTTCAAGACTTGAATGTCTACTTTTCTAAGGAACGCCTAATAAAACAATATTTTTTTCCATATCGGAGTAGCTATTGTAGTACTTCCATTCTGCTAAATTTTTTTATGTCCGTTACGAATTGACACCCAAGGTACACTTTACTCAAGCCTCAATGTAGTTATAGTCCTCTTTGTCTATAATCACGTATATTATGTAGAAAAAATATTACAATTGAAAGATCTTGTAATTAATTAGGCTCTATTCATAAAATTAACCAATCAATTAAATTATTTTTGTAGCTTTAATTTTTGTTTTATGTCTTAATTGCTTATAAAGAAAAATCCTAATTTTTTTTTAAAGTATGGCCTTAAATTATTAAAATCTCATGCTGTGTTTACACACATCTTTTATCGCTTGTTTGTAACCGCAGCATAAGACTAAACAAAGGAGGTCACCAATTCGACATACAATGCTCTATTTTATCTAAAAAATAATGAATAAAAAATTTTATTTAGTCCAAAGTTAATTTTTTTTTAGTAACATATGTGTTTATGAATATTTCTAAACGAGTATAAAGCGACATTTCTGAGGTGTCATCTATAACAGTTTTTTTCTCTTTTACTCTAAACTGTAGTGAATACATATGTCATTTAAATTATCTGACCTTTCTATGCAATATAAATACGTTAAGTTATATTTGTGTCTTAACCAATGTTAAGGATTTACATTTAATAAATTTCATGTGGTGAAGTGACTTTTTGTGAAGACGTAAATTACCGTAAGTGATGTGAAAGATTCTATTAAGAATAATATAATCTAGTAATAAAAACCATTATGGCTGGAAGAGGAGAGAGAGGTGTATCGAGAGTTTTAGATAAGTTAGAAGCATCTGTTAATTCAGGTCAATATTATGAGGCACATCAAATGTACAGAACTCTTTATTTCAGGTATGTAAATGAATTGTAAATTTAATACAAATAATGTTTTTATAGTTGTTGATCAATTTTAATTGTATATTTTTTCAGATATCTAAGTCAAAAGAAGTACGGCGATTTACTTCATTTATTGTATAAAGGTTCAACTCTTTTACTACAGCGCGATCAACAAGGTAGTGGAGCTGATTTGGCAATTCTTTTAATAGAAGTTCTAAATAAATCTGAAACAAAACCTTGCCCTGAATGGATAGATAAAATAGCCAAGTTATTTGAAAAGATGAGTTCTAGCATTCCCGAACGGGAGACCTTTCTTACAAATGCTGTGAAATGGTCAATGGATAATAATAAAAAAGGCCATCCTTTACTTCATAAGGTAAAAAATTAAACATCGTTTCTAAAGTCCCAATCAACTAACAAGTTTACAATTATAACCTAAACTTTAAACCATGATAAATATTACATTAATTTATATATTGTATATTTCTTGTATGATACCAATGTACATGAATAGAGAAGTCTATTAAACCATATTATCTACAATACAACATATTGCCCAATTAGACTGATTTTTAAAGTATGTAAATATAATTTCGAGTCAGTTTGATTAAAAAAATATATATTGGGAAATTTACCCTATTTAAAAAGTTTTGACTTATTTGTATTTTTTTACTAAATATTTATAATAATTAAATATTTCATTGAATATATAAATTAGTGTAAATGTAAAATGAATACATGGAACAAGTATTTATCACATTAGTAATTTAATTTTTTATTAATTCATTATATTTATTTAGTTTTAAATAAAAGACCTCGTTTGACTTGTCGACCTTGTTTGACATAAAACATTTATTTAATTTTGTTTAGAATCCTAATTTCTAAAGTTAATTTAAAGAAACAAAAATTTTTAAACCCAATACCTATTGGGTTTAAAAATATTTGTATTATAAGGTCTTCAATCAAAATGGAAATATGCAGATACATTACTTACTTATATCAATTCTCATTTTCTTTTCACTTTTTTAGAAAATTGCTGAAATCTATTGGCAGGAGAAGAAATTTACATCAGCACATAGACATTTCTTACACTCGAGTGATGGAGTGACTTATGCTAACATGTTGATTGAGTTACATACAACAAAAGGACTCAAATCAGAGATAGATTTATTTATTGCCCAAGCTGTCTTACAATGTCTCTGTTTGCGTAACATCCAAATGGCCACAGAAGCATTTAATAAGTACACAGGATCACATCCAACAATAAAAAATGACAAGGGTCCACCATACTTATTTCCATTGTTGAACTTTTTATGGTTTCTTTTACGTGCTATTGAACAGTAAGTCTATGTTTTTCAAGTTTGCTTCCCTGACTATTTTTTTGTATGTATATAAATATCCAAAATTTTTTTTTTCAGGAGACATGTCGTTCAATTTAAAGTTCTAAGGAACTGTTATGCTATTAGTATAAAGCGTGATCCAAATTATTCAGTGTACTTAGACACTATTGGCCGTATTTGGTTCGGTATTGAGGTCCCACAAGATAAGAATCCTAATTCTATATTTGGTGGCCTTCTTAAATCTATTATAGGAGATGTCGATGTAGATACTTCAGATGATGAAGGGGAATTTATGAGGAATGGTGCACCAGTTCCCGAATTAGACTAGTGGTGAAATTTTAAGAGGATAATTTGCTATTTATAAAATTTCAATTAAAATGTTTGTTTAAGTCCATTCAATGTGTATATTTGGTGACAGTTGTTAAGTAGGAAATGGTTAATGTGGTGCAGAAAGCAAAAAATTTTGCTGTTTTACTTAAAACACAGACAAATGAAATTAATTTTAAACAATAACATCTCAAGGAGTCTTTTTGGTGAAACCATTATGTTAGATTCAGAGCTTAGTCGTACAGAGCACCTTTTATAATTCTGAATATTGTTTTAAAAGAATCATCTGTTAAAAAATGTATTTGTATTATATAGTTTATTAACTTTAACAATATGATTATACTTGTTCTATTTAAACGTTTATTTATTAAATTGCAATTTTTAAAAATATAATTCTATATGCTTCAACTATTTATCTTAAATCCTAGAGAAAATGTCAATTTGTAACACTATTTTAGTATATATTCAAAGGTAGTTGGCAAAAAAACCTCTGTAATAGTTTATTAAACATATTTATATATTACAAATTATTAAGTATTTGGCTAATTTAACAAGCATGCAATTATCATAAATATATATACAATTGATCACAGTTTAGTTTGCATTTTTAAAATGCTGTCTACAACATATTTATTTATCTTTGTATTTAAGAAAAATCGATTTAACATCACGCCAAGGCTTAAAATTATTAACAACACTTTATAATGAACGTGAATAACCATATAATAGAAGTTTTAGTATATCTTTTAATCCATATTAATATTATAAATTTTAAAATGACTGTCTGTTTGTTTTTGTTTTTACGCAAAAGCTACTTAACTAATTTTGATGAATTTTGGTCATATAGTTTACACTTAGAAAACGGACATAGTAAAAAAAATAAAATTGTATTATGTAGGTGAGATAGGGGATAATAGTTTACCATAATTTCTCAAAGAAATAGGCTACTAAAAATAATTGTTTTACATGGACAAAGTATGTCATCAACTAGTCATATATATATATAATTAGTAATATTTTATGAGGTAGCATTGAAGCAATAAACTTAATAATTAAAATTGCCAATAAATTCCCTTATTATGTATGTACAGTATTAATCACCACATATTATGCAAATTTAAATATTTTCTAAAGTTAGAGAGGTAATAGGTCTTGTCCAATTTCCAACAGTAATATTACTTTTTTGAAGATTCATTTTTATACCTCTTTCATTTAAATCTAGTGCTTGTTTTACAATAAATCTATTAAACTCATGTGCAAGTGGGTGATTTAAATATTCATCCACACTCATCCATTTACAATCTTTTATTTCTAATTCAGATTTTATTATTGCGGTTGAGGTAGCTTTTAATAAAACAACAACATAAATGTCAGAATTACCAAACATGGTATTGTGTGTGTGTCTTAAGGTAACCATGGATTCAAAGACTGTATCAACACCAGTCTCTTCTTTTACCTCTCGTATGGCTGCATCCTTAATGTCTTCGCCTATGAAACAATAAATTATAAAATTATACTATTACTAAATCAATATTTCCATACTAATGTTATAAGTGTCAATCTGAATTTGTTTGTTATATTTTTATGTTTAAACTGCTGAACCAATTTGGTGACTTTTGTTATAGTTGTAGATTAGATCTTTGAAAAGGAGATAGGCTTATTTTTGTCATGACAATAAATTTTGAAGAAATAGATGAAAATTTAAAATAAGTGTCGTCATTATTATAAGTAGTTGAATATATGTTAAAAATGTTGACATATGCATGTTTAATGATTTGATTTTTAGATGGTAATAAGCTTCTACTAAAAAAATTACATTACCTCTCTCCACATACCCCCCTGGAAGTTTCCAATGGGGGAATTCGTAATGTTTTTCTGTTACTACAAGCATTTCATTATTGTCATTTAAAACAAGACCTCCGACCCCAAGATTTGTGTGACACGCTGGTGGTAAATTAGCTGTACTGTTTTTGGGTAACCATTTATACATCATGACAAAATCATTTCTCGAATGATGAAAATTAAAGCCCTCCTGAAAATGTTATAAAAAACCACCATAAAAAATATATTACATAAATACTATAATAATGTATATATTTTTTCATTTTTAGTTTGATTTCATATTTAAAGTAGGAATTTTTCTAAACCAATTATTAACTTTTTTTTATGTATTAGACATCCAGAATGTTATGTAAGGAATACATACATTTGCAAGAATCGGTATTAAGGCTGCATCGGTTATATAAATCTTAAACCAAATACATCTTCTACTCTCCTCCTCCCATTGTTTCAGAGAAGCTAAAATTAATGAACAGGATTAATTAAAAAGTAATTTTAAAATCAAGTTTTGTTTTATAAATAGGATATATATTTACACCATAAGTCAAGCTAACCTAATAACTGGTCCAAAAATTGATCTGGTACACACGGTTCTTCACGAGAATCAATAGTAACACCGTTATATCTATCGATTACACCTTGGAATGTTTTAGATGACATTTTTACTTTTTTCTTTTTAAATTATGATCTTACACAATTACGAATTGTAAAAAGTCAAAATTGTTATTGAAATAATAAAAGTTTTATCTGTCAAGTTTTTAATTTAAAATTATGTATCTTAGTTTTAAACAATGTGAAATATATAGGTAAAAAGAAACGTAGTTGGGAATGTAAGAATACACAATCTAATTAGACAATATTTAACAATCTGTTTTTATCTTATAATGTAACCTTGAATTTGATACAGAAGTAATTTGAAAAAAAAATCTAACTCGTTATCACAACAATAATATTACTTATCATTATCAAATGTGTTGGTGACATACGATTGCGACATTTGATTTTTTGCAAAATTTGATTTGTCAAAAATGATTTTTAATATTTGAAATGTCACTACACGGGGTACTACTACGGGTGCACAGCATAGAGGCTTGCTTGTGTACTCTAACGGATGTGAACTTGTAACAGACTAACAAATGTAACAGATTGGAACCATTATAATGACTTGTTTACCGTGGAATTTATTTTTTATTAGCCGTTCCTTTGAAAAGTAGAAATATGGTTCTAAAAAAAGAAAATCTTTTAAATCTCATATAATTGTGGTTAGTATTTAATTGATTTATCACAAGAGGTAAAAGAGCTTTAATTTGAGTACTTTATTAATTTTAATGAGATTTTAAGATTTTAATTTATTAATGAGAAAGTAATTAAGTTTCGTGATTTAGTTGGTTTATGAATAAATTGTGTAAATGCCCTCATGAACTTGCTTAAAAGTATATATTTTTTAATACTTTATAATAACTACACGTGTTAAAAATATTTTCTTTCAATATAATTTTATGACTTTGCCTACCACAATATGAAGTTATTATTATATTTTTATGTGTATGAGTCAATTCAATTTAATTCTTTGCTTAATAGCTTTTAATTAAGTCATACATCTTTGTCACAGACATAAACAAACGTGAAAATATTAACTTCAAACACATATAAATTGTTTCCTCTCAATTCGCCTTTCGAAATGGTTTGATCACCATCGATAGTCTCAGTATTATTACAACAGATATTCGAATAGCCTTTTTAAAAGGAGAGTACCTTGTTGGTGTTTTTCTGGATGTAGCTTCTGCTATGACAATGTTCTTCTCCCATTACTCAGACAAAACTAATCCATTTCTCTTCCCTCCAGATTTGTCTGGAAAGGTCTCCCTCAAGGCCTTGTCCTTAGGCCTCTGCTTTATAGCATTTACACCCACAATCTTAAATTATCTGTTAACAATATTTGCAATATTTTACAATATGCTGATGACATTGCTATTAATTATCGATCAAATTCAGTAGAAGATACTTCATTTCGCCTCAACTCTGCTTTGCATTATCTTGGCCAGTGGCTGTCTGATCATTGTCTATCTGTATCGATAGCCAAAAGTCAGGCAGTTACATTTACTAGAAAAAGGATAGTTCCCACCTTCAATTTGCTTTATTGTGATCAGCGCATCAACTTTGTAGACAAGGCTAAATTTTAAGGAGTTATACTCGATAACCGATGAATGGAGTTTCTCATACTGAGCACATCATTAAAAAATGTGAAAAAGGCATTAATGTCCTTCCAAAGGGAGGTCACCCATACTCACTAAAACTTCTATATAACGCTATAGTTCGTAGTCATATGTATTTGTTTTGGAACCTATAAATAAATCAACGGCTGACAAGCTGAACAAAATTAAATTTAAATGCCTTAGAATCATTCTACGTACTATGAAATCAAACCTACGTTTGCCTTACAAGTGGAATACAGCAATACAATGGAAGAAGCATCAACTCTCTTGCAGATGAGAAGACAGTATCTGTGTGATCGTTTCATCGGCAAGATGTTACAGCTGTCATCTCAACCTTTTTGGAATCATTTTAATGAACTGTCCTAAATTTTCCTAAAAAACCTTTATCCTGTCTTTTAAATAAAGGATATTTCACTAATCTTCCGAATCCTATCATTCAACTTCCTTTGAACCCTCTTTTTTCCATCCCCTATAAGGCCCTTGTCCATCAGCCTCCCTTTATAACGAATCTTGGATTCGTCAAAGGCTCACCTGATAATGTGTCTCGTTTTTATAGCATACTTCATGGAAATTGGTTAGACCATCTTCTCATTTATACCGATGCGTCTAAACTATCTCTAGAAGGTTGTGTTGGTGCAGCTTGCTGGATTCCTAAATTCAAAATTATTTTACAATTTAAATGCTCACCTGAATCATCTCTGGTGAGGCGATCGCCTTATTAGAAGCTATTTAAATGCCCACTTCCATGACTTAAGACAGACTGTTATCTTGACTGACTCCTTAAGCTGCCTTTTAGCCATCAAGGAAAACCCATTTCGTAGTAGTAGTTTTTCGTTATTTTAAAGATCAGAGAGGCCTAGTTCTTATGTCATCAAAAGGGACTGCAAGTTTCGCTAGTTTGGATTCCGAGCCATTCCGGAATCCCTAGCAACGAAACTGTTGATTCGTATGCCAAATCCGCCATACAACTTGGTTCTTTAGAGCACTTTGAAAATTCCTCACAAGATCTCCGTGCTGTCGCGAATACTCGTATGTCCATTTCTTGGACATCTTTATGGAATTCATCAAAATCGGTCAAGGGTAAATACTATGCCAGCTTGCAAATTGAAATTCCAAGACGCCCTTGGTTTTCTTTTTTAGACGTGCTGACCGCTGGGTTACTTCTACTATTTGTCGTTTGCGTCTTGGCCATACATGTACCTCCAGGCACCTGGCAAAAATTAGAGTCCACCACTCACTGTGCGAATGTGGCTTAGACGAAGGTTCCCCAGCCCATATCCTGTTTAATTGCCCCAGACTTCTTCATCCCCTCTATGACGTCCTCCCTCTTAAAGTCCTCCGCCCTATAAATGTTGACCAAGGATCATATACCATATTAGCTAATGTACGTTACAAAAAGGCGTAGTGCAATTTTTTTTGCATGAAATTTTAATATCTGCAAAGTAACCACCTATTTTATTAATGTTTGTATAATACTAAACACTCTAATGACATGACTTTTTGAAAATATAATACTCACGATTAACACTACACTTATAAAATAAATAGTCATAAGATTCGCACAAATGTTATGAAACTAAAAATAACTATGATAAATGAGTGTAAATTAAGTAAACTTTCGCCAACTTAAATCAACGATTTTTTTTTAAATATGTTACGTTCATATTAGAAACTCTTGATTTTCTATTTTATCAATGATATTCTATAACTGCGTTTTACGTTTTACTTACGTTCATTGTATTTTACAATAACAATTTTATACTTATTTCCAAATTTGATAAACTTGTTAATTGTCTATATCGCCCTATGAAACTCCGTTAGCTGGTTGCTTGGCAACGTCGTCAAACAAAGTCAAAGTAATCGGCAAAATGAGAGACAAAATACATAAATGTATAAAATATCGAAAGTTACATAATAATATCATTGTATTTTATTAACAAGCTTTTATTAGCTTAACTAAATTTGTACTTATGTAGAAGTCAAAATATTTTTATTTATATGGTTGTGAAATTTTACAAACCTATGTATTAATTGCAATGCATTAATTTGACTCCATCGAGCTCTATCACCTGACCTGATGAAGGTAAAATTCATTAAAAGAGCCAATAAAAAAACGCTTTACGCTTTTTGCGTTAACCATTAAGAGTGATATTACAATTATTATATAATTTTAATATGTAAAAAATATATATTTTATTATATTAACTATTATTTCAAATTTCATAATTAACATCTATTAGTTGACCCGGCGAATTTCGTATCGCCCTAACATAAAAAAAATTGTTTTAACTTATTAGCCATTCCAAACAAAATGCATAAGTTATCTATATCTATACTAATAATAAAATTCTAAAGTGTCGCTGTCTGTACATGGAAGATATATGACAAAAAAAATTACTGGGGGCCTTTATCAACGCAATATAACCCAAAACAATGATTTTTAGAATTCTTATCTGTTTGTTTGTTTATCTGTGCGTTTGAGCACGCTAATCTCAGAAACGGCTTTTCCGATTTAGATGCGGTTTTCACTAATATATCGTAGTAAGTTTCACTTAACATTTAGGGTTTGTTTCATGTCAATCGGTCCATAAATAAAAAAAAGTCAATTTAAGAAATCGCGTGGAACATTTTTTGTGCTTATCACTAAATGCATGAAAGTATATACAGTACTTATATCAAAAAATACATTTTTTAATTTTTTGTCTGTCAGTCTGTATGTCTATCTGTTTGTTCCGACTAATCTCTGAAATGGCTGAACCGATTTTGATGGTACTTTTACTTGCAGTTAGCAAATGTTATAAGGAGTGACTTAGGCTTACTTCTATTTTAGATGTTTTTTAATCTATATGTACATCTAAAAAAATTCTAACGGGTCGCTGTCTGTACATAAAAGATATATGAAAATATATACATATATTATTGGGGGCCTTTACCTACATAATAGAACCCAAAGCAATAATTGTTAGAATTTTTGTCCGTTTGTCTGTTTATCTGTGCGTTTGTGTCCGCTAATCTCAGAAACGGCTTATACGATTTAGATGTGGTTTTCATTAAGCTTCACTTAACATTTAGTGTTTGTTTCATTTCGATCGGTTCATAAATAATAAAGTTATGTCAATTTAAGGGTTCACGTCGAACATTATTTTGTACTTTTCACTAAATGCATGAAAGTATATACAGTACTTACATCAAAAAATCCATTTTTTAATTTTTTGTCTGTCAGTCTGTTTCTTACGACTAATCTCTGAAACAGCTAAACCAAATTTGGTGGAACTTTCACTAGCAGTTAGAGGATGTCCATTAATCACGTGAGGCCCAGAGGAGGGAGAGGGGAAGGAAGAAAAAAAACACGAACTATCACAAAGTCTAAAAAGTTCTTAAACACATTACGTGATTAATGGACAGCCCATATAGCTAATATTATAAGGATTAACTTGCGCTACTTTTATTAAAATATATATATTTATTTTAATGAATGGAAATGAATGGAAGGTATACATACATCTATACAAATAAATAAAATTGATGTGTCTGTTTGTAATTTTAAATAAATGCATATGAAAATATGCGCGGCACTGACAACAAAATAACCAATTTTAAAATTTTTGTCCGTCTATTTGTCTCAATTTGTTTCGGCTAATATCTGAAACAGCTGGACCGATTTTGACGAAACTTTCACTAGCAGAAAGCCAATATAATAAGGAACAAAATTGAAACCAATGAGATAGTGAACAACATCTGATTCAAATAGGGAAGATATATTTTATATAAATATAATAATTTAAGAAAATGATATATTAACTGGGTAATTTTTAAAACTAAAATTATATCATTCGTTTTTTGAAAAATTAGTTTACCTAGCCAGAAACGAACACGTTGATTTTGCAAAAATTAACATTCTGTATTATTGCATCATCTTATACTGTCACATATTATAAGGATAAACTTTAGGGAGGTAATATTATACAGTTAACTGCAACAAAAAGAAAATGCTAATTTTGACAAAATTCTATCAAATTCATACATTAATTAAATCTTTAGTAATTCTTAAAAAAAACGATCATATCTAAAAGTGAAATTTTAAAATTATAACGGGATGTTCTGACGCTAATAAATATATAAGCGGGTGAGTACAATTGCCGAGCCCAGTGAAATGTAGATTTTTAGTAAATTGATTCATCTTTTTAAGAATTATCTAAACCTACCTAAGAAACTGAGTAGGTGACGGGGACAAAAACAAACATCACATTCTATCAACTTTGTATAGCTCACATAGAAAAAATAGACAAAAACATAAAAGAAATAATTGTGAGTTATTCATTTTATATATTTTCGATTGTTCACACTCTTCCTTACTTTAGTAGGTGACTAGCAGTTTGATGTAACCAATAAACAAATCGTTCGAAGTAATGCAGACTTTTTTCTATACTTACCGGGAACCATGACTTAACTCACATATTTGATTAAGTCTATTATAATGTATAGATTTAATGTTATTTTATAAAAAAAATCTTTTCCATTAATTTCTCGCTTACTATTACTTTCCAAAAGTTGATTGTTACAAGTGACACTAATAGGTGGTGCAATAATACAGAATGTACTTTTTTTTCAAAATTAGTGGGTTCTATTCCAGGCCAGGAGAAACGTGAAATCAAAAAAACTTATGATGCAGTTAGATTTCTCCTGGCACCCTTTGCCACGAAACCCTAAAATTATTATGTTTTATACCCATATTTAAAATGGTCTCTTCATTAGTAAGTATACCTGATACAAAATTCTCCTACAGTAAATAATTACGTGTTTTTGTTGGTTTAATTTAAAGAAGTATTATTTGTAAATACGTACTTTTGAAGAGAGTTCTCATCTCACATTTTGAACATAGCAAATAAAAGTTAGCTCAGTTATATGGGTAGTTTCTGTATAGAGACTTTTCATGTTACGCTTTCTTAAAATTTTTACATAAGTTTGAATTTGAAAATATCATAAGTAACATTTGTTCACTTAATTTGAATAGGTTCTATTCCCGGTCACGACTACGAAGCACCGCATTGCATTGGAAATTTTCCAAAAGAGGTTAACGAGTAAATTGGATTTTTTATTATTTGCCAAAAGCCAAGATAGTTCTTTGACCTATGATATACGTAATTTTATTTATTTTATAAATTATGAAATCAACACTAATATTATAAATGTGAAAGTAACTTTGTCTATTTGTCTCGTCTAAACCGCTGAACTAATTTTGGTTATTTTTTTGTAAACTATTTTTCTTTACTTGTTTTT
Source organism: Hypolimnas misippus (assembly GCA_037950945.1). Classification (NCBI taxonomy): domain Eukaryota; kingdom Metazoa; phylum Arthropoda; class Insecta; order Lepidoptera; family Nymphalidae; genus Hypolimnas; species Hypolimnas misippus. The sequence continues at coordinate 7,221,809 of JBBEEQ010000029.1, read as the reverse complement.
ATTTGGTAACAATCAAACGAAAATCACGAATTTTCGAACAATTTTTTTTTTTCATTATAATTTTGCTTTAATCAAATCAAACGAAAAAAAAACTTTATTCAAGTAGGCTCTCACGAGCACTTTTGAATCGTCAATACATGTAAAAAGAAAAAAAACTTACATCAATAATGAAGCTACCACCGGTTGGGAACGCAGATTCTACCGAGAAGATCCGGCAAGAAACTCGATAGTTACTCTTTTAAAATTTGGTCAATACAACACAGTTTGTGATTACAAATTGATTATTTATCCTGTACGAAATTCAGCATATACTAAGCCCACGCATCGTCAACGTAATCTTGTATAGAATAATATGCTTTAGCTATTAGAGACTTTTTAACATATGATTTAAATCTATTCATCAAAAACTGCAAACATTTCTGGAGGATTTTATTATATAAATCAGCAAAGTGCGTGTCGGGCCACGCACAATGTAGGGTTCCGTAGTTGTCAGAATTGTCAAGATCGGTCAAGCAATCTTCGAGTACCTATTTTCGTAAAAAAGTTTACGAGGAACTGGGAATTTCCTTTTTTAAGTCAGTTTATACAATATACGTACTTACAATTTTAAACCTTTTATTATTATAAAATTATTTTAAATTTCTCTTTATATTTCGAGACTAAAATATTTTTAATGTAAAATGAATGTTTGAATGTGAATTATACTAACGATTTTGAACTTTATATGTTTGTCGATTATTTATTATTCTAACATTTGTAAAATATACTTAGCGCCGACAATTTTCCTTCCTGATTAGTGCCTATGAAATCTATGGAGATTTGGTTGAAAACTTCATAAGCGCGATTCAGAATCACTCGCGACATGTTTTATTGAGACATTGTTTTATACCTTATTTTATATTTCATTTTAATTTAAACTTATTAAATATGTATTTATTTATTCATTTAAATTCATATATTAATTTAAAATTATTAATATTTATATAATGTGATGCTTTAAAAAGTGAAATATTTATTTTTACTTAGATCATCTATAACTCGATAACCGTAAGAACCCACATAGCCGTGATAATTTTCCTTTTAAATTCATTATATGTACTACTATCGTGAATTTTTTCATATTTTTAGACGCAGCAGTTTAGTGGGTGGGTGGGTAGAGGGGGGGGACACTTGACTCTAAGAAAAATTAACACTTCAAAGCTTAATATTTCGGAAACAGTTCGTCAAAAAGACCTATCTAACGATACCCCACAACATGGGATAAATCAAAAAAAAAATTTTTGGTCTCTCTTAACACATAGGGAAGACACCCTGAAAAAAAAATATCTTAAAGATTTTATTGTACGCCTTTCTCGTCGTAATTCATATGTATACTCATACCGAATGACAGCTTTCTGGTATTAAGGGTTTCGGAGCAAAGCCGCGGACAGACAGACAGACAGACAGACGGACAGACAGACAGACGGACATGGCGAAACTATAAGGGTTCCGTTTTTTACTACGGAACCCTAAAAAACGAATACCATGCCCCAGAAAGGGATCATTTATTTAGTGAAGTCGAAAACAAGGTGTTATAAGTTTATCTTTCTTTCTCGTGTTAATATTATGTTTGTCACTATTTCATTCAAAAGAATGAATATTTTTGTGAATGTAAACTATTTTGTTATAAATGTACTGTGACGCAACAGTAAGTATACCTACTTTAATAAAAATATCCCAAAGGGAGTCTCGAGGTCTTAGATTATTAATACCACAAACAGCTCTTTTTTGTAAGATAAATACATACAATGTCACAAATACTTTTAACATAAAACGGAAGATCATTGATGTATTATAAAAATAGAAACGGATCCAGAATTGTACCCTGTGGAACACCCAGTGGCGTGCACAGAGTTTTTAGAAAGGGTAGGCAGAATATTTTGAAAGCATACTTACCAAAAATATTCACCACATGTTGTTTAGGTAATTGCAAAATTAATAAATTTTACAACAAAAATGGTCGTTAGTTATACGTATACAGAACTATACAGATTTTTTTTAGACTTTTTAATTATTTGTAAATTGTAGATGTACACGATATTTCAGTAAGAATAATATGCATCATAATGTTTTTTATTGAATTTACGATTGACTTTGCCTTTAGTTCATTTTAATTGCAAATCAATCACTTGGCCTCGATCACTGTTATCATCACTGAAAGATAGTTTTAAAAACTCAACACTTTTTATTTTATGTACACACACAACACCTGAAAAACTTTCACAGATCACAAATTCTATTTTCAAACTATTTTCAAAGTTAAAATGTTAAATGATTTAGACAGCAAAATGAATACAAACAAAAATAATGGCGACTTCTAAGAACTCGCGCCCAAAGAAAAAAATATGCGACCAAAATTAATAGTGAAATATAAAACTTTTCAAAATAGTCGCATTACCTTCTTCGGCAATTTTCCTAATTCATTGCCTAATAACGTAAAAAAGACAGTGCCTTTTATTGTCTTTATGTGCGTAATATTATCGTTGTGTGTCAAATATTTATAAGAACGCACACATAAATAATATTCGCATGACTACGAGTCCGGCATGCTGCAAATATTCACGCAGTAAGTCATAATTAATTTGTGCCTATACCGCTAGTTGCGCGAGTGTGCAGCGCAAGAAAAACGAACACTGGAATAATCAATGATACATCATGGTACCACCGTAAATTGATAGATGGTATAATGGTATAATATTAGACACCAATATAAAATAAAATAAAATAATGGAATATATATTTATCTGAGTTACTTGGGGTAGGCAGTGTCTTTTTGTCTTTATGAACCGCACGCAACTGGGAACACCCATCTTTAGGACACATCCAGAAGACCTTATTCCATTTATAGTAACATGTTGAAGTCCCTGAGTAAAGTATGAAGCAATGAGATCAAGAGATTTACTTTCACATCGTAATATTTAAGTTTATATAAAAGCGTTTCGTGCTCCACGCAGTCAAATGCCTAAGACAAATCACCAATAGCATTCTTTGATTACTCCCACACATTATATACATATGTGTTAGAGTAGTGCTATTCCTGCATCTGAAGTCGAGCGACCTTTAGTGAAACCGTATTGTTCACCATGAAAAATACTGTTTACATTAAAATAAACAAGGAGTTGATTTAAAAATAGTTTTTCAAATATTTTACTTAGGAATGTTAAAGCAGAAATAGGTCTATAATTACGAGGCTCACATTTTATATTATAAAAAACGATTCAGTTCAATGATTCAATCAATAATTTCTCAACTAACTCTTAGGTGTGGCTAGAAATACGCCATATTTGTCTGCTAAATAAGACAAAGAACGGTAAAAGAAAATAGACTATATAGATTGAAGACCCTTGAGAAGGATATACTTTCTGCCGTGTAAAATAAACTTGACAGGGTTGGATGTAGGAGATAAAATTTCAAATAAACCATCGTTTCTCAAAGAAATATTAAAATAATTATTTTATGCAAATAAAGTCGCGGGAACAAATAGTAAATAGAATGAAAGTTTTAGTTTGTATAATTTTTAATTCGTTTAAACTTGTAAGTTTTAAACCAACTTAGGATATGTCAACTTGGAATCAACAGTAACATAAATAAAAGCTTCACTCGTATTTATGTAACTATATTTATCGACCGAAAAATAAATGTTTCACGTAATTATACCTAAATTCGGCAATACATTCTGTATGTAGGTATCTCAATTTTTCTTTACACATTATATTTTCATTCACAACCGAGCACAACAATATAAATTTAAACCACATAAATACTGGAGATTTTTTGTTTGATTTAAAATTAAAATCATACATATGACATGACGCCACGTCGTAATATTTCACAACACCAAAACGTGCTACGACACGATGTCGCAACATGGTTATGTGTTTGGCCCTTAAACTCGGAATTTTGTGCTATAATTTTTATTACTTGTCTTATTCGGTAAGAATATCCGGCACGAAAATCACGAATTTTCGAAAATTTTTACAATAAAAAACGATTCAGTTCAACCATTCGTTCAATAATTTCTCATCTCTAACTCTTATGTGTGGTTAGAAGTACGCCATATTTGTTAGCTAAATAAGACAATTAAAGAAAAATAGACTATACGCGTACTATGATGTAATTTTTTATTAACAAACAAATCAGTAATTTTAATTCACCTTTTGAAGTAATGCGTAGGTTATAAATATCTAAACCAATTAAAAAAACATTAGTATTCTGTCATAACCTCATTGTAATCATAAGTTTTATAAGATAAAAAATTGAAACTGGTTGGTTACAAGCTAAAACGACCACAATCAAACCAATCAAGGAAATCGTTCTATTTGAGGGTGATGAGTCAGAAATTGCGTTCGTATCGAAACTTTTCAATTTTCTCCCTATGGCAATCCGCCAGAGAAAATGAATCTCCACTGAACTGCAGTTTTTCCGCCTTTACAAACGCAGTTTTAGCCTATTGAACTAAAATTTAATTACACCAAATCTATTTAAATACTTATTACGTTTTGTACATGACAAAATTATTATGTCTTATAGCAGTGTCGTATATAAATGATAGGTAATTTAATTATTTAGATATTTTATACTGAATATATAATACAAAGCACCTCAAATACACATTATACGTTCCTATAGTATATCCTTACGGATTTCTAGAATGAATTTGACTGCATTGGAAGTCACGAGATACAAGTAGACGCATTTTTAAAATTCTTTTTTAATATAATATCTCATATATAATAATGCAAGTACAAATACTTATTAGTTAGTGTTAATAGTAAAAAAAACTATTTACTTTATGCTAAGAAACACGAGTGCGTTAGCCAGAGTTAATATTTAAAAACATACTTAGCGCTATTTCTACTCTTAGTTGCTCCATATTTCACTTTCTAATTTAGAACGGTGTCACATCCTAACAGGTCTAGAAGTTATCTTGCTTCATCGTTCATCATATTAGCATTTTACTTTAAAACTTTCTTCAGCTTTAAGATATGCTTCTTTTTTTTAAAAGGCTAATTTTACTTAAAGTAGTGTGAGCAGAAACTTCAAGTTTACGAAAAAAACCACAACTGCTTCGTCATTCCGACAAAGTTGAGGAAAAAGTACTGACCTAAATAGTATGCTTTTAATGATATTTTCAATAAATTTCGTCGTTCAGGCGAAACGTTTAAATTCATTAATTTAGCAATAATTTATCGTGTTTTTTTTGTCATGTCATCTCCATACATTTTCTATTTTTAAATAACCTAAACCATTGTTGTGTGAATAATTTACATATACCAACTGAGGTTTAAGAGATTATATTTGTCATATCAGAAGTTAGGTAAAGATTTTTTTTATCCAGTAAACTAACATTGAACACGACAAAAATTTTAATACCTAGGACCATACACAATATGTACAATACCTATTTAAATTTACCAAGTTTTAGAAAACTTACTTCTTGTTGGTCAAGTTAAATAAAATTTCCTTCGATAGTGGTAAACGAAACAATTTGATTACGTTTGATGTTGACTTTGACCTAATGTCGGCCTTAAATTATGGATTTTATCAATGACTTTGCAAAACAAATATTTGGTACGTTGCACGTTGTACTAAAGTAGAAATTTACTATTAGTAAAATATATAATATAAATATTTATGATTAAAATTATTTCATTTCTTTCATGCATGTGAGATAATTAATGTACAAAATATCCTTACGGGTAGTACAAAATTTTAGCAATATTCTACAAACCGAGGGAAGAAATATTCTCTTGAAAAATATTTAACAGAAATAATCAAAAGAATCTTATTAATATTCTTGAAAATCTAGGACGGATTTAAATACACCCTGGTTTTATGAGAATAACAAGAATCGTTATTTCTAGGTCCACTATGAAAAAGATAAAGTGTGACCCGAAAAATCTTGTTACAATTATAAGTCGTAATTAGTTTGGACATAGTTCCGATATATTTATATGTATACGAACGAAAAATTAACACATCATTTTAGTACTTAAATAATCTCATACTAAATTCAACACTCCATTTGGTGCATCCACTCGTAAGTGTAATAAAATGTATCAGGCGGCTTCTTAACGTATGACCATATAAATTGTCTCTTTAAAACCATTTCCGTACAATACTAGATCGTGTAACAGCTGCCAATTTAATTTTTTTTTCTCTTTAGAAGTTCCATATGAAACGTGGTAAAAGGATCTTTTATGTTAAGTGCACTGGTTTATCTATTTTGCGTGCTTTACACTGAAAATTCAGAAAATAATGTTATTATTATTTGATTTCACCGATAGATCTAAAATATACTTTTCTTTTAAGATCCTTAACTCATTTAATTTTTGGTTTAACGTAGTAACTTGAACGGTATTCTTAATAGCGATACTTAACCTTTTATGCAGTTCGTTTGGTTCTTGGACTAAAAATTTCTACAGACTTAGACATATGTCAGGTAATTTAATAAAGCGATCCGGCAGTGTAAGTATTGATCGTGGCATCACTCTGATTTTACAGAGCTGAAACAGTGAGAAATAGAACTTTGAGGAATTTAATTGAATCCTAGCGTTTTTCTACTTTTACAGAGAAGACTGGTAGAGCGGGTTAGGGGTGTTTAGATAAAAATACCAATCAGAAGAAAACTGTGCTTAACTTTCATAGCGGTGTATATTTCAGAACAGTCTCAGTGTTAGGATAAGCCGCTTGCAAGCTTTATGTCGAGGCCCTATAATAGAATGCATAAGTTATCCTATGACGTGTCATGATTATGTGGATGAGTTGGGGTAAGGAGGCTTGCCCGAGAGCTCTCATACGCTTTCTGCGACAGTTAATCAGAAGATATCATATTATAGTCATGAAGATAAAAAACGTCAGGTAACCGTACCTGTACCGTACCTGTAGATCGTCAACCATTGTTTATAAAATTTTTTTTACGTATTAAATACTTATATTAAATTTACTGTTTCAAACTTTTATTCTTAGGCATTGTATATTTTTTTATGTTTAATTCTATAGCTTGTTATTCGAGTAGTTTTAATATTTTAATGTATTAATTTTATAGCATTATTTTCAATGCCTTTTCGTAGATAATGTAAAATGAATACAAATATTTTTTATTAAGTAACTTGGATGTATTTTACGGAATCTTCGCCTCGTTAGCGTTTGCTTGTACGGATATTTAAAACTATAAATTATTGTCTGAATAATAAACAGCAAGCGGAAAATTGTAAAATATTCTTATTATATATAGTTTTTGAGGATATTGTAAAATATAATAAACTTTTTATTTTCTATTACTAAGCGGCTGAATTGAATTTTATTTAAAAAAACGTGAGGCTGCTGTTGTGTAAGCAATGTAGGCTTGTTTTACTAGTTTATGCGTAATGACTAAAAGCCAAAATACGATGCTTATATTTGATTTAATGTTTATTTTTGTGAGCAAAGAAACTGAGATTAGTCATAGTATTTTTAATTGTTAATGAGTAAATTTGTTAATACTTATTGGAAGTTAAAAAGGTTGCATAATACAGTATCTATCTATCTTAATAGTATTTTTTTGTAAATCGCAATTATTTTTATATCCATGCCGTGAACATCTTATAGCAGACGCACACGATGCACGACTTTCGAGAGTTTTCTAGTTTCTACAAAAAACAGTACAACAAAATGGCGATTTGTTAGAAAAATCCGATGTATGATGTTGATGTAGTAGGAAAGAATGTTGAAAATATTGTCTCTATACTATTTACGCCATATGTTTATCCGTAATACGTTAAATATTTACGTCTGTATTATAATAGAATTTTATTAAACTTCGCATCCTGTGTAAATATCAGTACGTACATAAGTTCGTACTTTTAGGTGTAACAGGCAAACGAATAGGCAGATTACCTGATGTTAAATGATTACCACCGCTCATGAATATTTACACCACACAATGTGTTGTCAACTTAAAAAAAAAGAATAGAAGAAGATTGGCGTTAAAAGGGTATGGTTTCGTGTGGACTCACCGTTATAGACTGCAAGACAGTGAGGACACGTAGTGTCATATTGTATAATTTAATACGTTAAGACTTTACAAAGGCGTCGTTACATATTATATTGTTAAAGTGTTATAACTTATACACTAGACTGTAACTTTATAATCTTCCTAAGAGTTCATTAAGTTTTCATATAAAGCCGAACTGGTTCGTAGGTAAAACAACTTATTTACTGATGGTCGTGGTTTCCAAACGAGGCTAACATTTTTTATTTTACAATTGCCAAAGTGGCTAAGATCCATCTTGTACTCTTTTGTGTAGAAAAACACTGGCAATAAATTTACTTAATTTAAAACACAGGTTCAAGATCATATATGAGATCCAATCCGCAACGTAGAAAGCTAGGTAGATAAACTTCCGGTAGATCCATTTTCTGAATAATAGAAGAGGTTTTTTCACAACTATGGAACTTTCACTTTAAGCCTTTTTTTTAAATTAAATCATATTAACCAATGTGAATAATTGATTGTTCTGCGATTCGATTAAATGTTTCATGGCATTTTTGTAATCCTGACAGAGATATGTATGTTTAGAATATTAAACTTTTACAAACATACAAAATATTAGATAAACTGTTAATTCGACTCCTGTCCAATATGCACTCTTATTCTGTAAAATGCCAATTTTGTTATATATTTGTACTTCGAACTATGATGGATTTTAAATTTGGTAAAATAGTGGACATTGTAAAATAGTGTAGTCACTGCATTTATATAATAACTTTATATGTGAACACTGACAACTCTTAAGTAACAAGTTCTACCTTTGTTTGATTTATTAGGTACCTAGAAAACTTGGCACGATAAACGAGCTAGCTTAATTGGTGTTTAGTTTATAAACTAACTTGGTAACTTCCATCAAACGCTTTACTTGAAGCTTAACTATGACATAATGCATAGTTTCATACTATAAAAAAGTAATAGTACTTAGTCGGAGGCCCCAAATTTTTATCTTTTCTTTTATATTCTAATTCTGATGATTATTTCGAAAGTTTTATTCATAAGTACCACATTTTATTAAAATATCGCTTAAAACCAATTTTGTTTTTCGCTTATCCGTGATAGAATAAAAGTGAATTTAAGGATATGTTACGGAAAAAATAAGCAGATAAACCTTGAAGAGGTCACAAATATTTTTATCTATTGTATAACATGCTTGTAGGCTGAAAGATTTGGCGTTGATCCAAGACAGTGACTATGATGTCGGGATGGAAACTTTGTCTGTCCGTCTACCCGAGGCTTCTCCGCGCTTGAACTATATTGACCTACAGAATAGCTGTAGGTCAATACAGCTAAGATACAAAGCGCAGCTTGACATGACATGTTTAGAACATATCATGCTTAGATGAAAAGTAGTCAAAGAAAAATAAATGAAACGTAGATAAGGTTAATTGAATTCTGCTAAAACAACCCACATCATACATCAGACAAAGAATTCGCCTGGTAATTTAAATGTCAAAACAATATTGTTTGCCATTAATACAGTATTTTTGAGTAATTTATAATTGTGTATAATTTTAAACATTTATTAATTTTTATTACTTGTTAAATACGTTATTTACAATTATCTCTAGTTAAAATATATATACTTATGGGGATTTTTAAAATACAAGATGTATTTACATCGTTGACAACAGATTTTTATTTAAGTGGATGAAATGATTTTTTTTTTCACAAAATCAGCACACGTATAACTTCTCAACAAAAGTTTTACACGTCATACCAAAACAGAAACGTATAACTATTTATTGATATATAAGAATAAGAGAAAACGAAATTACAAAAATAAGAAACAAAAGCTTGTTTGTATCTTATAAGGGGATTAAGTCTTTAATTAAAAGAGACTTCGGGATTTTCTTAGCATTGTATACCATCCAAGGTGTATTAATATTAAAATTTGTTCTAAATAGGTAAAAGTTAATTAATTTATATAAATTTTTTCTTCGTTTATTTTGTTGATAGTCTTTCCTATAATATTATATTATATTTAGGTCCGTGAAAATAAAATAAAAACGAAAATTTTAATATGTAATCATCGATACATTTATAAAAATAACATATAATAGAGAATTGGTTCATAAAGCAAAAATGATGAAGTGTATCACTGTGTTTTTAATGTTATTTATCATTAATTATTACCAAAGTATCGCATTTGACTAATAAGTTATAAAAGCTAATGGTATAGAATCATACCTTATATTTACTAGATCTAACTAGCACGTTATTTGTATATAACAACAAATTATTTTATTTAAAATATGAGTACAAACTGATCTTTGCATTTGAATCATAAACCCGTGAAAAAATATCGCTTTTAATTTTGCTACTTGCTGAAAACTTGTTTTTAACGTACGGTTGGAAAATTAAAGGGAGAGTTTTGCGTTTTGAAGGCATGTTGATTGCATTTTCAAACTTCTCTTTCAATGACACTCCACTCGTCGGACTTTGCAGGAATATATTTTCATCTAAAATTTCTACACAGCAAGTTGCCTAAAATTTTCTTCTTGGTCATGTGTCTACTCGTTTGATAACGTTACTGTTTAATGAGCATTAATTTAATAATTAAAAATTAATTCATATTTTTCCAAGATTACTTTATTCCTAATTAATTATAAACGTTATAAAAATCAAAACCGCGCGTGATAAGAAGTGTTTTCTTTCGAAGATCAAAATTAATACACATTATAAATTAAAAAACGTTCAATAATATAAAAAATATTACTTATGTTTATAATCAGGGCCTAAATAAAATGTTGAATGTAATTTAATATCAATAATTAATTTCAAAATATGTATACATGGCAAATTGTGATGCCAGTAATATTTGACAAATTAGTCTCCTGCTTTAGAAACAATGCTTTTCGAGTGTGCTTGATACGTTGTTGCATAATTATTAATAATCACTGAATATAATCATTACGATATGGTAACGACTTTAATGTGATAAAGATTCAAGCATATTTTTTACATTCGATAAAAATTCAAATACATAACGATAGCATGCATGTTTATTTTTCTTTTTTTCTTTTTAACTACAATTATATTACATTTAAAATTGAATAAATCATTTAAATGATTTTTGTAGATTAGAGATAAAAATACTGTATCAAAAAATTCGACATATCGATGGCATACAGAGTCAGAATAATTACAAGGCTTTATTTTGAATCCTTTTATAGGAATGTTGTTAATTATTACTCTTTCCCGTATTGTATTATTATGAAGGACACTTAATATGTTAGCATAATTCTATATTTGGATTAAACGTCAGTGTGTATTTACGCACCTACACAACCTTTAAAGGTTACTGCTATTAATACATCGTTACTATTTATGAATAATATATCGATCCTTGAAAGGGATAAATATTTACCCTGAAATAAATAAGTATTAGATGATGTTATTAACTTTTCCATGCATTTCTTGATTTATAGTTCCTTTAAAAACAAACCTAAAAATACGATACGGCTTATAATATTACTCTCCGATTTAATTTATAATTACGCTTTTAATAATAATTATTACAAAGTTAGTAAAATGCTAAAAATTCAGAGCTACGTTCGTTCGTAGCGTATCGCTACGTCATCGTAGAAGAAATCGTTATAATATAGCTTACATATATCGATATATTTTTTTATTTGAGTCTTAAAATACTTTTTATATAAATACACAATATGATTTCTTTGTATAATAAACACCGGTAAAAAAACAGGCACATGCTGAGATTGAATTAGTCCAATATTCATGTAATTAAATAACCAACATTCGAACAAACAGAAACATTTATATTGAAATATTTTTTTAAAGAAAATAGCTAGCAAACGATCATGCGGGCTGCCGCTCATGGACATTTACAGTGCCAGAGAAGCCACAAATGTGTTACCAACTTTAAAATGAATAAGGGATGAAAAGGAATATGAAGCGAGAAAAAGAATTGGCGAGGAGGTTAGGTTTCCGGAACTCTCACTCACCGTCGATCTACTTCACGCCGATCTTCTGTAAGAATGAGGTACTGCCCCGGAGCCAACTCTTGTAGTCGAAGGGCTGCAGCTAGGCTGTATCTCAGTGATTTTTATAAGATTGCTCATTAATTTAAAAACGAACAAATATTTTAAGCTTATATAAATACGTGTATAAAATAAATATATACTATATTAAGCTTATAATATTTTAATTAGTATATATACATTAAGATAACAATAAGAGTTATTTTTACATTATATTTATATTTTTTTCAACCCTGTTAATATTATAAACAATATTTTCTTAAACCGATTTTTAGGCCTGCAACATAAAACGCAAAAATAGCTATACCTACAGCATATTTAATATCTGATCTCAATATCATGTTATTACTGATGATGATCTCTGAATATCATGTTATTATGTACCTCCGACTGTCAATGTTATACGTTTGCCTTGTTGTTGTTTGTGTATTTGTGTACCCGTGTTTGTCTGTGGCGTCGTAGCTCCTCAACTAATGGAGCAATTTTGATACAGTTTTTTTTTGTTTAAAAGTTGATGCAATCGGGATAGTTTTTACCCATAATATACGAAGATCTGTTCTGATATTTGAAAGTTATCTTTTTTCTAGTTGTTGAAAGAATCTGAGCAACTTCTAAACCTATTTGATTCGAAATTTACTATACTGTGAATGATATTAAAATAATTTTGTTGCGTTACCTTAATCAGATGATGCAGAAATCATCTGGTCAGAAGGATACACAACTCTTCACTAACTTTTCGCAGAGGTACCGTGCTGAGGCTCATAAAAAAGATCGCCCATAAATTTTCAATGTTATATTTTTAATAACACTAAGAACTTTCAATTGCTTCTATTAAAATGTGATAGTTTGAGTCGTTTAAAAAAATTACATCATAATGCAATATAAGCACGGATAAAGTTAATTAGTAAGTACATTATTCACCGTACGTAAAATCAGTCGAGTTTGACCACAATTATATTACCAGCCGTTGAACGACTTGGCACAGCTCCCAGCCGGGTGTAACTTTATTGTCGGGATTGGAACTTTGACTGTCTGCTCCTCGAGGCAATTTTCAACTCATTGTGGTAGAAGTACAGTCGTAGCCCAGAAGTCATGTAAGAAGATCGTTACACTCTGTATATACACATAAACAAAAAAACAAGACATACGAGAGTTTTTGTATGAAAAAATTGCAATTAATTGAAAAAAAAAAAACAATAAGAACATAGATTACGTAAATACATATATTACAAGTATACTAAAAATCACATATTACATCAGCCTTAGCGAATTTAGACTGACATCTTCAATCTCGTTTTCCTTTATTCGTTTCAATTATACGAATAAGTTCGATTTATTTTCAGAAGGAAATAAAGAATATATTATAATAGGAATTAAATTATGCTATGTTTTGGAGCGTTTTTGCTTTACTTACTGGAATAAAAAGTATCATTTGTCGTCTATAATGAAGGGTTGAATTTTAAAAGTAAAACGTAAAACTCATTTATTTTGCTAGAACTAAGTATTTATTTCAGTCCTATATAGTAATTCCTACGCTCTACGCTCGTTCAAAGCATTCCACTACCACGAGTAACAAGACATGTTTAAATGAAATTTAACGTTTTTAAACAGTGTTTTAAAACAAAGTATGATTAATGTAATAAGAAATCCCAACGGCAACTGAGCGTCTCGTGGAAGATAATTAGCAAACTCCGTAGCAGTCTCGCTGCTCCATCATTCTGGCAATCCTCATTAAAACGCTTCGAACTAAATAGTCCACGATTACTTTTTTCTTAGATTTTTATGAAAATGTTTGTCTCTATATAAACAACCACAGAACAAATATGTTTTGTATAATTACTACATACCCAGCATAAAAATAATAACACACATGATAATGGTAAAAAAATAAGTTTAAGTATGAAAATTAACCTTTTTGCAACACATTATTATTATTTTATATATTCTAATAGCAAAATCTGCTGATTAAACAAATTATAAATTAATTATTGTTTAATTATTTGCATATATTTTAACATTTCCAGAAATGGCATTACGATAGTTTTTTTGACTTAAAATTATAATTAAGTTCTTTAACCTGGTATTAAATGGTACTTTTGAATATAATAGGGACTCAAAGGAAATAAAATTGAATATTAAATATTTAATAGATAGAAGTAAATAAATTTCAAATTATAAGCCTAAAGAGTTCTGTTATAAATAACACCCACACTTTTCATTAATATGAAGTACAGTGAATAAAGAGATCTTAAAGTAAATCAGGTCAGAAATTGTAAGGGCTTATTGTATCGAAAACATTCCTTTTGTATTGTCGTTATCTGTCGTCTATATTGGCTCGTGTCTTCTAGGAATAATGAATAATACACAAAGATTTTATTCAGTACGTGACAAAGCAATAGAGTGTTATACTGATTTTAACTGCAATAGTAACATAAAGCGAAAATAAATTAAATAAAGTGTACTTAGCATTGTTATCAAGTTAATTTTATTATACTTCTTTTTTTTTCCAATATTATTTTTTTTACAATTAAAGTTCAAATAATATAGTACTGAAAATTTTAAGATGCCCCCGACATTTTAAACATTCAGACAACGACGGACGATGCTTCTGCTGTAAATTGTTGCGTATATGAAGATTGTGCGACGTAGCGAAATAAAATAAGATATTCAATTTTTACTACAAGAATAAAAAAAAAAACATAAACACAAACGCTTAAAATACGCAGAGTTTTAATATAAATATGCAATATAATACATATTCTTTATTGCACAGTCAGAATAAGAAGTAATTTTTACATGTAACATTTGTTTACAAAGGCTGGCTTATTTCTATAAGAAATCTCTTGTAGCCTTCTTCTCCTTTCTATTATTACAAGTTTAGACATTTTAACATATACAATTATCTGGAAAGTTACAAAAAACACAATATTCTAAGATTCAAATAAGAAATCAACTAGTTATTCGGCACCTCAATGAGTATTAGGGGTCTAATTAACGCCCTGAATATTTGATCGTTACTGGCGAGAAAAGCTCCCCTTTAGTCGTTAAATAAGGCAGTGCGCCAGATATTACGCTCGCGGGCGCCTGAATGCAAGTTACATGAATAGAGAACTTCATATATTATTAAATGATTTAAAACACTGCAATTATACTATCGGCTGCACATTGTGCGGCCGTAGAACAATATATAACATAACGTGCCTTACATTTCATATTTTGATTATATGTCATTAATAAGTATACCTCATGTCTAACTAATTAACAGATATTCGTATTTTAGTCTAGTTTTTAATTTCAAATCAAGTTATACGTATAAATATAAAATACATAAAGATTTATAGAGTCCATATTAAAACTGTACGCAGTTTTACAAATATACGAAAAATCTATCTGAATTTAGATTTGTTTGTGGGGTAAAAACATTTGCAACTTCTTACTCAATAAAGAAGTTTATAGATAAGGGGATTCTCAGACAATCCTGTCGATCTCACTCGTTCCATTCCTTTCTTGTCGGTCAATAAAGCTGTCCTACTAAAACCACGAAGTAATAAAAAATGGCTTCACTATCGGAAAACTCTGTTTCTGACTAAAATATTTCAGTTTCAAACATAATCTTACTTTTGTTTAATTATTGTCATACAAATGTGTCTTTTTTCGTAATGTAACATTTGATTTCATTGAGTACTTATAAAATAAATATATTTTCTTCTAAACTTTACGCTATTTAAAATATTTATCCATATAGTCTATTTTTCTTTGCTTGTCTTATTTAGCAGACAAATATAGCGTAATTCTATAAGAGTTAAATAAGATGTTAAGAACGGAATAATTTATTATAATACAAAATTATAGTGAAAACAAAATTGTTAAAAATTTGTGATTTTCGTTCGGGGTATTATTGTCAAATAAAGACAAGAAAAGAAAAATAGACTATACAAATGCTATTAATGCGGAATATGATGCCGATTAGTCTTTTCATGTTTAACATTAAAATCACTTTTAATAAATTTAAATATTATGATAAATCATGTCGGTGCCTGAGAAAGAAACATTCGTATAATGGTGGTGCTATGGTCTCTTCAATATTCAAACTCTCCTCAATATCTCTCTTTATACCTCATTCTTTTTTAAGCTGGCAACGCATTTATGGCTTTTCTGGTGCTGAAAATGCAGCGCCAGTGATCACTTAACATCTAGTGACCCAGACAGCTCGCTTGACATTTTTTATAAAAAAAATCTTCGTCATATTTAAACATTTTTTTTTACTAAATACAGTAAATGAAGTCTTTATCTGTAACAAAAAAGAAACCAAATAAACGAAACCGCAGGCTTAAATGAGTATTCAAGACATCTGATATTACGTGGTCATAACGCTTGTAGATATTGTCAAAGGCATTAGCTGTACCTTACATTGTCAATATACTGCCAACTATCTAAGTTGGTATGTCCCTCGTGTTGATAATTACGTTGGCTCACGTCCTTCATATCGATACACTGCAATACAAGGCATAATTGGCGATAGGATAACTGATGCTTACATGCCTACATGCATGGGCCTCTTCTGAACCTAAAATTATTAAATAGGTGCTGAGTATCACCTCAACATTTTAATGTATTTAAAACTTTTACGATGTAAACTTCGTTATAACGACGTCAACGTCAACCGTAAAAGTCTTAAGATTATGACTTTGTCACCTAAAATATTTTTAAGTACAGTCGTACTTTCTTTAAAAACTTTTATTAAGATTTATTAGTTTTAATTAAATTATTACTATGTTTTATATTTTAAAAGTCAGGTTTTTACATCACTAACTATTTTTCGACAGTATTTTGGGCGTTGAGCGACGTGAAAAAAAGGCCGGGCAAAGGCCTTCTCTCCTATTAAGGAAAAGAGTTAGAGCTTAATTCACCACACTGCTCTACTCGGGTTGGCGGATATACTTGTGTTAGAATTTCTCTCGGCACATTCAGTTTTCCTCACGATGCTTCACTTTACCGCCGTACACGAGATGAATTTAAATACAAATATAGCACTTGAAAACTCAGCGGTGCTGGCCAGAGTTTGAATCCGCAATCATCGATTGAGATCGACGTATTCGAACCACTAGGCCGTCGTGATTCTTAAGTATAATAATATTTTAATTTCAAGTATTAATTTATTCACCAAGAAAATATAAAGGTATATTTAAAATTTTCTAAAAACGATGAATACGTTTTGCTTAACTTTTAAATATTATTTATATACATTAAATAACAGGAAAATGTGCTTTGATGAACTGTTTAATAAAAAGCTAATAATAGGAATGGATTAAGAGTAAATCAATATTAAGCAACGAAAATATGAATGACTTATACTCGTATTTGTGAGACAAGCAGTCATATCTTTAATAAGTTTACTCTTTATTTAAATGTATCAGTGTAACTTAATTTCTGTTTACTTTAGAAAAGGAAAATTTAATACACTCTTAATGAATGCAGAAAAGAAAAGGGGCTAAGTAAGTCATTTTTCTTATTGCTAACGATGTAGCTTCAAGTTTTATTTCAACAATACGTTATGTAGGATAAAAAGTGATGTCTAGATAAGATAAAATAAAACGAATACTATAGTTATATATCATATAAATCGTAATGTATTATGTCAAACCTAGGAATACAAATCATGTGAGAGTTGAGATTTGGGGAAAACAAACAGCACAATAAGAAGATTACGATTTTTATCGTATAAAGATACAATATTTGTTAAATTCTTATAAAAATCGAAAATCATTTGAAGTATCTAAATATAATATACAATTAAACAATAATTACTATATAAGAAGTTTTTCAGAAATCAGAAAAATATGAGAAAATACTTTACAGATGTCCTTTTACTATTAGATGGAATGTTTCTTCGTTTCCCGTCTACGTTAAAAAATCTTAAAGACCGTATTTAACCCTTTCCAAGAATCAATACTTTAATAATACACTAAAAACATTTCATAATAAAATCAGTTTTTTCTATAAATGCAGATGAACCCCAAATCAATATTTAAATACGCATTACTCGTGCTTTCTGATTTTTTATATTTCACTTCTCACGTTTTATTTTACTACACATAATTAAAACTCATGATTAAGCTCGTGTGTATTTAATATTTTCGTATTAAAAGTTAATATTTTCACTCTAATATACACAAAATTGTACATACTCGTAATTCAATTATTGTCTTGTCATCCATCTAAACACGATCTTATTTATATTATGATTCGTTGAATAGCTAAAAGAGTTTGGCATGACTCCAACGACGGATAAATTATCGTTGTCAAAACAGGAACTCAGGCGGTATTTTTCACGAGACCTTTTGTGGCTCTATGCCTCTATATGATTCAACTGCATTCACTATGATGAACCATCCAGTCAGCAACTACAACGGTTGTGTTTGACGAAGTCTACACTAACTATTCAACATTCCATTTCTGTGCATTAGATTGTTTGTGAACTTTTATCTATTCGCTTTGAAATAAAAATAAAGTTGAGGTGTTTGTATTTTGACTTTATTAAATAGTAACTGTTCAACTCGGTTTTTACTGCTTTTCAATACTTTTGAAGATTAATTGATATTGTTTTCGGTTACCCCTACGCTTCCATAAACAAAAACCTACCACAACAAATTGAACTGTCTGAAAAATTGAAATTCCTGAAATTAGCGCACACAAAGGAACAAACATTAGTTAATACATAATAAAAAATTTTGGTATAGCTTTGTTTATATTGTTATTGTTATACAAATATTTTAGTGTTTTATAGAGTAAATCATTTTAAATGTTTTATTAAAGTCTGTCCTAAATTTTATTTAGTAGTAAATTAAGTATAATAACCAAAAAATAATTTCTGCCATATAGATATGATATACGTAAAATTATGTGATATGCATATTTCATCATTATGGCTGGCTTAAAAACGTTTTGTCTAACATTCGTCTCAAACTTTTACTACATGAAAGTGCTTTTAATGCTCACGAATAACCTTTTAAAAATAAATTGTAACAGCCGACTTTAAACTATTTTTCAATTACTTTCATTCATACCCTTCAAGAGTTGCGATTGCCGCTTCTGTTATAATATTTCTACTCATTTCCTACGCTTTTGCTTAGCTGCAGCCATGTTTTATAACTTATAAAGGATTATAAAACCTTTTTTACTTTTTAAGTAAAAAAAAAATCACCTAGTTTACTTAGTTGTACTTATGGCTTTGATAAGTTCATGTAATAATATAGAGTTTAATATAGAGTTTTAAACATTATAATTATGATAAATAGATCTGATATGAATATTAATTTGATACGACATACGTAGATGAAACTGTTGACAATTTTTCTTGTTCTAATGCTTTTTTTATTCAGATTATATGAGTGACACATTAAAAAAAAAAAACAGAATATTAATATATAAATCGTCACATAACTTTCGCTTTATAAAAATACCCACCTACAATTAAGTACTTTCCGTTTATTCCTTTTAAAAGAAGGTACGTTTAACATTTAATATTAAACAAAATAGAAAATAGATCCTTAACTACATAATCCGTAGCCTCGAGCTTACATTAGGCCTTTTAAAATGTATAGAGAATTTTCATATTACCTGCCAAATTATAAAACAGCCCGAAGGCGAAAGTTTACTTTATATTTTCTTGAGTTATTTCCTTGAGCGGATTCTGACCGCTCAGCAATAGATAAACAATTTTGTTTTGTATTCGGAATTGTCTGTGATCTGTTTATAATATTTGAATAAGATAAAATAGTCTTGCTTTAGTAATAATGATCGAAGACGTAATATATTTTTTTACTACATTTAGATTGTAGACTCTTTTATTTTACACCTGAATTTATTTTCAAAGGAAGTTTCCTACAACTTACTTGTTTTTTTCAGTTGTTTCTACTTCTATTTGTTAAAACGACTATGTAAAAATATAGATTAACTTAGAAAACTTATTTTTTATATAAAAGATTAGCTAACAAAAGAGCTGTTGGGATACTTGATATTAATTGTGATCACTTACCGCCGCGCATAAATATTTGCAGCACCAGACCACCAGAGGAGCTAAAAATGCGTTGCCATCTTAAAAAGGACTCAGGGATGGAACGGAATGGCAAGTAAGGAAAGAAACGGAGATAGGGAATAAGAATGAAAAGGAATAGGGGAGAGGCTCCCGGCTCTCTTACTTATCTAACGAAAGGCAGCCATACTAGCTACGTCACGTAAATCTTCTGTGAGAGTGGGGTACTGCTCTTGGTAGTCAGTGAGCAATAGCTAGGCTCTACCTCACACATGTGTATGTTATTTATTTTTTATTATTAGCGTAATTAATTAAATTATTTATCACAAGTTACGGGAGCAGACAAGTACAATGCGCGTCATGACGCCTTTATTGGGCGCAATTTTAATTAGAGTATTAACGAAACGTGCAGACAGAGTGCAAGAGGGTACAAACGGGGTGCGTCGGGCGCGGAGGCGGCGGCGCGAGCGAGCGGTGTGGGGGCGCGCGGGTGCAGGTGCACCTGGGCGGCGGCCGGCGCCCGGCGGCCCACGTGCCCGGGCCGGCAGCGCTCCGGCCTCCGCTCAGCCTCAGTCGCTCGCGAGCCTCGCCGCAGAGCTGCTCCCGGCCGCTCCTCCGCCGCGCCCGCCGCCCGCCGCACCGCACGCGACAGGTGGCGCACAGCGGCGCCGACGCCCGTCGCCTGCGCGCTCAGCTCGCTCCGGCCCAGTCTATACGCCCGGCTCTGACATGAAACTTTAATACTGGGTTTGTTTAGGAATTACCGTGCAGTGACACATTTGTTACGAGTTTCACTTAATAATAATTGAGAGTTTTTATTAGTGCTTGTTGCCGGTGGGCTTAACCTGAAAATGGTACCGTACATTTAAAGGATTTGAAAATATCACGTTCGTTTTAATTCTGTAAGTATTAAGATAAAATTAACTTACCTTATTACTAAAAAAAGGGAATTCTTAAGCCTCGATGAATATTAAAACATACTACAATATTTCACACAATTACTAACAAATTCAATTGAAATGCTAATGATCTATAAACTAATATTATTTAATTTTTTTGATCATTACTATTCTTAATATTTTCGCTTAATCTAAAATAAATATTAAGGTATTTATGAATATACTACGACTAACGATAAAAACAACAAAGTAGAAATCGTCAATTAAAATAATAATTTTTTCATAACTATTATATAATAATAATTAATTCATATTAAAACAATAAACATTTATAAAAATAATATTGGAATTTTGGATATTATATAAAAGCAGATGTTCTTATTATTATATTTAAAATAAATAAGACCAATACGGAGTCAAATATTAATTAAAAAAAATTATAACACATACAGAAAACAGGAATGCGTCATTTATACTATTTTAACTTTGATTTTTATAACTATAGTCGTAGTTTTACGTATAAAAAAGTTACGCTATTTTATATTTATCTTACTAGAGCTATGTCGTAGACTGAAAATACTTTATAAGAAAGACTGCTGTAAATCACTACAAACTGTTTTATAACTAAACACTATTCTAATGAATAAGTTAAGAATGATACATGTACATCATAATCAGAGAGCATTAATTTCTCTGAAGTGTACATTTACTTAAATTCAAATGTCACAAGTCATGCAAATATCATTATTTTTATATATTTATTACATGATTATTAATTGGCGTTGCGCATATTTACTATATTACAGTTTTTAATGTTTTAGTCTTGTTTATCAACATTATGATATTTTTTCATAATAAAATGTATTAAAAACATACAAGTTAATATTTAACATAAACATTGTAGGTGGTATGATATTATATGAGTTAAACATTTAAAATAATACGATGTAGACATTTTAAGGCACGAGTCTATTATAGTACTTAAATATTATAAAATAAACATATATTTTAGACGGTGGCATTCAAAGGATATTTGCAAAATTCATCCAAAAAATAATGGAAAACATTTAATCGTTAAAATTATCCTGAAATTGTACGGAAGTCAGAACATTTCCACGACGCTTCAGATCCAAATGATTAGCTCTATATCCGTAGCACGCTGTGACACCATCAAAAGTCGTTAGCGGATTATAATCATAGCCAAGGATGAAATATAACAGTAGACATTGTTCTCATTTCGTTCGTGAAACCCTGACATCATTACTTGTTCGCAAAATGAATTAACGCTATTAATAATCTAAATGTGAACTCATTATTAAAGGACTTAAATACTCCAGCAATTTTTCCCCCTTATTTTTTTTCATTTGATTAAATTGTGCGGCCTCGTTAAGTGACGCATCATCATCTACATTCCAACAAAATGAACGTTGTGCTCATTTTCGCATATTATTTTGATTTTCAACGCTTTTTACCATTCCAGTATGATAAAAACATGAAATAGCCTAAGGCATGTGGTTGATTCATAGTTTTGTGCGGAAGAGGGTTTTCATGTGAAATGAGAGAACTTTTTTTTCATAAGAGATAGAATTGTGAAATATTATTTCTAGCTATAATTACTAATGTAAATAAATAAAATTATATATATTACCATAAAATTTTAACATAATATTACAAAAAATACAAATCACTTCGTGATTTTTAACACCTATAAGATATTTATGCTATATTTTGGAAATTTTTGTGGGCCTTATTTTTATTTTTGACTCTTAATAACAATATATTATATATTGCTTGTATTTTAATAAATAACATTAAATACATATACGTTTCAAATTTAATTAAACGTAAAGACGTCATCATAAATTATGAGATTATGAAATACGAAAAGGACCTAAGTATTTCCTTCTAAACAGTACCAATTCTATTCTGTGTCCCCGTGGGGTAATAGTTTAGGCTCACCGGTGGCGGACCGAAGGCTGGCGGCTATTTCTCAGACAACGTAAATCCTAGTGTTTGCCTTTTCATTCTTTCAACATTTTATTTTCTTACCTGTCATGTGAAAATCTTAATAAAATAAAAAAAAGTTTGCATTGTCAAAACCACACTAAACTTTCATTTGTTCATTTAAAATTAAATTTGATGAACTTCAGCTATATTTATATCAGTAACAAAACGAAAACATTTAATGAGTGTTGCTACAGACATATTGACTGTTGCTTCTCAATTCATTCTTGAAAATGTAATGTTTGTTTGTACATATTTCTTTGTATATATTTCAAAAATATTGACATATTTCTAAAATAAATGTAATATCAATCAAATTAATACGAGGAACAGAAACAAATTCGCTATACCCCCTATTCTAGTATGTCGGTTTAGTAATTCTTTTATTGGGAGATTAATAGTATAACATTTTATAACAAGATCCCAGAAAATGTTAAAAATTCTTCTATAACAAAATTCAAAAAGATTATAAGGAAACCTTTGTTAGAGAAGAATATGATATTAAAGAATTTGTAAACGATGACACACCATGCAATTCGGGCTATCTCAAAAAATTTAAACTTGGAAGAAAAATTCCTAATTTTGAATAAAAATATTTTGATTTTAAATTTTAGTTATGTTATAAATAAAATTGTAAACAAAAGTTATATAATAACTGACTTTTTTATCCAGCTAAGTTATAATTATTGTTCACTGGTTTCGCCTCACGCTTCAATGATACGAGTCATAGTGTGTTGTTATATAGCCCATAGTCTTCCTCAAGAAACACATAACGCGTAACGCGAAAAAAAAATCACATCGGATCAGTAATTTCTAAGATTACTAGGGAGTATAAAAATACAAACATAAAAACTTGCAAAAACTACACTTTACCTCTTTATAATACCCCTAGTAGTTTATAATACTAGTAGTAGTAGTAGTAGTACCCTACAATATGGAGAGCATATATGACGATCAAGATTTTCTCTCACGACAGGGTTCTATCTCTATCATATTCATTCTCAAGTATGTTGTGAGATCGATTTTGCAATTTAAGCTTTTCATAAAACTGATAAACTTCTAAACCATGCTTTTTACTCTTAGACTTATATATATATTTATATATATAAAACTGTCTGACTGTTAAAATAATAATATACGCCTGCCTACTTTACTTATTTTTTAAAGCGCCGGATTTTTATGTAATGGATTCTTTTTAGAAGATTTGAAAACCCGAATACATATTACATACATTGGTATATGCTAATGATTATTTTGACGCTGATCAGCAATACTATGGCAAGCTATACGAATTTCGTTTTAAGAAAATGGCGTCTAAGGATGTCAAACCTACTCCTAATAAAATAATTTGAAAAAGTATATATTCATAATTTCTTTTTGATAAAAAATTAGGTGATTAAAACATAAATTGGTAGAATAAATAGTCTTATCATTAGATAAGTTTATAATAACAAGTTTTTCAAATATAAGAGATTATTGTATAAATTGCAAAATATGGAACGCACTTAAAATTCCAAACATTAAATGAGGAAAATTTTACCGTACTTATACTATAGTTCAGATGATTTAAATTTTTTTCGAATAATGTTAAATAGGTGACGTATTATCAAAATACACCAATATCTCTGAAATTGACTTTTTGATGGTTGACACATTACAGCTTATCAGCATCCATATATCACATTAAACATAATATAGATAAATATCATGTACGACATATAATATGCATTTTATTCACGTGCGAGCACTAAAGATATCGCGAGATATTTTATTTTTTAAAACAGCTCTTAAATAAAAGCTACGATTGTGATCAACATTTTTAATCACAGCAAGCAGATTAAAGTTTCAAACATGAAACGAATAAAAATAAAATACTTTTCACTCAGCATCTATTTACACTGTATCATTTTAAAAGCTTTTCAAAGGCAGTTTGAAAATAAATTAAAGTTCGAGTACATTTTTACTATGGAATAACATATTTCTATCATTGGCTATCTGCCCATCGCTGCGACGAACATGACCAAACATTCGTGCCCGGAAACTTACCATGATGATGCGAAACATGGTGTAAAGCTTTTGTTATGGAAGCATTTTTGGCAGGCCGTCGAATCAGACTGTATAAAGAATTTAGTGGCTACTCGTAAGTATTGTTACAATAAAACAAAATATGTATTGCATATTTCTTTTTATTGTAACAATTATTTTTCATATCACTAAGTAAGCAAAATGTAAAAGTAATCTTTTTCCTTGTTCTCATTAACAATATTATAATAAGCATCCTCCTTATTTTCAATCATATTATTATATCAGATCTATTTTAAATGTATTTCATATAAAATTCTTTATATAATATATTATATATAATGATTGTCATTATTTTATTATTATGAAATTGTTATTATTAATTTATCAGAATAGACATTAACACGGCTACACGTATTTTTGAAAGTAATTTGTTATTATTTATCTAATAGATTGAAAATAATCTTGTCTGCAGAATAAAAGTTTTTGAGAAGAATATTGATATGATACCCACATGATTGGAATTTTATGTGGTCCTATAAAAGTTTTCTAAAGTTACTAAAGCGCAATCTATGCATGCAAAGCAAATTTTCAGTAAATCATGAATGTTTACGAGAAAATGGAGTCTCGCTTAGCATCGCTCCGAGATAATTATAAAAAAAAGCAAAAAACTACCGAGTTAGCTTGCACGTTTTGTAATAAGCCACTTTTTTTCTATTGTCTTATCACGAAGCTAGTATTAAAGTGTTTTAAAACACTCAGAAGTTATTGTGTTGTACATATATTTTTATCTCGTTCTAAATCGAATCAGAATAGTTCTATAAAAAATCCGTTACATAAAACAGATATACCTATATAAGTGAGGCGTCTTTTAATTTCACACTAACTACTACTCGCGACTTCACCCGCGCGGAGATACATGCTACGCTATGCTTAATCCAGGATATAAACTTTCGAATTTCATTTTTTAAAGCCTTTGAAAAACACACTACTATCGAACTTACACATTTATATAATATTAAATAGATAACCTTATTTAAGTTCCAAAATGAAATGTAAACTAGGTAAAAAATATTAATTGGGAAAATCTCAAAAAAAAAAACCATTTCCGTTTATCTAATCGCTACCAAACTTTACAAGAATACTCTAAACATAATCTGAAGATTGACTAAAAATACAACAATAGAGGCCAAGCCGTTTTGAAGTCCAAGGGAAGTACATATCGCTGGTTTGCAACAATATCGTATTAATTCAAAATTCTAACAAATAGAACTAAGTATGTCAAAAGACCATAAATCTTTGATATTTTATCATAAAAGAGTTGCGATGATATTTTTTTTAAATCAACAAAGTTATAACATCATGGGATCGTTTAAATTTTTCAGCTATGCACCAACACATTAATAAAGAAATTTAAAAACCCCATTCCCTAAAATTTATCATTTTTGTTGCATCGATATTCTTGAAAAGCAGCGATATATCGATTTCAATATACTCATATATAGATTAAAACCATACTTGTGAACTGATTTATTTATATGTTTGAATGCGATAATCGCAGGAATTATATATAACTATATATAACTATATACGCTTACCAATTATTCTGTTTTTGTTCGTTTGTTAAACCAATCATTGGTAAAAGTTGTAGGCTATAAATACAGTAGGTATGTATATAGATATGTAAAGAGAAAGTATTATTGAGAATGTAATGTTTCATCTTCATTTAAAACTTACTTCTGATATAACCATAATAGGACCCGTGCAAAGGGGGGTAATTAATATTACGCCATTGAATAATGAATATTAATTATCGAACATTGCATTATTGAAACATTTAATTACTCGAAATAAATAAACAGTATCTATAAAGTAAACATATAACCGTACAACAAACAGTAAGTTAATTTAATTTAATTTGAAAGATAATTTACTGCGAAAACGCTGAATAATTAATAACTTGAGTAACAGTTAATTAATACAAACGAGTGTTCAAAAGTGTGAGTGGACGTAGGACTGTCTTTGTGGTATTCATTAAAACAACCAACTCAAATGTGTCTGCAGTGTAGAGCTGGAATGGTTGTATAATTCGTAATTTTTACAAGCAGTCCAAAAACCATCCTTGTTTTATATTTTAATGTTCATGTAAAATGTATATGTGTGAGTATCTTTCTCTCCCCCTACTTTTAAACATAGGATATAGGATTTGTTTAGTCTCTACAATCTTTACACTATTCCGGGACTTTTTATGGACAAGTCTAGAATCTGGACATGTTATTTTTATAATATTTCAAACTGGGGGCTCTGAATGATTTTTTTCAATTTAGAGCAGTTAGTTAAACTATAAATTAGAAAAAATGTAAAATAAAACATTGTTTTGCATTGCTTTGTTAGACAGACAAAATTTTATATAAATCTGTTATATCGATTGGACCCGCCACTCAAGCCTTACATTAAAATTATAATTAAATACAGATATGTAATTATAATTGTTGTTTGAATTGAATAAATTTATTTGTTCTTACGCTTTTTTCAGTTTACAATTCATTTAATCATTAGAAAGTAGGCACTGATGTAAATCTTATTGCCCGCGTCATTAAAATGAGTTTTGAACTTGTGGTTTTATGTTTGATAACAATAAAATTGAAAATTAAAAAAAAAACGATAATCTATTCATTGAGATCATTTCAACGAGCTCTAGCACGAACCTTCAGCTGTAAGTCGATAACCAGTTGTGTATCCTGATTTTTGATAATACTGCAACATCAGGTGACGTTTATGCAACTATATTATTTATTATAATATCATTCATAGTGTAATGAATACGGGATGTATTTGTCTTTTTGTTTGGCGGTAAAAACTAATTAGACAGATTCATATGGATTCGCTATGAAAGGTCTTTTATTATATGTACATTTAATACCAAAAACGTTTAGTCAAAACTAATAAAAATATCACGTACAAACCTCTCCTATTGCTTCTTACATACACGAATGTGAAAACCTGTGAGGTTTTGGAATACGAACTACGGCTATATTATGATTACGCTAGCATCTTCTAACTTAGTTTCAAGCAACGAAGCAGGTACGACCAAATGTAAATAGAACAATGTTGACTAGAGTTGCATTTGTTTCGTCGATTGTGTTGCAACAGGGCGTATTGTGGACAAAACACCACACAATGGCCCACAGCTCCCGTCGTAATAACATGTTCTGAGCTCTCAAGTCCGACTCAAGATCTGCCGTTTCATTCATCATGCACGCCTAAATATTCCGTTTAATCGTATGCCTGAAGAAACTTTTTAAATTCCTACATCTGTAAGCCCCGCATGCAGCTAGCATCCCTTGAAAGTTTTCGCAAATGTTTCCTTTTTATTCAGTGTGCACTGATTCACTTCTATGTTAATACTTGAAGTTAGACCTTTATTTTTATTTTATTCAATTGTAGTACTTTAACAGTATTGAATACTTTAACGTACAATATACAGTTGAAAATTCAGTCCTCAAAACAAGTAAATTTAACAAAAGCTTCTCAGAGATTCGTTATGAAATAACGTCAAAATAAGCAGTTACGATCATGAACTGAAAAGAAATTTAAAATTTGTAAAACTTTTCGAAACTGTATACTTTAATTTGTAATAGTATATTTATTACAATTTACGAATTTGTATAACCGATTCTGATTACTTTCAAAGAACTTGTTAAAGACAAAAATGTATATAATTTTTTATCCGGACCCAAAAAGAGGTTTATTATAAGTTTGACAAGTGTATCTGTATATTTGTCTATCTGTCCCTTTGTTATTGTTGTTCTTTATCCAACGTACCAATTTTGATGCGGTATTTTGTTTGAAAGCTGATATAATCGAAGTTGTTTTTAGGTATAATTTATCAAGATCTGTTCACACGTTGGAAGGTCATCACGTCATTTCTAGTTGTGAAAATATCGGAGCAACTTCTACTGGTCTGATCGATTCAAAGTTTACTATTAAAATAACATAGTTGCATAACCTTGACGTAATAATCTGCAGTATAATCTGAAATCAGCGGGACACACAATTCTTTACCAATTTACAGCAGAAGTACCGTATTGGAGCTCGTTTAATGGTCTCATGAAGAGATTGTCCGTTTTTTTTTTAATTTATATTGTTTATGAACTTAGATCTTGTTTTAATATGTATTAATCATCAAATATTACACATGAGAAATGATTTCCATTTTATAATCAATCTTCATTACATAAAGCTTAACAATAAATAAATTCCCAAGTGGCAGCAAGCAATCCGTTCTTGTGAAAACCTAATGAAAGGAAATTGTTAGGCGCAACAATGGTGGAAAGCGCATACAATATTTAAGGCCTAATAAATATAAAACATCGTACACCAAAGCTAGTACTTAGCAACTTTTATTGGAATAAAACCCTAAAGATAAAACTAAAATATTCGAAAATTAATCAATATTTATGTTTTTATTATATATTTTATATGACTTAAACAAAAACACAAGGGTTTTAATACCAGAAAAAGAATTTTCCGAAACACGGGCCTATATTTTAAAGCCATCGCTATTGCTATCACAAAATGCAACAATCTGACCTTTGGTTTCGATGACAAATAACGATAAACGATAACTATAAAAACATGCCACATTTTGATAACAAAAGAGGCATTTTAGTGCTAAAATTAGAAATTGCTGATTTTTGTACTATAACTGACAAAACATTGCATTTGATACCGATAGTTTATGATAAATAATCCTATGGTTTTTATGAAACCATAAAGTGACGCCAAAAACCACGAGATGTCGTCTCGTCGACGTAGAAAAATATTAATAACCTACTAATTCTGAATTGTACGTCGGAAAGACTCTTATTATCGGGGAGAACAATGACTTTGACATATTGTTTTAGGGCTTTACTTTCCTTATACGTTTATTGGACGAGAATTACATTTGTAAGTTTTCCATTCTAGAGCGATATAGACCCACTCTGTAACCGAGTTATAGATACGTCGTAAGTATAACTAAAGCTGTAAATGACAAAAATAAGACACTGACAGTAAATTCTTTTAGGTGTAAAGCAATGAGCAACAATTTATGAAAATCTAAGAGCAAAACTTATAAGAGTAATTCTCGACTTACATTAATTTCATGAAAGGCATAAAAATTCGCAAATCAAATATGTTCCTAGTAAGCGGCGTTTAAAATGAGCCTTTCTGTTGAACTTATGAGCAGAATACACGAGCGTAAAAGAAATAGTTATCCCTTAAGCTTCCAACGTAGGTTTGAAACCCTAGAGTATTTCCAGCACAACTGGGCAAGTTACGTTTTCTTAATGCGTAATTATCTATACTAATATTCTAAAGAGATTGTTAGGAATATATCAAAGTAAATCATACGATATTTTGTTTATGATACCTTTTTGATTAGTTAGTTTAGTGTTAGTTAGTTAGCCGTAGTACGCACCCTCTCTCTGGGATAGATAGCTCGACTTCATTGTTTTAGAAATATATTCATAGAGAGGTAAAATTTGAATCTTGAATTTAGGTTTGCAACGAATAAACTCAAAAATTTTACAGGGCAGTAGTTCATCCTTTGAAAAGACGGGCTAATTTTTAATCCAGAAAAATATACAGTCTCTGCGGTAATGTGATGTTAAAAGGAGCGTGACCTAATCGGATTTCACTCGAACAAAGTCGCAGACGGAATGCTAGTCAAATATAGTTTCATTGATACTACTACTATGTTAATTAATTATATAATAGTATTTTTTAATAACTTAATCGCGTAAACTACTTAATTCACAGATCACTTATTTATTTTAATAGTGAACCAGCGACCCATTTATTCCTGCCCTCATTATAAATAATTCAAAGCATCGTAATGTACCTTAATTAAATATGATTTAACTAAGCCTTTTTACATTAAGATATTTCTTATTTTAATTAAATAAAACTATGTTAAGACTTTGCCAAAATATTTTCCAAAATAAAAACCGGTTTTAGATAAAGCTAGTTTTATTTTTAACCCCCGACCAAATGAAGAAGAATACAAAAAGAGAGGAATTATAAGTTTGACGTATGGATGTGTGTATCTTTGTATCTTTGTTTATATCAGTGGTATAGCTAGTAGCTAGTGTGGTTTTTTTTTTTGTTTGAAAGCTGATGTAATCAAGATGATTCTTATAATTTATGAAGATCTATTTAGGCGTTTGAAGGTTATTATCTCTTTTCTGATTGTTAAAAGGATGGTCCGGGAGTACATCCTAATAGATCGGAGATATTTACAACATTTTATTTCATATTATTTAAACGTTTTTACGATGAATAAGTCATCGTATTTTTACAAATGATAATAATTTAATTTTTTTTTGTGTTACTATACACTTTTGTAAGGTATTTATAAATCCATATATGTGTACCTATACATAGAGTATATTACATAGCATTCCGATATTATATTGCGGACATATTGAAAAAAATTATATGCAAACATTGATGTAAACAATAATTATGATTTTTTCACTGGGGTATGACTATACCAGTAGTTGTTCCTGTAGCCTATTGACTATATAGCTCGAATACGGCCCGGCTCGATTGAGGAAGTACCTCACTCTCAAAGAAGATTGACGTGAAGTACCTAATAATAAGCTGTATTTCTTGCGAGTGAGAAAGCCAGAAGTCTAACATCCTCCCCCATGTCTTTTACTTCCTATTCCCATTTAAAGCTGCCATAATTTTAAGCTGGCAACCCATTGGTAACAACTTTGGTGCAACAAATGTCCATTGGCGGCGTTGATCACTATTAGGTATTCTGCCTGCTTGCTTGCGATTCTTATGAGAATTATACTTGGGGTAGTTACTTAAACTCCACAAATGATTATTTTCATCAAAATTTCAAACCTACAATGAAGATTATGTTTACAATTTTTAATATTGTAATTCATATTTCATACGAAAAAACCTTAGAATAAAAAGCATCATTCCGATCTTCCATTGTTAAACATTTTTGACAATAAAATCACGGTCCCACAGAAGTATAGTTCGAACAGTTCGTTTCACTACAAAATCTTTTTTTCCAGAAAATCATAAAACAAAATACCTATACAAAATCCGTTGAGTATTTTTTCAGGTCAAGAGTCGACTGTCATTAGTATTGAAAAGATGCTTTATGAGCTACAACAAAAAGTGTATTATACGAAATGTATAGACAGGTTTGTTATGTTTTTGATGTATTTGAAATAGAAAACTTTTCACTCAGATTTGTTTTCCCCTGGTATGTTGGAGTATGGCACTGTTGGCACTGTAACTATTGTTTATTTATCTCCCGGGATTGTGAAAATGTCGTCTATAAATTGGAGTCAATGGTTATGAGGTAGCGAGTGCGTGACGTCTATTGTTGGTTCCACCCTCGGCTATTCATCATAATGTCGCGATTCTATTGCGTTTTCTTATGTTTTATTCCTTTTTTCCCACAAAACAATAGCGGTTCATCTCACAATCGCCTTCAACGTAGACTCCATTATGCTAATGTTGATTAACGACGTTCTAATGTTATTTGTCGTCGCCGTAATGATGTCTCGTTGAATGGCAATTACGATCGAGAGCCTGATTTATACTCAGAATCTTTAGGATGACTTCGTGAAAGGTACGATTTTATTGTAATTTAGTTTTTCTGTCTCTCCCGAGCAAATGATCGACGCTAAGAATAGAATTACTCAGAAGTTATCTAGAATATTTTGCCAAGCAGAGTAGAATTTACTTAAGATTTTTTTTTCTGAAATAAAATTTATTGGAGTGTTTCAACTAACAAAAGTTTCTACTATAATATATGTATATGTAATTAAAAAAAAATGATTTAACATTTGTTTTGTGTGTAGGTGCGATGATAAGAGACGTTTCTGTTTTTTGTGGGATATTACATATGAGTGTTAAATATATAACATAATGCATGCGATATACGAATTATAATAACTTAAGTACAAATCTTTAATAGTTCAACGGACTTCATCTCATTGGATCGGATTTTATCTCATAATTTGAATCAAAATATATAATAATTCCATTTAAAAGTACTTCACATTTCTATACTCTATAGCTTTATAGTAATTAACATATATATTTATAACTATATAGTTTACAATAATTATTATTATAATTTATAATAAAAAGCATCAAAATAAATGTATTAATTTCAATGTTTAAGTCTTAATCCTACTTTGATTATTTAATTACAAGCATAAAAAGGTAGTCGAATAAGGAAACTTTAAATGTTTCACCGAATTCCACACTTGCCAAATTCACCAAGTCATAACATATGTAAACATGACCCTCGTCACAAATCCCCTGCTTAGATATACGCCAACGCCTTACATTCCAGGAGCCCCATCTCTCACAACAGAGAGAGATTAACTGTACTGCAACGATCATTAAATATGGACCACCTGTTATGTTCTGTTTCCATGCGACTATTTTCATAAGCCCTGTTTTCAAACGAAATAAACAGAATTTAATCGGTGACGTAATGAATATCCAGCACAGCTTTGAAATACACGAGTCATGTCCTACATAGATACGTTAAGCTATTGTTTTCAATATACCATTGTGCATGTTTAAAGCAAAATATTAGGTTCCGTTAACAAAAATTTTGTACCGAAGAACATCATTTCATAAACTATCTGCAAGATGCGTTGCATGTTTTTACATATTTTAACAATAATAATGTACATATTTATGAACACACAAGAACAAGAAAGTTAAAAGTATATTGAACAAACAGAGTGATAAATTTAGATAGGTCAATATGGACAAAAAATACGAGACAATATTTTGAAGTTGAAAAAATACTGCATTTAAATATTTACAGAAAAAATCTACTCGGGAATAAAAGCTCGGGAATATATTCTGGTAATTCTTCAAATTTTTTATTTTATTTCGTTACTTCTTATTGCATAAATCAATGGACTAGGTTCTGAGGAATAAATACCAAATTTTTCTTTATATAGACAGGTTAATAATTTCAGTGAATATCTAAACAGTAATACAAAGCCATTAATACTTGAGCGTTAATATAATAATAATCGCGTATTAAGCTTGATCCTTCAGTTTAATCCCTATTCCACTTAGCAGATATATTCTATACCTACTTACTATTGCGGTCGTTAATCAATTAGTGAAAACCACATTCAGTTTATGTATAATTTACCAAACCAAATGTATCATAAACAATGTTTATTCTTAAACCAAATACCAATATTATATTGCTTACATAAATAGAGTATTAAGAGAAAATCTTTTACAAGAAAAATTTATTAAATGCAAAGAAAACTGACCGGTATACTAAGTTGTAGAACATAAACCACTGACTCATAAATGTCTAATCATGATAAACTACCAAAATTTATACATTAAAGGTGGCGCTTTAGTCCAAAAATCAACTGTCAGATTTTTATTGACGTGAAATATTTTAGTTAGTTAATTGTAAAAACATATAATTAAAAATACAATAAGATAGCATACCCAATACACCCATATGTAAATGTTTTTTCATTAAATAAACAATTTACACTTTTTGGTAGGTATTAGATAAAACTTGTAGGTATTAGAAATATGTTTTAAATAAATATTTAAGTTTGCATGTGTGTCGGGTTAAGAATAAAAAAAAATTCTTTGCTCTAAAATAGAAAATTCGAAGCGAAAGAAATTCTAAGCCGTAATAATCTGGTACGAATGATACAGAGAGCGTATAAAATATATTTGTACAATCAAGGATTGAAAGAGTAAAGTCAAGACTTTTTTAAGATTTATCTATACAAATAAATAAAATTGAAGAGTCTGTTTGAAATATTAAATTAACAACTTCTACCTAAATGCACATGATAGCACGGTAAGTATATCAAAAACACAATTTTAAAAATGTTTATCTGTCTGTTTGTTCCGACAACTCAAAAAAAAAAATAACGAGAAAACAAAATTGAAACCAATAACATAGAAAACGATATCCGATTCAAGTAGGGAAGGTAAACATTATATGAACATAATTTTTCCTTAAATTACCGAAGTTGAAACCGCGGGCCACAGCTAGTGTATATTTATTTATTTATTTATTTGACTCTCGTACACCATTCTGGGTTGGCTGGTAGAAAATGCTGTCATAGCGATAAGTCCTTTGTTCATAGTTCTTTTTGTGCAATAAAGTATAATAATAAAAAAAGACTTTAATTCAGTGCCTTCTTTAACGCACGTACAATTTTGTTAACTCTGTGATTTATTCGTAATGCACATACTCCAATTTACGCGGCTTTACATGAAGTAAACTCTAAGAACAAAGCGAAGTATCAAATTCCCTAGTCATTAGTACATAGTTATTTTTTTAAATCTACTCTAGTAACACTTACAATATTCTTAGTATTATATATCTTAGTATTATATATCGCTTTTATATTTCATTAAATTTTCTTATAAATGATTGTTTTCTTTTATCTCTAGTTCTACATACTGTAAGCGACTTCTTACATTCAGGGAAATACACAATTATTAAAACGACCTCTTAGTAAATAAAAACTCTTAATTAAACCACATTTACTAATACAATTTAGATTTACACTTTTACAACACTTAATGACATTTTCACATAATAACTATTAGTTACTACTTGCACACTGTAACTTCTGTCGTTCACTAATTGCTGCCTCAAGAACCTATAACAAACTGAGCCATAACATTAAAAATTAACCATATTTATAAGCTGACAAATACCCCCAAAAGATCACAAAGATGGCGATTGACCAATCAGAAATTAGAATTATTTAATTGAGCACCTCTAAAAGTGACAGTGTCGCCATCTTTTGTTAGAACTTTAATATTAACAGAATAAAAATACAGAATACCTAATTATATTCGAAGAAGAAGATTAAGAGAAGCGACGTTGTATTATAACATTCAATTAAGAAAATATAAAAGATAAAACGGCAATTAAGAAAGAAAGTGACGACGAAATTCTAACATCATCAATCAATGAAATTGCTATGGAGGAAAAGAAGAATGAAACAACCACTAAGAATAAAAATAAACAGATAGGAAAATAGTATATTAAAAACATACAGGAAAATTCGAACAAGTGGAGATAATCTAAGGAAAAGGTTACCTTGAACGACATTAGAATATTCGATACAGTATTTCATATGCAGTTTTGGGAAACGTGCACATGCATGTATTCTAAAATCTTCAGACGCCTATATATGCAGGATCGATGCAGGATATTTTGAAATTTCTCATTGGCTCTATGTAAAATCCGTCCGGTACTGAGTGCCCTTTTCAGTAATGGCAATATTTTTCACGAAAGTTACATTTAAGTTTTTAGTTATGTTTATGCAGAAGATATATTCGTAATTATTTTGAATATTTTTTTATTCTTTTAATTCATAATCAAAATTATTTTTGTTAAAAAAGTTTTTATTTTAATTCTGGAAAACCATAGGCGTCCTCCTCCATTTCCCTGTACTTATTGAAGCGCAAAATTAAACTCTGACTTCCATGAATTTAATTTACGCTGTTACCGTTCACACTTCGTTTAATCATAATTTCGATTCTCTAAGGGAAAAATGAACCAGCTCCTCTGCAACTAATGGAGGTAATAAGATGTGGAGTGGAGTTAATTTGTTTATTTATATATTTCTATTATGTTTTTCCAAAGTCAAAGTGTTTTGACTGCCATCAGCACGCAGCACACCACACCAGAACTCTGACGGAAAAAAATCTCAAACTCTTCTGTCGAGAGTTGGCTCCGACATTATTAACTACGGAGTTTTTAATTTTAAAAACTTTACTATTTTTGAAGTATTCGCGAAAAGTCGTATTTCGTGACCTTAACCCCGCGAAATTAATCGCGCGGCATTTAAAATTTTCACACAATAAGTTAAAAGTAAACTCTTTAAATTTTAAATCCGTGTCAAAAATATTTAATATAATATGTATTTCAAAATAGATTAAATGCTCATTTTCTTTGAGATCTGAAACATTTACTTCCCTTAGTCAGTAATGAGGTTTAATTAAATTATTGGATTTATATTTATTGCTGATGCAGTATTACTACCATACCATAAACTCCTAACCTTTCGTGTTCGGGCAAATGATAACTTAACGTCGATACTACCCTCAGTTAATTAAAGCAAATTGCTGGACTATCAGCATGATGAATCCACGCCTTTTAGTAAAAGGGCTTAGACTGAAAGCTTATCATTATATTGAAACCTGTACCCAATATGTTACCTGTAATCTATACCAAAAAAGAAATGATTCAAATATTCAATTATTTTTGCTTAGTCTTTATTAGTAAGTTACATTTAGGCAAGTGGGATCCGAAGATATTTCACTAATTACAGTTTTTTCATATCTTTATCCATCCCTGTTTATTAACATTTTATAAATGTAAGTTTATTTGTTTGTTTATAACCATTTTATGCTTTAACTACCCAACCGATTATATCATAAAATTTTGCATACAGATTTTCAACTGTAGAAATAGTGTATGGGCCAAAGAAAAACATAGGTTTTTTAAAGTTCTAGAAAAAAATACTATACCAGTAAAAATAACGTGAGTTAAGCCGCAATATACAGATTTCAAATAAAAAATGAATTAATTAAAATGGTACATCTTAATAGTGTATCTAATATTATGCCAATGCGAGACAGTTCATTGGATAGAAGACGTGTAACCCGAAGGCAGGGTTCGAATACGTTCTAATTGTGTTCACAATAATTGATCTCATGCAAGGGTGACCTGTCGATATAGACTAATTGAGCGACCGCCTAGAGCGCTCAAATTTGAGGGGCGACATGGTAGTATCACGAAACCGACCAGCTGTAGTCAATAATATTATTATAGAAGAATAGGCGTTTAACATATTAAAATTATTAATAAATATATTTTATTAAAATTTTAGTAGTATTTATACTTAACGTATCATTTAAAATATACTAATTTGTTTTCTATCATATTTGTATAAGGACGTTTTAAGATAATTACCCAGGGGGCTGACATACCATGAGCCGCAATCAACCTTGTGCTAGGCGGTGAGAGAAAAGATCAGAAAAGTAACGTATTTCTTTATAATGTGTTCTCTCACCGTTGCGCGTGGGGAATATCGGAAGTAATTCTAAGGCGAGAATTACACTTGTAGGCTTTACTCGCAGAGCTTTACATAATATTAAAATAAATTGTTTAACATTGCTTTTACAACTGAAAGAACTTGCTATCAATAATTTATTTAAACTTACTGCTTACGTAAAATAATCTAGATCACTGTTACTAGGTTGTACAGTTGTTTCGTAACAGTTACCAGAGTGAAACTTAATTTAAAAAACTTAACTTAAAAAATTGTATAATATTACACTTGGTAATATTATACAATTTTTTAAGTATATTCTTCCAAACATTTTAAATACATCTTGTCTTCTTGTTTAGATATGTGCAACTTTAAATAATATAATTTTCTTATCTGGGTGTTACATTTAATATAATAACGTACATTAAAATGTGTGTCACCAACGTAAATTAAAAATAGTTAAAAGTGTTATTTTACGTAGTTCCACGGCTATGCATAAAAAATCTTTTAGCTGAAATCTCTATATCAAATGTGTACGTTGAGCTCGATGCTTTGCTCCCGGTCTCTTTCAATCTAGGCTTCAATCCAATGAGAAATTCAAAGTACATGCAATACCATTACGCTGGCGCAGGACACAAATTAATGACAACTTTAATTACTTAACTTCTCACTTTTAATTCTTTTAAAATAAATAACACTAGCAACGAGTTCTAGTTTATTTAGTTTTAACTGCTTTATAATAAATAAAAATATTATAATCTATACAAATAAATAAAATGGATGTGTCTTTTTATAACTTCAAATTAACAGCTTTTACCTAAATGAATATGAAAGTATGTACTGTACTTACATCAAAAACACAATGTTTTAATTTTCCTAGCTAAGAACCTACCCCGCTAATGATGAAAATAAAAACACATTCTGTATTATTGCATCTTATAGTGTCACATATCGACATCATCTTATGGCAATCAAAAGAAAAAGGCATTTTTTTAGAAAATGCTATTTTGTTAATGCCAGTAAAATGCTCTTGAGAGGCACAGGCACTATAGTCTTGCTTTGTATGAGACGTGCGAAGCATCCTATAGTACACACGAATGAACTCGCGGGCTCAGCTATTGGAAAAAAAATTAAATCAAAACCCGTGTAATAAGTACATGGGCAAGCCTTATATACGACTTTCGACTTTACACACTATTTATATCCGCAACAATAAGTAAGAAAGTAAGATTTTTTTTTTCGAAAAAAAACAACGTTCAATTCCCGAGCCATAAAGAATTTTGAGCAAATATTTGAATGCAGTTTTCTATACTTCAAAACCAGTCACAGGGCTCCTTTCAGCAAATTTCTCTAACTCTCATAGTTTCATATTTCCCGTACTGACACATCCGAATGAATCATCCTGTATAAAAGGCAACCACCAAGATAACCAAACCGGCGCATTGGTGACGGGACGCGGGGCGCAGTGGACGCTGCCATTTAATATGAATAGTGCGTTGCATACCGTTGCGACCACAAAATGGGATGACAGCGTCAGTTGAAACGGGACGGACGCATCTAATAGACCGTGTTTATCAATTTGTATCTGCTAAGAAATGATTTTCCAAAATTTTGCTGCATAGGATGAAACGGGGAGCCCAAGTTTGTATTGAGATATCAAAATTAACGCGAGAGAATCCGCGAACAAAAGCTGGTAATAATTAACGAAATAAACAGATTTAGAAATAAATCAAAAACTAAAGGTACGTATGATTTAACTTAAATATTTTCTAACTTAAAAGTTATTACTGCGATTTATCCATAAAAGCTAGACATATTTCGCAAATAGAATGTTTGCGACGGAATGTGTCTATCTTTTGAAAAGAAAATTGTAGTCTGGGTGCTTTTGCGGAGTACGCTGGCAAAACTATAGATATGCTGAAATTACGTACCTATTTCTAATTCTACTAGTGTTGGTTTTATCAAAAATTTATTAAAACGTTTGTTTGAAAAAACATATAAATATATAAAACACAAGCGATGGATATGTTAAATGCTAATACTAGAACTATTATTTTTATTTGTATTAAAATATTTATGTATATAAATGTAAACTCCATTTATATAACACTTAAAAAAGAAAACAAATATTTTACTTATATTACATTTAAAATTTTACAAGTGAAAAATATTAAATCTAAATACAACTAAAATACCTACAGCATTTACGCTACAGTGAACTTGAACCAAGTAAACATAAGCCACTCACATATCCTCTGAAACATTACTAAATATTATTATAGAAATTGTGTCAGAGTGCGGGTGAATTGTTTCATGAAGTAATCAGATTAACGCGCATTTGGATAAATGTCACAGTTAAAGTGTTTGCATTGCATGCATAGTAATTTAATAAAAGACAAAATACATTCAAATTTAAATTCAAAATCTGATAAAAATAATTCCGCTAAATTTGTTAATCTTTTATCTTTCCGCGACTTAAATTAAAGATTTAAATATTTTTATTACTAGGCAGCTTTTCTTACCACACAAATAACACGTAAAAGGTTTTACTTGGCGCCGACTTCGAATGTTTTACTTGGCACCGACTTGTTTCGTTTTCGAAGTCGGTTTATTTTTTTTTTAGTTTTAATTGAAGAAAGCATTTCATATTCGGTTGATGTTTTATATAACAAAAAGTTAAAAATTTTTACTACTTCAGTAACTTCTTAAAAGAAGAATAACAATTATTGTAAAAGTTTATCAATGATAAATTTACGAAAGGAGGCTCTATGTTATCTAAACAAACCTGGATAGATTTTTTTTTAATTTTTTGTTTAAACGTTGAAATTCTTTTTTTTTAAATCACGAATATGTCAATTAAATACTAGCAAACAATAAGTATAAGTTAACGAACCATACCACAACGAAATTAAACACAAATCTTTTATTCAACCAAAAAAAAACTGGTGCCTCCATAAAACTCGTTGTACTCTTTTACAATGTGAAAAGGTTGCAAATGGTTTTGATATTGTCTGATACTCTTCTAATGAGTATACAAAGAACCTTTGAGTTTCATTATCTTTAACTAGGTTTTTTTCGACCCTAGATCTTATTTAAGCATATTACTCGACTATGTTAGCTACATACATCAATTTAATTGGTCCAGCCAAACAAAAACTCAATTGGCTACAGTTAGGATTTACCACAACTAAAACTAATTTAACATAAATAATATTTTAATCATAAAAATAATTCTCATGTCTCTTTGTTGCAGGCTGCGGTAGCAAGGATTCGTCGGGTGTGGGGTCTGCGGCATGTGGCGGCGATGACGCGGCGTGCAGCGCGCGGCATGCCCTGCTGACATGGCACCCAGCCGCTCCGCCCTCCTTACGCTGGCAGCTCTCACAGCACTCGCCGGTACCGAACATTATTTACACTAACAGACCTCATATTTTATGTATGGTCTTATCGTGATAACTTATCGTAATAATACCTTTTTCGGGCAATACCCGACGTTTCGACGAAGTTGCATCTGTCGTGGTCACGAGCAGACTGGGGTACCGCGCACCCTCCGGTGCCGAGTGCGCGAGTTGTCCTCGCCTACCCTCATAGTATTAATATTGTCTTTACCGTGATACTAACACAATCGGTTCGCGAGAACATTGTTCGTGGTACTTCACAGGATGCAATTTCTTCGAAATGTCGGGCAATAAAAAGGTATTATTACGATTAGTTATCGTGATAAGACCCGATGTATAGAATATGAATAGTATAAACTGCGAAACTTTAAAATATATTATTACTAAAAGACCTATTAGAAAAATGTATCTTTCTTTAAGAAAACTTATCATTTGCAATCGAAGTAGCCAATGGAGACTGGCAAATATTATCTTCCAAACGCCTTTTCACTTTCAAATTCGTTAGGTTATATACAAATTAAAATAATATCCAGTTAATGATATCTCGGAGCTCGGTGACGTTACTATCATGTACACAGTCAATAGTTTGTATGTGTTCCAATTATGTCGCAAAATATATTGTCATAAAAACAAGCATTTACACTAATTACTCTGGCAGCTGCACGCCACAAGTACCACAATATGTTTTATGCGCTCGAATTGGTTTTTACAAATTAACAGTTGACCTCTTATTTTTTACTGCGACGCTAGATTTGATAACAAAATGGAAATATAATTGTTTTTAACGTTCCTACACTTATGACAACATTTTTTTTTTTTTTTTTAACATTGTATTATTATGAGATTTTGTAACCATCAATTTTTAAGATGAAGAAGAAGGATACTTTCTAAAACCAAAAAAAATATTGAATAACATTAATTGATGATGTTTAAGAGAATTCGTCTATTAATTTGCACAGATTAGCAATAACAAAACTTTACCTCATTTGAATGATGTTGTAATTAGTTATACTTTGTTGCGATTTGTTTAATAAAATTAACGTGAAATAACACGCAAACATTTGGTTAAATTTGTTACCTTTGTGGCAAAATATTAACTAACAAATCTTTCATATCATTTTTATAACAATTTATAGCCGCAATGTGGTAGCACCATTTTACTTTAATTATAAAATATGTATTAAAGTTCGTATAATACAAATGGATCCTAATAAGCAATAATGTGTCAACCCACAAAAAGTCAAATTTGGAAATATTTATGTATTTTGATACTATGACACCTATTTAATATTATTAAAAAAAATTCAAGTCATCTAGAGTAAATAAGTATGGACAAAAGTTTCTTAACTCAATGTTTCGAATTTCAGGTGCGTTCCATATTTTTCAATTTA
The DNA here is from genome assembly GCA_037950945.1 of Hypolimnas misippus. Taxonomy (NCBI): domain Eukaryota; kingdom Metazoa; phylum Arthropoda; class Insecta; order Lepidoptera; family Nymphalidae; genus Hypolimnas; species Hypolimnas misippus. The sequence goes on along the minus strand of JBBEEQ010000029.1, from coordinate 7,178,888 downwards.
TAAAATAATCAAATATTTAAAAAACTTATTATTAGATAACATATTAAATGAATCTATCTGCTTTTGATTCATTATCATCATATCATTATACATTTTATGAAAATAGAAAAGAAAAGATGAATATTTACGTCATCGAACAAATTTTTTAAGAATATGTTTGACATCTTTAGACGCCATTTTCTCAAAACGATGTCCGTGTGGCTTGAAACAGTATTGCCTATTAGCGTCCAATTAACAACTAGCTTCTGGATTTCACTATAATAAATAATGTATGATTTGAAACGACTACATCGTCTATCCTTTGGCAAATTGTATACCATTTATACTATTTATGCGAGTGCCTCCAACATTCAAATGACAAATACTACAAAAAAAAATTGAGATCTAAGTTAATAAGCCTAAGTATAATATTCATTTTTTTACTTCTTATTGTTAATGTGACTTACAAAGAAAAAGAAGATATAAGGAATCGCAGACTCATCCATTTTGACATCGACAATTCTCAAATACAAAGTTTTAGTGTGTCTATAATAGTATTTGGAAGCTTTTGCCGCAAAAGCTTTTAACGAATACATCTTTCGCTGTCTCGATTTTATAGATTGAACAGACAGAGTTATTAATTATTATCATTTGTATTATATTTAAATATTTTTCACTTCACAAGGCTTTTACATTGCAATTTATGTAATTTAAAAACTGGCTGGATTTAGTTTTGCAAACCTGTCATATTTTATTCTGTAATCATACCAAACTAAAGTGATTTATCAATCTCATGTATCTATTTCCATTTTTATGGTAAATCAAGAAAAAAAACACATTTCTTGTATGGGGAATGTAAAAAGAGAACGGATGGTGTAAGCTTAGAGCTCAAGTTGCATTTGCACACTAGATAAGAAACCAAAGTCACCACACTTCCACACTAGATAAGAAGCAGAAGTATATAATCTGATAACGTATAATTTATTAGATTTCGATGAATCTTTGATGTTCGTCAATGTACCGCTTCTAGTAACAAGATGACAACCTTTTTTTGCCACCCCTCAAATCCGTTCCTCGGTTTTTGCGTTTTTCAGCATAAAATAATGATCGCCTTCATCCTAAAGATGTCAGTATTATAAATGATCATTTTTATACCATTTTAAGTGCTCAATCAGAAACTCTGACAATCCACTTACATTTGTAAAATTGAGATAAAACTAGAGTCCGTTATCGTCTATTTTCAATAAAAAAAATCGATACGGTAATTTTTATTCATATGAATTACGTCACTAGTTCTAGCTATTTTGTCTTTTAAATTACTTTTTTCCTATATTTAAATAATAAATAATAAAAATAAATTTTAACTGCGACCATGAATAGGTTTTCGAATATCTCACCCACTATTTATACTAACTACTTTACTCCGATTTTTAGTCATGTTATTGGCTTTCCCGGACGAGCCAGCCCGTATCCGAGCTGGAGTTAGGCTACAGCTAGGCCCTTCCACAATAAAAAGTAATGAAATTAAACAAATCATTTTTAAATTTCATACTTTATTTAAATTTAATTAATTTTTTAATTTTTTAAATTTGTTTTCATGCAATACGATGTAGTCGGTACATAGCATAGAAAAAATAAAGTTATATTAATAACCCGTTATTGTTTCCCAAAGTTAAGTGCCCATTATAAGTTACGAGATTTACATATCCCAGAATTTCCCCTAATACTGTGCGAAATCTATATATACAATATACACATATGACTATCTATATACTGACTGAACATGAAATCGCATAAAACAACTTGATTTCTGAAGCTAAAGCGGGTAGGTTGTTTATAGTTAGGTAAGATAAACTAAAAACGGATTTTTAAAAATTCAAACCCTAATGGGATGAAACAAACAATCGTATAGAGAAAGCAAACTAGACGCAATGAAACCGCGAGAAAGCTCCAATATATAATATTACCTATATTATATCCTGATACTTTGAAATTTTTTCTCACGGTATTTATAATTTCGCCATCGAGCATGAGATGTATTCTAAACACTGTAGCACGTGAAAACGCATTTAGTTCTAGTCCGAATTTAAGCTACAATACAGCACCGGTTAAAATCCACGTATGAATTGGATCTATAATCAAATAAATCTAAATAAAGTACCTTACGTAATAAGGTTATCTATAATATATATATCTAAGGTACTAATATTATAAAGAGGTCAAATTTGTTTTTAAATTTTTATGTTTCTACATAATCTCTGAAATTAATAAGTATAACTAAAAATATAATGTTGCAGTATATAGTCGCTTTATTGATTAATGTTATAGGACTTATACATATATTACATAATGCTACGACTCAAAAGTGAAACAATAACGATAAGAGCAAGTGAAACTGCGAGAGCCAGCTAGTTCATTAAAATCTTCCTAAGTGGAGAACTTGAAGTAGCACTGAGTAAGTTGTAATGCATATAGGATGAACTGACTGCAACTGCACACATATAAAACAAACTAGCTCATAATAACAGCTATACACTTACACAAATATACTACCAACCGAGCTAAGAAGCGCTTCAGTGGATTGGGTCATTCGAGCGCAGACATTATTTTAAAGTGACTGCGCTCATAAAACTCAGAAAATCTTGCTGAATTCTTATAAGGATAAGCAAATATTTGTTTATCATAGCCTTAAATACAGCAGTTTTCCTCTATATTTTGTACAAGAAATGTTCAGAGGCAAAATAAAACTTCTGTATTAAGAAACTTAACCCGTTTTCGAATATCACTTTATTTTTTACTTTGTTATATGAGTAATTAGTTATTGAGTTATATTGAGAGATTTAATTTATTACTAGTGATCGCCTTGCGGTCGAAATTCGACCATAGTTCATTAAATTTTCAACTAATTTCAAGATTGACCACAGATAATCTAGTCTCAATTTAACCACAGATATTAACAATAAACAATAGAGTATATATGTATACGTGTGAGTCAAATGCAGTGTAGTGTGTATAAAGTTTTTTTTTTGTATAGTTTTAATGCATTTTTTATACATAATTTAAAGAATATATTAGCATTCCTGCTCCTTTAATATATCAATTATAAGTGTTCAAAATTTCATACTCCTCCGACCGATCAATTTTCGTAAAAAGGCGTACCAAGTTTTTTCTACACGTATAAATATATAGATTTGTAGGTAGGTACCTCAATATATTATTGTTATTACTTTTTACAAAAAAAATCTTTTTTTGTTTATTCTCCACCAATTCAGATAAGTGATGCTAACGAAAGGATATTGAGAATTTGCAAAATTTTATACTAAATTACTTGACTTTTGTAAAATATTACCAAATTACAAATAGTGTATTTTATAGAAAATGAAACATGTGAGATTTTATTATCATAATAAAGATAAACAAAAGCACATCAACAGATGTACACAAGGTTATGTTACGACGAATTAGTTTGTAAAAAACCTAAGGTGAAAATAAATTTCATTTTCGATGAAACACGTAATAATTTTAAATTAAATCGTTAAATTTTATTTGTCTACAAAGAAAATCGGTAATTGCTACATAACCTTGTTCAGATTCGCAGTTCGTTACACTATTAAATTAAAAAAGAATTATTGAAATCAATTTCTTGTACATTAAAGTGATATTACGAGAAAATTAAAGTTGCAATGAAATATTATGAATGGTAACATCGTACATACTGACGACTCAAAGTCCAAAATCAATATGACTTTATGACGAAAATCTGCATGCAGAAATATTGAGCGTGGAGCTATTTTATCAAGACTCGAATGTAGCTGGCGAACCAATATCGATGGTGAGATTTGAATGCATTCCATTTACATAAGCGACAAGCGATGTGCAGCACAAATAGCCAAAGTCACTTCAAAAGCTAACGAAGCATTGCATATTACCATCCGGATTTTGTGTACAGCCGATCAGAACTAACATTCCAAATTAATGTACATTGGATGATCGACCAATTTCCATTTGGTCAAAAATATAATATTTATGACACAATCTACATTGATTAAATATTTTACTCTATTTCTTGCAATCGTAACTTTTGTTTGTTTAAGCAGATGGTTAAATTAATTAAAAATGGATTATGGTTATTTATAGGTTAAGTTTTGGTTATTTTTTTTATCGGAAGTAATTAATTGTTTTGCGTCAATAAAAATCTATAGATATAAAAGCGTGTTTCTTTGAACACTTATAATTAGAGAATGGCTGGACCGATTTTCATTGTGTCTGGTTTGTTGTATTTGTCTCCGTTCCGAATAGCAGAATATCTTATAAAAAATATTGGAAAATCTACAAAAAAAAATAAGAGAAAAAACCTTTACCCATACAAAATGTGTGTTTATGCGTTTCGTAACTGTCAAATATTTTTAAAGAAATTTAAAAATAAAATTAAAGAATTTATTTTAATAAAGGTGTCGAATTGACAATATGTATCCACAATATTCGGATAGTGACGTATTTTAGATTTAAAAAATGTAAAATGATGTCACTAATAAAAAGGATTCATATATATATACCATATACAATATATTTAAGCGTGCATTCAGAAATGTATTTTTTGAAAAAAAAAATATTATGTAACTTAAAGCAATTTTAAATATACATTTCCCTAGCATTAACTGTGTACAATATATACAAAAAGTAAAATAATAGAAAAAAAGAAACATTAAAAATAAAAAGGTAAAAATAGGTTAATATATCAAGCTACTTAAATATAGGACAAATTAATTAATAAAATAAAATTGTCAAATCGATGGGTCTCACTCTATCATTTCAGATTATTCTGCCCATCCAGTCAAAGTCAAGTATATTATATAAATATTTACGTCGCGAAAGTGTAATTCATTTAATGTTATCTGTTATTTGTCTTGAAATATATTTACTTACTAAGACTAAGCCACTATTGTCCAATTGAATTTTTAAACTCCTTGGATGTGCCTAGTTTACCACCGCACAATAAACAACTGTAGGCGGGCTCGGTAGTAATCATGCTTCGAATTCTAAACCAACCAAAACTATGGAATGGAACGCGCTTGACGATACGAAAACTGAGGAGTAATGTGATTCACGCGACGATACTAAAAAAAATTAAAGATGAGTTAATTCCGAGGATTTCAATGATCCCAACGAATATGCCCTTTGAGAGTAAACGAATTTAGTTCCCCTTAAGTCTTGCCTTCGCCATGATGATTAATAAATCATAAGGTGAATCTCTTACTGGTCTCAACTTGAAAATCCATTTTCATGTTTAATATCCCATGTGTCGACAAAACATTCGCTTTATATGTTGTTGCATTTGATATAAAAAAAAAAATCTATCACGACGTGCTTAAATGTAGAGAATTAATCTCAGTACATCCCATGCTGCACTGTTTTTGTAGAGTTTAATTCAATCATATATTGCTGACACGCGATTGATATACATAATTTTTGTATTTTGATTTCTTGTTGTGTTATCTATACAAATAAATAAAATTGATGTGTCTGTATGTAATTTCAAATTAACGGCTTTTAACTAAATACCTATGAAAGTATATACGGTACTCATATTACACAATTTTTTAAATTTTTGTCTCTTTTTTAGTTTCGCTTAATCTCTGAAAGAGCTTGACCATTTTTGACAGGACTTTCACTCATAGATAACTACAGTTATATGGAGTAACATAGGCTATTTTTTATTTTATTTTATTCACATATAAAAAGAGTGTTACTCGAAATCAAAATTAAAACCAATGAAATAATGATCTATATCCAATTCAAGCAGGGAAGGTAAACATTATATATATGTTTTCCTCGAATTAACGCGGGTCGAAAACGCGGACCATAGCTTGTTATAAATAAAAATCAATGATTATGTTAGGTTTCAATTAATTTTATTATAATAAATGTTTGTTACATTTGTACTTTATTATTATTTATATATATTTTTAATATTTCGTTAGTTTTATATTTTATTTAAATTCTTATGAATTAGTACATTTTTAAAATTATATTAACGAAAGTTCGCATATATTGATTTAATAATCTGTGACGTGAGATTTTGGTGGGAATTGAAACAAAAAGAAGGTGGAAATGTATTTGATCGGAATTGGGGAATTTAATGGAAAAGAAATAAAATTAGACTTATATAGAATAGTGAATACGTTAAATTAATAATAATTAGATGTAGGTTTAAGTTCATAGAATATTCTTATGAAGTCAATATAATTGACTTTGCCGGTAACAGTAAATAACGAATCACTTAGTATATTGGACTTAAAAAATAAATGATAACTTGACTTGATTTGAACATAAGGTGGTTTTACATCAATAAAGATAATATTCACTTGCCTAATATTACTACAAATCGTCAAACTTACATAAAGAAAAAACGTGTTTTTCTATAATCCCTGAACCGCAATCATATAATTATAATAATCACTGAATAACACGAAACTTACAGTAACAAAACATTCAATTAATCCTAAAAAGTGCACACTGACTAAAATTTAATATAAAAAATAATGCTAATGGCGTAAAAAAGTTTACATGCTAATTGCTGCTTACGATACGAAACTTTTGATGAGTCAACTTTTTCGATAGCATTCACAAAGTACAGTTGAAAATATAATTTTCCGTCATTTTTAAATGCAGTTTTAAATAAACGGAATATAATTTTCAGAACAAATTATTTAACGCTTGTTGGATATATTTTAAAGTGAGCGTTTGATATACCGAATAAACGGATAAAACTAAATAATATTTTATAGTACTTTCATATATTCTAGTAGGCTACATGGCCTAGTGGCTACATAGTTGGTTAAAAATGTGACTCTGAGTTTTTAAATGACGTCATAAAGATAAAAAAAAATAAATCCAACAATGCATTATTAAGACTTTGAAATCATTTTAACCAGTCAAAACATGATATTTCTTATGTGCTATTGAAAAGCTGTGTATCCTGCTTATTCCTGATAACGTTGTTTTAATATAATTTATAGTATAGTAACCTTCGAGTCAATTAAGCTATTAGCGGTTCAGATCCTTTCAACAACTATAAAAGAGCTGATAACCTTTAAGAAACCCATCGCTATCCATTTCGATTACACTAGCTTTCAATCATAAATAAAAAAAAAACCATATCTAAATTCCATTCATTCGTTTGAGATATACAATGTCACAGACAGACACTCAGATGCATAGGTCAAACTTATAACACCTCTTTTTTCGTCGGGGGCTAAAATATTTGAATACATCTCCTACTCGGTAATAAAAGATAACATAACGAAGCACTAGCAATGAGTTTGCCCAACTGTGGGATATTAAAAGTGCAGAACATGTTCTAGTAATTACATTCAGCACAACACAAACGTGATCATATTACTCGGTTTCAGAAATGAGTACCCCTGTTGTAATATGCGACGCCCTGAATTTTGCTTTGAAAATTTGTGCTTTGTTTCATTCTCGGAAACGGTAATTTTTAAAATTTACACATTTACCCTATTCGAGTATTTTTATGAAGCATGCAGTTTTTAAACCTATATAAGCAAAAACGTATAATGAACTTTAAGTATATCATTTTCGCGCTATGAATTTTACGATTTTTGTACGGTATCTTCTACACGATTAAAACTAACGTACACGTTTTCAGATTTCAATAAAAATATCCATCTTAGCGATTACAATGAATTTACTTTCGGCATGAAATCTGTAGGTACGTGCGAATAAGTTTATTTTATTTATACCTTAAAAAAGATTACACGTAAGATTGTACAATTTTCATTATTAGGAATTTTATAAACATTAGTTGTTTATTTTGGTAGTGCGTACAAAGATTATCCAGATAGTCAGATTTGTCACCGAAATATCCATTATTTTTATTACGTTTATACCTTCCTTAGCTCTACTTTAAAGTACCTGTTGAGTAAACGGTTTTACGGTCGTACGATCGAACTATCTATTTGTAATAAAACTGACTATACTTACTTACTTAATTGACATAATTTGCATACAGGTTATGTCAAAAAACTAGTGACAAAAGCTTAACATGATGTACATACAGGTTATGTCAAAAAACTATTGACAAAAGCTTAACACAATATGCATACAGATTATGTCAAAAAACTATTGACAAAAGCTTAACACAATATGCATACAGATTATGTCAAAAAACTATTAACAAAAGTTTAACACAATATGGTTATGTCGAAAAACTAGTGATAAAATTTTGACATAATTTGCGTGACTACAAGTAATGTCAAAAACCTAGTGTTAAAATTATCACATAATTTGCATACAAATTAAGTCAAAAATCTATTCCTAGTTTAAAAATAACAGATAGATACGTTACTGAAATAACTACATCTCTGTTCATCGCATCCCTCTTTGTAAATGAAATCGCGAGGCATGGTGAGCTTAACGGCTACTTAAAATTGAGTGGCGTTTGTATTGAATTTTGAATTTGGCTATAAGCAATATAATAAGTCTCGTAGCAGAAAGAGACGGGTCAATTACATAACATCATTGCTTATTCCGTATGGTCAAGAACTGTTTTAAAATTCAAATTGTTCAGTTTGAATAAAAGTAAAGTGGTTGTCTAAAGCGTCGAAGTAGTCGAGAGGTGGGAAGCGCAGTGGCCGCCCTCCCATCGTTTTGTTTCAAACCATGCACTAAAATCCAAAAGCTTAAAAGTGCTGAATTTTACAAACGCTTTTAAGAGAAAAGCTGAGAATTAAAATAAAAACGAGACTGGAATTAATTTTTATTTACTTTTATTTCGTAAGAACCTCATTAGTTAGGTGAAGATCTAACTTAATTAATATTTGTGACATTTATTTTTGCACATTATAAAAATAAAATTAAAAATATGTTATAAACTTTATGTGTAATACTATTGATACAAATAATTCTATTAAAAATAAAAAGAAAGAGAAATTAAAAATAACTATATTAAACCTAAGTAACTATCGATGTCACAGTGAGGCAAGGTGCCCAAAACACTGGCAGCATTTATTTATACAATTTTTTTATTACACTTTATTACACAAAAAGAACGATGTACAAAGGGCGGACTTAACGTTATTACAACTATATATACTTATATAATTCTGTAGATTAATTTATTATTTTAGTTGTTACATATTTTAGTAAATGAAATCAATGTGTATTTAAAAAAAAAACAAAGTGAATACTACGCATAGTTAGACTTTACACCAGAAAAAAATTTGTGCCAGTGCTTTTATTTTTGACAGTAACAGCTTTCCTTAGGTTACCTAGGTAAATGTTACCAGATTAAAGAATTGTTTTATGACAAATACGAGAGTTCACTTATAAGTGTAATTCGCGCCTAAGGAACAAATATTAAAAAGTAGATCAAGGCAAATTAAATAAAAACTAAAAGTAACAGCTTGTAAATGTCCCACTGCTGAGCAAAGGCCTCCTAAAAAATATGACATTGTGATTTATAGTTCATAAAAAACGCGAGTAAATAGACAAGCGACAGCTACTTCATTTATCAAACCAAACCAAACCAAAATGTTATGGTCTATTAAATTTCTATAATGTGGTGACATGATTTTCCTTAATTGAGCCAATAAATTATGCCAATCAACAAAGAGAATCAACGATGAATAATCACAAAACCACATTTTGTATCTATTAAATTATGAATAGCAAACTCGATTTCATATTCAGCGACACAAAACAACTAAATTATAGTGATATCGTACGATCGTATCGATCCGCGATGAACTAAAGGCTTCTATAATTATATTTCAGTAATAATATAATAAAGTATTATATTTATCTTCTTCTCTGATGACTGTATTTTTTGGCTTAAAAATAGTTTTCCTTTTTTGTAAAAGATTCTAATGTGTTTCAAATGAAACAAACGTCCATATAAACTTACTATGAGTAATTTTGTGTTTTTAATATTTGATCATTATAATAAAAATCTAGAACAAAACGCTTATTGTTATATTTTTCGTAAATATTTTCAGATTACAATCTTAATAAATATCAAGTTATAACATTTTTCTGTATAAAATTTTATATACAAAAAACGATTGAATGTTTACGCTGAATAAAGAGCAAGAAAACTTGCATACTACATAATCCAATGCAACAAAGCTTTGCCGACACAGAAGATTCCCTTGTCCTAATTCCATTGTAAAGAAATCGCCTCTCTTAAAAGTTCGTTTAATTTCGTTCATGTCATAATAGCAACAAATACCGTCAACGTCAAAGCCAGCGTGTAAGGGATGAAATTTTTCGCTTAATTAACTTTCCCGAGAAATAGTAAGTGAAATTTTATGCTTTGAGTAATAGCTATTGAAGTAAAAAACAATTAGAGCGCCTATTTAGCAGCTTAATGCTTCAAATTAAATGTAATTTCATGTCATTTGCTAAATGTGTGTAAAAGGAGAAAATATTTTTATTAATTAGAGTATTTGTGCGAAAATAATAAATAATATAATATTATAATAAATTTAGTCATTTCAGGTAATAACCTGGAAAGACCAACTCTATTATGCCGAAAACAGTATTGATCCTTTCCTAGTTTGTTAACTTTTCATGTTTTAGCTTCTTATAAAAATAGCGCGGAAATGAGCTGACGGTTTACACGATGTGAAGTGATCCCCGCCATATTTACACTAGAGAATCACAAATGGTTAATGGCTTAAAAAGGAATAGGGGTGAAAGAAAATAGGGTTAGGGTACCTTCTCTAACTAACCTAAAATTCACTGAATTATCCGTGGTAGTAGAGAATGGTACTTCGTGGCTAAGCCAATCCGTATGTGATGTACCAGGTGGACTACAGCATGTCCGTATATCTTCAGTACTTACATAGAAAACAAGATCGGGTTAGTTACAATATTTATAACTTAATAAGGACTGCATCTATTTTTATGATCTTTGATTTGTTGGATCGGTCAGTATTAAATAGAAGAATAACAATTAAATAATCGAAAAATTCAATAATTCACTTCGCGTTACTATATAATTTTTCCGATTGGAATTAAACTTCCGTAAGTTGTTGTGCGCACACCTGTAAAGATTTTTACGTTCGTAAAACCATTATAGAATGGGAGTAATTTCGACACATTAGATTATAATATCTATATCGTACCCATATGTGGACGCTGATAAGCAATACTGTATCACGCCACACGGACTTGATTTTGAGAAAATGGCGTATAAACATGTCAAACCTATTTTTAATAAATATGTTTTAAGAAGTATATATCTATCTTTTCTTTTATTTTTTGATAAACTGTACAATTAATTAAAATCACATTGATAGATTTGACATATTATCCAATAAAAAAGTTTTTAAATATTTGAGATTATTGTTTATCAGCGTCCATGTAGTAAAAAGTATCTAGAATATAAAATTAATATAAGAGTCAACAGATCAGTAGAGAGTAGCTAATTTTTTATTTACATATTTGGTCATAAAACAAAAATTCGGCATGTATTAAAACTATACAAAGGAACAGACGTTTCTTAAAAATATATTTACAAGCTAGTACTATTGTTTGACCACAGGGTGTTGTGTGTGCGCGCCGCAAGGCAGCGTGCAGGGCGGCGCGCAGGTGCCGGCCGTGTCGCACTCCACCGCGCCGCCAGCCGGCGTCGGCGGCGTCCGCAAGTACGATCACCTACTACACTTACTGCCCTCTGTGTGTACATCGCACAACTAGTATCCCTTCACGAACTCGAGAATGTGTTTCCGCTGATGTTCAGCAAATATAGAGCGTACCTTACCCTTTATAGGCGCTGTTAATCAAAGTATTACCCTGTTTACGACAAAGTTTATTTCCTTTGAGCTCACAGCTCATTATTTATTAAACAGAAAAGGATCCATAGTCTTGGTTCAATTAAAATTATATTACATTTTTTAAATTTATTTATTTTGTAATATCTTAAAGTATATATTATAATTAATATAATAATCAACATCTAAAATAGAAAACTGTGACTGACTGACCACTAAACAGATTGATTTGGCACATATTATTGACTTTTGTAAATTCAATTCTCAAATGGGTAACACAGGGGATTCAAAATTTGTATGCAGAAATCAAAATCGAGAGACACTGCGGGCAAAACCTAGTGTTATTTAAAAGAAATGTCACACACTTTATTTTGGTTGCTGAATTCAATATTGATATATCAATGTCCAACCTAAGCAAAATAAGTTGCTCAGAAGCTTGAGAATTTATTGGGGAAGCTAAGGATATCTTTATATTTATTGTAGCTCTATTTAATGACTGTCTTACGACCGGCACCCGCGGGAGAATAATAAACAAGTATTAGGTGTAATATGATCTAGTGAAAGCTATTTAAATTCAGTTTAACTATCAAGGCTTAGGAAAATAATCGCTGTTTACAATATGTTCGTAACTAAGATTAAAGGGATGATATTTATAATTAGAAAACTGTCGTAATTCGGAAACACTTTCTCAGAAGTTCAAGATCTCTTAACAATAATGCTAAGTAATGTGTGTTTTTTGTTTAGTTAACTGTGTGTCGATATCTGAGTGAAGTAAGTTTTGTGTTATTAAGAATATCAACAATGTTTAACCCTATTGATTTAATTCCAAAAATTAGATTATTTCTGACGATTATTATGAGTTCACAGAATAAGAAATACTAAGTCACAATAAACTTTTTATGGAACATCGCTCACTCAATGAGTTGAAAAATTAAAAGTTCATTGTGAATGTATATATGTAAGTTATGTTTTATATTATATGTTATCACCCGCAACGAAACGGCTTCGACGAGATAATGTAAGTAATCTATTACCTAGACCAATACATTTACCATAATCTCTGTAATAATGAGAACAAGAATGCAGATAAGAGTTCTAGAAGAATTCTTTTAAATCATCGATTGTTACCGATGGTTGATGTAAGCATAGATCCACTGCATGGTAACAACATACGTAACTGCACGTTTGATTTGTAGTTTAATAAGTAAGTAGGAAGCATTTGAGGCAGTGCATTCTCATTACAGAATTACTTAAATATATTTACTTGTATATCAAACTTGAGGCGCCCCATGATTTGACTAGTATTTAGTATTACAACTCCAATTGATAAATTGTAAGAAACACTTTTTAGGAAGTGCGAAATAAAATTTTAAGTCTTGCGAAATTGAATTGTTTGTTTAACTTTATTTGTAAAATATTAACAAAGCTATGTTTGTATATACTCGTAACGATATTTTGTAATCATAAACTGCATTTTATACTACTCCTTAATGAAGCTTGTAAATGATATTAATATTTCGCGCATTAATTTAACGTAACAGAAAGTTAGCTTTAGACATTCGCAAAGTTCACGGTAGTTAATAGTACTCGCATGAAACACATGTTTACATACGCTAGGCATCCTGCACGATTCGCAACTGAAATATCCTTAAAATGGGAATGCTAACAATTCAATTTCGCTTTTTTTGCTTCTATCAGTAAAAACTCTAATTTGTATGGTCTGATAGCTTCAACGTTGAAGTATTTGGCTACGCTCCAGCCGCCAAAGGCTAACGGTTTTTATTGTGTAATTACTAGAGATGATTGCGAGCTTGTCGTACATAGCGATAAAAGTACCATACAGATAAAAGTTGGTTACCGATAAAGTATCATTCGAGACGATACCTTTTGAGGCGATTCCTTTAGTTGCATTAGGCTCGAGTGTAATATGCTTGAATATCGACGCGTTTGTACGCAGATTCAGTCAGTATTCCAGAGGGCGAGGTTATCGCGACTGGCGCACCCGGGGCGATCCCACGCTCATCAATTCGCTCTGGCGCAGCCGGCAACCATTAGGAATTCGGAAGCAGCTCGGTATGTCTTGAGGCATTCATCTTATATACAATATGTAATTTCAATATATCAAGTGCACCAAAATAAAATCCGTTAAAAACATGCACTATGATTTTTATTACATTTTATTATCGCCGTTGGTATTCTATGAAATTAAATACAGTTACCTATTGCATTCACTTTTTTGTAATTAAGGCATTCAATTTAGTAAATTACTTATGTCGATCACTCTAAATAAATAATTACTCGTATTGTTGTTAATACAAACAATCTTTAAAATCGATATATCAGAAGTAATGATAATAACTAAACTTTCTCAAACCATACATAATTATAAAATCAGAGCAACTCTTGCCTTATCTTATATGATTTAATAAATTTTATTTAATTAAAACGCACAACAATGACAGATGAAATATCAAATATCGCACAAATATTAAACCTCGGCCACGCCATACTGTAGAAGGCAGTGTCACTGTTTATGAGACAACCCTTTATTTATCACATAGTAATTTATCCGTCGCCAAGTAAAACGCTACCAATAAATATGTAAACATCGATAAATATGTAATGTAATATTATGCTTTTCTATTTGTAATTAATCGAAAACGTTTTAATGTTTATGTTTTTATCACACAGGGAACGCGGAAGTGTACATAGTATTAGCGTTGCTGATAGGGGTGGTGACAGTTGTAGTAGGGTGTTGGCTATCGGACAACTGCTGGTCTCCGGAGCCGGAGGACGTGCTGGCGGGCGGCTGACCCGTAGCGGCGGGCGCTTGCACGCACGTGTAGCGCCCGCCCTCCGCGGCGGACCGCGAGAGCCCGTCCGGTGCGGGCTCGCTGTCGCCGGTGCTGCCGCCGCCGGCGCCGCCCGCCGCGCGAGCCCCCGCGTTTTTGCACGCCGCGCGACACCTCTGTCGCGGCGCCTGCCTGCGCCTACCCTGTGACACGAGGCGGCCACCTCCCTTTTGACCGCAGCCTTCTCGAAGCTCCTGCCGCCATGAAAAGATTAACGGGAATCATATTCCGACCATAGCGAACGGCGGGGTGTGCTATATCGAGTAAGCGCTGCGGACGTTTTAAATACTATTTGTTAAAAGTGTGAAGATTTTTCTGGGTACAGAATAATGACAAGGTGCGAAAAAACTTTCGATGAACCGTATGAGCTTCGTTTAATATTTCGATATATTCATATTGTGTATGTAGGTAACACATGTGTTAAAGGTGTATCAGTATGCAATGATAAATAAGGTTAGCGAGGATCGGTGAAATCAACATATTCTTGTGTCATTGTGGATCTCATAAAGGATCTCTCTCGTCGTAGATTACGCTTCTAGCGGTCGCTCTGATTTTAACCACTAAAAGTTTACCACTTTACTCTTACTTCTAAATGGATGTGCCTTGAAATGCTTTCCTCGATTTGACTTGTAGTATAGAGCGTTTTTGAACCCTTTAGATGGAATTTCTTCTCTGTTTGTATGGAAGTTCCCGTATGATAAGTGCAATACACATCATTACCGTGCCTTTACCGTTCTATAGACTTTGTAAGGGACGTAATTAACAATAGGATTTAAAATATGCATTCTCAAAAGGAAGGCCATACCATCCCACTGTTATTTTCATAATTTGTAAAATAAAATTGTTTATTAAGTTGTATAAAATTAAGACGCAATTTTAATTTTCTCGTAATAAGAAAAAGAATGTGAGCTAGGACCAAAGTCTTTCTCAAATGCGCGTCAATTGGTTAAAATTTTAATGAATAAATCATTGTAATAGTATAGAATAAAAATTGTGAGACAACGACATGGTTACACTTAATATAGAATTTTGATAAATTTTTGTCTGTTTGTAAATACCTACCTTTACATAGAGAAATTGTAAACTTTCATTGTAAAATCCTACTGCGATTGAAATAATACCATTGCTTTAATAACCCGAAGGCTTGAAGAGGGTAAATGAATTTAACGTATAAGCGGTCGAATGTGTGTTTTTAACTCTCTCGAATATGGTAAAAATGACTTTGATGAGGGTACTAATTTGAAAGTCGTTAATTTTAAGATGGCTTGTAGCTATATTGACTAAAGATATTGTACCCAAAACCATAATTTAAAATCTTCGAAACTGTGAATAAAGTTAGCGTTTAGTAAAGGAGAATGAACCTTAATTTTTTAATTTTAATATTTAATATTAATTTTAATATTTATTTTCTGATTTATTCTACATATACATCAAAGTTTGAAAGTGTCGAGATACAAATGGCTGTTCCTTCACAACGTTAAATTGATAAAGAAAGTAAGAATCGATCCTAGGACTGAAAATAAAGCATTATATATTACTGAGTGGCTCATATTTTTAAATGCAAAAAGAATTTAACGCAAAAAGAAGTCCAAATATTCTTAGAAAGTTTGTAAATTGGAATATCTGTATCGTATTCGATAGATCAATATAAAAAACCCTAAACCCATTGTGCCAGTGTATTTATTCAGTAATCAACCTAAATATCTTCATTTTAACTTTTTTTTTAAATAAATATAACATTTTTCATCATGTTCAAAATTGCAAAAGTTTCATTTTAAGTTTTAAACTAGTCTACAACGATGATAGTACTTCAGTATTTTACAGATAGCAACCGTGGAATAAAACAAAGAAGTCAATCCACCGTGCTAACAGACTAGAGGCAGTAAAACTAGTTCCTGATAAAACGCAATGCACTTTTTGCACAAATTAAACGAAATAATACTATTTTATGTATGTATTTGTGCAACCAGAGGGCTTTCGAACACACGGAGATATTTAAAGATATCAGAAATCAATCAATATCAAGAAAAATCAGAGAGAAAATAAGAAATCAACCAAAATGTTATTTGTTTCGATGGCGTCAGCTTTCATCTATTTAGTATTCTATTTTGTACAAGACGCATCGTGGTACATTAATGTGAAATCAACAAATGAGCTTACGTTGCATAATTTATTTATAAAAAGTAAAGTATTATCACTTAGTAGAGTATTATACTTTTTACAATGTCAAGTTAGCAAATAATGAGAATAAGAGAAAAAGTCATGAAATATTAAACAAGCGTCTCCCGGAATATACGTTTACCATAATGATTCGTTTACATTCACGTATTTGCAGTGCAAATACAGGAAATGAAAACCGCTTGCTTTATAGTGATGAGAATGAACACACCTGCTGTTATAAACAGTATGTTCATAGACATAAACCGGTATTAAGACTAGTGTGAGTTTGCAAACTGCATACCAGACCATTCGTTTTAAGATTAATTTAGTATAGTCAAAATAGAACGCCATCTATCGCGAAACAGTTGACGCTGTATTTTAGAACCTCTGAATCGAATATCGATACCAATAAACCGAATATCGATGGTTCTTAAAAATGTTGGTAAAGTAAAATCAAAAAAGTTTTTGAGCAAGAAATTTTAGCTATAATTCAGTTTACCTACACAAACTGTTATATTAAATTATAGTTTTCACGATTACGAACATATTTTATAATAATATTTGTTATATAAATTGCAAGCTATGCTGTGTACCTTACTTTATAATAATATTACATAATAAAAATTTATTGTGCTTAAATGTTTCTGCTTTTGGTATAATTTATAAAATATAAATAAATAAGTTACATAGTGATGTGAATTTATATATAAATGTGTAAATGTATAAATTTGTCAAAAGTTATGTGTATTACACAACTTTCGATATATGTATGTATTTATAACTTAACTACGAGAATCAAACATGATTTTACGATTTTTAAAAGACAAAGTACAACATGAGTTATGGAAACCGTTGTCTAATTATCTTAAAGGAATGGCAAACATTGCTCCTGAACTTATCCCATAATAAATTACTTAGTAAAACCACTCTCTTCCATTATTTTAAGACCCTTATATATAGAGGTCTCAGTTTGAAACTTTAAAATTGATTTTCATTCAACGATAAGCTTTTATGAATTTAATTCTATATTAAAAATTATATATTTTATGACAATTGGGCGACCGGCTACGAACGTGTTACCTACAATCCACATAAGGGTAGCGCTCACTTGTAAGGCAGTTGGTAAACTATTGACCATTACTGCCAAAACGCAATCTTTTAATGCAAATCAACTTAGCTTGATAATCTCATCTTCAATCATTCTTAAAACCTTCTTTGTTTCAAGCTGCCTGCACAAGTGTCACTACGAAATTACCCCAAATTAATAAGAGAGAGAGATAAAACTACTAATCATGATTGTACTATTCATCACATAATTAGTACTTTAAATTGATATTGAGTGTCCACGTTTGTCAGTATGTTTGACGTTGTATGTCGAATATTCGTGTAGCATGTAAGAAAACCGACTGAATAGTCAACATTTTTTATGAATTGTATAGATAAGTTAGGCAGTAGATAATTGTATCTTTAGGAAAGCAATTTACTCGTCGATTAGTGATTTAAGATTAACATTTTATTATCCGTGCCTGCTCATTACTACAATCTATTTGGTTTATAGATTAGTATGTAGTCTAAATTAATTCACATCTTGTATGTATTAACATTAAATTGTGTCAATATATTTGTTTATATTTAAGGAATTAATTTAGGAATATATTTTAAGAGTCGATTGATAAATTTCTTTTATTGAACCGAATGAATGTAGTAATTTCAAGCATTTTTTACATAACATAATAATATGCAATTGTTCCCATTGATTAATTATCAGAAACCTTAAAGAATAGAATAATGTACCGTGTACGTGTATGATAATCGTCTACTAATGTTGTAATATGAACATGTGGTGCATTCTAACGAGACACGATCGTGTGTATTGTAAATATTCGGTGAACCACGTGCCAGCGTGTTTGTGCATGTCTGGCGATCGGCTAGCTTGGCTGAAATAGGAATTGAGAGAACCTGTAAGCTCAAGATAATACTTAGTTTATATGACGTAATGTTATTAATTAATACTATGTCATTTGTCACGAATAATTCGAATAAATGTAATACTTTAAAATGAGTGTATTTACTTTTCATTTGTTAACAAATGGGTTCCTATGAAAAGCTGAATGGGACTTCAGAAAGTAAACTGTTGCTATAGAAAGAAATAGGCCGTGGTGCGCTACGCTGTGGAAAGGTGACACAGAAAGGCTTTCCATTTGACTCGTGTATACCTACAGAATGGATTTTCTATACTCAACTGCATTTAATAAAGGCTCACCGCAGAGCTGAAAACAATGAGGCTTTATTGTTCCAACATTAATGTACGAGCATTATTACAGCCTTCAATATTACGTAATATGCATGTATTATTTCAATTAAAAACCAAATGAAAACGAATATCACAGGTACAGCATCATATAAGTATTAAGTTTTTAATATTAATATTTCAAAGATTATTTTGGTCTTTGATCAACAATTCTTTCGCTTTTTATTATTATTAATTTTATCTACAAATATCTAGAAATTTCGGCGATTGTTCATGCGAATTCTAGTATTAAGAAGACGTCGTATATTTATAGTCACTCTCTGATTTTCTGCTCAAAAGATTCCTAACACTTTGTAAACCTTTGAAGGACGTGCCATTTTTGAGTGCTTGTTGTTTCAAAAACTCATTAATTCTGATGTCAAAGCTTTGGCTCTCGGGCGAGCGTAGGCCACGAACGAGGCAAACTCCTTGACGTTGAGAACTTGCTCTTTATTTTCTTTTTTGTTATGGTTCGAAGCTGGTAAGTTGCAATTATACCCTTATAAATGTCTTTTCTTTGTCACCAATAAGTATGTCATAACACTCGTGCAAAGAGCTAATTGTTTAAACTTATTTAAAAGTTGCAATTAAATTTAATAGAAAAGCTGATGTGATTGGAAACGTTAAAGCAAATTTATGTACAGAAACGAAAAAAAAATATACGAGTTAGGTAAGCGCAATCTCATTAACAGGACACTTACCATGTTAAAGGACAGCATAGAAATAGCATAGCAAAAAAATAAACAAGCACTTTGAAAAGCCGAGTTGAGCGCTCTAATTGGATATAAAAAATACTTGACAGGCTTGACATTTTTGAATGAGTTCAATATGGAGCTATTGAAATATTAATTGCTATGTTATATCGCCGAAATGCCACGGCGAAGTCATTACAAAGGGCTTTGTATGATTTTAACTGTAAACCAAATTAGCAGTAACACGCAGCGTTCATAATTTATGTTTTGTGCAGTTTAAAATTATACTAAGAAATACTTAAGATCTATAAAAAATGAAAACTCCTGACTGCTTAAAAAAATATTCTGTAGAATACATGTATAGTAATAAGTTACAACCGTATTGGTAAAAGAAATTTCGAGATCGGGTAAATGATATTGGAGATCGTTATTTTCTGCGCAATTCCCGTTACCATGGAAATTCCGAGAAATATACCCTATGTCACTCCCACAATCGAGCCAAATTTAATGACACTTTATATTTTGAAATCCTTCAAACGATTTCAGCTGTAGAATGTGCTAAAGAAATAATATACTTACTTACAAACATACTCTTGAAAAACATTACGGTCCTTCGGTAGTCGGGTAAAAAAGTTATTACATTATTAATTCATTCATGTCGTCGTGGAAAATAAAATTTTAAGTACATATACAGAAATAGAATTCAAGATGGTATAGGTACTTAATAAATGAGGTTTTCACAGAAAAAAATTAATACCCGAATTGGGTTGATTCTCAGAGATACTCCAAACACCCCAATCAAAGACTCCAATATTCCAAAAAGGAAACCAATTTAAAGCTTGCTTAAGTAGTCCTGATCCACTTAATCAAAGTAGGGTAGTAGTATGAATTATAAATAATTTTAATTTCTAACCCCGGACCCAAAATTGGGTGTTATAAAGACGTATGTATCTGTGGCTCTGTCCATTCGTTAGTGAGCTATCTAGCTATCTAGCTCCCTAACAAATTAACCAATATTTTTTATTATTTTGTTCTTGACTATATTTTATGAAGAGCTATTCAGTTGTATAGTTCTCGAATCGAAAATTACTATACTGTGAATAATATAAAAATCAAAATTGTCACAATCATAGCTGCATAACCTTGACCTGATGCTGCAGTATAACTTGAAATAGCAGGATACGTAACTCCTCCCTAACTTATAGAAGAAGTATTCTGCTGAGGCGCGTTGAAATAGTCTCAATGAGTGTTGGGGTTTTTATTATTATATTGTGTTATGTAAAATCTTATAAAATAGTGTAAATTATGTAATTTATAGGTAACATTTTTGTATTACAGTGTACGATACAAATTTTTGCAAAACTAAATCACCTGCTGAAGTATGATCTAACGTGATAACAAATACAGCATGTCATTCACTCGAACTATGAAAGGTAAAGGGCTGAGTCGGCGGTTTAATCTAAACGTAGCGGCTCAATAAAACGACCTAAACCGATGAGCTATAAACATGATAAAGCCTTTTATAACTTGAGTGGAATTTCACGTAACATTTATTGCAAAAGAGGGTCATATTTTTGCCCTTATTAAAATTTTATGCTTGTTTTTAAAACTCACATACGTATTCCCAAACTTTCCTTCCAATTTATAGGCTGAGAATTAAACTTGTAAACTTTACTTTTTCATAAAGATTTACATAAATTGTTTACCATTGTTTTACACTTGAAATATTTGTCTGTGCTGTATTTTTACACTCATAGCTGCCGTAAGATTACCTAGGACCATAGTTACTGTTACCAGCTTACAGAGATGTATTTTATTGATTACTTTTGTAAAACTGACAAATATAATTCTAATCTAACATTATTTTGATTCAATGGGCCATCAAGTCAATTGACGAGCCTGTCAAAGTTGAAAACAGCTTTTTAACGTCAAATGGTATGAATTTAATATTTCTATAGGTATAAAATATCATTACTTTCATTTGGTGAGATGTTAGACTTTTAATACACAATGTACATAAAAGTGTCCTTTATACTAATAAATCAGAGAATTAATTTCCTCTGGGAATTCCCATTTTTAGTCGCAACTATTAAATGAATTTGAATGTCGAGATATTTGAATTACCGTATATTTTGGCACGAACTTTTCGCCTCGGTAAAATACGCACTTCCTTTGGGAATTTCATCACAAAACATCCCGAGTTGTTTCGTGCTGTGAATCAATATCAGATATTACGCGATCAAACTCAGGTAAAAAAAAATTAAGTGTAGATGTGTACTAAATGCTTATATATAAATCTCAAGAGTTTGTTCGTGTGAAACCATTTACCTTGGGAACTACCAGCCTAATTTGAAAAGCTCTTTTTGCGCTAGGTAACCTGTTTATTGAGGAAGGCTAGAAGTTATAAAACATTACGCTACGACCAACGAGAGCGGAGCATTAACCATAAACGTCTAGTGCATACAATAAATGTATAATTTATATGTTTAAACGTTTAAAGCAACCAAGGGAAATACATATTCCATAAAATAAAACGTTGTTTCCCAGATAGAAGAATAGTAAAAGTTTTTATTACAAAGTTTAAATATAGTTCTAACACATTTTTGTTACCTATATATGGATGCTGCTAAGCAAAACTATGTCAAGCCACACGAACATTTTGAAAAATTGCTGTCTAACGATGAAATCTTTTCTTAAGTTTGTTGGAAAAAGTCAAGTATCGACATTTTTTTCTATTTTGATAAATGATAAAATTTTGATAATAAATTAAAAGCAGATTGGTATAATCAAATGTTTCATCTAAATATAAGTTTTTCTAATATATGAGAGCGTTGTACGTATACAAAATATAATCATTGTACGTATACACTTCAATATACAAAAGATTCAATCAATAAGATTTTTTCCGGATTTATTTAGTTTATATGACTTAAAAAAATGAATAATGTTAAATGCGAGACGCATTATCTAATAATGTGTATAGATGTATATAAATATCATCAAATTTGACTCCATTTGGTTTGACACATTATTGCTTAACAGCATCTATATCTAAATAAATTGCTTTTCCTTTGTCTTACTAAAACTTAAAATGGCTAGACTAATTTAGATAATTTTTATCTTGAAATATTTGTGGAAGTTCAGAGAAAGTTTAAATGGTGAGAAACAGAAATAATAAGTAAAATAAATATGCTATGAAACATGATGTATTTCGTGATTTTAGAAATAAAAAATTGTCACTTATTTGTCAAATATTTATGGATACGTTCAGAAATTTGTCTGTTTTATAGCTGTAGTATTAGGTCCGCTCTCTTTAGTCCGTTTTGTTGGAATACAAAACAGTTACGTTTCAAAAATAAAAAAGTGTGTTGCATTTAATGTAGATAAAAATTTTATATTATTACATTTACATTTGTAAACTTCGACAGAAATTTTTTATTGTAAAAATTAATCAACTGATTGCATAACTTTTATAAAGAAATAGAACTGTGCAAATGTTCAAGATCACTGAAACCGAGGGAGCTCGCGGCCCGGGTACATTTATTATTCAGCAGAGCTGCGAGCGGAATTCATCGCCAGACCGACGCGACACAACGCCGCGCCGCTACAGTGCACTTCGCCGTTTGAGACGTGTCTGTTTAATTTATTAATTAATTCTACAAATACTCCTAATTTACGAAACAGTTTAGTTTTATATTGAATGTAAAATCTATTTTCAACGTTAGCGCGGACGAAGTTATGAACACAAGCTTGTAGGTAGTCGCCTCAGTGTCAAGAAATACTTATTTAGATATATTTTATTTCGTAACTAATTCTTCCTTTACACGTAACATATAAGCTAATAATAATCTAGCGGGAGGCCGACTTTCCTATTGAAAATATTTGTAATTTGCATTAGGAGTTTGCCTGGCATGAGTTTAAGGCGAATAGCAAGCGATGAATATTGATGAAGCTTCATAGTAACTAAACCTAGATTTCAGATTAAAACTTTGACCGCATCTATTTGTCTTAATTTCAAGTTAGAGCTTAAATTTATGAGAACATATACTACATCGGTCAAGTTGAATTGGCTGATGGAATTGAGTGAACTTGTAATAACAATTTATCTTATTTCTTGGACCGAAGATAAACATTGTTTGGAAATCATTCTGAACCGTGTATGTTATCCTGTAGAATATTGGGTTAAACTTGAAATTCTTCGCAGTAGACAAGTATTTTGTGCATCGAGTTATTGCCATTTATTCATTATTTATTACTTTATCTTTCTACTTAATGGTAAATATTAATATACGCTAGAATTCTGTATTCCTAAATAAGCTATATAATATTTAAAAATTAAAAAAAAAAAGTGATTTGTTAAATTTTCAAACTTACTTGCTGCTTTAACTGTTAAAAATCATAATAGGATTTACTACAACTACAACACTACACTACAAATAGATATCACCAGCACTACTAGCGGATTTAGACTTATGGGTACCAACCACTCCTTTAGAAACAGGCATCTTTTAACATGTGCTAAACGGCATGTTTATGAAACATAAAGAAAAATTCACGAAGGGAAGAGGAAGTGTAATATTATACGCTTATTCATTTAATCCCGGCATTTAGCAGATATTTTGAAACATTTGACAAAATGATAAAAGTTTTGCCTTTGACGTAAAGTTAGGGTAATTGTCGATACCAAATCCCTTGGAGCGCTCGCTGTCTACGGATTTAAGCAAATTACGAATATCCCTGAACGCTACACAGACATTCCTGTTTTTGTACTGGTATAAATATAAAAGATCGCTTTCATTATTAGCGAAATGCCATTCATTTTTTTGCTTATCTTGCATCGTTTCTTGCCTAGCTCTCTTTAAGCCTCTGATACGGCCCCTCGACTTCGAGAAAACAATAAATATTCATGCGTCCTGATTCTTTAGGAGCAACTTACTTGATATTTACCAAAGTAGGTACGGATGAAAAATCTGATGTAGATACCATGTGGCTTTCTTAACATTTTAACAAACCGTATAAAAGTAGGCTAAAAAATAAATCGAGATTGAGTTTCAACACAATCCTAATAAATCTTTATAAATGGCTTATTATGTTTGAATTCAAACATACGCTTACAACTATTCAAATGTAATCAAATGGATGGTCAAAATGGTATTTTTTTGGTATTTAAATTTTTCTCAAAGCGACTTGCAAAGTACATATGTAACTATCACACGCGGGTGGCACTTTCAGTGAAGAGGGTGGCGGCAAATATAGCTAACTCGACAAATTCAAATTTATTGTCCTACATTATGTATATCCATTATATTTTAAAAAAGTTAAGATTGCCTAAATAGTCATACGGAAGTAATTATAATTCTTTTGTTTAGATATAGTAATAAAACACAAAAAGTAGATTTTATAATTTTTGTGTGACTTTATGTATGTATTTATGTCTTTGATCGTTATTCTCCGAAACTACGCAACGCATTTTATGCGGGTTTTCACAAACAGTTAAAACTTATGTCAGGAAATATTATAGGTTTCATTTTATTGAAATATAATGTCAGCGAAAAACGTTATCGTCATTTAAAGATAATTCAAATATATATAAATATATAGATATATGTGACTTCCAGTGAGATTTGATCCTTTAAGCAGGAAATCTATACTTATATTAAAAATAAAAATGTATAAAACTCGTCACTGTATTGAATAAACTGAATTTTACGCGGAGGAAGTCGCGAACACCAGCTTATACCGCATATGTAATATTAACTATTACCAACGGTTATGTATAATCGAAGTATTTAAAATAAGAATTAGTTTAAATAAATATTTCTTCTTTAGAAAATGTATTAAATATATATATATTATTTAACATTTTATTACATCTATTATAACATAAAAAAAATTAACAGTCGGTCACGAGAATGTCGTTAAAAAGTTCTATCCCCGTTACCCGGACGTCTAATGGGATGGAGACGTGAAATCACTACATACTTCTGAACTCGTGTCATAAATGATAAAAATGCGAAAAGTTTTTTATGTTAGTCATGTAAGGAAAAATGTTTGTTAAAAACATGTTGGCATAATTATTTATACGAGTATACCAGTAAAATACACAATTAAAATAGACAAATAATAACACAAATGTTTGAGTACGGTATTACTGCTAGTAATGTATCAGAATTTAAGACTGAGTTTCAAATTACAGTATAGTGAGAAATTAAATTCAATATAAAGATTTATTAATAAGTAATACCTTGCATAATAACAATGTCTCATGGACGGTAGTTGTACTCTATAAAATATTTGTGGCAACCCTATTTACAATTTGTTTGGTTTTAAAAACATCTGAATCTGAATAAAAAAGTTTATTTCATGTTTACTGCTAGCTCAATGTATTTGAATTGTAAAGTATGTATTCGAAACTACAGCAACCCTCTAGAATTTCTTTAAAGGTAGTAAAGTTCCTTCACTTAAATATGTAAAACAGCGCCACTAAATTTAAAAGGGTCGCTCATAAATAACGCACGCCTTTTTTCAGGTGTAGGTAAATACATTTTTTAATTGTGTATGTAGGTATGTATTGTGGTCCAACAAGCACTTGGCTGGTTATTTTTATTTTCGAAATACTAAATTAGTAATACTAACGTACAATAATAAAAAAATAATAATAAACTATTAAAAAGAAAAAAGATATTAACCCACTATGAGAATAGGTTTTGAAAGATATTTATAGTACTTTAGCTAGGTACAATATTTTATGTGTTAATAGCTTATTTTGTATGTTTTAACTTACAATGTTTCTGCAGGATAATTACGATGTACTCTCTCTATTATAAATTGCTACATTCTGACAGTTGTTTTCTGATTTTTGTGCTAAAATAAAAAAAACAAGTATCGATATGTACCTATAGCGTTCTGATAGCGAAGACTCCGCGTAATTAGTCCGCTAGTCCATAATAAAATAAATTGTTCACATTCAAAACATTTCAATATTAAACGTAAAAATCACGCCAATTTTGTCATAAAAGTTGAAACGTATATTACGTATCCGTAATCTCGCCTGTTTTAATAAAATGACGTGTTAAATTCAAAATTTCATATGCGCGAAATGTTTTATTAAGTGACCTAGTTTTTACGTCCGGGCTATAAAATCCCCATAGATATGAACACGAATGAACAATTGTGAGAATTATTTTATAGCAAAATAAACATGATCGTACCTATTTTCTTTTCTTCCATCAACATTCACTATTTAAACTTCAATAGCTTAAATTTATCTAGCTATATAGACTTCGTAATTTAAATTCCTCAACTCTTACAAGAATACAAACCTTCTAATTTACAAAAAATAATTATTGGGGGACACAAAATGGGATGTAAAAAAATCAAAAAAGTATATAGTTAGAATGTTTTAAATAAAATAAATTTTGATTTTTTATTCCTTAGTGTATCTACTTTAATGCCTTCATTGTGAATGACATTCTAATCGTACTTTCCTATCAATAAAGAGTCTTTTTTTAATTAACTTAAAAAAAGGCCTCAAAAAGGAGCTTTTCGTTTCGTAGTATATTTTTTTCAACTAACTTCAAAAAAGAAAGATCGATCTTCGTTATTTTTAACCGATTGAGAAAATTCTGTTTTTGTTGAGATTGATCCCACAGAATTTTCCTCGAAATTGATAGAGTAATTTAGTTTTAAAATCGAAATAACTGATAAAAGTGTGTCGTCCAAATAAACGAAATAAGTAATTTGCTTCTGAAGACAGTTCCTCTTTTTTTATAAAGTCCTAATCAACTCGTTTTTGTATGCGATGTCGTCTTATTGTTTATTTTCCTAAACGAAAAAAACTAAAATATAAAACTCCACGAGTTCTATAATTTGTAGATGAGAAGAGGAGAATGTTATGTACACAAAAATCTTAACCTATCTCATAATTTATTCCTTAGTTCGAATGGGAGCCTACTGTGAGCTCCATCAATATTCACAACAAGTGTTCAACATATTAATGTTTCATACATCGTTACATACATTGAAACACGTATTGTTACGTCTGTATATCATTCCTAATACAAACTCCGAGGAAATCTTTTAGCTAAAATTCATAAAGCCGCGGATGCCTATTGACGGCTCATGCTGTAAGTAACGTCTGGCTGGAAAGATGCCAAGATTTGCAAAAGAGACGGAAAAGTGCAAATTCTTTATTCATTCTGAGGTCTCGGTACGTAACTATTGGTTTTAGAGTTAAATCGATTTTAATTACTTTTACAAATTGAATCAAGATTTTTGTTTTATGCGACTTTAAAACTATATAAACTTTTGAAGTTTGGATTTAGTAATATAACTGTTTCCATTTTTTTTATTTCTTTGGATAATCTTAGTACTGCAACTATTATATAAATACATATATTTTTATATTAATTAATGTAACACATGTACCGAATATCTATTGTGTCACAAATTCTAAAATTGTGCATTAAATACAACTAAACGCTTCGGAGACTGTACTCTGTATTATGAGTAGTAGTACTCATCAACCAGTCCATAAACAATATTGACACATTATTCTTTTTGTTTCAATGAAAAATATAATGAGACGTTGCGTTTCTCATTACTGAGATATCTTCTCATTTTGTTTCTACACACCTGTAGGTTTGCTTTTCCCTCGAGCTCACAGTAAAATGATAAATATTTAAACGCCTTGATTCTTTGCGCGAAACACACTGTATGAGTACAGCTAAAAAATCGAGAGTTGTTTAAAATTTAATGTAGTCAAACGTGAAATATTTATAAACTTGCTTACCTACATTTTAAAATACACAGTTGCAGCTGTAAACGGTAAAAGCTCTTCTGAAAGTTTAAGTGTCATAGATCAATCCACTACAAAACATAAGATCAAGGTGGAGGATTAGTGAGAAATGAATCCTTCAGATTTGCTGACTTTATAATCTTAGATGACGTCCGACGTGACGTTAGCGTCACCTAAGATTTTAATTATGTATGCGACTTTACATACCACAGACTTTTATAACATTTGGAATATTAATTTATTCGATTTTTAGATTATCTAAAACCAATGACGAATAAATAAATTAAACATAAGATATAACACTATGATTATAATCTTTACTAATATTATAAAGACGTAACATTTTTTTGTATGTTTGGATGTAGGTTATCTTTGAAATTATTGATTCGATTTGAAAAATTCTTTTTGCGTTGAATAAACAGTTCATTAAGGAAGTCCATATTACATACATACATACTCACAAAAACGAAAAAACGAGAGTGAAACTGCTTGTGCCAGATAGTTTATTATAATTTATAATCACGATCTATTCATTCACGACGTCAGTTAGTAATAAAAGCAATTCATCTACATAATTAAAATAATATATCCGTACAGAAACGACACAGACAGTATGTAATAATATTACAAATTTTTATTTAAAACATTTATTGATGCAAATAACAAAGTCATTTTAGAAATTAAAATACCTATTCATACTTATATTAAAAGTAGCCTATGCCTGCGAAGTCACTAGAGATGTGCCAGGTAGGGAGGCAGTGTTTGAAGGAAAAATCCATCAATGAAATAACTTAATTTTACTAGCGTCCCTGAGCATAGCCCTAATGGAAAATGTCTACCGGAACTATATATTCATACATTAAGCGAAAAATGTGTGTGAGCGACGCAAAGAAGAATGTCTGCAAAAGTTATTAGAATGGAATGTGTTCGAGGCTGTGTAGCGAGTTAGAGCTACTGGGCTACCAGTCAGTAGACGAAAAGAGCTCGTTACGCATTCTCGCACCGCTCAGCTATACGCCAATCTACAGCTACGCTACAAATCTTTGTACCATTCAGCTTACTCGCACGTCTGTGGTGGAAAAAGTCACATCTTCGTATTGCCCATCTTTTTCGTACATCTCTGGTAGTCTATGTATTAGATACTCAGCTTAAATAGATATGAATAGGTTATAAACTCTTCAAATTCGGAATTTTAATCTTTAATACGTCATTATAACCCGAGACCATTTTGTTACATATTTAATTTAAAAGACAAAAATATAACAAGTAGGTACTTACTATTCGTAATACTTTAAACCAAAAACAGTTTTTCATTGTTATCGTTCTGAAATTGACACCTAATCAAATTTATGTTATCGGAATTTTCAAATTGGATGAGATCCAGCATCCGGAATAGTTTCCAATTTTAGAAGGATTTGGCTAAGCATATCAAACAGCTGACTATAGTATATAAATATACATTTAAAACTTATTTTAACTCCCGAACAAAAAATAAAGGTGCCATAAGTTTAACATGTGTATTTGTGTGTCTTTGACATCGTAGCTCTCCAACGAATGGTTCTCCGGTTGGATGCGGGTTTTTTGTTTGAAAGCAGACGTTATCAAGATGATTCATAGATATAATTTATGGAGATCTGTTAAAACGTTTGAAGGTTATCAACTCTAGCCTAATTGACTCGAAATTAACTATCCTATGAATAATAGTAAAATAACATAGTTGTTAACCATGACCTGATATCGATCCGGACGAACCCACAACTAGCAATTACAAATTTAGCTACTACCAATTCACAGCGGAAGTATAAGAAGTATCGTGTTGGGCCTTGTTGAAAAGGTCAATGAGTAGATTGTCGGGAGCTAAAAAAAAAATAATTTTAAATATAACGTTATTAAATAGTCGTATGGTATGGTACCTATAATAGATTTTCAGTTACACCAAATTAATAGCATTTTTATAATAACATTAAAATAGGAGCTCTAGAAGGTTATTAACGAAATAAGACATATACAATCTTATTTTACTCATAAAAATTAGATTATTCATATCGTCCCAATGTGGTAGGTATTTATAAATTTAAACATTGCCACTAAAATCATGTTAACCACATGTTAGTCTGAAACTCAAGCATAGGAACAAGTTCATATACCTATTGAAAATGTATAAAAACTTATTAAAAGAGGCTAAAAGTAAAGAAATAGAATACCTACCCGATAAAATCATCCTTCAAGCATAAAAAAAAACTAAATCATAGTAAAACAGATATTTATACATGTTAAACTTATAATACTATAATTTTTGTGTCGGTAGATGAAAACAGGACAAAAGGACACCTAGGACGAAAGAAAGTCATTTGACATTTTCTAGTCGATCAAAATCAAACCGTCGATCCTACCAATGATCGCGAGCTGATCGTTCATGTTTCAGACTGACAAAAGAGATTTAGCGCTGTTACACGTTTGCACAAAGCTGTAACAAAGCGACAGTTAGAACTGTAACGCGTTTTAAAGTAATAAGGAATGAGTCCGTTGAAGTGATAAATGTAGGAAAAGACATTAAATTGCAATTTTATAATGTCACTTACTTTTACATTTCCTATTCAAATCTTCGTAATTCAAGTATACAGATGTAAAAACTAAAAGTTCAAATAATAAGAAAATATAAGAGAGAACTTCAAATGTACATTAATCTAATGAGTAAACAACATATAATAAAAATACTAATTCGTTTAATTTAAAATAACAGTTAATTTACAAAAGCAATAAACGCACTTAATTGATTTCAAATACCAATAACAATGAGTTAATTGTGTACTTGGATCACATACGATCTGTGTTTTAACAAAAAAAATGCAATTCGCAATCAGCCTATTAAAATGTTTCATGTAAAATTTTACAGTATCTTTTTATTTCACCATTACATCTGACATCTCTAAATAAATATTTATGACCAACATAAAATGTCCACGATATATATTTATTTAGGACAAGTAGAAAAAAGTCGAAATAATTCAATGGATAGAAGTGAATTGTAGGAAAACATTTATACGGGTTCAATTTCGAGTAGCAATCTATCAAGAGTTACATCACTCTGTGGAAAAAATATCTTGAAGAAATCCGCATGTCTCAAATGAAATGCTAAACCTTGTAGAGATGTTTGCTCACTGTTTGAAAAAATGAAATAAAGTATGTATTACCACTAATTATATATGAACGAATTTTATGTAAACGATTTAATTCCGACCAATAAAAAAGATATTTTATTAATAACACTTTCAGCTTAGATTAAATAAATTTTACGACATATGGGTGATTTTCTAGTAAGTGTTGCATGTCTCAGCTGTGGTTAATATAATTGTATTTATAGATCATTTCTCTTACATCATAATATCCTCGAATTGACGAGAGTAAAAGCGTTATTGCAGGTTTTATTCGATAAGACATATAAAAATGTCTGGAATAGTTCAAGTTTAACACAGCATTCTCTGCCAGTTAACCTTAAAACAACAGAAATTTTATACCTGTGTTTTTATAATTTCCTTATATAGTTGAAAACAACTATTCAAAGAACTGCTAAAGAATAATATGTACTCAAGTACAACACTTCTTATAGTTATGTATGTCGTTATAGCTTATAACGTACGTTTTCTTTATCAACTTACGATAATTTCTATAAAACATTATTGTACTTGTACTTATTTATTTTATAAATAATACAACGCAAAACATCGTTTGTTTACCGCACTATGTTATGTAGTCGTCCGTCCTAACAAAGCCGCATTCGTAAATAAATTAATTCTGCTTTAAATGCATCTTTGAGGGCGCGGTATATCATTCAAAGCACCTGACTTCCATTGTTTTATACAGCGATGCTAACAATGGTTTATATGTAGACTTGATAGAACTGACGACGTAACTCTCTAGAATTCCATGTGATTTAAAGTACAAACAACACCACGGTCGATTTCTATATGTAGCTATAACGACATACATAACTATAAGAAGTGTTGTACTTGAGTACATATTATTCTTTAGCAGTTCTTTGAATAGTTACCTTAACTTCGCTCGTCCAAATAAACTTCATGGCCTATTCAAGAATACTTAGATACACACATGTTTTCGTGTAATGGTATCGCACCCTATTCGATTAGCAGTGATGAAAGGTGGAGGGAATAAATAGACGGTTTAATCTAGGGCGTATAAGGCTATAAAAGTGACGTAGATCAATAAACTATAAATATAGTGACCAAGGGAACCTTTTATAGCAGCAAAAGAATGTCACGTAACACTCGTTCGGAAGCTTTCAACACTATTAAAAGTTCTTCTGGCTATTATAAGCACTATCGCAAAACTTTAAATCGATGAAAAAAACTTCGAAAATACATGTTAGTTTGTTTATACAATAATTTAGATTATTATACCGTATCGTAAAATCTTTGAACAAAGACTCTATAAATAATCCTTTCCCGTGTTCAATATTCGCATGGCATGTTTTAAATACTAGAACCCCGCTAAGGTCGTGGTAGTCCTCGGGTTAGCTACATTCATTATTCAGCAGAGCAGTAGCAAGTGAAATTCATCGCTCGGTCGACGCCGCGCTACGCTGCGCGGTAGAAACATTACAGCTTATCTGATTCATTGCTCTCCTTACTAGTACGTACGAACTGCCACAGACTATTACAAATTTATACAATATTCTACTACTATTATACTAAGCTTTCACGGTCCATCTCTTTGTCTGTCTGTGTGTCCGCCCGTTGGTCCCGCCGTCCGTAATAGGTAGAGAGCTGAATTTTTTACACAATGTGTATTTTTGCTGTTGCTGTTACAGCTATTTGATCGTTTTTTTATGTTACACGATATCATTGCTGATTGTAAACAATTTTTTTTTTATAAATAAATTTAACTTGGTGCCCCATACAAAGATTAAAACCGAAACAAATTTGTCAATTTGTCAATAGAAGATAACAAATTGAAAAAAAAAATTTTTTGTAAACAATAAACATATTTAAATCACGATTAAATAGATATCGATTGTATTTTTTACTTTAAAACCATACTCTAGCACGCCTGCTTTCCGGCTTAAATCCTTACACCACATTACCAAATATACTTACACACAAAAAATAACATTCTGCAAAGAACATCTGACTGGAAAACCGCCAAGAATTTTAAGGAGGGTCAAAAAGTGACGATTTTTATCTTCGCGGTTTGGTAACGATAAAAAGTAGATCAGCATACAAACGACTACAAAATATTTGCATACATTTCCTCTTATTGTTATAGGTATATAGAGAAAAATTGCAATAAGTATTAAGTAACAATTTACAGAGACTATATATATATGTATACACATTTTGTGCAATATTTTTTTTGATTTTAAATTAAATAATAAAAAAGAAATGATTAACCTCTGAATCTCTTACAAACTTCCGCTCAAGCTGTTAGAACGTGTAATATATCTTACGACTACATTTAAATATGTATAAACAACCTCGCTTCAATGTTTGAAAGGGTTAGATACTCATAAATGAGTAAAATTTTCTCTCAATTTTACGTGAGTGGTATATACGTATAATATTAAAACAAGTATGATTTTTAATGAAAAAGATTTATTTAGCTCTAAATACTTTTCTCATGAGATCATTTTCATATTTATTTTTACATTTTTAATTTACGCGATTCATCAACGTCATTATTATTTAGTTCAATAAAATCTGTATGCCATAATTCGATAAGTTCATAAAACCACTTTAATCAGAAACATATAAAACTTACTAGAGAAAAAAATTAATCTGTAGGAGGAAAGTCAAAATCCAAAGGAGATTGTAAATTTTTTAAATCGTTTTAATAATGTTAAACATTCATTTTTCTAACAGAACAAAAAATACATTTTTCTAATACATGTTGTATTAACACAATAAACAATTTAGTATATATTTGAAACTTTCGCGATTTATACTAATAATAATATAACTAATGGTATTAATACCTTTTTATTGCCCGACGTTTCAACGAAGTTGCATTCGTCGTGGTCACGAGCTGACAGTCGTCTAATCGCGAAAAGACCCTTTATATTAAATATAAAAAACAATTTTATTGTCACTTCAAAAAAGTAAGTCTAACATTAAATATACAGTAGTAATTACACACTATATATTTCAAGTATATGTTTAAATGATTATTTACTAATTAGGGTTTCATTAGAAGGTAATCAAAATACAATTACCATCAAAACGTGAATATAACCTTATTCTATACTATATCCATATAATAAATAGAGCTTGTCCAGTGAATGTCGACAAACGGAATAATTAATCTGTCATGAGGTGTCGGCTCGCTGCAGCGACTCGCACTTATCCAACACCGAGGGCCGTGTCATTATCATTCACAGTACTTATACTGAATTTTAATTAAAACACGCCAAATAAAAAACATACGTGTTTTTTAGAAATGATAAGGAATATATATAAGGTGTAAGTAGAAATACAGACTCAGGTTAGTTGATTTAAAAAATATTATACATTTTTTTTTCCAAACACTCACCAATTTATAGAACAAAAATATATATTTGAAAAGAACGTATAAATAGTTCTATAAGATATAATAAAGACAAACATAGATATTTATTTACCCCTGAGGTGAAAATATACATCAAAAGCACACTCGAGATGAGTGCTTTGTGCTTTAGGCCTTAGCCATTTTATTGCCTGACTCGGAAATATTTTTGTGATTGCCTAATGGAATGGCATTGATCTTAACCATTAGATCCCGAAGCAAAGGAAAACATATTAATATCTTCCAAACCGCAAGAGGGCAGCGTGCTTAAAATCCTAATACTTTCTCTGATTTCTGAAATACTTTCGACCCTTTGTTCAGTGGAACATTACGAGCTCACGTATTTTATATTTCAATGAAACAGATAAAAAACGATATTATAGTTGAATGAAATATTTCATAGCGATGTAAAAGCTCTTAGCTGTTATGATGTATTTTCAGAAGAACTTTTGACAATTTCCACAGTCTAGTTTTCCGAATATTTTTTTCATAGATAAGTTTACAGTACAGTCATTATAGTCGGACTGAACTATATTAAATAAAATTAAAATACCTTTATAAGTATTTTTTTAATTAATTACAACATATTTAGGACATTCTTCAGTGGATTTTTAGGTAAGTAATCAAATATAATTAGTGCAATTAATTTATTTTCAGTTTGTGTATATTATTTTATATTATTACAGTTATAGAACTAGACAAGTTTTAGACCACAAAATTTGAAACGAATGAATCCATAACTTAAGTACAGATTATGTTCTTTGTTTCGTAAAAAAATACTAAAAATTCTTTGACAAAATATAACAGTGTCACTTTTCTTCTTACAAATTATAAAATAACTTGACGCTTCTAGCTGCGTATTGTTCTTTCAATACAGAGTTTTAGTTCCGCGTTTAAATTTAAGAAACACTTGTAAAGAGGCGACATAAAGTCAAGTTGAGAATGGCTCTACAACAACTTGGCTCAATTAAATCCAAGCCTTTGTACACAAAAAAGCTAATTAAGAAGTGATAAGTTTCTTCTGCTTTTCTTTAAATTTAAGTTAACATTAAAAATCTGACTGCGATATAAGACTTTGCAAGATTTTCCACTCCGACAATTAACCAAGAAAAAATCATACTATACTAGAGATTTGTGGCATCACTGTGAATCTCTAGCGTAAAATCTTTTATCGAAATCGTTTAAGGCACTTAAAATGATAATTATAAACGTATAAATCTAATATGTACTGTTTATTCTTATCTGTCGTCGAACAAACTCCTCTTTTGCTATGAAAGAGAAGGTTTTAGAGCTTACTTCACCGCGCTGGTCCACTGCGGAGTGGTGAATATAATATTTATATATCTATATTTTATATTATATGTGTCAAACTAACGTTGTCTCTTAGTTACGTATTCACTTCTAAGCTAGGAAACCAATTTTGATGAATTTTGGTATAGATGTAGATTGGACCCTGGAGAAAACCTACTATTTTGTCGCGAAATTAAACTCAAGGGGATAAAAGTTTGTACGTCTCCGTATAATTTCTCAATGGTATAGGCTATTCAAAATAATTATTCTACACAGACAAAGCCGCGGGGGTAAACATGTCTCAAAAAATCTTCCAACACGAGCAGATTGCCTAAAAATGTTTTCCTGCCCTTTCCCCTTCAAAACACACAATTAAAAATGCTATCCCGATTTCTAATCGACGACCGCCGAAATTGACTAGTACTTTCATTGCGCCATTTCTGGCGTAAAGTAACGGCATACAAAAAGTAACATCGCAAACAGTAGTAACAAAGTTAATAAAATGTGGATGTGTAATGCTTCTAGGGACAGACGAGGATTTCCCTGAGGGCTAGATAGGTATACTGGGGAGCACGTTTCATAGTACAAATTATCAAGCACGGACAGGATTCATTGTGGGAATTTTCCTTATTTCAAAGTCTTTCTCTAAAAATAAGAATACATTTTAACCATGAAAAAAGTAAAGTTCACTTGTATTTTTTGTGTGTATGTTACTCGATGTCCTCGCCATTATGCCTTGAGGGTAATCCCATATAACCTTGGATCATGATCCGACAGAATTTGTTTAAAAAATCTCGCCAGAGGATAGGAAATCTCTTTTTTACACTTGAAAATTCATCATCGCATCCTGCCCAAGAGTCCAGGTGGGTTGTGGGACTCCCGAAACGAACAGACGCACCAGACTACCCAATTAAACTCAGTGATGACCTTATCATCTATGTAAGTTGAGCGACACGGAATCTCTTACGCATGCTGCAGTGACGCCCCCACGATCGGCCTGCCTGTGCATAGCCCGGATAGTGCTCACGGGCACAAGGGAATATTTATATTTCCACTAGGATTGGTTTACGGCGGAGGAAGAAATGCACATAGCGCCATCTCCATCTGCCTATTCGTTTGGAGATCGAGTAAACGAGAGTTTCCTCCTCTCGCTCTTCAAAGACTCTATTAGCGACATAACGGCATCGACAGTCTCTATGACATACCATAGAGGATAGGAACTCCTGAACGAATGACAATCTATCGCTCCAGATTAAATTATAGAATGTTTTTAGAGGGACCGAAAAGTAAACAGCTCAATTGAAGTAACCGACTTTATTGGAATTGGTGTTAATAATTTATTTTATTATATGATAATTGGGAGAGCCCAATATAATAAGTAGAGTAGATATGTAGCTTTTGCTTTATACAAAGAAAGAGTTGAATCAATTGCAAGTTCTACTTCACGCTGTTTTTTGTATGAGTGTGGCACTGCCGGGTCGCATACAAACTGTGTCACAGGTCTACAGCTAGGCTCTACAGTAAAGTAAGAAACTCAATTGTCATCATTTATTCTACGTAATACTATTATAAAACAACGGATTATCACATAGATCTAACTAGAAAATGTAGTAATAATGTAAAGAAAAGTAACGAATGAAAAGTGTGATCTACTTTTAGTCGGAAATCCACGTCCGCTGTTCCGTTTCCATCGTACTCTGTAAATAAAATGTTAAACGAATCGTTAAACGGAAGATTATTATTTCTTATTTGAAAAAAGAAGATTTTTATACTAGACTTAATAAATTGTATTATTATTTGTTTAAATATTTACTTTAATAAATAACTGTAATAAATAAAGCATTGAAACCAAGAACTAATCTAGCAAATAGGAATGAAAATCTTCGACTAAATTTCAAATGTTTCAAAACACTTTGAATAATATGGAAAAAAAATTAAATGTTTTTTTAATAACCTATGTTTTATTTGTTTCTACTTTTCTTTCTAGCGTCAAAATGCATAATTTCGTACAAGAAATACTGGAAAACAAGAATAAATAAAGCAATCTAGCAGTCAAATTATAAAAAGTCACTAATGCACAAGAGACCTGTAGTTTCTTATTAAGACGTGGAGTTGTAACTACTTGATAACTACGTGACTGAACTTAGACCAACAACGATGAGATAAGAAGACGAAGCGATGCCCTTTGCCATTTGCGTGCCTTTCCACAAATTAATATTGTAAAAATAGCGCCAATACTTCTATAAAATCTTCACTTTTTTCTCTAATCAAAGACAAAAAATATTATTAAACTACTTTTTTTACTACTCAAAGCAGCCGACATCAACGTTTCAGTTGTTATATTAAAAAGGAAGTTTTCGCTCATTCCAGTTATTTAATCCATTTTAATGCCAAGACTATCAGTTCTAATAAAACAATGGTAAAAGTCAAAGAAAATATGAAATAAGTATATTTACTCAAATGAATTAAATAAAAAAACTATTAACTAATCTGTATTAATATAAATTTGAATGTAAGAAATGCAAGAAAACTTGTGCACAGTGTATCAAGCTTCGTTCTTCAATAAATAATGAATTATACGAGTATTATTAATGTACATATAATTACCCCTAGTCAAAATTATATTTAAATATATTCCCCGCTACACAGATCAATGAAGAACGTGTAGGCCAGAATACGCTAAGAAAATCTTAAGATTGCAATTTGTACTCTGCTCTAACAAACAATGTTTTATTCAGAAGATTAGGCTGGCCTTTGTTACTGTGTAAACAAGTCCAAATAAATTATTATACGGATAAGGTAATCGGAACGAACTCATATATTATATAAGCAATTATTCCATGCTCATACCACATATTATAAATTGAAACAGCAATGTTTCAAAAGTTTTGAGCACGAAATTCCAATACATATCATATTGCAATATCATAACCATGCTTTTTATCCGTGTATACGAAAAACAACATGCAAAAACTAAAACAAATTCGTTTTTGCTAGTAAATCGGCTTTAGCGTTTTATCGAAAAACTAGCTATACAGAATTTCCGACAGGTTTCATTTATTGCAGCTTCGATTTAAGACAGATCGAGCGGCTCAAAGCAAGTGGGCGTTTGTAACACTTCGACCATTTGTCGACTCTACTTCAACGCTATATAGCTCTGTTTTGGCTTTTATTAACAAACGAAGCTTAAAGTTTTAAAATTAAACCGTTGCAACAACAGCTTTGAGCACATTCTCAGTTATTTTTCACTGCATTTCCTTACTTAGTAAAATTATATAGAAACGGAATATAATATTAATAACTGGGACAAAATTTTAAGT
Organism: Hypolimnas misippus; assembly: GCA_037950945.1. Taxonomy (NCBI): domain Eukaryota; kingdom Metazoa; phylum Arthropoda; class Insecta; order Lepidoptera; family Nymphalidae; genus Hypolimnas; species Hypolimnas misippus. Next base: position 7,139,158 of record JBBEEQ010000029.1, on the reverse strand, counting down.
AATGAAATGTTCACATAATATAAATATTGCTGTAGACAGATCTATTTGTAAGTAATATTCACGGGATGCATTTGTGGTTTCACTCGTACCTTTGTTACATTATTCTCTTGGATTTCCACTTTATTCTGCTAAGATAATTACTTTAAACAAAGAAACCTTTTAACGTGAAACGTAAATGCACACTACCTTTACGTTTACATTAATACAATATTGTACTACTGTAAAAATTATTAATTCATTGTCAAATAAACAGTTGTCTTACTTATAGGCCTACATACATAAATTTATGTACAATGTTGGAAGAAATAAAATTAATGTTACATTTATAAACTGTTATTTACTCTTTACAATTTTATTTAAAAATATTCAGCTCATAAGTGTAAAACCGGAAAAGGCTCCACTAAAAGTTGCGGCTCCACGTTGTACTAAATTTATTCCGGCTGAATTTAACTACAAAGCGTTGAGTTGGTTAAATGCCAGACTTTCAGGACTTGGGTTTAAATGTTAAACGCATAACATTATAATATCTTTAACACTTGATACTAATGAGAATCATGAACTTTTCTATATTGATATCCTAAGAATAATTTGTAATAGCTGTCCTAAAAACATAGATAGGTTATTCATAATAAATAGTATAAGTACGAAATTCTATATTTTAAATAGCTTACCGCTAGATAAATTTTACTATGATCTCGATAAATTTAAATTAAGTTTATAATCGGAAAAATACCTTTTACTCATTTCATAAAATGTCCTGGACGTATTACGGCTGGCCAAAACCTGCCCAAACCCATAAAGTTTATGGTCGTACGCCCGCACGTAAACATACATTTTATTATTTTATCTGCTATACATATAGTTTCTAGAACAACCTACGACGGAAATGGATTCAAACATATTTGAATATCTTACAAAATATAATTAATAATGTATTTTACACCTCTCTAGCTGAGTCAAACACAGTGTGCACCGAAGTAGAACATGAGATTTCACAACATAGCACAATATTGTAGGATAGTTTTATTTTATTTTAAAATGTAACAACGTTTCTCGACCCGTATAAAAGCGACATTTAAAATTCAATGCCGTTGTATTGGGGTTTCGACTGTGCTCAGCATGTCTGTGTAGGACTATGTAATGTACGACACCTGATGAAAGTTTTACATAGCAATGGGTTTAGGTTGTTTGCTATTCTGGTCAAAGTTTTGCCCGAGACCGTTTCGCCCGCGGGTTATTTTCAGATTCGTGTACAAACGACGAACAGTAAATTAGGGAACAAGTACATTCGAATTTAGCATCATTACATTTACAATTACAATAACGCACTCATAAAATGATATTTCTAAAAAATAACTTTTCAAATATTTTTTACTGGTGCTATTTAGTCTGATTACTTATCCATTCATACTTTGGTATTCTTTAATTATATAACTTAATATATAGATATACAGTTAACACGATTGGTAGATAAATAAAAATTATTTTAATATGAAACACACAAATGTTATTTTGTAATGTACCATTTTGTGTATAACTTTTGTAATATAACTTTCAAACTAAAAAAGTCCCCTTTAGGATAGGCCCTATAGGATTCACTTATACTGAGTACATTGAACAGACAACAATGGCAAAAGTTTATATAATTTCTAAATAATTGAGATTAACATATAGTATCATACCATCTTACTACATGATGCCCGAATAAAAACTATTTTTACTTTGTACTGTTGAGTGTACATTTTTGGCTTAAAACCCCCCAAGAACACTTCCCATGGACAGACATCTCTTATGTGAAAGCTATAGCTACGCCCGTGATTTATATATTTATTAATATATTTTAAAGTATATAACCGCAAACCTGTATAGTAAATACAATTGTAAATTTAAACATACGACAATAAATTTTAAACAATTCATATCGACAGGGAATTTTGTTATCATAATATTTTATTTTTTTTATTTTGTTTTAGTGTAAATGAAGAAATTTGTCTAAAATATGAAAAGTCAAATATTGTATTGCTTGGCCTACTCAAACTAGTTTTTGTACTTGACTTATCCATTTGTCATGATTTATGATAATATTCTAAATCGTTTACAATGAACGATCGAATGATTTATATATTGTTAAAATTTTAATCCTCGATAGTTTTTATAAATGTGTTAGATCATTTGATTATAAAATTTGCTGAGGGGACGGTCCGGTTGTGTAAGGCGTATCCAATTGCTTAGTCTAGTCCAAGCACAAAACTAATCATTATCATAATCATTAAGTGCAACAATATGTAAAAATCTATAACAAATTTTTTTTATGTAAAAGTATAGATATTTTATAATATCATACATTTTGGCAGCTAGAATACCGATCATTTTGGACGATGTTTCCTAGCAACCAACTGGCGACTTAATAGGACAGAAGAGAGTATATTTAAAATAAATACTCGAATTTCGCAACTTGAACGCTACGTATCAAACTAATTTTTAAATGTCTTATTGACATTACGATATGTTGAAGTTGACATTGACATTTTAAAACCACATTTTCGCATAAAAATACGTTAATGCTATTATATTATAACCTTATTTAAGTTCTAAAGAAATAATTTGCAGTTATATTCTTAGTGCAATGAAAAGCAAAAAAATGGTTGCTGTTAAGCCTCGTCAAAACAAAATGAGTCCGATAAAAACTGAAAAAACTAAAATCAAAAAACTTAAAAAAGTATTAAAACAAGAATCATTAAAATCTCCGCAGAGCAAGGTCGTTCCAACACCTACAACCACAGTGAAAAAAAAAGTCAAATACATGAAGCCTTCCAAAGTCGTAACAGAAGATATCGTTACAGCGTGCTTGAATGCTTTAGAAAAATTGGCCACACATGGCCACAAGAAAAATATAATTTTCGGTGACGAAACTCAAATATTTATGGAAATTCGTGGTATAAAAATATTGAATTCTAAATGCAATGTTAAATTGTAAGTAACTTTTTTATTATTATTGTAATCTATAAAGAATTAGTTTGAAAGCACTTTATTGTAATATTTGTTTCATGGCGCTATAGATACATATAACATGTTTTCTAACAAATACTTAGATAGAACTTCTGGTTAATAGCGTGTAAATCTCCTTACTAGCACACTACCGAATAGTACTGTAGCTTCTTCTGGTGAAGTTTGCTTGATAACACCGGACATCAAGAAAGGAAAGAAAGTGGACCATGAACCTACAGTTGATCGCTGGGAAGAAATATTAAGACAAGCTGGTGTAACTTCTGTAAGAATTTAAAATAATTTTAACTTTTGTCTAAATAAGCCTTTGAATAGTTATTTTTTTATTATAATAATTTCTACACTTACCAAAGTTTATTTGTATTATCATGTGCAAAGATAGTTCTGTTTTTAATGTGTTTGCTAATGTTTTCTCATAATTTTTGCAATTTTGAAATTTTTGTCCAAGAATATTGCTAAGCATATCAGCTTTTTATAAACTGTATAAGAATCATATTATTACAGAAATTACTTTCCCATTAAAATCTCTTTTTTTTAGGTCAAAACTGTACTACCAATGAGACAATTAAGAGTTGAACATGACCAATTTGAATTAAAAAGAAGACTATTAACACAACATGATTTTATAATGGTTGACACAAGAGTACTGAATCATGTATCGCATGTCTTAGGAAAAATGTTTTTTAAAAAACACAATATGCTAATACCAGTCAAGATAAATGAAAAAAAGGACATAAAGAAAAATATTGATATAGGACTACGAACTGTTATGCTACGGTTGAGTCAGGGACAGACATCTACAATACTAGTGGGACACACTGCTATGCCACAAAATCTTGTAAAAGAAAACATATTAGCATTGATCAAGCAATTGGAAGAAAAGTTTCCTGGTGGTGAAAACAATATAAGAACACTGTCCATTAAATTACCACTATCTTTATCTCTTCCATTATATCTCACATTGAGTAAGTCTAGCCTTGCTGTTATTATGTATTTATTTTATTGTGATAGAACTTGCTTTAGCCAACACTGCCACAAAAAATAGTGTAACATAGCTAGTATAGCTACATATCACACAATGACTGAGAGAGATGGAAGCCTAAGCTTTCTCTCCTCACCCCTTACTTCCTATCCCTATCCATCCATTATTCATTTGTGGTTCCCCTGGTGCAGCAAATATTTATAGCAGTCATGGTTACTTAACATAGACAATACACACCAAGAGGTAGTTCTGTTTGTGCTTGGTCTTGTTTTACTCATTTCTTATTTTTCAAATTTTAATTACAGGGCCTTCTGGATCCGTCAAAACAATTAAAATCAAACATAAGAAACCCAAAAACTACAGAGATTATGAGGACGAACTTACAACTCAATTAGGAAGTACTGTACGTGTAGCACCTGATGGAACTGTGCATGTTAAACGAAAATCAAACAAATCAGATGACAGGTAATCCACAACTGAATGTAAATATTGTATTTTAATACTATCACACAAAGCAGTTTTTTTTTATTACTTGATGTAGATAACTAACTTTTATATGGAAGCTGATAAGCTATACAATGCCATGCCACACTGACTTCATTTTGAGTAAATGATGTGTAAAGATGTCAAACTTAATGATGAATTTGTTTGAAGATGTATATATCCATGTACTCTTTTTTGTTTTAATAAAAGATAAAATGAATTAAAAGCAGAATGGTATAATAAAAAGTTTTACCTAAGAATAAGTTTTACAAATATATTAGCTTATTATATTTTGAAAAGTATTGAGCACAATATTCAACACATTAAATTAAGAAACTTTTTACCCTTTTTATTTGAGTTTAGATGACTTCAATTTTTTTAAATATTGTTAATTACATGATGTGTTTTCAGCATACATCAATATCTCCAAATTCTACTATATATGGGTTGACATATTATTACTTATCAGCATCCATATAATAGTAATAATTTCATTGATTTAACTGCTTTAAATTTAATGGTACTATATATATTTTTTTATTTTGTGTATTCCAATCTGCTATATATACTTTAAAGTTAAAAACTATTAATTATATTTTACAGTGATATGAAAGAAGAAGAAGAAGAAATAGAAAACAGTACCGATGATGATGAAGAAAAATGATAACAATAATGTAGAATATAATTTGTTCATTTATTACATATAAGCAAAATTAATGTTTCTTGATTTACATAAGAAAAATTATAATAAATGCTGAAATATAAAAAAAATAACAATAAATCCACTTTGGAATTGTTTACATAAATTTTGTTTTTTTTTTTTTTGTGTAAAACTTTTTTAATAATATTTTAACACTTTTTTAATATATTATTACACATATTTTAAGCTGAACTGGAAACCATTGTTACTTGCATTTTAACAGGCCAAACTTTTTTAAATTTCTTGAAATTTTTTAATCCATGTTCTGGGGTTTGTACCTGAATAGCTTCACGCTTAACAATTAAGTCATTTCTTACTACAAGACTTGGAGAGCCTAAGTCTATATTACCAAATTTTTCATCTAACTCTATAGTATCTTCCTTTTTTATATTTTTATAGCATGGAGTAGTTAAATTGATCAGCATCAGCTCTTGCAATTTTGATCCTCGTAAAGCACTTAAATCAACTTTATCATGAACATCATTCAAATTTTTAGATATTTTTGTATGTGAGTGTGAGGAATCTTCTATGAAATCAACATCGCTACCAGATGGTTTATCCACAGCAGTTTTCTTATTTGTTTTATTTACAAAATTGAATAAATCCTCTTCATCATTGTCAGTATTATGTTTTCTTTTCATGGGTTTAGATAAGTTCAGCTTCGTACTCAAACTGCTTTCCTTTGTGTTTTTACTGGTATCATTTTTCACAAAATTAAACATATCATCCTCATCATCATTATTTGCAACGGCAACTTTCTTAGCTGGATTTTCTATATCACTAAACTCATTTTGCCTTTTCTTATTCAAACTTAATTTACTAGTACTACCCGTTGCTTGTTTTTTAGAAATGTTACATGTTATGGTGCTATTTTCATCTTCACTTAGTTTTCTCTTAGAAGGGACACCATTATCATTATTAAGTGAAAAAGAATGATTATTGGTAGGTGTTAAGCTTTCGTCTATTAACAAATTTTCCTTTTTACACAAAATTTCCGGGGGATCTTGTGATTCTTGAGCTAATATGTTTTTGTTATTATCCTGACAAGGCACTTGTTTTATAACTTCAGACGAAAAATTAAAGCTTGGATTGCAGTATTTACTTGTTGAACAATATAATATTGCAAGACCTATCTCGGCATCAGCCACCACCCTCTTTCCTTTGCTATTAAGATACTCGATAATATCTTTTATTTGGTCTCTTTGAGCTTGAGTATCTTGGCTCTGAGATGTTATAACATACTGAATAACAATAACACCTTCAGCACAAAGAGCGGATTTTGTCATTTTTGTTTCACTTAATAACAAAGCTTCAGCTGAAGTCTTTGATAGCACCATTTTATATAAATCTAACTGTCTCCTTGAAAAGAAAATTATTTTTTTACCAGCAAATAATGAAGTTCTCTCCTTTTTAGGAAGAAAGGATACATTTTCTTTATTAAGTGTTGATTCTAATATCTGGGGTATGAAGTTATTTGGATTTGGTAATGCTATATTATTATTTACTGCTTCAAGGCACTTGTTCCAATAATTGACAGTTACAATATGTGAGTTTTGCACTAATGCCAAAACAACTTTTATTGTCAATGTTATTGCAGGCATTGTTAAATATTCACAAGTATCATCCCACTCGTTTTTTACAATTCCACCTAAGTTGCTAAGAATATTTTTAAGGTTTTGAAGATTTTCTCCTTTGAGTGTAGATGTGCATGTTGTGAAGTTCATCCGGTGAACCTTCCAAACACAACCCATTTTACCAAATTTGATCATATCGTTACCATCCAATTTTATCAGTTTATTATGTTCAATTTTTTCAGAGTTATTTACAAAAGTACCATATTTAGAACCTAAATCTTTTAAAAATAAATCACCTTCTGAAATGAGCAAGGTTGCATGTTTTCTGCTAATTGAGGGATCTTCAGGTATTGCAAAATTACAATTTTGTCCATCGAGACTTCTACCTAATGTAATATGTTTTTCTGGTAATACATATATGATTCTTTTATCATTCTCTGAGATTAAATGCCACATCTTATAAGCCCCTGGTTGCAAACAAACGATTTATGTTTAATAAAATTAACACAAAATAATTTTTTTTTTTTTACTATTCTGAACACTGATCATTAATAAAGGCATAAATGGTGAGCTCACTTATTCAAAACATTTATAAACCATTTTCGAGACACAAAATGCTAAATGATTTAGGCCGCCGTAAACTGTACCCAAACGGATGTGAACTCGAAACAGACAAAAAAATGTAACAAAGAAGAAACACTATATTGGGTTTTACATTGCTGTGGGAGAAAATTAATTATTGTATGTATATAAATTAATTGTTATATATATTATTTATATTAAAATAAGAGAATAGTAGAATTTTGTTTTAAAATAAGAAAAAACTTTGAAATCCCACCTACAAGTGCTTAGGATTTAATTGCCTTATTAGAAGAGTTGGCCTCTTCTAATAAGGCAATTAAATTGATTAAAAATCGAGATCTATGATTAACTAGAAAGTAATTATGTTTATTGATTTAGTTCATTTATACCACAAATTGTAAAAAATACTCAATAAAATTTTTAAAATTGTATTTTAATACTTTGTACCTATATATGTGATAAAAATGTTTTATTTTTTCATTAGATAAGTTCACCGAACACACTATGAAGTTATCTTTACATTTTTTATGTCCATGAGGTCACACTATTTTGACACATACGTAACGAACGTGAAAAAAATACCTTTAAACTCTCATGAAATCTTTATATACAACAAAATATGTTTACTTCAAATACCTATATCTTAAAACCAATAATTTCATTACTTTGTAAAATTACCTCATCATAGCCGGTAAGACGGTCTACCCTAAAGGATGTGAACTTGTGACTGACTTAAAATGTATGTGTAAAAAAGAGTGGAAGCACTATAATGGCTTATCTACCACGCGAAACTTGAAAAAGGTACATCTAAGTGCGTCCTTATCCAACTTATTCACCAATGAAAGGTTTTACAGATCTAATTAAATAAATAGTGTGAGTGGAGCTTAAATCGCATACGTTTCTATGACAACAGTGAAATAAACAAATTGCTATTTGAAATGTTTTTGAGTTGGAATACTTGTTGTTCTATTAACCAAAGAATTGAATCGAATTGAATACTGGTTGTTATTAGAAGAGTGTTTTAATTATAAAAAAAACTAAGACATTAAAAATTTTAAAAAACTTAATTCGTACGATGTACATAAAATTGGTTCTTTCGAAGTCTAATACAATTTATTAGGACTAAATAATTATTATGAGCAAAATAATATCCGTTATAATGAATAAATGGATAAAAACAATGATAAGAATATAAAAAATAGTAGTTGAAGATTTGCTAAAAAAAGTTATAAGTATACATATGTAGATACTAAGCAAAGAAAATGACTCTGTATATAGACACCAAGTTACATTTCACTGATAGTAATGTAGTAACTACATTAAGCTCATGGCATCCTTCTTTACCACTATTGGCTGTTGGATCTTATAATCAAGAAAAAGGAGGAGTTGCAACTATTTTTAATGATAATGTAAGTTTTAAAGCTATTAAAATTTTATATGAAATAGTATACAATTTTAAAATATAAATATTAAAAATATATATGTTAATAAAAATGTTTTGCAGGGAATAGCTTTAGAAGGTTGCGATTGGCCAGTACTTTTATCGAATCAAGTGACTGCATTGGCCTGGCATCCAGTAAGGAAGTTATTAGTTGTCGGATGGGATGGAGGAGAGCTCTATATATGGCTGGAATACTCTTGGGCAAGACTAGAAGCACCTCATAATGCCGCATTAACAACTGTCACTTTCAGCTCAGGTGGTGGTAGATTACTCGCATCAGACGCAACAGGCTCACTTTCAGGGTGGCAGTCTAGCTCTGGAGCTCCTTTAACAGCATTCCATCATCAGCTTGGTGATGTTATTACACATGTCAAGTTTTGTGCTCCTAATCAAACATCTGAATTTTCAATAAGAGGCTTAGCTCGAGCAGCAGTCGCAGGTGATGAAAATGCATTAGATGCTCTTGCAGCCTGGAGGCCTCGTACTACAGCAAAGGTAAGGGAAGGTCTACAACCTGACAACCATGCCTGTTATGCAGCTCAAGATAATGGTGTAATTTTGTATATTGATCATGCAGGAGCATGTTCAGAAGTACTAAATGCTCCAGGTATCATTGTTTTTCTGGATATCATTAGCAACATTTACCTTCTCGTTGCTTGGGAAACAGGTGGTGCTCTCAGTTTATCCAGATTTATAATATCCAGTGACGGATCATTGACTACAGATACTCATGTTAGAATAACTGCCAGAAATGGTCAATGCATAGTACTTGCAGGAAATTGCTGTGTGGCTGTTATCACAGGAGATAATTTAATTAGAATATGGGACAGTGAGACTGGAGATAATGATGCTTTACCCAATGAGGCTGACCAAACTGTTGTAGGAGATATATTCACAAGCATTAGTTATTGTAATTTAAGTGACACATTGTGCTGTGGAACATCCCAAGGAAATTTATATCTTTGGAGAAGAGATCACAGAAATAAGTGGAAATTAATAAGTAGCACTTCTGTCAAAGGCACCGTAAAAGAAGTTACATGGGGTTCAGAAGGCTTGATGAATCCCTTACTTTATGTAAACTGTATTACAAATGCATTTATTCTTCGTGAACAGCATGTGTGCTGGGGCTATACAAATAACATTTGGATGGTCCAAAAATCTGCTCATGAAATAGCTATAAATGAAAAGTCAAACTCATCTAGCATTAATTCATCAATCACTATAAAAGCATTTGCATTTAGGGACAACTATGTTGTGCTAGGTGATGGAAATGATGTCCAAGTATGTACAAAATTAATTTCTTACTTATACTTTTCTTCTTTCAACTATTTTAATATTTAATAATACTTGATTACAGGTTTGGATGCGCAATAAAGATAGTGAAGTGAAATTCACATTAATTCGAACATTTCCTTGGAAAACAGATATATTGATACTTTACAATGAAATTATAGTTGGTGTTGTAAGGTCGCATATTGAGTGCTACAGCATATCTGGAAATAAAATAGGCATTCTTCCTAGTACTGAAAATGAGGGTGAACCAATAGCTGTAACAAATACTAATAAGTTTATAATTATAGCCACTATTGACGGAACATTAAAACTGGCCGAAATCACTAAAAAGGGCTTTAGAATGCCATATCCATCAAAAAACTGTTATCAAGCCATTGAAGACTTTGGCGAAATTATGCGATCTTCAGTAAATGCTACTGGTCAATATATATGCTTGAGCATAGCAAATGCTGGACTTGCACCTGATCCAAAAATTTATTTGTGGGATGTTGCAAATGATGTTATTACCACAACACTTCTTGCAGATTTCAAATCACCTCCATATCAAAGTGTACCTATCGCAATATTGTGGGATAATAATGATTCTAGACTTGTCGCTATTCATATGCGTTCCACAGACTTTGACCATATCCATTTATTTTTTTGTCACGAAAGTAAATTGTTTGAATACAAAAATTGGTGCTCAAATTCAGAAGAATATTTTGTCATGGATTTTGTATTGTGCTCTGTATTTTCACCTTATGTAGTAATCTTAACACAGCAAAATATTAAGAGAATACTACTACATGAATTTGAAGAGCCTCTTGACTTAGACCCTAATAAAATTAAACAAGTTCTTAATTTCCTTTTTTATATGACCGTAGGACATTTAGAAAAGGCTGTTGTAATAGGAACTAATATTGCGGGGAATAAAAATTCTGTAGTCTGGGAGAGCTTGGCAAAAGTATGCGTATCTCTGAAACGGGCGGACGTTGGCGCTGTTTGTTTAAGTAAAATGGGAAATATAAAAGGAGCTCTAATGATGCGTAAGGCATTGAACGATGATACTATGGATAATACTTCAAAAGTAGGAGTTTTAGCTGTCAACTTAGGTATGGTCGAAGAAGCTGAGAAATTTTTCCGTGAATCACAAAGACCAGACCTAGTCACACGTTTGAAATCTGCAAAAGAAGGAGGACTAAATGAAATCATCAATGGGGAAACAGAGGGCGAAAATATGCTTCTTGTAAAAAGCGCACAACATAGGCTTGCTAAAATACTGTGGGCGAATGGAGAAACTGGGGCATCGCTAAAATTATTTGAGAGCGCAGGAACTCTTGTCCCTCAAGTCCCTAGGATGCTAATAGCACAGGGCCAAGTTTCGATGTTGGCGCAATATGTAGCGAAATCAAACGATTCTAATTTAATAACTTGGTGGGGACATTATCTCGAAAGTATTGGTGATATTGACGGAGCGTTAGAGGCATATGCACGAGCAAATGATTTTGGCGAACAAACCAGATTGTTGTGTCACATGGATAGAATAGAAGAAGCAGAAAAGTTGTGCCAAAAGAATTCCTCGTCTTTGTATCAAATGGCACGTTATTTAGAAATGAAAGCTAATGAAACAGAAAGTGCTGTAAAGGTAATATTCGCTTTTTTTTACATATTATATTTACTATACTTATACAAATTCATGTCTAACGATTGTGTTTCGTATAAATGATTTTCCACGACATCTTGGCTCAGCTAGAAACTGTTTCTTTGTGCAAAAGTCATCTCGGCCTAACTAAATATGAATAACTATGTTGATAAATACTTCCTGTGCTTCATAATGTATTTATTTTACTTCAGCTGTACATAAAATGCGGAGCCATATCATCAGCCATACGAGTAGCTGCGGAGGCAAGCGCTTGGCACCTGGTGTGGCGAGCGGGCAATTCGTCTTCGAAACACGCGCTCTACGCTGCTTCTATTTTAGAAAACGCGGGTCAAAACGAACAGGCTATAGCTTTGTACCAAAAAGCAGGTTATTTAATTTTCATAAAAAAAAAATCTCATATAGATTATTTTCCCTTAAAACTAAAACCATAGCAATTTTTTTTTCATAGCTTATTTCCTTGTTCAAAGTGGAAAAAGCGAAAATATTCGAATTTCTAAATTATTAGCTCCCTTTAATCATATTTCAAATGACAATTTTATTTGAATCACAACATCATTTTTATCTCAATAAAAATTTTCCTTCCAGAAAAGCCGTACAAGGCGTTAAAGTTGGCTCTAAGCAGTGGGGACACTAACGCAATGGTGGCCGCTGTGGAGTCCATCGGAGATCGCGTCGATCCAGAGCTGGCGCACACTCTCGCAGCACATTTGCGACAAGCGGACCATCATTCACACGCTGCAGCTTTACTAGCTACGGCGGGAAAGGTTAGCGTGTGTTATCTGCAGACAATATAGTGCAATATTACAAAAAAAAAGGAAAATACATAACTTCATTTATTTGAATGACATAGATACTTATTTCAGGTTTTTTGTTTTAACTAAATTTATGAACTGATTTTATGAAAATATTATGAGATCAATAGGAGAGTAACTCTTTAAAAAAAATAACCAAAACAGTCGAGCTGTTATGGAGTGATCGGTGAATATGCATAAAAAAAATATTAAAAAAACAAGTAAACGACGAAATAAGATCCTTCTCCTGTTGTGGAGGTCGATAAATAAATATAACTTAATGGTATAGTGGTACTGAAAACGCTGACAGTTGCGGTATTTCGATTCTCGATTTGGTTGTTGAACTGCCTTCAAGAGTTATGGAGGTCTGAATCGTCTAACCCTTACTCTTCCTCGGTAATAGTTGTGTTACTTGGTCTGTCTACTCCGCTGTAACAAAACACACGTGCAGGCATCCTGCCTTTTCATACGTCAAGCCTGAGTTGCTGCTCCTCCCGCAGCGCCGGAGATGTTAAAAACTCTTATTGTTATTAACAAGACTTTAATACATTTTAGTTATCCTAACCTCAAGGAACTAAATTGAAATGAATGGCTAGGCAATTAGTTAACCGTTCTCAATAAAGTCATAAAACTAAACAGGTCCCTTTTTTCCACTGGGCACTATGGACAAAATGCCCGTGGTTCCTACCAGATTATAGAAAAGTGATCAATAATTTTGCCTCTCTTAAATTTAAAAGAGTAACTTATATAGATTTTCTGTGAGTGTTATACGTATGAAATTATTTATTCATTTAATGTGATTGTAAAGAAATAAAAGTTAAATAAAAGTTTACCTATTTACTCTTTAACAAATTAGTCTCCTGTTAAACTGATAACCCTACTAACTATCGTAATATACCCAGACGGCAATCTATCAATGTGTGGACAGTACGAGGAGGCGCTGGACATAGTGGAGCAGTCGTCGGCGCCGCTGTCGGAGGCGCTGGGCGAGCGGCTGGCGGCGCCGGCGGGCGCGGCGGGGCGCGACGCGCTGCTGCGGCGCCTGGCCGACGTGCTGGGCGCGCGCGGCCTCTACCACCAGGCCGCGCGCCGCCTCGCCGCCGTCGGGGACAAGGTGCGCCTCGATCTACAAACGACGGTCTAAGCGATCTACATCCCTAGCGGACATTCGTTCTGACAGACGGTTCGATCCCTCCCCTCACTTACTTCTTCTGAAACTTGATGTAATCGAGATGGTTCTTATCTATAATTTATGAAGATCAGTCCAATGTTTTTATCCAATGGTCTGCGTAGACTAGAGGTGGAATGGCATAGTATTTTCTTTAACCAACGTTTATACGATTTTTGCGAATCTGGAATCAGCCAGATATACAACTTCTAACCAACTTACAGCAGAAGTAATGTGATGGGGCTCATTTAGATGTACTCAATAAGTGACTGTCAGAGTTTCTTTTAATTGTTACTCCCTTAAAAAAAAGAGGTTATCATTCATGACATTAATATGATTTTCCGATTTTGAAAAATAAGGTTTATACAAGATGATTTTTTTTAATCAGCGGGTTCTACTCCTAGCTGTAAAAATTAATTAAAAAAAACTAATGATGCAGTTTTAGTTTTTTTTAAATAGGCCTCGAGGGTATTATTCGCTATTGCTCATAGTTTCGGATTTAGTCTACCACGCCTAGTTGAAACACTCACCTTGTATATTTATGAAATTGACAAGACTAAATAATCTTAACTGTACAACCTCTGTGCCAGGCGGGCGCGCTGCGCTGGCTCCTGCGGTCGGGCGACGCGGACCGCATCGCGACGTTCGCGGCGGCGTCCCGCGACCGCGCCACGCAGCTCATGGCCGCCGACTTCCTGCGCCGCCGCGCGCCCTGGCGCCAGCGCCCCGACCTCGCGAGGCACGTGCTGCACTTCTACACCAGGGCCAAGGCGCACGGGAAGCTGGCCGCGTTCTACGCCGAGTGCGCCAAGATGGAGATCGACGACTATGAGGTGATAATATCAAAAATAAGCTTTTTCCTTAAGTTTGCCTTTTCATAGAATTTGTATTCCTATTTCCTCTAATACAACAAATAATAAAAACCGAGCAAGTGTGAGTCGCATTTGCATACGAGGGCTATTAATTATATATTTTTAAAACGCCTTTCTTGTTTCTTTTATAATTATTTAATTCTTGTATAATTATTTAAAAAGGATAGTATTAAATCTTTTACAATGGTACGAAACTGTTTGTCTGCGAATCCGACTCGCACTTAACCGGTTTTATTTTTTAATGAATAGGAAATGTAAATGCGGTTAAAAGACAATTCAAGTAATAGTACATTGATATTGTTTGAAATTTTTGATTTGTATTTCATTTTTAGAACTATCAGCCGAGATGGCCTAGTGGTTAGAACATGTCAATCTCAACCGATGATCGCGGGTTCTCAAACCTCGGCTAGCACCTCTGAGTTTTCAAGTACTAAATTTGTGTTTAATTCGTCTCGAGCTTGACGGTGAAGAAAAACATCGTGAAGAAACCTCCATGTGCCGGTAGAAATTTTGACACATTTATGTACATAAATTTTGACCAACCCGCAGTGGAGTAGCGTGGTGGATTAAGCTCTAAACCTTCTTCTTAACAGGAAAGGAGATCTTTGCCCAGTAGTAGAACATTCACAGGCTGTTACTTTACTTTACTTACTTTCAGAACTATGAAAAAGCATTGGAAGCCTTGAAGGAGGCGACGCGTTGTATTGCAAAATCTTCAGATCCAGAAATGGGTACAGTTTAAAAGAATCTTTAGTTGTTTATAGAATCGTATAATTTCATAATAAATATAATGTTAAAATTACTTACAGGTACTCAAATGATAGCAATTCAAGAACAAGGTACATTCGTTAAGCGATTTATTGAAATAAAAAACTTACTGCAAAATGGAGATATAAATACAGGTGAAACATTTATTATTTAAATTATGATTATTTTGAGTGTTCTGTCCACATATTCGCTAAAACCCAATGGATTTTAATAAAAAATGCTCAGGATAGTAACCTAGGGATCAACATTTAAAATATTTTATATCCGTTGAAAGGTTTACGAAACAGGCAAGACTAGCTAAACTAGCTATACCATACCTTATAGCACAGTCATTTGGTTGTTTTACGTGGAAAGTTTTCCAGGAGTTTTGTGAAGTAGTAATTAAATAGACTTTAGCATGCTATATTCGAATGTCAACCTTACTATGTCGTGTCTTTTCGGTACACGCCGCCATATTGGCAAAATGGCGCCTAAAAGAAGGTTTTTGACTAATGTATGGTTTATGAATATCTCCTATTATTTTTTATAAAACTATATACAGGGTCATTTCTAAAACGTCAAAAACCTCGCAGGACGCTGTTACTAATATAATAAACAACAACTTTTGTTCTATGACTTTAGACAAAACTTAATAAATTTTCCAAAAATAGACTTTAAAATTTTTATGGCACTCTCTAACATATTTTACATCTGTATTTTCTATTATAAGCAACGTTCACCAATAGCATGCCAGCTTTCGCGAACGGTGGCACGCTATTGGCCAGCGGTGACCGCCTGCCGGTGAGTCAAGGATGTACGTCGCTCGCGCCTTTCTCTCTACGTCATTCAGATCATTCATTGTACGTTAATCGAACTGTACCTGCGCTACAAGCAAATGAGGGATGCTTTCGAAAAATCGTGTTTTCAGTGCACTGCACTGCACCGTCCAATTCGGAGAACGGTTAGGTTTGTTTAGCAATTTAAACTGAGTCAGTACTCAGCAGCATAAATTTAAAAAAAAAATAGGTATTAATTACTTAATTAAAGTTTAAATTGCTAAACAAACCTAACCGTTCTCCGAATTGGACGGTGCGGAGTACTGCCGTTCGTTTACGAAAATTTTAAAAGACTTAAAAAAATAAACCAACTGACTCCAAAAGCTAATAATAGATTTAAAATAAAAAAAACCGCAATCTACTTATTGTGACCATTTCAACGAGCCTCCAAACGATATTTCTGCTGTAAATTCGTGAGAAGTTGTGTATCCTGTTGATTCCAATTGATGTTGCAGCATCAGGATAAGGTTACACAAATATGTTATTTTGATATCATTGATAGTATAGTACATTTCGAGTCGATGATACAAGTAGAAGTTACTCAGATCGTTTCAACAATTGAAAGAGTTAATAACCTTGAAACGTTTGATTATTTTTTCATGAATTATAGCTAAAAACCACCTCGATTACATCAGCTTTTAAACAAAAAAAAAACGCATTAAAATTGGTCTCCTCATTAGGGAGCTATGATGACATAGACAGACACACAGATAGACACGTCAAACTTATAACGTCCCTCTTTTATTTCGTTCACTGTAATGTCATAATTAATCAAGTTATATTGATATAAAAACCAAAGTACTGAACCGATATTGATGAAAATGCTATGAAACTTATCTGAAATGTTATTCAAGGTAAAAAAGTAAGGAAATCGCTCAGGCTGTTTAATTGGGGAACATACATAAAAAAAATCCTCGGTGGACTGAATACCTTCCCCTTTTTTTAAGTCGGGTAAAAGAGATGCGCAACGTCATATTAAATCAATCGATTAATTGATTTTCAGACGATTCTATTAGACAATTTACTATTCAAATCGAGTACAAAAAGTATAATTCCATTTTCTGTTCAATTTAAAAATTACATATGAAATTAAATTTATTCCAATAATGTCTCATAAAAATGTAAGAAAGCGGATTTATTTTCATAAATAAAATAAAAAACGAATATTAAGTATTCAATGCAATAGCGGTTTAAAATATCTTAAAGCCAAAAATAATGATTAAAATATTAATATCATTAAATACATTTTAAATTACAAATACAAAAAATTATACTTATTTATTATTATCACCGCCGTGTCATTTAGACAGCATTGTTTTAATACTGTATAAATACAAGAAATAATAAATTAATATTAAACATTATTGTTGAATAATTAACAATAATGTTCATCTAATGTAACATTACGCATTTCACTTTTAAGGTGATAGTTTATTTAATAAAATAAAAAATAATACATAGCAATAATTCATAGTTTTATTTCAATCGATCACAATATTTAACAGTGTAAAATATACATGATTGCTTGTGTACGGCAAGTACAATATTACCTGACAAACATCGCGTTCTGTGTTTACCTCTTCCTACAAACAGTTACCGTAAAACGGGGTGAATAGACACAGTTTACAATTTTGAAATCAATATTCAAATAATTGTCAATTTGATTTCTTATGCCTAGTATAATTATATTATGAGTCAAGGTTAGTATTTAACATTCTCGTATTCAAAAAACAGTTTTACCTAATATTATAAACAAAAAACATATATAAATTACTTATTTCTATTTACCCAGGAGTTGGGGTGAATGAATACGACATGTGGGGTTAATAGAAAAAAAATGGTAGGGTTGCCTCTCATTTTTATCAGTACAATTATTTATTTAACTTCTAAAATTATCTTAATTGCAAACATTGAAAGTAGGTATATCTTTAGATAAATCCATTATACATAATCATCATAATCCATCATACACAGCTAAACCTCTAAAATGATTCTGGAAATGAAAGGAGACAGTTGAAGACGGTGTGAAAAATAGGTTATTTTTTATTCATAATAATAGGTATATAATTTTGCAGATGTTTAAAGTTTAAAAAAGTTTTTAAGCAGAATAAAATTAAAAAAAAAAAAAAACAAATTTTTAATCAGCCTTTTATTCACATTGTACTATCTACCTTCTAGTTATATAAATATTTTTGGCAATTATAATCAAAGAAATTGTAATAGATGTAATTGTTTTATGAAATTAAATAGAATCGTCCAATAAATCTCTAAGAATTTCGGAATCATTTTTATAATAAGATGGTATTCGCGCCATATTAGTTTGCAAACCGCTTGTACTTGGTTGGTCAACTTTAGTATTTTTAATATTTAAAGGAACGTTTTTTGAAATAGGTTTCAACTTGAGTGGTATTTTATTTTTCATAGTGATAAGACACTTCTGTGATACTTTTTTGTCAGAAATAATGTTTACCTTTTTTTCTTTGTGTTCAGTACTAAGATCCTTAGATATTTCAGTTTTATTTATGGTATCATCAATAAATTCGAAATTCTTGATAAAACTTTCATCATCAATTTGTTGTAAATTGCCTTGTGGAGGAATCTCGACTTCTTCATCAAAAAACGTAATATCTTCAAAGACAACGGGCATTGTTGCTATATTTACCACGTCTGCAGTAGGCTTTGCTTCTAAGTCTCTAACTACGGTTTTTTTACCTTTTCCCTTACCCTTCTTACTCTTGATCGATGCTATTGTCGTGTTTGCTGCTGTTTTCATTATCTTTTTATTTTCAATATTTTCTTCGTCTGTTTCAATATAATCCTCATTTTCAGTACCGACACTCCTTCCAGGAACTACATCTAATTTTCTTTTTCTCTTCGATTCAGTCATATTCATAGTACCATACCTCATTTCTTTAAGAATGTCAAGGACAGATTTTTCCACATCATGTTCATTTCCAATACCGCTTTCGACAGGTAATCTACTCAAAACTTGATTTTCATCAATAGGCCATATGCCTGTTTTTCTGAAACCTGCCAGTATGTTGTCTTTGGCATTTTCGTTAATTTCTTTGATAAGTTTGTTTAAAAGCCTTGGGAAGCACCCTTTCGGAACTGAGGCTTGTGTTTTTCTGTCAGTTTTTTTCCATTTCAATAGAATGTTGCGCCATGCAATTTTCATTGGGCGGAAAAATGCCACATCAAGTGGTTGTGTAAGATGTGTGCTGTTTGCAGGTAAAAAAACAAATGAGATGTCATTCTCCTGACACATTTTAATAACATCCAAAGATAGGTGCGACGATAAGTTATCACCTATGAGGCACTTCTTCCCTTGTTTACCTCTGAAATAAGGTAAAACGATAGATCTTACCCAATCATCAAAAATATGTGCATCAAACCATCCGCTTGCCGAACGATTATATCTTGTTCCCGGAGGCCCATCTTCAGTCCAAGTATCATAAAGATTTTGTGCTTTATACACTACATACGGTGGCAAAAGTTCCCCAGCGGCGGTAGCAGCTATCATTACAGAAGTTGAGGCCTTTGTGTGGTTCATGACCCTCTCAGGATACTTTGTTCCACGTTTTGTTAATATCTTCTTGCGACCTGGGTCGTCGGTTAAATTGGTTTCATCATAATTGACAATATTACAAGGCTCAATATTTGTTAACGAACTTTCTAGCTCTCGAAAATAAGCTCTTATTGTGTCCGGTGAGATCGCTGCCCTGTTTGTTTTAATATTCTGGCAATTACGTTGAGATATTTTGTCTTTATGCCTTTTAAGAAAACTAAAAACAAAATCTGGTCCCGGCAGATTATTTTTAAACTTCAATACAGTCCTCCCCTGTTTATCCAAATAATATTTCACTAGGTATCTTAAATCAACAGAATCTAGAGGGTAGCCCCACTCTGCACATACATTTATATACTTTATAATATATGTTTCTTCTTCTTCCGACAAAATGGTTTGTCCGCCTTGTTTTCGCATTGTCCTTGTACTGTGCCTATATAGGACTGACTTATCAATATTATACTTTTCAGCTACAACCTTTAACGATTTTTTAGAGATTCTATATTCTTCGATAGCTTGCTGTAATAAGGTTTCATGGTACTTTTTGTAAACTCTACCTCTTGGGTTGGGTTTATAAACACGAGGCATTTTGTACCTACAGAAAAAAAACTTGAGTTGAAAAAGTTATTAAGTTTTTACCTAAAATAAGGAAGTAAGCTGGGTGGTAACCCTAATAAGACTATTTCGAATAACCCCTTTCTCGTTTCTATTGAAACCTTTCTCGTGTCTATTGACCCCTGTATACGTATCTATTCGCCCCTGTCCCATATCTATTAACCCCAAATCTAGCTAAACTCTTCATGCTGTAAAACTTTTATCCGTAGTAATTAATTAAAAGAAAAGACATACTTACTTATATAATATATTTTACAGTAATGAACTAGAGATCACTTTATATAACTTTTATCACACAATGTTTGGTACTTCCTAAAGAAAATCGCCAACTTTTAACGCACACAAATTGTCACTACAGAACGGTTGATGTTTAAATATTTATAATTCACTTTTGCCTAACTTTAGAATGAAACTGGTGTTACCATATCATAGAAAAAATGTTGCAATTTAAAAAATAAAAATGTATAATGGCATTTTTAACTCAAAAGACTACAAGTTCGTTGTAAAAATACTTTCCTCGTTTTGATTCTATTCACCCCGCGATTTCTATACACCCCATTTTACGGTAATTTATTATAGACCATGTTAAGAATGCAGTGTAAATGACAATCGTCGATTTGTCTTGTTATTATTTATACTGACTAGGGATTATTAATATTCCCCCAATAAACACATGACAGATACATTGAATCCACAATCCCTTCATACTTATCCAGGCTTAGGACTGGCTACATTAAAAAGTGAAATAAGAATAAACTGTATCTAAATCAAACATTATTTACTTACTTTTAAAATACATACACATCATACGTACATATTTCTCATTTCAATTTTTAATGCAGGCGTATTTAAAAAGTGGAATCAGCGTATTTTTAACACTTTTTTCTTAAATGATAGTTTTAAAAAACAAAAAACCCTCTTCTCGCACTTTAAAATGATAAAATAATAAAATTAAATTTTGTGAGCCATTCTCGTTACCTCGGGGTTTCATAGTGTTTAATAAGAGTCCGTAAAGTTAACAAGGTTATTACGAAACGCAAACATAACAATACTTAAGGCAACCCGGGGCACCAGCGCATTTCCTTGTATGCGTGCGCGCTGCTCGCGACCGACTAACGTCGCCGCACCCAGTTACTCTCTGCGCCTCCCGTCCCCTCTAGGGTTCGGTCGGGGAATAACTGAACGTACCATGTTATAATTTACTATTTTATAAAAACTTAAAAAAAAACAAACCGACTTCGAAACCGAAACAAGTATAATAAAAAGTAAAAAAATAATTATTAAAAATCATTACATAGTATTGCTTTTCTCGATGCAGGGCTGTTAATGATTGAGGAGTTCTCCTAGTATCGCATCATCAGGCTCACTTCACCATATGCATTGTGACGACTATAAATTGCTTAGCAATCATATTGAAGTTATCGAATCGCAACCAGTGAAATGCTCGTTATTGGGTAGTTCCGGTAGCCATCTGTGGTCTTCATCATCAGCTCCACTTCGTTAAATGCGGTTTTTCGAAATCAAATGAACAAGTTACTATCACAAATACTAAAATCGGTATAGGTGTGCCTATAATATTTGAGGAGTTCCCTTGATTTCTCCAGGATCCCATCGTCAGATCCTGACCTGATTACAATGGGACCACCTTGGAAGTCCACAAAAATCCACAAAAATCGGTGAACAAACATAAAAAAAATACATACAGCCGAACATAGGTCCTCCTCCTTTTCCGAAGTCGGTTAAAAATGCGTGGCATATTATTGGTTATAAAATAGTAAAGTAACAGCTTGTAAATGTCTCACAGCTAGACAAAAACGTCCTCTCATATTATGGAGAAGATTTAGAGCTTAATCCACCACGCTGCTTCACTGCGGGTTGAGGGATATACATGTGTTAGAATTTCTCTCAGAGATAAATTTAAACACAAATTTAGGACTTAAAAAATCAGCGGTGCTAGCCGGGTTTGAACCCGCGATCATCGGTTGATTTCGGCGTGTTCTAACCACTAAGCCATCTCGGCTCTCATTTTTTTTTGTTATACATACCTTTCATTAATAAACAAAGGTATCCATGAAATAGTCTTCAACCGACTACAAAAAAATCTCAAATCATAGTGTGTAGTTTTAACCGACTTTCGAAAAATAAGGAGGTTTTCAATTCGTCGGGGGCTTTTTTATGTATGCTTACCGATAACTCCGTCGATTGTGGTCCGATTATCAAATTTTTTTTTTGTCTGAAAGAGTATAATTCCAGGGTGGTCACATTATCACCAAGTCAGGATCTAATGATGGGATTCTGGAGAAATCGAGGGAACTTTTCAAATGTTATAGCCACACCTATAGCGATTTACGTATTTTTGATAGTAACTCGTGCATTTGCTCTTGAATTGCCACATTTGGTGAAGTGGAACTGATGATGAAGACCTCAGATGGCCACCCAAACTTGTCGAAACACTTGTTGTGTTTCACAGGCTACGATTCGATAATTTCAATTTGAATGTTAAGCAATTTATGTTATTGTGGAGCTGATGGTGCAACACCAGGAGAACTTCTCAACAATTAACAGCCTTGCATTGGGAAAAGCAATATTTTGTTTATGGCGATAAGCAATTGACTTAATTTATTATTAAGTTGACACTTTATTGTACCTATTAAATTCAGTTTTGAAGTCGGTTAATTTTTATTTAAATAAAAAAATATTTTTAATAATTTTTATTGTGAAAAAAATGTATTTTTTAAACCACATTATTTACAAAAAGTTATTTTTTACTTACCATTTAAATTTAATTTTATGAACAATTATTACCTCCCAAGTGAAGTCTTGTGCATGACAGCGAGTATCGCGCTTATGGCGAAATAGCATTTAACATAATCACCTTTACAACTAACATAAAGACCATAACAAAAAATTTAATTCATTTTAATTTGACCAAATTTTAAATATTTTTTCAATTATCATGTTACGGCTCGTGGTGTTTATCCCTCGACCAGGATAAACTATATTCAATACATCTCTAGTTTAACTTGGCGAACATTGTGCGAAGCCTCGTCACATTGTGTTGATCGTAGGTACTACATATCATATCATGGCGAGTGGTATATCCTTTTCCAAAACAATTGAAATCGCAATTGTTGCCCACACATTTACACTAAAGCGTTGTTGAAGTTTTTATGCGGGTTCTTACGGGTTATCACTACAAATGTTTGTTACGAATGTTATAGTCGTCACACCTGGCAAGTATTCGCATCATCTGTGTACTCAACTTTGGAATATCGATACACTGATCCTGCAATTATTGTTAAGTAAACACAACCGAAAAGTAGGGCTACTAGGACACGCAGCGCGGGCGCATTAACGCGAACGACCGGAGCAGCTGACGACCGCCGCTAACTAGGTCAAGTTCAGGCATCGCTCCCGACTCCGGGGCGGCCCCGAGCGGCCTTGTCTGCGCGCATCCCCACCCCTACATTTCGCATTTGACTGTTTCTTATCTTCTTTCTTTTACTTGCACATAGAGTTTAATAAAACTAGAGAAATCAATTTAAATATTTTTAATTTTGTATGAAAGTAAAATATTATGAATTATTAAAAGTCGTAGAACAAAAGTTGTTGTTTACGATGTTACGAATAAAACCCTACGAGGTTTTTAATGTTTTACAAATGACCCTGTATATAACAAAAGAAAATTTATGTGAACATCTTCTTTTGCAAAGTCCCAACCCAAAAAGTATACTATTATTTCCCAGAAGTTGATCCTTATAAATAACTCTATCAGATGGTGCAAAAATATGGGAATGATTTTTTTTTTTTCAAAATAAGCCGATTCGATTCGTGGGTAAGAAAATTATGTTTTCAAAAAAGTATTGTTACAGTTTTATTTTTCTTCTAAATCGGCCCCGAGGGTCCTTTTAGTATTTTCTTTATTCCTTATAGTTTCGAATTTGGCCGAACACGCTCAGTTAAAATACTCTGTATCTTAAAAAAATGAACTATTTAAAATAAAAGTTAATTAAATCAAATAAATGAAAACCTTATTACATGTGTGATATACTGTTTTAAAGAGCATTAACTAGAGCATCTTGTGAAGCATTCAAAATCCTTTATCGGTTACACGTAATTTTTAAATGCTCACATAATGATAATCTTGCTATACTTTACATTACAAGTTCTATTTTGTAATTACCTTTGTTAATGTTCTAGGTATAACTAATGGACAAAATTTGATACGAGCTGTGAGTGGACGCCCAGGACTGATAACAGAGGAAAATATTCTTAAATTACTATTGCAATATTCGGATAATTATCCTGATGTAGAAAGTAAGATTGCTTAATTTAGTTTATATTAAATTAACTAAAAAGCTACAAAATATTTTATAGACAAAATATATAAATGAAATTCATGTTAGGTTCAGGTGCGAGCTTCTTATAAATAGTAAAGTAAATGTTTTATAATTCTACATATTTGTACAATCTTGTAAATAAAATTATGTAATACCTAATGCACATATCGTCAAACTCTTGACTTAATTATGTAAATGTTAAAATTATTTGCATGTATATATATTACTCAAAAACAAATATAAATTATTAATTAAAATTAAATAATTTCAGAGTTGGAAATGCAACTTAAATCTTTACAACGACCTTCACAAGAGGATCACTCTTCGAACGATTCACCTGATCATAGTGTCGAAGAAGCTATTTAAATATTGTCCAGCATAACAAAAAAAATATATATACTCTATTATTTGTTTGTAATCTTATGTCGAGTAAAATGTGTCGCCTTTTTAAATATCTATGATAAATATCGCCGAGCAATATGTTAAATATCAACCATGAAATGATGCCTTAAATTGAATCCAATTCACACAAATTAGTTGTTTAAAAAACTTACGAGTATTTTTATTTAAAAAATATATATAAATAAAAAAATATGAAACATTTTTATTTATTGTAATTTCCAAAAAGTTAAACAGATTATACTTGGTTGTACCTCAACTTTATGGTCAATTTACAAATGTAATTCCTCGTCTTTTAAATATTTTGTTTTATTTTATTCGTGCTAATTTATATATATTTATTGTATAATAATAATTATGACTTAAACTTATCTTGTCAAATAGTAGAATAAACTTTTTTTTATGGATGGTGATTGGCAGTTGACTAAGAATTACTTATTATTAAATTTCGATTTATTACTTTTAATAAATAATAATTTTATATTACAAATATATATAATACTGAAGATTAAAAACTACATAAAAAATCTATGGTTGAGCGTGGTAAATGAACGCACCGAAACTGTAATCACTGTTGACATCAATGACAAATCCTAAATCGTAACATCAATGTCATTTCTTGTATAATTTGAGGTTAGTGTTTTGGACATGTGTTTGTAATTATTTAAAAAATGGTGCGGCATAATAATCAGTTACCCAACAATCTCACGCAATTGCAAAATTTGATAAAAAGGGATCCTGATTCATACAAAGATGAGTTCCGCCAACAGCTTGCTCACTTTGAAACAACACTTGAGATTTTTAACTTAAATCCAACCCAATATAACAAAAAATTAGATGAACAAGCGATGTTTCTGGCACAAGTGACACAGTGTTATCAGAATGAAATGAAGGCTTTTCCTCAAAAGATCGTGGATATTCTAAAAACGCATAACACAACAATGCACAGCGACATGAGACTATCATTGTGTAAGTGCTTAATATTGATCAGAAATAAGAATTTTATTACAGCTTTTGACTTGCTAGAATTATTCTTTTCATTAATTAAGTGTCAAGATAAACACTTAAGAGAATACCTCAAGACCCATATTATTACCGACATAAAAAATATGAACATAAAACATAAGGATATGAAGTTGAATTCAACTCTTCAAAATTTTATATTTTCAATGTTACGGGAAACAAATACAAAAACGGCAAAATTAGCCATTGACATATTGATTGAACTTTATCATAAGAACATTTGGAATGACCATAAAACAGTAAACATCATTGCCGATGTAGGTTGTTTCTCTAAAGTGACCAAGGTAATGGTTGCTTCTTTGAAATTTTTCTTAAGTAGGGATGAAGAAGAAAAACCGGATTCAGATAGTGACGAAGAAGTAGATCCTCGAGATACAATGATCGCGAACAAGTATAACAAAAAAACAAGAAAAAGGGATAAAATGGTTGATAAAGTCAAAAAAATTGCTAAAAAAATGAAAAAGAAGAAAGAGAAGGCTCCAATCTTCAACTTCTCTGCTCTTCACCTTATAAACAATCCCCAGGGCTTTGCTGAAAAGTTATTTAAACAAATGGAGTCATCAAATGAAAGGTTTGAAGTGAAGTTAATGACTTTAGATGTGATCTCAAGATTAATTGGCTTACACAACCTTTTTTTGTTTAATTACTATCCATTTATTGCAAGGTTATTAATGCCACATCAGAGGGAAGTAACCAGGATTTTACAGTTTGCAGCTCAGGCATCACATGAATTAGTTCCACCAGAGGTGATTGAACCTATTATGAAAGCAATTGCCAATAACTTTATTACAGAGAGAAATTCAACTGATGTTATGGCTGTTGGACTTAATGCTGTTAGAGAAATTTGTGCACGTTGTCCATTAGCAATAGGAGAAGATCTTCTAAGGGATTTAGTTCAATACAAATCTTATAAAGAAAAATCTGTCATGATGGCTGCTAGATCTCTAATTCAATTATATAGGCAGTCAATGCCTAGCCTTTTGCACAAGAAAGATAGAGGCAGACCATCAGAAGCATCAATAGAGTTAAAGACAAAAAAATATGGAGAAGTTGAAACAAAGGATTATATACCAGGCTCTGAAGTCTTATTAGAAAAGGAAGAAATAAAGGAAAAGAAAGGTAAAAAGAGAACAAAAAATAAAAATGATGACTCCGAGGATGAGTGGATTGATGTTGCATCATCAGACTCAGAAATAAATATATCAACAGATAGTGAAGATGAAAACACTGAAGATGAGGCTGAAGAAATTGAAGAAGAAAGTGAACAGGAAGAGAGTGAAGGTGAGAATGAAGAAAAACAAAGTGAATCTGAAAATAAAAAAGAAAATGAAGGTAGTACAAATGAAAGTATTAAAGGGAGAAAAATATTAAAAGCAAAAAAAAGTTCTTCTAAACCTGACATAGAAGAAAAAATAAAAGTTGCTCGTGAAGTTGCAATGGACAAAATTTTTACAGATGAAGATTTTAAGAGAATTGAAACAGCTCAGCTAAAAAAATGTATCAGTGGTGTTAAACGTAACAGAAGTATAGTAGAAGAAGAAAATGAATCTACTGAGTTAGTGCAGCTTTCTGCTATTGAAAATATACACAAGAAAAGAAAGCACGATAAAAATGCAAGGCTTGAATCAGTTTTGAAAGGAAGAGAAGAAAGAGAAAAATTTGGATATAAAGATCGCAGGAAGAATGCAAATTGCTCAAAAACTAATAGAGAAAAGAAGAAGACAAAATCATATCAAATGGTCAAACATAAGGCAAGAGGAAAAATTAAGAGATCATTTAAAGAAAAACAAATAGCATTTAGAAATTATTTGATAAAACAAAAGAAAATGCGTTAAAAAAGGTTTCATGTTATATTTATATACTTAATAAAGAACACAGAATAAAGTTGTATTGTTGCTTTTCGTTTCTCTTTTTTTTTTCAATAAATAAGATACATTTATAGTTTTTTTTATACTAAAAGGAAATGTTTTACTTTATGATGAATGCAAAAGCAAAAATAATCCACGTCCAACTCAATTTGCAAGATACAATATTCTAATTGAAAAAAATATTATTAGACTAAAACGTAGTGATTTATATACTCTTTGCATTAGAACATTAAGCATTTGGTTTGAGCGTCATGCACAAAAAATTTAAAGACAAATTCATGTAGTGGTAGACAAACTTATATAAATGAAAAGAAAACATTTTTAACATATATACAAGGTATAAAACAATTTCATGGGGTGGTTTTTACTATTTGTACCAAACCAATAAAATCATCATTAAACACAATTACTTTCTCGTTAATCATAGATCTCAAATCTTAATAAATTTTGGCCTTTATATGAAGCGATATACTTTTAAGAGATTTCGACGATTTTTATTAAGAGACGTACATACTATGGAACGGCTACTAAAAATTTAAAAAGCACAAATTTTTCTCCCATGGTAAAGTAGCCATTAAGGTCCTGTTACATTTTTAGTCAGATACGGGTTAATATCCGTTAGAGTAAAATTTTGAATGATTCCGTTTTAAATTCGTATATTAATTTTCTTCCGATTTTCCCTCCTGACAATGTAAACTCAACAACGCGATTAATTTAATTTTTCAATTTGTGTAATATGATTTTTGTTTAAAGTCGTTACTACTAATATTTTGGTTTATTAAGTTTTACGAAATTCTAAAAAAAAACTATTTCATATCTCAGTAGCTATACCTTAGGGACCTTAGGGCGGATAATCGGAAGATTAATCACGCTATTCCAAATATCTCCCTTAGGGTAATTCATATGCAATTTTTGGCGGTTTAAATCACATCCGTCGTCATAGACAGGAAAGAGATCTGTATTAAATTATTATGTAAAATTGTCAGTTATAGATCCTTTGCCTTTTCTCTCTAAGGAAAGAAAAAAGCGAAAAAAAAATTGTCAGATGTCATTGTCATGTCAACGTCGTTGTTGACTAACTGGTGTTCATGATTATTTGTATTTTACAGTAAATATTTGTTTCTATTTGTTCATTCTTCTTTTTTAAATAATATCGCTCGAAATGCTGAAACCAAAAGCTTTGACCCAAGTTTTAAGCCAGGCAAATACAGGAGGCGTTGAAAACACACTGTAAGAGTATTATTGTTAGTGATGGAAGAATCCAGCCATCATTTATTTTAATACGAATCAACTTTCAGATTATTGAATCATCAAGGTGCGCTATTAGCATATTCTGGATACAATGATAAAGATGCAAGAGTTACAGCTGCTATTGCAAGTAACGTGTGGTCTGCGTACGAAAAACACGGTAGAAATGTATTCAAAGAAGATAAGTTACATCTAATATTAGTAGATTGTTCAAATGGAAAAATAGCCGTCACCCAAGTTGCTAATCTCCTTTTATGTTTATATGCTAAGGAAACTGTTGGTTTTGGTATTTTAAAAGAGAAAATAAATGCTATTGCTCAGTACTTAGAAGGGCCTCTTAAACAAGTTGCAAGTTCATAAAGATAGGTTTTATAAATGTTATTATATCCATATATTAAAATATTGTTATATTAAGCTTATAGCTAAAAGTCTATAATTTTTTAGTGAAATAAAATAAGGTTAATAAATTTAAATATAAATTCATAGTATTCAATTTTTTTTCCAAGACCATTCTTTTAACCATCAACCATTTCTTTTATTTACCATGAAAACTTGATTAATTGAACTAATATTTATAAGTTGTTCGGTTCATTTAAACACTTTAGAATGAAAACTGGTTCTATTACAAGTGTATTATATAACTATCTTTTTGGAGTTAATACATAGGTAATGATTTATTGATATTAAAAATCCATTATCCTTGGTGCAACATGTTCATACTGGCACAAATGAGACTAGAAAAACAATTCCTTTCAGTTGATGGTCCAGGAAATTGCAAATTCATACCGAATGTCAGGATAATCAAATACTCACCATATTAAAAAAAAATATGTGTATTAATTGGCTAAAGTGATGTATTGTTATTAAATGTTTAACTCTTTATTCTATAATATTCTAAGTATTATGTAAATAAAATTATTTGTAAAATAATGTTTTTGTTTTGTAAAATTGTAAGTGTTAAAATAATCTGTAACATGTTTTAAAACTCACATTCATTCTGCTTTTGGGGCATAGTATGTTTCAGAAGTCTATTAATTACTGCTAAAATTTACTTTATTGCAGAACTATTTATAATACATTGAGCAAAAGGCAAGTTTAAGGCTATATGGACACTGATAAGCAATACTGTGTCAAGCCACACAGATTTTGAGATAATGGCATCTAAAGATAGCAAACCTTATTCCTAATAAATGTTTGAAGAAGAATATATCCATTTTTTCTTTTTTGATAAAAGGTATAATGAATTAAAAGCAGATTGATATATTTAATATATTATCTAATAAAAAGTTCAAATATTTTAGATTATTGTATAAATTGCAAAATATGGAACACACTTGAAATTCGAAAAAATTAGTTAACTTTTTTCCATACTTATATAGTTTATATGTCTTGATTTTTTTTTAATAATATAAAATAGGTGATGCAGTATCAAAATCATCAATATTTCAGAATTTGACTTTGTGGTTTGACATATTATTGCTTATCAGCATCCGTATGGCCTCATTTAATGTAATCATTCTAGTCATATAGTATACGAAATATTTTTATAATCATTATTTGTTAAACAACAGCATTTACATCTGTTCCTGTTAGGTTTTTCTCTTAAGAAGAATGCGAAGTGAAACCCACCAAGCTGTACAGCTTAAAATTGCTAAATATAAAAAATAACTGCTTTAGGTAAATGCGTCCCAAATCTATAAGTTACGAAATGTACAGTGATTATTTTCTTATTGACTTTATTTTCTGCCACCAGATGTGTAGTTCTATCTTCTATGAATAGATAGGACCATGCTAGCTTGACAAACGCTTTGGACCAAATATCTTTAGCATGATATCACAATGATATCCCATTTTTTTTAAAAATTGATTTAATAATTATAAAAGTTCATTAATATGCCTTTTGATTGGAAAATAACTAATCCAAATAAACGGCTTCACTGGGTCGACTCCTGAACTCAAAAGCGATTTGAATAGTTTTGGTAAAAGCACATTTAAATTAATCATTAAATTCATGCAGTACATTGTAAAATCTAAGTCTCGCTAATTTATCATACTGCTATAGAGGATCCTGCTAGATAGAAGTAACATACATATTATATAGAGAGAGCACCTTAGAACAACAATCTAAAATTTACACGGTCCAAAGTGCAGACTATTACTAGACACGTTTGTTTTCTGCGCGTTAAGTTTTAGTACTTGCCAGATTGCTTGTCCTTTTTGGTTACAGCTCCACTCCCGCTGGTTATAATTAAATAACTTATAACTTTTCACAATAAACAGGTAATGCAAAAAATAGTGGTTAAAATTGGAATAATAATTTTCAAAATCACAATGTTCAAAGAATCACTTTTTCAGTTTTATATCTGTATTTGAAATATCGACTTACTTTTAGGGCACTTTCGAATTAGACACTAATTGTCAGACTAGTGAAATTCAGTGAAAATTTTACTTGTGCGCAATACACCGACACAACTCTTTCGCGGCATCAATACACTAAACATAGTTTGAAAACGACCTTAATGTTTTTCATTGAGAAATTTTATGGTAGTTGTATGATTGGTAAATTGTATGGTAATAGTCGTTTTACAGCATTGGTCCGAAAAAATATTTTTTTTCGTAGGTGATGTAGCAAGGGAACATTCACCTATCGTTATTTTGTTCCTTGATTTAGTACAAAAAGTAAACAAAAGAAAAAATATGTTCAAAATATTTTTTCTACATCTGATACAATTTCAATTGTGGTCTTTTTGTAATAAAATAAGTAAAAGTTAATATTTATCTAAACGTTACTTTTAACTTTTCTTTGTTTAATTTCTGCACAATTTTTTTAAATAGAGTTTTCCATAAATTTGGGTTAAGTCTAAAATCCACAAGGGTTTAAAATTAAGACCTTTAAAATAAACCAAATTAAACAAATATAGGATTATATTCAGAGAAACATTCAAAATCCAACATTACAAACATTGGAATATTTTCCAATAGTTTGTGTACAGACTCGCCTTACATGGGGTTCTAGATGGATAATCAGTAAATCAACTAAGTCTATAATCCCATTTGTCCTAATTTATTAGGTTCGGCACGTATTCTAAACCGCTATGATTCTATATTCGTCTCCAAATACCTCAAACCTTGTTAATGAATTAGCGCAACCGACACACATAGTTAAAATAAAAATAAAGCATTTTTGTATTGACGCAGAATATCAAAAGAATTCGTATCACACAAACCATCTCTTACATAATGTGAATAAGTTAAAAAAAATTAAGTTGTAAAAGAAAATTAAAAAGGGTATAAATTAGTTGGTATCATCCCAAATTACTTAAAATGTCTTAAAACGTCTAAGGCATCTTTACGAAAACTTACTGTATTTTTCTTAATTTATTACATCATATATATACATAATTTCGACATAATCATTTATTGATAACGTAACATTTCTGGTCAAGTAAAAAAAATTAAATAGTAACATACACGTTCCGATGATGGGGCTTTTAGCCAGAGTTAACAATATGGGCTAATGTTACATCTATTATGTGCATGAATATGTACATTCAAAGATAACATTACCAACTTATTATCTATTCTATTTTGTTATGTATTCATGCCTCCTTGAATGTACACGATTTGGTGATTCGGCAACAATTTATAAACATTTTTAGATTACATTATTATATAGACTTCAAATTTGTTAAAAAGCGTAATTCTACACATGATTTAAATTCCTAAGCGGTAAGTGCCGCTATTTACAAGCCTCCCCTAGTACATATCACAATTTGTTCATACACATTTGAAATGATCAATTTTTTAAATAGCTTGAAACGAAATGAGTCCTGTTCAAAGATTATCAGGCATGTATGAAAATTGTAATATTTTCAGTAGTTACTTATTATTATATTTTCAAAGAAGTGATGAAGTAAAAATGATAATTTTGAATGAGAAAAATAAAAAAGTAATTCAAGTACTATATTTAAACAAAGTATTGATCGTCGAAAAATTGTTAGTATTTAAATCACTCATTTATCAAATGTGTATTTCTGTGGATAGTAAAACTATTTTTCAAATTTATTTTAATTATAGATAGATTCATTTTCTTTTGTTAGGAGTCCATCAAGCATAACACAGAGACACTAAAATTTTATATAAAAAATTCTATCAAATTGTGTCACGTAATCTTAATAGTCTAAGTAATAATATTATATATTTATTAAAAATGTTTAACTTTGCCGAATACCAATTGATATAATAGCGGCATTTGCAATAAAAAGTTGGCAAAGCCAGTAGGCAACTTTATTATTTCAATTAAACCAACCAATTGCTATTAAATAAAAAAATAATGTTCAGGACTTTTAACTGAATATTAAGAAGGCCATCAAACACTTTCAACATTGGATATGCTCAGGAATTATAATAAATTATAAACATTTAAGACACTGCCACTTCAGTCTACAAGCGATCCTTTTATTTTCATATAAAGGTCTTCGTGAATACCATTATTGAAAATGCTTTGCACTATGAATGTGAATAAAATAAATACAACAACTAGTACTAAACTTTATAGTTTTGCTAGCAGGACTATTGCGTGACCATATTATTATTATAAAACGGGTCCGACCATACAATACGTAGAAAGCGGTAAAAGAATTCAATTATTGGTGTTTTGGTGTAGATAGATATATAAGGCTATTCGTTCCTGGTGTTCACCCAATAGTAAAATACATTTTCATATAGTTTTGCTCGTAAGATAAATACATTTTTATTTTCAATTTTAATAAGTTTACTATTAGCTCTGTTGAATATAACACCGCCAATCGTATGTATAAATTATATTTTTGGTAAACAAAACGGCACTTCCATATAAAAATATAATATATGATTACAATTCCCACTGGACTGTGGAAAATATTAATTTGAACCTTTGTAAAGGCAATATTTAAATATCTATATAAGAACCTATTTAAATACTTTCACATACAAATCATAAACGAAAATAGTATATAATATCCATGTTATGTATAAAAAAAATGCAAATAATGTAGTTACACATTTACATCGAAACTGCGGTTCCAAATTTGATATTATAAGGCGGCCAATTTTCTGAAAAAAAAAAGAAGTATAATGCTTTGTGGGTAAATTTCACGTTTAAATAAATAACTGAAGTAAGTTTAATTAATTTTGTGTCATATATTTACAACAAATTTTACAAACATACAGACACAATGCCGCAATAGACATTATGTATACAAAACATAGCATCATCTACATATTACGCTGTACCGTGTATATGTGTACGCGTAGTGTAGCACAGTTAAAAAAGAGGCATACGAGACAATTACATTTGGTATTTCGGGACAGTCTCGCAAAATGCGTATATGGTTGGCCGCCTTACAATACACGAACGGTGCGAGAGAATATAATAATTGTGTTTGAATAAACGATCACGAGTCCAGTAGTACGAAGGCGAAAATAATAGTCCAGAGCGCGCACGGCTGCGGCGGCGAGCGTCCTGCTATAAAGTGTATTTTACTGGCGGGGGCGCGCGCGGCGCGGCTCAGTTGTATATCTTGATGGCCTTTTCGAGGTAGTTAACGCGCGAGCGCTTCGGCGTCTTGTTAATGTGCTCGAGGCCGAGCCACGGCCGCCCCGTCGCGTCTGGAAGCAAGAGATCTTTATTACATTTTAGCGCGAGTTCCGATACCGACCGAAACACTGCTACCCTTGACGATATTCGGACACTGGTAAGCAATTCATAGCTTGAAGATGTATATATATTCATCTTTACCTGTCTATTTTGATAAAAGGTATAATGAATTAAAAGCAGATTGGTATAATGAAATGTTTTTCTAATATATGAGATTATTTTATATTTCAAAATATGGAACACACTTCAATATTGGAAACATTAAATTAAGAAACCATTTTATGTACTTATTTACAACAATTTTAAATCTTAAATAATACACCACTTGATAAAGATGTTGTGTGTTTATATGTTTAAGTAAAACTTTGACCAAAATTTTATGGAAATTAGAATTTTGTAACTCATCCATTCATATCTTCGTTTATTATTTTATAAGTTTTTGTAGGATACGACGTGATCTTGTAATGTATACTCACTTGCATTGCTGTTGGGTCTGAAGTCGAATATATTAATCGTTGCTCCTTCGCTTATGTAGTTAGGTCTGCCATTCGTTACTATAGCGAAATTGTACTGAAACAATTAAATTATTATTTAGCTTTCTTAGGACAGTATAATTTGAAATCCTAGTTGATGAATTTGTACAAACGACGGCCAATTAGGACGCCGTCTAACTATATAGTCATGATGTTAAAATTATAATGTAGCTTAGCTTTTAAAAGAGGAATGACAATTGACAAAGTAAAATAACCTTTTCCCATTCCTTGTCTGGTATGTCGAGCTTGTTCTGAAGACGATCTTTGAGGGCTTGGAAGGGCTCGTGGTGCTTGACACGTGTATAGAACGGGATACCAAACGTCGCGTAGACCTGCTTATAGAAGTGCGCGCACGGTACTAATATCTCGTCCTCCTGAAAAATATCAACAAACAAATTTAGATAAAAACGCCCAATAAGTGCAATATCAATTTACGTAAAAACATTTCTATTTAACAAATTATTATAAAATTTATAACCTGAATACTCAACATTGTTTATGAAATAGTAAAGACAAATTAGTGCTTATTTGAATAGCTTAATTGCCTAAACGAGATTGCTAAACGGTTTCATTGTTTCTTTCCTGTACTGCAACAGTTTGTCTATTTGTATGCGAAAAATTTGAATAAGTAATTCTAATTTTAAAATGTCATTCATACCTGTAGATTGACCTCGTCCCGCGGAACTTCTTCTATTCTGTACATTTTGGGCGTCGATATAGGCACTTGATCCAACGTAAGCTCTGGGTCGGGGCCGGGTAATACTTTATGACATGAAACTTCTACAATCCTTAACCTAGAAAATGGTAAACTTGTTTGTAAATACTCTACTAGTATACCAAGAAAAAATTTAAAAACTTTTTCTACCATAACTTTTATCTGGATTGATTTAAAGTTTTACAATTAGATAGTTTTAACTTTGAATCAAATATGGTCTTACTTTGATCTTTAAACCCGAAAAGCTGGTTTTTCTAAGTAATATAACCAAATAAATATTCAAATAAACAATATTTAATATAGTATAGTAGTAAAACAGCCTGTAAATGTTCCATAGCTGGGAAAAGGCCTCCTATTAAGGAAAAGGTTTCCACCTTTATCCACCACGCTGCTACACTGCCGGTTGGCGGATATACATGTGTCTCAGAATTTCTCCTGACACATATAGATTTCCTCATGATGTTTTCCTTCACTGCCGAGCTCGAGATGAATTTAAACACAAATTTTGACACTTGAAAAATCAGTGGTGCTTTGAAACCGCGATCATCGGCTAAGATCGACGTTTACAAATGATATTTAAAGTAAAACTACCTTCCAGAACCCTCTGGAGACATTTCTACAACTTTAGCTGCCTCTTCTAAAATGTCCGCTACTTTGCCACCTTTGTTAGGATATAAAATTAATTCTTTATCTTCTTTGTAATTTGGACCAACCTGCAATTTCGAACAAATAATATATGTTTTGTATGATAAATAATTTCACAAATATCTTAGGGTTTAGTCATATAATAAATGTGACATTTTATTAATCAACTAAACAAATATAATTGCAATTCATTAATGTAAAACATTAAATTAATCTTAAAGGTTAACTAATTTAAATCTTACCCATAAACATTTAAATTGCTTTTTGTTGTCTAATTCATTAACTTTAATAGATAAAATCTGATAAAACAATTTCTTAGGGCACTTTGGTTTACAGTACACTAGCAAATCCTTAAGTATTCCATCATAAGAGTATCTTAGAGGCAGTCCTGGAGTATCTTTATAGCTGCAACAGTTAAACATGTCATGACATAACAATAATATTTAAAATATTAGGCGAGAATTACACTTATAAGTTTTGCTCTTAGATTTTCAGAAAGATTTATATTCGTTGTTTGACATTGCTTTACATCTTAGAGAATTTACTGTCAGTGCCTTTATTTTTGAAAGCATCATCATCAACATCTTTCGTAAGGTTATCTAGGTAACTGTTACCAGGTTATAGATTTGTTTTATATCAATTATAGCAAAAGCAAAGAGAGAGCAAAACTTACAAATGTAATCGCATAAGGCCTTTAATAATTTAAAAATTTTTTTACTTTTGACATTTAAAGAACTGTATTAAGAATGGATCCACATTTAGTCGTTGCCCAACTGCCCGCGCCATCTGATCGTAGCGCATCTGCATCGACAACTCCATTGTGAATCTGTAAATATAAGTACACTTCATCAGTAATGTTATAAGAAACATATCCAGTTTTCATACAATGAATCTAACATCACTGATAAAATAATAACTATATCATCGACTACCTACAATTGATTGACGTTCAAAGACGTCAACATTATTTAAGAACAAAAAGTCATTTTTCTTATTTTGATTT
The DNA here is from genome assembly GCA_037950945.1 of Hypolimnas misippus. Taxonomy (NCBI): domain Eukaryota; kingdom Metazoa; phylum Arthropoda; class Insecta; order Lepidoptera; family Nymphalidae; genus Hypolimnas; species Hypolimnas misippus. Next base: position 7,101,446 of record JBBEEQ010000029.1, on the reverse strand, counting down.
CAAACACTAGTAAGTTTATCTATTGAGCGTCTCAATAACTTAGAACTTATAAATTTGCCCATTTTTAATTACATTCTGAATATTCACATCCTTCCCAGCATTATGAATCGTTAAATACTATGAAACAGAGAATAATTATTGATAGTGTAATAGGTTACTAATTGACTTTTGTCACAGATTCATTCATCATGAGGTTGAGCGTAGAGTATCAAATTATGAATTTAATAATAAACCGGAAAGTGGTTGAGGATATAATTATATCAATCACCATATCATTATTAACACCGTTAGTTTGTAATCTAGCTCGATAGATAGGCAAAGGGTTTACAAAATGATAGTGTCATCGTTGGGGATACTGTAAAACCGTGCTTTTTTTTAAAGACTAAATTTGAATCAAATATTATTTATTGAGGCCTCTGCTAAAAGCCCTAATGGGTATTTTATCAATACGCAGTGTATTGTATTTGTAGTGTCATTAAAGATGTGTCTATGTTAAAATTTTTCTATGTTAGGTATGAATTTTACAAATATCGATTATACAATTTTTAGTTAGCATTTTTTTTTATCAATAATGAAATTTAAAATTCGATTCAAAGATGGACGTTATTGCAAAAGCTAGTTGCTACGCAGTTTTACACTATCCCCGTCCATATATTACGCGTACTGACCCGGGGTCGTTGGGCACGGTCTTGTCGACGAACTGCACCTCGACCTTGTAGAAGATGTACTTGAAGTAGTCCTGGCACGTGGGCAGCTCCAGCTCCTCGTGGCGGTTGTCGGCGCGTTCGAACACGATGATGTCGCCGTCCATCAGCTCGTCCAATACCTGGCCGCGTGCACACGACTCAACCCGAGCGAGGCCCGCCGCAGGGCGCCCGCTCGGGGCATTCGATACCTATCTGCGGTTCAGCTTACTAGCGGTACAATTTGGTATTTCAAACTAGTTTTCGCGACTTCGTCTGCGTTAATATATCTTTCTTTTTGTATAGCCTATTTCTTTGATACGTGACGGGTTTTGCGTACAAACTTTCATACCTTTTTTCAATTCCTTCAGGTATTAAAAAAGTAACTACGGACGATAGCCAAATTCATCAAAATTTATTTGAAATTTATTTAGGCCTAAAAACAGTTAAAAAATATACAGTCGGAATAGAACGCACTGACAGAGTTACTTTTATATTTTATATAGCATTGGAATGGATATGTATGTAAGTTTGTTTGTACACCTTAATTCTTTAACCAATTACCATTAAATTTTACATACATGTTAACAACACGTTAATAATAAAGTCATTTTGTCAAAGTTTTTACACAGTCGGTCACAAAACCTATGTACATTAACGCGAGTGAACCCTTGAGATAGTTTGAAATGAAGTCAATACAAATAATGTCAAAATTTTGTCAAAACCGCAGATAGATAGGTAATTATAAGTGACCATAAGGCGAGAATTACACTTAGTATAAGTTTTGCTCTCAAAATTTCATAATAATTTACACGAGTTGTTTTTTATTGCTTTACACTTGAAATAATTTACTGTAAGTGCTTTTTTGACAGACTCGTATTTTTTATGAGGCTACCTAAGTAACTGTTACCAGGTTACAGAGTTGTTTCATGTCACTTACGAGAGTAAAACACAAATATAATTCTTACCTTAGATGATATACAAAAGTAATGGTAATATTGTCTTAACATAATGAGACATGCTAACATCTCTCGGACTTTTATGATTGATATTCTTTTATATTTTGTCTTTCAAAAATTAATTTAGTATAACTCAAACATGATTATAGTTGATTTTATTATATTATGATATGGTCAATTAGGGTATGATATATAATTGAGATATGTACTGAATATTGGTCCGATTCTTTTTTGTGATATTAGTCAAATCTAGTGTATATTAATAAATTATTTGTTTGACTGTGAAAATAGGTATTTGAGAGGTAATAAATTGTTTCTACTATGAAGTAGATTCCAAATACCTTAAATCAAAATAATAAGTTGCATTTTAAATAATGAGAGTGTTTTATTTTTGCGCATTAAAACTAAGTTGTGTGATACTGTTTACCTATCAGCCATACCAAAATAGTTAAAATCAGACTATAATGCTATTGAAATCGAATTATGTTAAAACTAGATGTAGTTGAAGTATTTTTTAAATACCATACCTCAGGCATCAGGTTTGGCATGCTAAAATCAGTTAATTCTAACAACAATTAACATTGTAGCCAATTGAAATTTAACGTTATCTATTGATAGATAACGTTGGTATTTATTTGGCACTTTGATACTTAGCCTATGAGCAGTTTCTTAGCATTATCTGCTATAAATAATTACCTTTAATACCAATAATTAACAAATAATACATCTAATATTTTTCGTTTTAAGTAGTAGTAAATTATATAATTATACTTTTTTTTGTACAAATAAAGAAGATCAAATTTATTCCAATAAATCGTTCAATCTCTATTTATATTATAATGTAAATGTGTTCTTATAACTAGTAAAAAGTTTGCCAGAGTAAAACTGATAAATAATACCTTTTCGAGAGGATCATTGTAGTTGTTGATCTTTTCTACGAAGTCGGGCTTGATTTCTTCATAGAGGACGAGAGGCGTGTCAGGTGGGAAGCCTAGTATAGACAAACATACCTTTTGAGACAATCTTGTAATTGTTGTTATACAATAAAACAATACAATCTATCTAAAATTCTACACATATATTCATCAAATGTAATGGTACGCACGAATACTCGCCGAATGTAGGAAATTGGCACGAATATGTGAATAACGAATTCGTATTTGTTAGCTACACGACACAAATACTTGTCGATTCTCCAGATAATACTGGTTCTTTGTTTCTGTTTAATGGTTACAGGGAAATTATATAAACGACATCACCCTGTCGTATTTCTTTACTGATTTCATTGCCCCCAAAACCCCCGGCATACTGAATTTCATGAAAATCGTTGGAGCCGATTCTGAGATGATATATAAGATGTGCTCGTTTAAAGGCGTTAGATATTTACCGGCGCGTTTATTGAGTATAGGAATGAGGTCGGCCGGCTTGCTGGCGATGGGCAGGTAGTGATGGCCGCAGTAGTGAATGCGCTTCTGTTTGGGATCGTAGAACTTGAAGAAGAGGACCACGTCGTTTTCCTTATCGAAGGGCGGCAGAGCACTGAAGCCGGAGTCAGGCGGTAACATTTCCAAGAAAATGTTCCATGGATTCATATTTTCCGATATATCCGCTATAGTCTTGCTTTGATCGTTAACCAGGTCAAGGCATGTCGGTCTACATGTCTAAAAGTTATTAAAATTGTTTAAGAAGAATTAACATTTCATCGGAGCTACTGCAAAACCGCGTAAAAAGCTTTTTCTAAAAAGTCTAAATTTCAACTAATATTAAATTATAATAATTGATAAAATAAAGCTTTATGAGCATTTTCCACCACGCAGTATATTGTATTTGTGGCGTTACCGACGTTATGTCAAAATGTATTTCTGTTAACTTTACAAATATCAATTATATAATTTTAGCTAGCTTGTTTTATCTCAATAATAATGAAAATTAACATTTGATTCAACGATGGACTTGTTGTAAAAGCTAGTTACGCGGTTTTACACTATCTCCGACGATTTACAATAAATTAAAAAACCGTGTGCATTATTGTAATTAAAAAATTATGTAAGTACCATTACTGTTTAAAGATAACATTATTACTTGTGCGATTGTCTTACATTGATATAAAATTACCTGATTAGAGCGAGCGCTGAACGGCCAAGGACGCAAATGTTTCTGCGGATAGCGGAAGTTCTCGGCTAACGTCTCCATGAGCTCCGCCACGGTGGCCTGCTTGCGCACGCGGAACACTCTGTAGTGCGCGCGTTCCGGATCGTACAGGTCGTTACCCTGGTGTCCGTCGAACGCTTCCTCCAGCACAACGTTCACGTTCATGTAGAGGTGCGCCTCGTTGCGCTCCTTGCGACGTATCTGTGGAGTTTTATATGCCGTGTTGCAGGGTCATCAAATTCTGTTCATAAGTAAGCACATCTAATAGAAACACAACTCTATTAAAAAATAATTTAAGCTTCAGATTGTGTTTACATATTCAAAGTAAGTATACATGATATGATGTAATAGTTGATTTAATTCATAAGTACTTTTTCTTATTTTGAAATTTAGAAACATAAAATTTTTAATTTCGATTTCGGGTTAATTTGCCGACCACTTGGAATTCGGTTAATACATACATTTAACAAAAGTAAAGTTCTTCGATCAATGTTCATGCATAGCCAATCGTTAGTATTACATGCTCTCAACATTATAATAAAACTATAAACACAATATTAACCTTGGGAGGGTGAGAGTGACCACGACAGATGCAACTGTCAAAACGTCGGACAAAAACAAAAGGTACACGCATAATATTTATCGCAATTAGATCCGGTATTTAATTTATGAATAATATAAAACACAAGTTAGAACATAGTGAATTAAGTTAGATATTTTACTACGTACAGTTTCAATCCTCTTTTCTTCTGCAAGACGTTCACTGAGCTCTGTCGGTATATCGGCCTGCGTTACTTCTTGTAGAACAGTCTTTAACTGAGAATCTCTGTAATAATAAAGTTAAATATAATATTATACTTACTGATGAATATTATTTATTATAAAAAGAGCATTACCGTTATACATCTAAAATTAGAAGTCAGAACATATTGACATTTCTTTATGTAATGAACACTTTTTAAAAATTTATCTCTTATATAGACTACCTATAGGAAAAGAAAATTTGTATATATTTTATAATAGTAAATTATTTCACTTTTAGATAGCTGATGTTATAAGGAGTAACTTAGGGTACTTTTACTTCAAAAACAAAAAGAAAGCTGTTTACAGAATATTTATTTGTTGAAATATGGTTTGTTAAAGGAAATAAATATGACATAGTCAAAAGCTTATTCTAACATTTTTTTAAAGCTATTGCAAATAAAAAAAAGTCTTAAAAATTGAGTAGGCTTAACTGCTTAGAGAAGTTAATCTTGGTCACCCAACACTATAGATATTTTACATCAAAAAGAAATAGGGTTTGGAGCAAGAATTTAAAACTCATAAATATATCATTCGCGAACGACGTCGCGGGAAGTAGCTATTTCACCAATGAGACTCACCGTATGTACACCAGCATGTACGCGTTGGTGCAGTGGCGGACGGTGAGCGCCATGTCCTCGTCGTGGCCGCCGTAGTTGTACTCGATGGCCTCCTGCTTCGTGCAGCGCGACACCACGTCGTCGTCGAACTTGCACCACTGTACACGAATTAAATGTTCTCTTATATACCAACCAAAAAATATGAATTTCATGTGGAATTTTTGTATGCATATTCACCGAAATTTGGTTTAAAAAATCAAAATAACTGGAAAAGGTATATCATCTAATTTACGTATTTACTTTTGTTTAGTCAAATTATTAGTGAAAGAATGTAGTCGTCAACAATGCTATGCTATATTTGGATACTTATAAGCAATACTATGTCAAGGCTCACAGACATCTTTTAGAGAAAAGGGCTAATCTAAAGATGTTAACATCTTTAAATTAGCCCTAATTTTAGTAAATACCTAATTTTAATCAATTTATTTTATATTTTTGTAAAAGGCTAAATAATTAAAAACAAATTGGTATAATAAAAATAATAATCTAATAACAAGTATTTAAAATATATGGGTTTATTTTATAAATTGCAAAATATGCAATACTTTTATCGATTCTTATTTACCTTTGATAAAATGATTTTTTTAATAATGTTAAATAGGTTACGTATTATTAAAATACATTAATATCTCCGAATTTGACTTTTTTGATTTGACACGTTATTGCTTATCAGCATCAATTTACAGTAGTTTATTATCTAGGACAAGATCTCGCCGCGATACCTTCCCGTCGCCCTTCGGGTTGATGAAGACGACGTAGTGCCCGCCGTGGTTGTCGCCCGAGTGCACGAGCACCGCGTGCAGCGTGTAGTCGGCCGGCGTCTCCGGCTTCTCCTGCAGGTACGCGTCCAGGTTGATGTGCTCGTAGAACTCGAACCTGGGGACGGGGCGGTAGCGTATTTACACATTTGCTGGAGGCGGGGTGGTGAGTACTTTTTTTTTTAAATATCAGACGAAGGTGGCAGGCAGACAACTAAATAATATATAAATTTATTTAAAATTTAAATTTATGTACTGATCGAGTAATTTAAACTCGCTAGAGTCTATTTTCATGTCTGTGGCTACGATTATGTAACTCACATAATATGCGAACATTTAATATTAGTGTAGAAACTTAGCGCATTCGCAAACATAAGTATTTATCTAAGGAAGCCCCACCTCTTTCGTACGTATGTAGCATTTATTGTATATATCTATCTCGTCCGCGCTGCACTAGTTCTACCTAGACTCAGCGGAAGGCGAGTGTCGTACCTGTCGTTGAATTTGACGGAACTGTCGGTGATGGGGTCGTACTGGAAGCGCATGAGGTGCAGGTGCAGCACGGGCGGGAACGACGCGAAGATAACGCCCTTCTCCGCCTCCTGCAGCCCGTGCTCGCCCGCGTCGTACTTGTTCTCGCCGTCCAGCGTCTCCGTGCTGATGTAGTCCTTGAACGACTCGTCGACTGCGAACGATCACGGTACATATACGATTCCGTCTCTACTATTAACAAGTGATTACCTAGTAGAGATGAATTTTTTTTCAAAATCATAGATTATAAACTTAAGAATTATATGGAACTAGACTAGACATATAGCAGTTTAGCTAACTAATTTAAGAGAAATTAGTAATTCAGTCACTTTAATAATTAAGCATGCTATGTCATTTCTGTAACAGAAGAGATTTATCTATGTGAAGATTCAGATAGAAATGTCTTTACACTACAAGGTATTCATACTCACTGTTCTTCTTTCCCTTTATATTAAGCTGTATATCATAGAAGGTTTCAACTCTTGTACTAGACACATTAACATTTTTGCACTTGATATATGAAGTCATTTTGCCTTCGAATAGACGGGGCACTGTGCCTTCAACACAAGTACCTTTCATCTTACTTTCAAGCTTATCTAAGAGAACCTGATAAAATCATAATTAGAGTTAATAACATATTATATTCTTTGTTACATACTTTAAATAATTTGGTATGCAATTTTGATAATGTCTCACCCGTAAAAATTCCTGTACATCATGTTGCATAAAGGAATCTAGTGTCTCCCACCCAAAACTCTTTGTAAGTTTCTTTGTGCCAACAGGTTTATCAGAAAACTGTAACTCGTAGAACACTCTTTGAAGAGCTAAAGCGACTGATCTGAAAGGTAAAACATATATATAAATATTTAACATATATTTTCTTGTAAGAATATAAATAATAGTTACACAAATTAAAAATATAGAAATAAAACAATTTCGAAATTGAAGTTTTAAACAAATGTTATAATATTAATGGCACATCATATATACCTAGTGCTATCATCTGATTCTGTAGGCATTTTGTAGACAGCCTTTCTTAACTGGTTTGTAAAGTACAGTGTTTGTAACAAGGAATTCATATAACAAGTTGCACCTTGGTTTTTCAAACCTGAAAAATTAATAATATATATATACATTTTTCAATTAAATAATATTTATTAATGCCTACAACATTACAATACTATACATTTATTGTTTTAATCCATTACTGAATGTTAATTGTAGATTAGTAGTTAAATAAATATTAAGCAAGTATCTATTTTAAAATGTGACATCTATGACATCACAATTCTATACCACTTGCTAATAATGTATTCTATTATTTATGACAAAATAAAAGGTAAAATCAAGTATTTTACTTAAGCAAAATAAAGAAGCAGGTATAATATTTACACACAGTCATGAATACTGTCATTAAAATGACTACTTACCAACGTAACCAGTGTGCTTCTTGGAATCCCATGAGACTCCATGGGGTGCCTCGGCAGTGACATGAACTTCTAAAGTAATTGTATCATCCTTGATGTAGCCTTTTTCAGGGTCTAACACATCATTCCATGACATAAAGTGAGAGAAACCCCAATCATTTTCCTTACTGTAAAAATATGTACATATAAGTAAATGCTTCAAATAAGCTTACAACAAATGTAATAGTTTGTTTACAGACCTATAAAACAAATGCTGAATTTTTCTATAAAACGGTTCAGTTTCTGGTTTATGGGAGATAAGTCTCAACTCAGCCATGGCATAGCAAGACCAGCTGGACGACTCACTTTCTCCATTGCACTGTAAGAAGAAACCTAGAGACTTCTGTTGTTGGCGGTCAGGGGAAGGTGCTTGTCGTGGCATCACCATGATCTTCCAAGGCAGGTTTCGAACATAACATGGGGGCGATAATACAGAGTCCTTAAGGTTTCTGAAGTTGGAAACTGTGTATCGGAAAGTGGCTTCGGATCTTGCTTCATCATCCTCCATCTCAGCATCTAAACAAGCCAGCTGTAATATGATAAAGAAATTGATCATAAAAAAAACATTTAACAATCTTTTCTTATTTAAAAATAGCTATTATTTTTAATGTACAGATAAGCCTTTACTTTTTAAAATTATTTTATTTAAACAAATTCTGTCTCAGTTTATATTAGATTACATTGTTCCAAGGCATTTTAATTTTAACAAAGGCTAATTATGATACTAAAATTTCAGCAATCAAGTATTATATTCAATTGCAGATATTATTAGGCTTACAGGCATATCAGATGATGAAGTTTCCTGGTTCTTCATAACATCACTCATCACCACACCTCCATTGGGCCCTTTTATAAATTCTTCCATCCAAATCTTATCTTCGACAGCGTCCACAGTTTCAACTGAAACAATTTTACTCTCCATTCATTTATTGTTTAAAATCTAGTTATTCTTAAGAATAATAAAAATGGAGAAAAGAGTCCCTATTTTTTCATAGGTGAATAATGCAATGCATCTATTGTTTCAATGACAATAATTTTGAAATTTTTTAGACAAATTGACAACTACTGTCAAAATCTCGTTTTTTTTTTAACATAACTGGCACTTTTCTTTAAACATAAGTATGTTTCATATAAAGTCTTTAATATTGATTTAAAACAATTAAAATTTCTAAAATATGAGATTGGGACCTGAAATTCAAAAATAAATGTAAATATAAGTTTAATTTAATTCTTCAAATATTTTATTATAGTTTATTATAAAACAGTAACAAGTACTTGTCTTTTAGGTTACATTTTATTATGAAATAAAAGATGATAGTAAAAGAATGAAAATTGTGCAAAATTTGACAAACAAATACCATGCATTATTTCTAAATCACTTTTTTTTTATTATTACTAATGTTTTTTTATTATCCACATCTCATAAATATCATAAGAATTTCTTAAATAAAGATCATAGATTCAAATTGTTGATGTAAACAAAGGAGATACAACATAAACATGTGACATAATTATGATAGTATTTTCTTATCAACAATTTTTTGTTATAATGTATCTTGAGGTTTTTTCAAATATATTGACAGTATGTGTACATTTCTAACATATTTATTTTAATTTGTGTTTAAAACAGGTACATCAGAATCTAGGTAAAAGTAAATTTATTTTAAAAACACTTTTAAATTTATTTTATAACCTACAATTAATTGTTTTACATAATAATTCCGGAAAATAATGAAAATTCCACCACTTTGTATTCATATTTACTGAAGCATACTCTAACTGGTTTGATGATGTTGAAACCAGTTATAAGTATTGTGAATTTGTTTGGCAAAATATGTTTAACAAAACATTTACAATAATAGTGAAAATCTAGTTTTCAGTTTCATTTAAAAAGCATATATAGGAAACAATGTTTATTTTTGCTACTTTTTTACCTTAATATCCATATTATTTGTGCTATGTAGTCAGCCTATATAATGTATGACACATTACACACACTTTAAATTAATTTTAAAATAGTTACTTATATTTAATATTTTTATCACACATTGTCCAAATTGTATACAAGTTATAACAGAACAACAAAGCATTCTAAATTTAGAATTGAACAACTTGCACTTTTTGGACAAAGAAGCAATTTTGATTTGTTCAAAAGGAGGACAGCCTTTTACATGCAAAAAACTTACATAATTATCTAATATTCAAAAAGAGAAATTAACCAATGCAAAACACAAAGAAATACTTACATGATAATTAAAAAATCGAGGTTAAATGTGAAAATAACAAAATTAGCAATAATGAAGTACAGCAAAGAAGTGAATTACTTGATGTCACTATGTCATAACAAATAAGCCAATTAAGAACAGTTTCATGTCAAAGAATAGTACATTATAGTTGAAGTGTGGCATTTGAAGGTTGGAAATTGTTGAAATGATACAACTATTCGATTTTCGGTAAACGCGAGTATACGACTTACCTTCTTGCGTTTCCATTTCCTCAACTTGGTTCACATTAGGGTCGTGCTGCTGCCTGTCAGGTGCAGGCGTGTGATTCATGTTAGCCGGGCGCGCCACCGGGGACTGTCGCCCACAACTTTTTGAGATTTCCTAAATCAATTGCTCACTTTAGCAAACCATTACTTGCACTAATCATATATCCGTCTATTGCACTTTACCTACCTTTAACGCCAGGGGATTATTCCCTTTGGGTTTACTAAATATTCGCTGAACGAATTTTAACGGACCTCTCTCATCGACTCGAACACCCTGCGCACCCGGACTTTTATTTTTCTTAGAAGATAAGATGTTAATTTTCAAAGAGTGTTTACTAGCGGCGCGGCCGATGTCTGCAAATTTCAACACAAGAGCTCGACAGCAGTGAACGCTAATAGCACATTCCTAATCTTACAATCATTGCCAGAATTACGTTATCAACGTTATATTGCGGCGAAGTACAAAATCTCACTGTCGTTTCCGACTTATTATATATTTTCGCAAAAATAAACAAAATGGTGGATGTCTAATTTAATTTCTGGCTTCAAATGTGTGGCCCGGTTTGATCGACGAATGCACCATTTTATCATTCTCTCACATTCACTGTAGTGATGTACAAATCAAAGTGTTGTTTTTTTAAAACCGATTTTGTTATTCCGAATTTGTGATTTATATATGTAAAACTTAATATAACGATTCTTTATATATTTCTTATTTATTGCCTGTTTTCTTAAATACTGCTCAATATTAATAAATGAAAAACAGTAGGCATTAAATTTAAGACTAAAATTACAATAATTATTGCTCATTCTCTATTGTCTATGTAAAAGCTAATGGATTTTGGCAACCAAAACGTCGATCACTTTGGACAACGTAACTCAGCAACCAATTGACAAGCTACTTTAAATAGTATTAATGTAATATTTCTATAGCTTTAAAATATCACCGGACTGAAATAGATTGATAATATGTTTTAAAATAATTTTGAAAAACAAAAAAATGCTACTCTTTTACTCCTCACTTCACATCCATCCCCATCGCAGTGACTTGTTGGCGACATGGGTAAGATCACATCAAGCGATAAGATTCCTTTTCCACATGATCATGAAAGTTAGATCCATGTATCTTCTTAATAATTATTACTTATTAATAACGAATCCCCGAATCCATTTTTAAAAATTTGTATTTTTATAACAATATATTATTAAATGAAAATTTTGATTACAATTAATTGAACAAGAAAAGTAGGACACTAAAACCCAACTACGACAAAAAACTAAAGAAATAACACAATTATCAAATGATTACGGACAAAGTCATAAGAAAAAGTTTGTAATGTATATATTGTTAAAGTGTACAAGTAATGCTCTTTACAATGATTGACATCATTGGAAAACATGTTATATTTCATCCTCATTATTTTACAGTGCAAAATTAGATAAAGTGACACGTGATAGGTATATATAGCCGATACCCAACAGACGCCAAGTCGATTCTAACGATATGTTATTAGTTCATTTTTCATAAGTAGATTAGGCTTAGACCAAATTCTTAATGGTCTAAGAGTTTAGGTGCATATATACATATATTATATTCATAGCCTGTCGAAACTTCGACTTTTATCATATTGTTTATTAGGTTTTCAGGAAACAATTAAAATTTCTTTGAATTTTCGCTCTAAAAAAAGTTAAGTTTTTCGTTGATTAAATGCGTTATTTATTTAACTTTAAGATTATTTAAACTAAAGATTAAATAGTTTTATGGGGATTACTACAATGTTTACTTCATATTTTGGTAGGCTATACCAATATTATAAAGCGTAAGTATTTGTTTGTTTTTTTGAATACGCTAATCTCGGGAACTACTGGTTCGAATTGAAAAATTCTTTTTATGTTAGATAATTTATTTATTGAGCAAGTTTATTTTAAATCATAAATACATACATACATAAATTAGTTATTCCAACAAAAAAGCATTCAATAGTCATTACATTTAAAACTATAATTGCATCAACAAATGTTCCCATTTATTATCACGCCTGTGATGGTGTTTTTTATAATAGTTTTCTTATATAAGGAATTCGCAATGCGTGACTTATATTTTCTAATAGGGAAACTTTCAATATCTAAATAATAAACCCGCAACTCTATGACTATGTCGTTTCATCATTTAGTTTTCTGATTATTCCAAGGATATTTTTATAATGTAAGTAATTAAATTAGTGTTTTTGAGTAGTTTTAAGTAGACAAACACAATTTTAAGCACACAACTTCATATTGTGATAGATAAACTCATTTAAATGAAAAGAAAATAATTTTTACTGCTAGATAAATCAACCAAATCATTGACCAAAATTAATTTGTCGTTAATCATATATCTCAAATTGTAATTATTTCTGATCTTTTTTAATAAAGCGAATAAGTGGTAAGCACTTTTATGTGGGATTTCGAAGTAATTTAGTTGCAGAGACCTAAATTTCTACTTTTCTTTGGAATTTTTAAAAAAAATTTAAAACATCAATATTTGCTTCCACTCTGTTACATTTTTAGTCTGTTACGAGTTCACATCCGTTTGGATACACTTAATGGCGGCCTGTGTCACGTAATATTGTATACACTTTTGTAATCTGTGCATTAAAAGCTGACAATATGACATCGCGTCAACGACAAAGGTTTATGTAGATTCTTGTGTTTTCCACTAACCAAAGAGTTGAATTGAATTGAATTCTTGTGCCTTGTCACTATTCTCAAATTTGACACATTGCCGGTTTTTGTTTCCTTCTTATTTAAATTATAGTCGAATTTAAATATTATGTTTTTAACCATTTTTATTCACTTTAAATATAAAATAAATATATAAATAATGAATTCAGTACAATTGAATTTTAAAAAATACATAGTACATAATTGAGTCAAAACAGAAAAATTCTAAGGAACAGTGTTTGTTGAAATCAAAATTGAAAAAACCAATCCTTTGTGTTTAGCAAAAGTATAAACTCTGTAACATGTTTCCTACAAATCATAAAACGATATTTGTATTAGACCATACACCGTATTTTGGGATATCATCCGACAATCCAATCGACTTTGATGTTTCCAAAAGCCGAGGTCCTGGATATGTCCCGTTACCGCCAGTTTGTAAATCCTTATGGACTTGTAGTGTTGAAGCTGCTGTAGAATATTGTCGTATTGTTTGGGATTTGTTTCCTGAAGGAAAACTGGTAATAAAATACATATGGGTTGTTATTTACTACTTTATAGAATAACTTATAGAATAACCCGCACAATATACAGACGTCGAATGCAATTAGCTAAATAAGCTGTTCAATAAACAGCCTAGCCTAGAGACTACGCTATTTGCCTGCAACATACACATAATCAAGTTCAAACTTTATCAAGGTTTAGTTTTACTGTAGCACTTGTAATTGTGATTTGATGATTGCACCCAATAGATGACCTTATACTCCTGACAATACTGAAATATATACTGTACAGCATTTACATATGTATAAAATATGAGTTATTTTTTAAATAACATTATTTGTGGTGTTTTAGGTGAGATTTGTTGTAAGTGACTCCTCTGCACATATTTTGAATACTTGGGCTGTAACGCAACAAAACTTAACTCACGTAAGTATGCAAATAAGATAAATATTAACTTTTATATAAAGCTACTTGTGCCTTATGATCACCGTAACCATTGGTAGTAGTTCATAATTTGCTATCCAATCCCAAATCCATTTTATAAAAATAATATTTACTTTTAAACAATACCAGTAGGTTTAATACTAGGAACATCAAATTTTTGCACATTAATCATTGCCAAACCTTAATTACCATAACAACAATGTGAAAATGTTTGTGAAAATTAATTCCCTAAGATATACATACATCTTACCTTTAGTAAGTTAAGTTTATTTCTTTATGTTGTAACATATTAGATTTTGTCTTAGATTTTAAATGGATTATGTCTCGTGGGTCCTGTGCGTCGAGGAGCTGGTGGTGATGTTGTTGGACTGTGTGCGGCAATTGAAGCTCTAGCCGAACCATCCCCAACACAAGCTGCACGCCCACCCCCCGAAAGACATTTTCAGAATCGGTAATTTATAATTATGTCTTTTCAAAGTAAATTTATAATAAATTATAGGTTTGTATAAGATTGATGTTAGTGTAGTAAAGTTTATTTTTTAACTTTTCTTAGAATAATAACTTAATAGTGTGTCCATTCATTAATAAATATACTTCTTATTAGCTTTCTCTTGCGGTTTCACTCGCGTTTATGGATACTTCTTCACTCCTTTAAGTCGTAGCGTGATGTAATATAGCCTATATCCTTCCTCAATAAAAAACTATTTAACACAATAAGAATTTTATAATTTGAATCAGTAGTTCCTGTGATTAGGGCGTCCAAACAGCTCTTCAGCTTTATTTTTTTATATTTTTTTTTATATTTGAATAAATAAATTAATGTTACATTTTTATATACTAATCTGAAGTTTATGACATTTGTAGAGGCCGAATTATATGTATAACAAGTGCAAGGGATGATGATTCAATAAGAAGTCTAGCAGAGATCGCTCTCAACACATTGGTACAACAAAATAAAAAGGCTGCAACACCACAACCACCTACCACAACAGACGCGTCAACAAGTGCACAGTATGTAACTGCTACCTTGTGGACTAATAAAAATTATATTTACTTTAAAAAATATGTAAAATAAAAAAAAATCAAAGTTCTTGGAAAAAATTTAGACTGTCAAAAATTATGTATGTGCAACATAAAATGCCCTATGAGAATTAAGTTTTTGTCTTAAAGAAGCTTCAAGATATAATTTATATTTTTGCAGAAATCTCGTTGTTCACTATTGCCACTTAGTAATAATTAATGTTACCCCGGAGAAAGCAGACACAAGGGTCAATAATCAACAAGTCACTGAGGTAAGCATTTACGAAAACTAACTTTCGTTTTAATCTATGTATATTGAATTACACACAAATGTTAAACTGCTGTCATTAAAAAAATATAGTTTCAGAATTTATGTGGACATTTATTATAAACAAAATTTGTTTTAAATCAATTTATTTCATAAAATCTTTACCCATATTCAACTTTGACAAGCTCGTCAATTGTCTTGTTGGGCCTAAAAGCTCTTGCTTGTCATAATTAGTAGCTGGTTGGTCTAACAGAGTCAAGGTGGTCAGTAATCTAGTTGACAAAATCCATGAGTGTATCATATGTAAATTTATTTAAAACTAGCGGCCACTCGCGGTTTCATTCGCGCTTAACATAGGCCTTTATACACACTTCTAACCCCCATTTTTATTGTTACGTTCTAAAAGAATTCTCATGCAAAATTTAAAACTCTTAGCACTTGTAGTTTTTGAAATTTCGTGATGAGTGAGTGAGTGACCTTTCGCTTATTTCGCTTTCGCAATAAAAGCTACCTTTTATATACCTATGTCCTTTCTCAGAGTCTAAAGATTGTCTGTGCCAAATATCATCAAAATCGGTCGAGAGATTTAGCGGGAAAGCGTAACAGACAGACAGACAGAGTTACTTTCGGATTTATAATATTAGTAGGGACTCATACTTTAATAGTTTTGTTAATTTTTTTTTCATACAATTTTAGATGGGAGGTGGTCTAATGGGCGTAGAAGTTATAGTTTGTCGTGCAAGTGCCTTAGCGAATTTGTTAGGACGACTGGTGCTTCCTCACTACAGGCTGGCTATAACAACTGTTACAGGCATCCCTATGAAGGTAAGTTTATAATTAATACTTATGACTTACTGTATTACATTTTTCTTTCTAATTTAATTACATATTTCATTTCAAGTTCAATAATGTAACACTAAGAGTGACTTCCTTAATATCTACTTGTATATAATAATGATTTCTTTAATTATTCGTTTTCATGAGTAAACATAAATTCTATTAAGATCAATGACTACATATTCCTTTTACATAATTTAATAAGTATTTAAATTATTGTGATTTAAAAACCAAATAAACTAAGTTTGATGAAAATTCCGTAGCGAATATAAAATTTTTCAAATCAGTTAGTCCATGATATTTCTTTCATCGTGTACGATCTAACAAACATAAAAAAAAAATCATTACTGAACATTCTCCCTTTTTTGATGTTGACAAAATAAAAGGTATTTTAAATAAACATTTGTAGATTGGCGTAAAGTATTGGCGTAAAGTATAAGTATATAAGTATAAGTAAGATATCGTTTCATTTGGACACTCAGAGAGCCGGAAGCCTATACCAATTCTTCGTTAATTTCCTTACATCCTGTTTTCTGTCATTCCCTTTTCATCTGCGATGGCGATGAACACTTATAATCAAGTGTTCCGCCTTCTCCATTGCCAGCTAATTAAAAAAATATATTATTCTAGGAAGAGCAAAATGCAAGTTCTAGTGCCAATTACGATGTAGAAATCATTCACTCTGCAGAGGCTCACGCAGGGTTGAGGGCGACGCAGACAGCACAGGAAGCAACTGAATCTGTATGTATTTCAGCTTCTGTTTTATTCTGCCAATATTTATAATCATTTTAAAAACTATATCATATATATAAATAAGATTTCAATTGTTTATTTGTTGTATTTTCGCTTCTTTATGACGAAAAATAAACCAACAACTGCTAACGCGTCGACAATCGAAGTCATTGCTCAATGAATGGACTATTGTACAGTTTTCTAGCAACGGGTGTGGGCTCTACGAAAACTGCAGTTTAATCTGTACCGCTGAATCGTAACGTGTGTAACAGTCCCAAGGACGTGAGTTCCGATCTGAGGCCATTCGTAAAGACTTATTGTAACGCGTGTAGCAGGTTTAAGAACGTGAGTCTGGATCTGAGTCCAATCATAACAGGTGTAGCACGCCTAAGGACGCCAGTCTGGACGGTATTGTGATCGCGGCTGTGCGTGCTGTGCAGGTGGTGCTGCGCTGGTGGACGCCGCGCGGCGCGGAGGGCGGCGCGGGCGGCTGCAACGGTCCTCTGTGGCGCGTGACGCCGGCGGACGTGGCGTCGCGGCCCTCCGCCTGCCTCGTCAACTTCCTGCTCAACGGCCGCTCCGTCACACTCGAGGTGCCCAGGTGAAGCTCGTGCAATGTGAACGTTATGTCTTAACTGGTATACCTCGATTCATGGAAGTATAAGTTCTGAACTAAGCGCATTCAACAATGTTTTAGAAACATGAATTTGACACAGATAAAACTGTCCTGATACCTAATTTTTTGTTCTGTGTAGCGTAATGCGCATAGATTATACTTAGTTGAATGTAATTATGTAATGTAACTGTTTTCATTCAAAGGAAAGGCGGCGGCAGGTCGGCGTCACACGTGCTGGCGGCGCAGGGCGGCGAGCTGTGGATCGGCGCGCTGGGCGGCCGCACGCCCTACGACGACCCGCCCGCGCTCTCCGAGGGCGCCGGCGGCCGCGTTACCGACTACCGGTGAGGACAGGTCGGCAGCTGTGGGTCGGCGCGCTGGGCGGCCGCACGCCCTACGACGACCCGCCCGCGCTCTCCGAGGGCGCCGGCGGCCGCGTTACCGACTACCGGTGAGGACAGGTCGGCAGCTGTGGGTCGGCGCGCTGGGCGGCCGCACGCCCTACGACGACCCGCCCGCGCTCTCCGAGGGCGCCGGCGGCCGCGTTACCGACTACCGGTGAGGACAGGTCGGCAGCTGTGGGTCGGCGCGCTGGGCGGCCGCACGCCCTACGACGACCCGCCCGCGCTCTCCGAGGGCGCCGGCGGCCGCGTTACCGACTACCGGTGAGGACAGGTCGGCAGCTGTGGGTCGGCGCGCTGGGCGGCCGCACGCCCTACGACGACCCGCCCGCGCTCTCCGAGGGCGCCGGCGGCCGCGTTACCGACTACCGGTGAGGACAGGTCGGCAGCTGTGGGTCGGCGCGCTGGGCGGCCGCACGCCCTACGACGACCCGCCCGCGCTCTCCGAGGGCGCCGGCGGCCGCGTTAGCGACTACCGGTGAGGACAGGTCGGCAGCTGTGGGTCGGCGCGCTGGGCGGCCGCACGCCCTACGACGACCCGCCCGCGCTCTCCGAGGGCGCCGGCGGCCGCGTTACCGACTACCGGTGAGGACAGGTCGGCAGCTGTGGGTCGGCGCGCTGGGCGGCCGCACGCCCTACGACGACCCGCCCGCGCTCTCCGAGGGCGCCGGCGGCCGCGTTACCGACTACCGGTGAGGACAGGTCGGCAGCTGTGGGTCGGCGCGCTGGGCGGCCGCACGCCCTACGACGACCCGCCCGCGCTCTCCGAGGGCGCCGGCGGCCGCGTTACCGACTACCGGTGAGGACAGGTCGGCAGCTGTGGGTCGGCGCGCTGGGCGGCCGCACGCCCTACGACGACCCGCCCGCGCTCTCCGAGGGCGCCGGCGGCCGCGTTACCGACTACCGGTGAGGACAGGTCGGCAGCTGTGGGTCGGCGCGCTGGGCGGCCGCACGCCCTACGACGACCCGCCCGCGCTCTCCGAGGGCGCCGGCGGCCGCGTTACCGACTACCGGTGAGGACAGGTCGGCAGCTGTGGGTCGGCGCGCTGGGCGGCCGCACGCCCTACGACGACCCGCCCGCGCTCTCCGAGGGCGCCGGCGGCCGCGTTACCGACTACCGGTGAGGACAGGTCGGCAGCTGTGGGTCGGCGCGCTGGGCGGCCGCACGCCCTACGACGACCCGCCCGCGCTCTCCGAGGGCGCCGGCGGCCGCGTTACCGACTACCGGTGAGGACAGGTCGGCAGCTGTGGGTCGGCGCGCTGGGCGGCCGCACGCCCTACGACGACCCGCCCGCGCTCTCCGAGGGCGCCGGCGGCCGCGTTACCGACTACCGGTGAGGACAGGTCGGCAGCTGTGGGTCGGCGCGCTGGGCGGCCGCACGCCCTACGACGACCCGCCCGCGCTCTCCGAGGGCGCCGGCGGCCGCGTTACCGACTACCGGTGAGGACAGGTCGGCAGCTGTGGGTCGGCGCGCTGGGCGGCCGCACGCCCTACGACGACCCGCCCGCGCTCTCCGAGGGCGCCGGCGGCCGCGTTACCGACTACCGGTGAGGACAGGTCGGCAGCTGTGGGTCGGCGCGCTGGGCGGCCGCACGCCCTACGACGACCCGCCCGCGCTCTCCGAGGGCGCCGGCGGCCGCGTTACCGACTACCGGTGAGGACAGGTCGGCAGCTGTGGGTCGGCGCGCTGGGCGGCCGCACGCCCTACGACGACCCGCCCGCGCTCTCCGAGGGCGCCGGCGGCCGCGTTACCGACTACCGGTGAGGACAGGTCGGCAGCTGTGGGTCGGCGCGCTGGGCGGCCGCACGCCCTACGACGACCCGCCCGCGCTCTCCGAGGGCGCCGGCGGCCGCGTTACCGACTACCGGTGAGGACAGGTCGGCAGCTGTGGGTCGGCGCGCTGGGCGGCCGCACGCCCTACGACGACCCGCCCGCGCTCTCCGAGGGCGCCGGCGGCCGCGTTACCGACTACCGGTGAGGACAGGTCGGCAGCTGTGGGTCGGCGCGCTGGGCGGCCGCACGCCCTACGACGACCCGCCCGCGCTCTCCGAGGGCGCCGGCGGCCGCGTTACCGACTACCGGTGAGGACAGGTCGGCAGCTGTGGGTCGGCGCGCTGGGCGGCCGCACGCCCTACGACGACCCGCCCGCGCTCTCCGAGGGCGCCGGCGGCCGCGTTACCGACTACCGGTGAGGACAGGTCGGCAGCTGTGGGTCGGCGCGCTGGGCGGCCGCACGCCCTACGACGACCCGCCCGCGCTCTCCGAGGGCGCCGGCGGCCGCGTTACCGACTACCGGTGAGGACAGGTCGGCAGCTGTGGGTCGGCGCGCTGGGCGGCCGCACGCCCTACGACGACCCGGCCGCGCTCTCCGAGGGCGCCGGCGGCCGCGTTACCGACTACCGGTGAGGACAGGTCGGCAGCTGTGGGTCGGCGCGCTGGGCGGCCGCACGCCCTACGACGACCCGCCCGCGCTCTCCGAGGGCGCCGGCGGCCGCGTTACCGACTACCGGTGAGGACAGGTCGGCAGCTGTGGGTCGGCGCGCTGGGCGGCCGCACGCCCTACGACGACCCGCCCGCTCTCTCCGAGAGCGCCAGCGGCCGCGTCACTGACTACCGGTAAGGACGTAGGTAGGCGAGCTTTGGATACGTTAAACGCTCTACGTCGTAGGGTTTAAGTAAATTGCTTATGACCATCTGCATCACCTTCCTAGAGAGGACTTGTTGTAATAAAAAGGAACAAGGAGAAAGCGAAGGCAGAGAAATGTAAGGTAGTGTAACTCTTATATCGCCTCGGTTTCGTAATTCTATCCGTATGAACTGCGGCTATTCTTTTTTATTCTCTATGTCATAAGAACAGTGTAGTTGTAAAAGATAGTAGTTAACTAATAGAGCCTCTATTTCGTCACTTCGTTATTCACTCTCGTTACTTTGAATCCTCGGTAATTTAAAATATTTGAGTCCTGGTCTCTTGCTTCCAAACTACTTATCAAAAATAGATAAATGAGGTATTGTAAGAAGCGTTTTGATCGTCCGCTGGTTATAAGCTAAATGATTTGTCACTAAATCTACTTCCCTCTAGTGGGCAAATATTACACTATTAAAAAAATTACATTAGTATAACGTGTTGGGTATCATTGGATAGGGTATTACTTGTACATTTAAAAATACACATTACTATTATTTAATATTTGCTTGTGACTTTGTATTTATTTGATAATTCTGATATCTATCGATTTTAGTCGTAGTTGGGTTTTAGTTAACTCTTTCTTGTCAGGATTAAAGAGTTCGGCGCCCTGATGCAGCAGAACAAGCTGAACCCGCAGCGCGGCGCCGGCGCCAACGCCCGCTCGCGCGCGCGCCTGCAGCGCCACACCACGTACTGGCCGCTCACGATATCGTCCACGCTCATCTTCAACTTGGGATCCGTGAGTTTTTATTATAATGTTTTAGGGTTCCGTCCGAACGTCCTTAGTATATAACTTATATATAGTACATTGAAAGAGTGGTAATGACAATGTTTTAAATAATTTCTAAATAACTGAGATTAGTGTTTAAAATAATACAATCTTACTGCGTAATGCCTAGATAAAAACTACTAATCTTTTTACATGTTTTCTTTTAATATTTTAAAAGAACACGTTGTTAATCTCGTACGATGGTACCCTTTATGTGCAAGTTTGACTGACACTTCACTGATTTTTTTACCCGACTGCGACGAGACCCATAATGAGGGTTGTGTTTGATGATTGATATTTCTAAAAATCTTCAACAATTGACTTGTGGTACAACTCGAACGTAGTTTAAGTCTATTTCAATTTTAAATTTAAAAATATTAATTTTCAGCGGTTTAAATAATTTTAATCAATGATATTTCATTTCTTAACTAATTTTTATATATGTCGGATAAACACCATTCTCATCGACATCAACAGTAATTAGCAAAGTTCCAGTGGGCGTCATGAGGGTTAAATGCGAGCACAAAACAACGTATTACTATTTCACACAATTTTATTATAGTTTTACAATGTTGAGGAGGTCACTTTTGAATAGAAAGACAAAATAATTATTTCACGATTAATAATTTAGAATATGAATTGTAACTATTTAATAACTAATCTCACAACACCAATATCACCACCACAACTGTCTTAAATCAATACAATAATTTATCCACCTCGATCTACAACTATTCTCATATTCCCGCGCTTCGCCATTGTTGTCAAGATGGCGCCTCGACCCCGCTCGAGTCTTACGCTCTGCTCTGATTGGTCAATGCAATCCACAGAATAAAGAACATTTAATTCAAATTTAAAAAGAATTTACACGCAAACAAAATTAAATAAATTTAACATTATTTTTAACAAATTGTATTTTAGTAAATAATTAATAACTCGTGATATAATTAAAAGAACTAACAACTTGACGTCTTCCTCCGACATATATATAATTTGAATTTTTAAAAAATCATGGAATTATGAATTAACTAACATTATAAAAACTAAGAACTGAAAACCTCTTCCTTTTTTGAAGTCGGTTGGAATTTTTTTAAATGTATCATTTCATTTTAAGGTGATGGAGCCGTTGACGCGATTAGTGGTGCAGGAATCGCTCACAGAAGACGAAGTGGACTCATGTCGAGGTGTTCTGTTGTCCCTCCTCGGAATGGAATCACGTCACGAGTTCCCGTCCGCTCAACTACCTTCTAACTTACGGTTGGTAAAATATTTTTTTTTTTAATTAATCGATAAAACAAGGTTTTTAAAGTTTTATTTCTGATCTATAATATAGTATGATAAATTAATCGTTAGTGTTTCTAATTCAACATTGTAACAATATCATAATTGTTAAGTTTAACTATACTGTAGCGCCCGTCTTAGACGGAATTAAGCCCCCTGGCTATACATACACTTTTATTAAAAAAAATTTTTTCGCTAACACTTTTCACAAAGTTATAGGAAATGTACGATTTAACTGTCTCTTGTAAAAGTACTAATATGGCTATGGTTGATTTACAAATTAAGGTAATGCTATATCTGTTTGTATCCCAAATATTAATAGATAAACAATTGATTATGAATTTTAATGCAGTCGTAATGATATTTTATAAGTCTAGATATGGTATGTTTCTAATATTTGAACTTAAAAATCTGTGCCGATTTCCAACTTTGACAACTGGACTTTTAACTGGTAGCTTGGCAACGACTATATGCGCGGTCTTCTAAAACTAGAGGACATTTTAGGTGCCAGAATTCATGCGATAATAACATATCTATAGTTATAAAATATCATTGTGTATTACTAAGATATTATATTATTATTATATATCGCTAGCGGTAAATCGTCGGGTCGTCGCGAGGAGCAATGGCGGCAAGTGTGGGGTGAATTAGAGGCTCTCATCCGAGCACATTCTGCCTCGCCAGCGCACCGTGCTTTATTGCGAACATTACTAGAGTGCCGCTCGCACAACAACCATGGCGCGGAAGGTAAGTCCTATTTATTTCATTTGATTTTTTTTTAAATTGAAAATAGCGAGGAACTGAGCAAACGGGTTACCTGATATTAATTGCTCAACCCCATCCATAAACATTTGTACCACAAGACGAGTCAACAAATACGCAGTCGACTTAAAGAGGAGTAAAAGACGAATAAAAATATTCTACGAGTGTCAGCCAGACCATGTGCAGGTCTGAGCGCTACAATTAAGCTCTATCAAATATATTTTGCTTGTTTATTAGGGATTATGGTTAAATTGGGGCGTATTAATCATATGTGTGATACATTTAGATCACTTTCTTTTTTCGTTTTATGTACGTTTTAGACAAAATATTGCCTGTTTGCTTTATATTATATAAGTAAATAAAAACTCGGAGAATATTAAATATTTGTGATTTTTTTTTCTTTAAAAAAATCATAAGTTACTATCCCCTATTCATTTTGTAGTTAACTAAAATTAAAGAGTACTAAAAAATGTTTTTTGTAAATATTTATTAGTTTAAGAATTATCGCTCATATACTTATAATTTGTAGGCGATTCATCTCGAGCGACAGTCATAAGGGCAACGACAGACTCGCCGCTGTCGCCAGTAGGTGCTGGCAACGGCAACGGTAGCAGCGACGTGTGGGCGCCGCGGAACGTTCTCGACGCCTTGCTCGGAGCCCCGCGACCGCCGCGGCGGCCGGACTTCGCCGGACGGATGGCAGCCGGCAACCGGGTCGCCACGCTCTACCCTCATTTACAGCAAGATGTGGAAGCACCTCATTGATGTTGGTCGAAGGATATGGTTTTGTTGGACGTTGTTAACTAAAAGTATGATTTTTGCTCCATCGCGACTGAATGATGGTATAGTGCTAGAAACACTAGTTACTTAGTTAACAAAAGAAATTATGTTTTTGTTTAAAATACATTTTTAAGATTTATACGTATATTTTAAATGTAAAATATGTAATGTGTAAGAATAATAAAATAATATTTTATAATTACATAAATTTTTTTTAACCTCGATAATGGTATATATCGATGGTTTTCATTGCAGGTGTCAATGTCGTTATTACCATCGCAGATCTATTTCAAAATATCCTTGAATTTGGTATTATTCAGAGGGAGATAAAATCTACAATTACCAACCAAGGTCATCTTATAAAATATGTGTTTGTAAAAACAAAAGATATTGCAAGTAAATACTTTCGGGTATAAAGCAATGACGAACAATCTTTGTGAAAGTCTGAAAGCAAAACCTGTAAAAAAAGTGTAATTCTCGCTTAACAGGCAAGAATGTCTTTTGGCCAATTAGATAATTCACGAACTTGTCAAAGTTCGAAATAGGTACAGATTTTCAGAGTAAAATATTATGAACATTACATGCTATAATAATAAAATATGATATGCCTTGACTATTTGTTTTAACCTCACAGAGGGTAAATATTAAAAAAATAATATTACGATTAGCAATTGCAAGTTGATCATTTAACTTATAAAGCGACCATCAATTAAATAAATAAGATCCTATTTCACTCTGACAATATTTGTGGGATGTTCTGTTAATATTTTAAAGTGATGGAACTTTAGTACTGTTCCTTTCAAAACATTTAATTTAACATATAGTGTAGTTATTATCTCTATAAACTTTAAATTATTAAGTAATGTGAGTCGCGAATAATAAAGTTAATTCATTTTGTTGATGTTTATTGCTCTACTCCTATATTCGGGTCGATTTTATAGCCTTTATTTATTCCTTAATAAACAGGCAATCAATCGTTACAATCTTTATTTTAATCAATCTCAGTTTTGCATATCAATTTATACCATATATGGACGCTGATAAGCAATACTGTGTCAAGCCACACGGACTTTATTTTGAGAAAATGGCGTCTAAAGATGTCAAACCAATTTTTAACAAATATGTTTGAAGCAGTATATATCCATCTTTTCTTTTATTTTTTGATAAAATGTGTAATGAATCAAATTCAGACTAATATATTTAATATATTTTCTGATAAAAAGTTTTTCAAATATTTGAGGTTATTGGATAAATTGCAAAATATGGAATGCACTTGAAATTCGAACCAATTAATTAAGAAACTTTTTTCCGTACTTATTCAGTTTATATGACTTAAATTTTTTAAATAATGTTAAATAGGTTATGCAGTATCAAAATACATCAATATCTCCGAATTTGACTTTTTGTGGGTTGACACATTATTGCTTATCAGCATCCATATATAGTTATAGAAAATTACAGACTTATTAATGAAATATAATACACACACACGATACATTGTTTTAACATATGCGAAACTCGTGGGAAGCGTTTTGTATAAACATTTAAAATAAACACTCGATGAGGATTAATTGTTGTAGATCTTAAGATGATATTAATTAAGAATATCGCTTTAACATGTAACTATGTGTCTATTATGTTTAATGTGCTTCAACTTATTGCCATCGATTTTTTTTGTTTCCTTCATTGATTACCAATAAATATAATAGCTAAGTTGTATGGGGGGGAAGTGTGGGAAATAATTAAAAATGCAACATTATAAAATTAATATCTTATATTTGTTCAATAAAAACTACATTGTGGGCCCGTGTGCCCGGCGCCCGGGTAACACGACCTTTGTATTATCTTGTTGCATATAAACTCTGCGGGCAGACTGTGTCATAAGGCAATGGAGTGTGACGGCCTGTCGGCTGTCAAGGCATCTGGTCCGGATCGGCGACGGTTTCCTCCGGCCCTCGCCGCCCTACTCGTTACGATTATTGGAATGTCACGCGGGATGCGAACGTTAATATTCTTACAAACGATACCTAACGCCGGGCCTCGCCGCGATCTCGAGGAGCGCCCGGTGCGAGTCCGTCTAGACGCATCCGAAACTTCGTACCCTATAAAACTTACAAAATCGACCGGTACTCTTAAAACTTAACGCTAATTTAAAAATTAAACGGAATTCAAAAATAAATTACCTAGGTACAATATTTTAGTCTAAAAGCTATTTATAGGCGCGCGAGGGTCGCTCGGTGGGGCGCGGGTGTCAGTGCGTGGCCTCCCGCAGCTTCTTGGCGAGCGGCGGCGCGTCCAGCGAGCTCTCCTCCGCCGAGCTCGCCTCTTCTATTTGTCTGCGGTGCAACAGAACACAGAACTGTTATTTGAATTCATTTTTCAAATTAATCTACTTTCAAAAAATGAGATTTTTTATAAATGACTCGAAAACGGCTTAAACCATTTAGATAATTATTTTTTGCTTGAAAGGTATTAAAATTACTCTTCCATTCGTCCCATTAAATATTTTATCAAAATCTGGTTAGTAGTTTGGTTTTAAAATCAAAATACTGGAATAAGTATGTCATTCACGTGAACGAAATTAAGTATTTTGCTTTAAGTTAGTTGCCCTTTCTTAATAAGTTTTGTTTTAAGCTATATCTATTTCATTGTAGTTAAATTTTTTAAGTAATCAATGATGACGATAACAGAGTATATTACAATATATATTTACAGTTGGTATAAACTCCACATGGTACTGTACCTTTTAGCGCGGGGTGTGCTGAGTGCGGAGTCGGAGTTGTCAGAAGGCGAGGCAGGCGTGGCGGGTGACGCTCCTTTCGCATCCAATGAGTCTTCTGTGCACGACGTCGTGTCATCATTTACTGATTCCGCGCCAAGTTTACCTGCATATATTTGAGATTCTTAACATATAAACAACTCTATTGAACAATACCTACTTATTCATACATTTTTTATACATTGTTTCTAATGATTATATACTTTCTTGTTAAAAATAAGAACAGACTTTTATTAGGGAAAGATTTTACAGCGTTTTTTTAAATGAACGATAATTCGTCGCTGATAAATATCAGAATATAATATACTTTGATAATTATAAGAATTTAATATAATTGATTATAAATTAAGATCAATTAACGAATTGATTGATCAATGAACTGATTTAGGTAGATATCTCTAGGTGTATAGTACTAGAACTTAACAATATCGTCAAATGATTGTCAGTAGGGCCGTTGGATGAAAAGGCTTCAATGTAATATTTTTAGGGCTCAAATGTTTTGGCCACGGTATAACCGTTATAAAATTAAATAAAATAATTAAAAAAAACAAGAAAAAAAAAACTCTTGTATCAAATTATATTCGAGGATCAATAAACCAATAAAAAATTTGTTTACAAACAAAGAACATATAGCTTAACATATCTATACAAAAATAGTCAAAAAGAACCTTTTAAATTTTAAGTGAAGTAAAAATTTAATAAGTAGTTGTAAAAGGAGCAATGGAAAATATTTGGTTTACCAATTCTAACGGTAAACGCAAATCACGATATATTCACGCAAGTATAGATTTGCACAAGTATGTAGTTCCGTGTGTGACAAGAATTACGCCGTTAACGTGTCTCTTACACGTGAATATAATTACATATTTGTGCAAGTTTAATTTTGCTCAAGTATTTTGTTACACGTGTGATTAAATCGTTATTTCAACTTGTGTTTCTAATATCTTACGCGGTGTTATTATGACGGAAAATAAAAGTCAGCAGTTATGTATTATATTACGGAAAATACAAAAAAAATATATGTAAAAATAAAATTTGAAATAACAATAATTTATATGTCAAAGTATAAATCATTCAATGTCCTACTCTATGTAATAATTCTATACTAAAAACAGAATATATTTTTACTTTTGATGTTGTAAGACCTTTAATGTATCAATTTTTGTTTTGCCCATAACATGCACAATATTTATTGCGTACAGTACATGTGTCTTTTTTTATAAATTAATTTTTAACAAATTATTTACTTTTATAGATTACATTATTTAATTACTCACCATTACCATTGGTGGATGGTGGTTCAAGATTACTCTCATCACTGGGTAGTGGTGATCCTCCATTTGTGGGTACAGTGAGGTTGGGTTTTTTGCCCAATAGCTCTGGTTGCAGGTCTGATACTATATTGTGTGTCCATAAGGCAAGCTCAACCATATGTGGGGACCATTTTTTGCCGCAACCGTTTTGTTCCTGTAAATTAAATGTTTTATATAATTCTGCCTGTGAGTGCCAGTTGTTCCAACTGCATATTTAAACCTAGTTGCCCATTGTAAAGAATTTGTTAGTAACATAAACGAAAGCGTTTTGGTCATATATTTTATACTTGATTCTGGAAATTATCAGATATTTGCCAGATTCCTCTGCTTCAGTCTGTCATCTGGCCCATGTAATTCTAACAGAAATCCTCTAAAATGTGTGGTCAAGCTTAACTATTTATTTATTTTAGCAATAACTTACCTTATTTAATCTATCACAGACATTTCTAATATGTTTAACAAAATTGAGGTATTCCTTGGCAGTGTAATCGCTTCCTTCCATTTCTGGGATCGCTTGTATACATTCGTCAGCCATGAATGGTGCAATTTCGGGGCTGGCCGCCGCGAGGAGTGCTGATGCTGTGGCTGTTCCCACTCCCTTGAGATTACTGAGGGCTGTCATCGCTGATTCAATATTTGGCAATTTCCGAAAAGCTTTCTTTGTCTCTTGCATAACTGCTCTTGGTGTGTTTACTTTTATAAGATATGATAATTGTGGATAAAACCTTCCTCTCTATAACAAAGATATTAAATAATTTAATAAATCCATTAAAAATATACATACCTCTTTATTAATCTAAAAAATTAAGTAATTCATGGTATGTTTTTTACTTTATAATTGAATACAATTTTGTTTAAATTTTCAATCATTAGAAATTGAAACTGTATATTAATACATGATTGATATTTTCTTAATATGTTCCATTTGTTTTGTTATTTAACTTACAGCTTGTTTCCATTTCATGAGTTGCACCAACTCCTCGTGCAACATATGCGCTTCTTTGCCCCTAGATTTGATTTTCTTTGGTAATTCATTCTGGTACCTATAAATCAAACAAAATATACAAAATTTATTAATGAGTAGACACATACAAGTTTCTAAGTTATTATTTATTATATTATAATGAATAAAAATAACTTTCTTTTAGTTTTACTAAAAGAAAGTTATATTTCTTGAAGAACAAATGAAAAAATTAAGTTAAATACATTAATATTTACTTTTATTTTATTATAATTCAAAATTTATAAAAAATATTATTGCAAAATTAAAAGCATTAACTAAACGATTTTGATCAATTACAATTATAATGCATCTTGTACAGGTAAAAGTTCATTTTAATAATAAACATCTAAAAATTCATTTTCATTTTATAGTATATATGTGTTACATAAAAAGTACTCTATTCTTTTAATGAATAAAATATAAAACCAACTTTTTTTGTTTTATTTTATTTTAGTTCAATATTTGAATTTGTATATTTCATTAAAGTTTATCAATGGGTTATGATTGATATCTTTAACAATAACGCAAATTATAATAATTATATTTTTCGCCAAAAATTAGAAACAGAAAAAAATATAAAGTGTGGAAATAACGTCAAGAATATATATACAGTTACTTGGAAAAATCGTTGGGTTAAGTAGCAACATGATGACTCATTCAAGTTATTTCAAAGAGTTTTTCAAATAAAAATTATAAAGAAAGTTTATAATCTACACAATCCTACTTTATTTCTAATCAGGACAATAAGCGAATTTAGTCAAAAATGTTGACAAAATATTATTTCGAAGCTAAATGGCAAGTCACCATTTTGAACGGATGTGAGTTGTATTCAACAAAGCATTGTATTATCTAGATAGGTATACATACTTTAATCTTTCATGTACATTATTAAGCTTTTTATTTAATAAAGGAATCCCTGGAATAAGAGCTTAAACGCTATTAAACAAGTACATAATAAATGCATTTTTACGAGCGATGATACGTAAAGGACAGCCACCATTTTATAACGCCTAAGCGCGCCGATATTTTCCCCCACACTGGCTTCAGGAAAAACGATAGTGTCAATTTGACATCGATCCCACGTGACGCAGTGATTTTAATGAGCCGTCCGCGGACTAGAGATGCAGTCCGCGAGGGAGGTAGCTATCAAATCAGTTTGCACGGATACACACACAATACAAGTTCATTGACACGCCACGGCCGCATTTTCTCCTCTGAAAGACGTTCGCACTTACCAATTGTCCAATTTTATGAGTTCTTCTGGTTTCTTCGTTTTCTGTTCAGCTTTCAATTTAATAGCTTGTGGGTATAACTTTAAAACACTGTCAAATTGTTTTGCATCTGCCTCCAGAAAGAAAGTAGACGTGTCTTTCGCGGTAGCCATTGTGAACGTTCTAAATGTACAACACTCTGCTCTGCGTACCTATTTAGTTAACTATAGCGCCGAACTCGACGCGGCGGCAGCACCTGGCCAACTGGGCGCCCTCTCCCCACTCGCCGCCATCTTGTTGACTGAACCTCGTTGTGACGTTCGATATTATTACTATTATTGTGTATGTTGATTTCTGGCCTATTTTTATATAACTTTAGTTTTTTTATGCATTATAATGATAAAATCTAAATTGTCTAGCGATGTGCGACCATTTATTATTAATATTCAGCGTTTCTTTGTTAGATTGAAACAAAAAAAATATGTACTTACTCATCATAGCAAGGTTATATCGGACACACTTTACAACATGGCGTTGTATCGTAATTAGGTCTTCGTGGAAGATATCGCAATACGGAAAAATTGATTCCATGATGGCAGATACAATAACTTTGATTTAATAAAGTGAACGTTATAATTTGTCACAAAATAAACACTAAAGTTCACAAATATGTTAGTCACGTCGACCTCGGCGCACTATCAATTTCCTTAAACGTGACGCAACACACGACACCGTTCTACCGAAACGACTTTGGTAAACACGCATATTTTCCGTTGCAATGCAGTACACACTGAGCTCGGAGTAGTCATGAAGTAGTAACTAGCCGTGTACATAAGGCATTTAGGTAGTACGACGTACATATCACCGGGGTGGAACGTCACCACACCAATCGGCTTTGTTGTTTTGATAGATCGCCACGTGTTTTGCTCCCTCTTTTTAATTTTTGTTTAGGTATATCCGTTTTATTGAGATTAGCCGCTTAGCTAGCGTTAAACGTACTTATTACTTACATTGAATTATCATTACATAATGTATTACAAGTCTTGATATATTATAATGTTCTGAATTACATTTAATAGTTTGCTTGTATTCTTGTATATTCATCTTATAGGATTTTACTATTTTTTTCCTTGTAAACGTTCCTATGTAAACGTTCGGGTTATGTATATTTCTTTTACAAGTAACTCTTAAACGTAATTTTTGAGAAAAGAGATTTTCTTGTTAACTAAACTTTACTTTAAATATTTAATTTTTAAGCGAGTACAGCAATATTCTCATAATGGTCGCGGGATCCGTTCCCGTTCATGTCAAATATAATAATTATATCACTTATCATATACAACACCCTTATGTTTCCATACGGATGCTTATCGTTATTTGAGTGTTTAGATTGTGTATGTTTCCGGATCTCCACCACATTGTAATTTAAATTTTATTAACAACTAGATGCTACTCGTGGTTACGCTTGCCCTTATGTTACCGATTGTATGAGCCATAACGTGATCTAATATAGCTATAACTTTCCTCAATAAATTTAATATAAGTCAATTTTCAAATAGGATCAGAAATTTCAGAGATTACTCCATACATACAAACTCACAAACAAATTTTACCTTTTTATAATAATAGTATAGATAAGCTATACCCGACCATGCTTCGCTGTAGCTGTCTATATAGAGAAACCTCAAAAATCGTTTACAAATTTTCTCATTTTCATAGTAATTTCGAAAAAAGTATGAATCAACACTTTTTCGATTAAATGCAATGTTGTATAAAATTTTTAAGACAAATAATCGTTTACTTTTCGAGAATTGTTGACACAAACATACGGAGACTGAATTTTTACAAACAAAGGCTTAAAAAATACAAATTTTATTTAACTTTTTGTTAGAACGTCAACAATAAACATTGATTTTTATTTATGTACCGTCATCACGTAATTATTTTAAAAAAATGAACCCAGGATTATGCAACAATTTTAGCGATACTGTATGTAAATCAGTTTAAATTGTTTAGTTGTTAACATGAAAGATTTAAACAGCTGATAGTTTCCGTTTATATTTTAATAACGATAATATTTTTTATCAAACAATGTCGCCGACATCTATCATCCCTCTGTCTTTGGTCTTTTAACATATTTTCTTTTTACAATAATTACATGAATCACAAGTATTACCGTTATTATACCGTAAAGGAATTTCATTTCTTAACTCGGAAGTTTTCCTTCGAATCTTTATTAATCAATATCAAGAATATTAAAAATCTGTTCACAATATAATCTAAGTCACGTGACAATTTATAGCTTAAATTTTTCAAATCCGATTGTTAGTTTCTGCGATTAGCGCGATCATACAAACCTGTCAGCTTTATAATATGTATATTACACCCTAGCTTTTACGGTTTAATTAATGACACGGTGTAAAGGCTATAACCGATATATTATTTAGTACAATAATTTTATGTATATTTTATGTTTTAGTGAGCGTAAGCCCAAAAGCGATTATAATAACTATAATTACAAAGCTTCATATTACAGTTATTATTTTAATTAAATTATGGTTAACGTACCTACATTATTATTTCGTAAGAAATTATCGAAGTTAAATGATTTTGTTTTAAAGTGGAGAATGAACAAATTGAGAGACGTGAAATAGCTATAGATAGCATTATAAAATTCTTTAAAATATATTTAAAATATTGTATCCAGGAGATTTATGCGTTCACAAACGAAAATAATTCGAACCAACCCCCTGCTGGCACTTTACAGTTAGCGACGAGTCAGTCCCATAGTAGGTAAGGGGTGTGCAAATGCATACTAACAGGCGAGGATACTGCGATACAAAAACAGATGCCAAAGAAACGAACTGAGGGTTGATACAAAAAGCGTGAAGGGTCGAATGCGCTCGAGACTCGGGGTATGAAGTTTAATTTTTTTATACGGATTCCCAATGTGCAAGACAATAGACATTTTATTTGTTTTTGAGTTTATTACCTTATTACAATAACATTTAAAGTTAGTTAGAAATCAGTTCTAAATGTAGGTTTTTTTTCAATATAGATTACTTACTTAAAACCATAAAGCGCTATTTTTTCTGTCCGAACTACGAATTTACGAGTTTAAAAAAGCTTGCACGAAACAAATAATCTAAAATTTTTTTTAATAAAAATGAACGGAGTTCAAAAACGAAAGTAAACTAAAAGGCAAAAATAATATTTTCTATAATATTTTGAAGTCGGTGGTTTTCGTTTATTTTCGTTTTTCAAGTTGGTTCATTTTTATTAAGAAAAAAATATTTTACATTTTTAAGTTACGAACACAGTAAGGCCTAAGTTACAATAGCCTAACGTCAACTGCTGATGACCATTAACATAATATTGCTTTTTCCGATGCAGGGCTATTAATTATTGAGGAGTTTTGCTGGTGTTGCACCTTCAGCTCCACTTTACCATATGCATTGTGATGATCTTAAATTGCTTAGCAGTCATGTTGAATTAATCGAATTGTGACCCGTAAAATACTTGTTATTGAGTAGTTCCGGTGGTCATCTGTGATCTTCATCATCAGTTCCACATCACCAAATTTTGCTTTTAAAGAGAAAATGAACGAATTACTATAAGAAGTAACAAAATCGGTATAGGTGTTTCTATAATATTTGAAGAGTTCCCTCGATTGCTCCAGAACCTCATCATCAGATCCTAACTTAGTGACAATGGGACCACCCTTTAAAACCAAATAAAATTCAGAAAATCGGTCCACAATCGGCGGAGTAATCGGTAAACATACATAAAAAGTCCCCGATGAATTGAGAACCTCCTTTTTAGAACTCGGTTAAAAAAACCATATTAAGACATATTTTTAGACAAATTTATAAACATTTTATGCATGTTGTAATAGAAATACGCATTTCCAAACCAATTAAAATATCCATATTCCTGACAAATTTGAAAATTTGCCTATTTGACTGTTGTTTTTAGGATTAAATCAATTAAGACAGCTTGGAACCAGAAGTTTTTTTTTGTATTTATGGCACACGGTACCCAATTTTAAGATACAGTGTTACAAACACAGATTTTTTCTTTCAGTGGGGCCTTGTATAGATAGGTTTTATTGATTTTTTTAAATATTTTTGTTATAATTTTTTATCATATTTTGAAATAGGGAAGCCGTACTACTTCGCAGACTATGAATTGGGATTTATGTAAATAAGTATCTCGCTGATTATATAATCGATATCACCGAGATGCGAACGTCCATTCGTTTCTTTATAATGACCCCAATGCTCCTACCTTACCTTAGCTCCCGTTTCAACCAGCTTCCTACTCCTAGTCGCTCCAGGTGTCCTTGCGTCACTACGATGCTTGATGTGCCAAGGAGAACCAAATTCCGGCTTCAGACATTCAGGCTTCCATATTGTCGAAATGTATTCCACAAAGTGATACTTTTATCCTATTTAAAAAACGCTTAAAAGATTACTTTCTCGCAAAAGCTTGGTACTCTTCATCATAATTTAATACTCTTCTATGTCTTCTCTGTATTTACCTAATACTACATCAACATTGATTTGTATGTATATATGTTTATGTATATTCTTTATAGAGATAAATGTAAGTATATTTCTTAGTGCTTCCATTAAGCACTATGTTGCCCGCTGTTTGACCTCATCACACACCTCCATATGTTGGCTGAAAGAGATCTCTTTTAGAGATTAATCCACCTTTGAATTTACTCTGCAATTTAATATATACTTAGTGTAAATGAGAATATATATCATAAAAACAATTCATTGAAATTATAATCATCGTCATGCTAATATAATTACACTGTTGAATACGCTTAACAAAAGCTATGCAGTAGAAAAGATAACTTTCCATAAATCTCAATATTTGGAAAAGTTAATTATGACCTATACCTATCAGGAAAATAAAAATATACTGACTTGTTACATATTATTTTGCTTATGATCTGTGTTTACGATCCAATTTTTCGATTGTTTATGAAATGTGTAATTTGAGAAATTCCATATGATACAAAATAAACAGATAAAGATTTGTGTTAAGGATACCTAAAATGTAATAAATCATTACTGAAGTCAAAAAACAATTATTAAAATTGTATGAAAAATCAAATTTGTATGTCTGATTTATTGTCATCGCGTATATATGACGTTGCACGTCCTTTGGTCAGACATGACAATAAATTGGCCGGAATGGTTTTTTTGTAAACATCTTCGATATTTAAACAGCCGATACAAAGATTTATTTTGTACGTATACAAGTATTTTTGGCAGAATTCGCCGCTAAAGTGTCTAGACCGAAGATTGTCCCTCAGACAATTACGACACAGCTAATTAACTACAAGTATCTAAAAACAACATTTTAAACTTACTTCTAAAGAAGAAGGAGGTTCTCAATTTGCTGGGGACTTTTACGTATAAATATTGTAAGTTATAAAATAAATTACGATCAACCTATATATTCCCTTTTTTAGTTGTAAATTATAAGTAAAGCAAACTTATCATTTTTAAAATTAAGCAATTAAAATAAAAGCTTATCGTGAGATTTTACCACGTAATTTTACTTTATCATAGACACATCTATATCTACTGAAATTTACTTGTGTCTGTCTTATGTCAAGATTTTTTTCTCGCGACAACAGAATATGAAATTGTATAATGTAAGAAAATTATGAGTTTAATTAATTTTTAGAGTTTATTTTCCTCTTTTTTTAGCTTTTAATTATAAGGTTGCTCTTAAAAATATATATTATTAATTATTAATTTATTTTATTATGCGTATATAATGTTTCGTGTCTGTGATGTTGACCGTTAAAGAGTATCTTCAAGCCGGCACTTAGACAGGCCTATCACATTTGAATGCTTATACAAACATTCATGTACGGATTGTTGACCGTTCAGTTCAGTTATCGGGAGACAATACAGGAACTATTTCATTATTATATGTGGATATATATATATTCATTATTGTATGTGTATGCAAAATTTCGTGTCTGTGGTATCTTCCCTTGTTCCCTTGTCTTGCCAATTCTGGATGTAGAATCAGGTCAAGCTTACCTTATAAACTCACATATACAATTGCTACTCCATATGATAATAAAAGGAAGTGGTTCTAATTTAGTTTGCAATATTTGACCCGAACAAATAAAGCTACATAATATCGTAAGTCGAATAACAGCTTTTGTAACAATAAATTCGCCTGCGCAGTAGGTTGGTTCGTATTTCAAACATTAAGTTCTTCGAATGGTTTTCGTCTTATTAATATTCTCTTAGTAATAAAAACACCGCATTGGGAATTAAGATTGTTTCTACTTTTTGCCCCAAGGCCAGTGAGTCGACTCGCAAAGACTACTTAACTATAAAATATAATCACACCGCAACGAAAAGCTTGTGAATATGACGAAAGCAGATTAAATATTTTTATAAAATCGATCTTGTCTCGTTTGAATAAAGTATCTAATGGAATGACAGCTACTTTTTGATCGTTAGCAAGCCCGCCTGGAGCATCGCTCAGTATACAAAATAAAAGATGCTTTAGGGTTCCGTGTATAACAGATTTCAATTATGCAGTTACATAAGTAAACCTGTTATAATAATAACTATAAGATATAATGGACAAAACTAAACGTAATTAAGAGATTAATTATTTTTCTTTTTTTTTCATAGTTTTTACTATATACGTACCACATTACTGTAGCAGGTTTTAAAAGGTTGCGTTATCAATACTTGCCACGTTTACCAACACTTATGTTTTGTTTTAACTCCATAAAGTTGACAAAAATTTGTTGTTATTTATTTGTAAATTGAATAGTTAAAGTAAGAGCAAACACGTTTTATTACTTTAGAGCTAATGAATGGTTTTAACGGGCTAGATAAAAAAAATACAATGCCAACGCTATATAATATAAAATAGCTGAATTCACTGACAGGTTTAATCTTTAATTAAAACAATATTTTAAATCGCATGCACTTATGAGTGTAGTTCTTTCCTGAGTGTTCTGATTTTATTCTTGGCTAATTTTTCATCACTACTTATTGATAGTCTACCGGTAGATAGTCTACCATGAACGGAATCTTTGATGAGACCTTCGGAGTCGGGCTTACATAATATGCCACTCATTTTTTAGGATTTTATACCCAATGGTTGTCAGCGACACCTTTATAATACGCCTCTATCTGTTCATGCTCATCTGTCCTACATTTATATTTCTGTATCGTTTGAACCGTAATAATAATATATAATAATACATATCCGATTTATTATTATTATTTTTTTTAATAAAAATAGCAGGCAAACGAGCAGGCAGGACACCTCATGTTAATTGATCACTACCGCGCCGCCCATGAATATTTGTAGCACTAGAGAAGCCACAAATGTGTTGCCAGCTTAAAAAACAATAAGGAATCAAAAGGAAAAAGTAAGTAATTAAACGAATGGGGTTAAGGTTCCGGCACGCCTAATTACAATACGAAACGCAGATATGTTAGCTACTTCACACCTATCTTCTGTAAGAATGAGGTACTGCTCTGGTTGAGCCAGCTTGTATACGAATTATAGTTAGTACAGCTAAGTTCTACTCTAATAAAAAATATTATAACGTATAACCGCATAAAATCGACACATACAAAATTAAATTTTAGATGGACGTACAAGAAACGTGCTTTTTAAGCGTGAGTCGAGTGTGACTGACACGGAACCTTTTGTACGGGAGCTCGTATCCCGCTTTTTCAGTTTTATGAGTATTATTATAAAGACTTGTAATACGAACCACTATTATTGATAGAAGCTTTTACTTTCTGTTAGACTTTTAGCTGCAATCCTAGAGTTGTGACGTAAATAAAAATAATCCATTATTCTAGAATAGAATCTTAAAACATTTAAAATTAATTTCAGTAAAACAAAACGACTTACTGAACAATTTTACGTTGGCATCATTGGTTATTATAATATTAGCCATAATAAAAGAAACAAAAAGCCTTTTATTTTTGTACTCTATAACATTGGTATGCTAATCCCTACTAATATTATAAATGCGAAAGTAACTCTTTCTGTCTGTTACGCTTTCCTGCTTAAACTTCTCAACCGATTTTGATGAAATTTGGCACAGACAATCTTTAGACTCTGAGATAGGCTACCTTTTATTGCGAAAAAAGGGATGAAGAGGTTGAAATAGAGGTTAAAAGTTTGTATGGAATTTCTTAATTTTAGAAGATAAAAATCATTTTATATACAACTCACGAAGCTGACACTTTCTTTTATTAAAAATGGTTTATTCTAAAAAGTTTTGTTTAATATAACATTACTTTTCATCAAAGAAATACAGATCATAAAGTGTAATCAGTTGGTTTTAGTACATTGAATCATTATCTTATCGGTCGCGGGTAAAACATTAAACAATTTAACTAGCAAGTGAATTAGTCTGTATTAACATTAAATAGATATTATACCTCTACATACAGCGTACCACAATAAAGATATAAATTGTCCTTGTTTTGGTCGCCGTTGATTCAAATGACGATAATGTGATGAGAGAGGAAGTATTGTGGCTAGTGATTTGCATATTAGAGTTTTGCAATAATTATATTGTACGTAATAATTAAATTGATGTTTGATATAATTTATTTTAATAATACTATTTGGCATGAACTATCGCATCTATGTGTTAACGTTTGAGTTTTGCTCCGCATGCGTCCAAGCTGTGGTGCGTGATCTTCCTTCTGAGGTTTTGCTTAAGCGTTTTTTAACGTTAAGGTTTAGTATAATTTGGGGGTTTTCAAGGGATCAGTTGTATACCGTTTCACTAAATTCTGGCAATGTAGATACACGCAACTTCTCTATTGTTGTAGATTTTCATGGACAGTAACACCATCAGGTGGACACATCAGCGCATTGAGCGACTTTTGAATATTAAATATAAATTTGAAAATTAAAAAAAAAAACGTCAATATATTTATTAAGACCATTTTAACGAACTCTAACATGATACTTATGCTGTATACATATGTATATGTAGGAGAGGAGTTTGTATATGTGTGTATTCTGAGTGCTGATTCCAGATGATGCTGCAACATCAAGTAAAGGTTACGCATCCTATGTATTTTAATAGCATTCACAGCATAGGAGATTTCGAGTCGATTAGCCCACTATAAGTTGCTCATATTCTTTCAGCGTTTGGAAAAGAGAACCGAAAAACCGTCTTGACTATATCAATTTTTAACCATAAAAATCGTATTAAAATTGGTTGTTTCGTAAAGGGACTACGATGCCACACACAGACACACAGATAATAAAAAAATAACTTGTCGAACTCAACGGCCCCATTAGGATCCCATCAGACTGTTTCGGGTGCCCGGAAACACAACACAAACACCCAGATAACGACAAACATTCGAATGGTCAATACAAACGTTTGCCGTGAGTGGGGATCGAACCCGTGACCGTTAGCAGTAGTCAGTAGCGGAGATTATTGTGCCAATCTGTTTGTCAGCTACATAAATACACACACACATACACATTTCACGTCAAACTTATCACATCCCTCTTTTTTGGTCGAAGGTTGTACAAATGAATTTCGTTATCACTCATTACGCGTTTATAGTTCCTTTGCTCGGAAGAGCTAATTAAAAAGTCTAGAACGTATCGCGTGCGAAACAATAAATACAAAGCTAAATAGAAATAACAACAGCAACAATCATAAATGTGTGACGATATTTCATCAATAATTTTAATTAGCACTACCATATTACCCATTTTATATGTTCTATCTATTACCACCTTAATAATAGTAAATCCGGGAATCCACTAGTGTAGCAAAATGTAAGCTACCATTTCTTAAACTAAACACGTAAAAAATAATGACATCTGTAAAACAAATTACTGATTTCTGAGACATTTGAATGCAAAGAAGAAGCGCATTCAATTCTGAAGCTTAGAAAATTATTCTCGGTAACAATATTTTGACGCTCCATAAATTAACACCACATACGGTTCCTGAAGCTAGATCGTCCGCATTCCCATTAGGGCATAAAATAGGTGGAGATCTGAAAGCGTGTCTCGCTAAAATGACACGTTAAAATGTTGTAATGTCTTAGTTGATACATTTTTTTTCTATAATTATAAGAAGATTAAGTGTAACAAATTGAAAAACGCTTTCAGCGATTTAAAAAGCAAACGAGATGAATAATAGAGAAATATCCATAAAAACCCATTTAAATTTTCTGCATATACATTTTTCATTTAGGACCTTCAAAGTGATTAATATCTTATCGTTCAAGACCCGAATCATATCGATCGAAATGATAACGTTTATTGTATAGAAATATTAAAATATATTACGTTTCGGTTATACGTGTGAGGAATATTGTAAAGGTAAATATATTTTTTTATGGATAATGTCGCGTTGATTATAAACCAAAGTAATCTATCCTAGAGAAAGGGAGATGCCCTTTCTTTAGAATAGATTAAGAATAATCTTTCAAAAGGTCCGTTCGTAATATACATGTTAAGTAACTATGGACAGGCCCGCGCCGTCCATACGTGCAAAGTCGTGCGTCGCACGACGGCGCCGAGTCAAAAAGAGGCCGGGCTTATCCTTAAAATATTCAATTTTTTTATATTAACTTTGGATTTCGTATTAAAAACTTTGCGGAGAAGACTTGCTGATTGGACTAAACCATTTTCTACTAATATCGCCACTACAAAAAAGGCGCATATAAGACAGTTGCACGACGGCGCCGATTAGGCTTGGCGCGGGCCTGACTATGGAACTAAGGTTTTAAACCCGAACATGTAATGCTAAAGAACTTTTTGTGATATTTAAAATATCTCATATTATATGGAACAAAAAATTATTAAACGGTTTAAATTATTCGTGATATTATATATTAGGTATGTGCTAATATTATTAAAACACATTTGACAATAATAACATATTAAAATCCTCATGGGAATCAGGCAAAAGATTATAAGTGTTCTTTAAGAATAAATTATTATTATAATAAAAATGTGACTGGTTAAAAAACTAAATCAGTATGCTTTTATAAACTAAAAAATTCATAACATTTTTTAAAACTTGCTAGTTGAAAATTTAAATTCGTAAGCATGTAAATAGAATTTGCATTTTTTAGACGTTTTTGTATTATGTATATTATATTAAAATTTTATTATTTTGATTTTATATTAATATAACGTTTTTGTGAATATATTCCAAATTATTGGTAGTCTAACAATGCTGAAAATTGAATTGCAAGATTCCTTTCACACTTAAACACACAGGTCAAATTAATAAAAGCGTTTTAAAAATAAAACAATCATAAAAATAATTTCAAGGCTTTGTTATTATTTGAATTAGGGCTTATAATAATTTATTCCAATATCCTTTAATTAAATACAGACGTCAAATGGTATTTATAACCTCCGGAGGATTT
Organism: Hypolimnas misippus; assembly: GCA_037950945.1. Classification (NCBI taxonomy): domain Eukaryota; kingdom Metazoa; phylum Arthropoda; class Insecta; order Lepidoptera; family Nymphalidae; genus Hypolimnas; species Hypolimnas misippus. The sequence goes on along the minus strand of JBBEEQ010000029.1, from coordinate 7,059,437 downwards.
TATTTCTTTTGTTCATTCAGTTTCTGCATGAGGTACCTACACGTTGCAAACAGTGCAGACGACGCGCCCCATCTGGCGTTGGCACATCGAACGATATTATACCCTTATTGGTTGTATGCTCGTAAACAAACTTGTTTCCATTATAATAGTATTGGCATGATAGGGTAAAACAAAACCATGTCTAGTAATGTAGAGTTTTTAGCTTTTTAAAGACGTTACGTAAAGGATTACGAGCGAACATATTTTCATACAACGTTATTTTTTTAGTGTATCATTATTTTAACTTTAAAGTGATTAATGTTTTTAAATTGCCTTGATTTTATAGATACCAAATATTAATAAGTTTTTGGAATTTTGTAACAAGAATGCATATTAATTTGTTTGTACAGTTATGATGCTACTGTAAACGGATATTGTTCCAACAAATAATATGTTATTTATGGTTTTCTAAGACTGAGGCAAAAAATAAAATATAATCTTATTATTATTAATAAAACAATATATATTTACGTCATGATTTCTAACAGGTTCGTATTAAAATTTTCATCTAATTATATCAAATCTCTCGTGTTATCACCACACTTGCCCACGCTTTGTTGAGTTGAGCGATATCAATGAAAGTTTTACGGGAGTTCACTTGAATGAAATGACGTCATCGCATAGTAGTCTGCTGTACTATATAGTAGGATTGTAGATATAGATAATTGAGGTCTTTCTTTTGGCGTCGGATATTCTACGGTGCTTGAATAGAATAGTCACAAGTCGGTAGCGATGTGAGTCGGACGCCAGCTGCTGTCCGCTTCTTGTCTTCGCGCTCTTTCGCGCCTCGAGCGGCGAATTTGGGCCAAGCACGAGTACTTTGTACCCTTTCTGACTCGCTCGTAATCGTATCAGCCGTCCTCTTCGGTATTTTCACTCTAATCGTGATATAATAATATAGCTTGTCATTGATGTAATCAGTTCAATGTTTACATTGTGCCTGTATCAAGCTATGAAAATTCATTACGCTCTCATAAATCGCTCGTTCCGGTGATTCAGTGTTTACAGAGGTAGGTAATCATTAATTAATTTTATGTAAAAATCTTAACACTTAATTATATATATATAGTTATGATTCAATATTTTTAACTTATTTTTTAGTTAAGAATTGCGGTGAAAGTTTTGATATTTTTTGGTTTCAGTATTTTAGCTGCATCGAAATGTATCAAACGTTAAGTATACGTTTTACAAATAAGTAAAAAAAAAATAAACAAATTTTATTCAAGAATACTTAGGGTAAATGATTTGCAAATTATAATGTGGTTTTCGTCAACAACCATTTACTTTAGGCAAGTATAACCAGTTTTCTGAAACTGAAATAAAAAATTATGTTGTAATCCTTTCATGTTTCAGCTTGAAAAAGTCCGATTTTATGTTTTATTTTTATAGTTCGTTTGGACCAAAAATTATTGTGTAATAATTACGATAATATTTTAAACGCGTAATAATTATTTATATCTTAGTGTAATGTAAGCATAGCGGTAATAAGGAATTATTCATAATCTACGTGGACGCGGCTTGGTCAAAGATGAAGGGGTTAGGTTGAAAGTTTATTGATAACGTTTACAACTAGCCATGTTTGAAATAAGTGCGAGCAGAAGGCGGATAAACTAAGTCTATAATTTTCCGTTTATTGTTCTTTGGCACCTTTAAATGGTGTACAGAATCTGTAACTTAATTATTTTGATATTGTTTTTGTAATCTTAGCTAAATCGAATAAAGATATTTTCTCGAATTTCGGACTTCTCGCCAGAACTTTCAACTTTTATTAGTTATTGGACATTAGGTTCAGATAATCAACTTTAGGACCGATCGTGAGTATTGGCCTTATGAGTCTAAAATTAAGTAAAACTTGTCAAATATTTTAGCAAACGTCTTGTGATTAAATATTGAAAATTAAATATGTTTTTTTTTAATCGATGTTAAAACATATTTTAATACTTATATAACCATTTTTTTTTATTTATATACATTTATAAAAATCATGAAAATGTTTTATTTCTTATCTCGATAATCAAGTCAGATAGAAACTTGTGATATTGAATTAATTTCAATGTTTATTACTGTAGAGTGGGTACATGTGACGATATTATTCATATATTGTTTTATCCGAGGGAGGTTGGTGAGTCTAGCTGTGTTAAACTATATGGACGGAGGGAAAAAGTATAAGATGAAACAAAGTAGGTAGTTTATGGACGTTCCTTTAGTGCGTAGCAATAGAGCTACTTGAATCTTAATTATGAATTTATTAAAGCTGTTTGTGACATTCAGACTTTTAGGAAACAAAACAGATACCATGAGCCGTAAAAGAAGTAGCAGATAGTATCGTAGTTACTACGATTAAGGAAAAAACATTTTAAAATGTCATAAATAGCGATTATATCAATATATTATCTAAGTATTTTATCTCATTTTTCAAACATACTTTCTTAACTGTAGTTTGGCAGCGATGCCAAAGCAAAAACTTGTATTTATTGCTGTGTTGAAATATTTATCTTTTTATGATCGAGGTGGTCCATTGGACCGTCCATCAAGACGCATTCTGTATGCGTCTTGATCGATGATATAGAAATTCTTTTCCTTCATAGAATAGGTCTTAATGCAACAGTAAGAGGAAGTTAAACTGTTTTTAAATTAATGATATCGTTGTCACTTGCCGAGTGTTATATGTTGTATTGATAATTAAAATTGTTATTTTATTGCACAAAATATCAAAGACTAAAAAAAGGTTTCTAAAGCAAAATACGAAATCTCGTTTAATTAGACTTATTACAATCATTTCGATTTTAAAACCTAATTACCGAATTAATTTTGATGAAATTTCTCTGACATTAATCTGAAAGGATATCCTTTCCAACAAAAAAAGTCAAAATTGTATAAAAATATCGAATGATAGCGGATGAATGAGGTAAGAAACATAAAAAATACGCTACTAATTGAGAACCTCCTCTATTTTCTAAAGTATAAAATAAATTAAATTAATTATTTTAAGAGACTGAAATAAAGTGAATCTAAGGAGATAAAATCATTGGATATACGCAGCATCAATGATCTACTAATACTATTTGTGCTATACTTACTACATTAGGATTAATACAATGGAAACTCTTGAATAGCCGATAGATAAATAATGTGACAGAATTTCGTCGATTTCATGTTTAAAAGTATTTTTAGCACGTTCAATTAGCAACAATTTAAAATGGGTACATAGTACAACAAATGCGCGCATCGTCATTATTATTGCTTGTGTCCATGTGAGAACAACGTATCATTTTTATATTTTATTTAGAATACAATAAAGTTAATTCACTTCAAATCCACAGTCAGTGAGCGGTGTTTAAAGCTGTCGAAGGTGGTATGTTGAAATATTGTTAATTCATTTATTTATATTTCAGTCGTTATCATTTATCAATCGCAAGTTAATTTTATTGAAAATGTGTTAAAATTTTAATGTTTACTGAGTCGTTCAAAGTATATTATTACAACATATTTTTTAAATAATACGGTTATTTAAATAGATAATCTGTATCTTTTCGCCCTATATTTTCGCCCATGCTGGCCCAATTTTTATTATTGAGAATATTATATTATATACTTATAAAATTTCTTAGTAAGTATCCTTAATATGGTTTTGTTTTTGGGAGTACAAGTTTTTGTACAAGTATAAACTTGTACATTGTTTTTTTCTAGTTACACAATAATTAAAAAGGGTAAGTGATTACTTTACAAAAAATTTTTTCGTATGCGCAGAGAAAATAAAATAAAAAAATATTAATCTAGATTTTAAATTACTTCTTATAATAATTTACTATGTATGTAAAAATAATTAAATAAGAGTATAATTAAATGACCATCATCAATTCTAAATGAAATACATATTTTGTTGGAAAAATCAGCCTCGTAGAATATAGTCATAGTTCCACAACGCTTACACAGGTCTCTATAATATTCGAAGTTTTTGGCTGTCTTCCAAAATATGTAGAGTTCAAGACACTGTCATTGCAAGCCAAATATCTAGATTAAATCACGATATTACTTTTTTAATGTATTAATTGTTTTTTTCCTGATAATATATTGCTTTATCGATTTAGGTGTACCTATCCAGGTGGTAAAAATGTAGCCACGCTTCCTTCAAGGAAACATGTTTCTAATCCCAAAATAATATATTTATTGTTATTTTTTGTGGGATTGTTTAAACTTTTTCAAAAAGCGATTGCTGCCAGTTAGTCGCTAGAAAATTTTCCCGATCGAATTAACGTAGAGTAACGATTATAGAACTGGGATTGACAGTTTATGTCTTCTCGGAAAGACGAGTGATGCAAAAAAAAACGTACCATTCAGTATTAAATAGGACCCACTTCAACTTTATCTGAATTCTCTGTTTATAAATCAATCGTAAGGTAAATAATTAGGAAAATTAAGTATTCTCTTAAGAGTAATCACGTTTACGAGCTCTACTTGATGTTTTCAGCTAATATCGTTTGATAATTTTCAAGTGGATATATAAAAAAACACGAAGGTTCGCTCTTAGGACAAATTTTTAATGCTTTGTGTTGTTTAGTTAGGCTAAATAATACATTTCAAACAATATTTTAATATAATATATGAATCTATTATAATATATAGATATACATGTATTCATTAGGTATTAGATAAATATCTGGTACAGTACATGCATCAAAAATTTAAATTGTGGATATGCCCTTTATCACATAGGCTAACGTCCCTACGTTTGAAATCACCACTTGAAACAACCACAATAGTTATTTTTTATTGCTGACACCGTTGTATGTCTTTACTCAACTGCGTGACGCAAAGGAGAGTAATGTCTTTATCAGCCTATATGTATATGTATGTGATAATATTTAGACCAAACGCGTGGGGGGATTTGAATAAATGACGCGAAATTTGATTCGTCATGACGGCGCGAATGTCATAGAAAGTATAAACTTTTTTACTTTACTCATTTACCGGCTTTTATATAGAACTGTTATTGATACGGTACTGCTGACTGCAAATGGTTTTGTTATGCAGTAAGGTTTTTGATTTATCTAATTCATTTCTTGTTTTTAATCCTAATCCTAATTTTCTAATAATAATTCACAAATTTTACGCCAGATATTAGAATCTGTATAATCTATGCAATTACATTAAACAACGTGCGCTATGTTCACATAAAAGTACGTACAAAAGTTCTATAACAATAGTGTTTTTATCTAAATCCCTGTCTACTTAAATACTTGAAACAATATTATCATAGTTGCACTATTAAGTACAGTTAAAAGCGTACATGTATAAGTCTTTCGTAATAAACTTAATGTAAGGAAGTACATACGCTTATTGAAATAGTAGGTCAAAGTACAATAGGCATTACTGAACTTTAAAATACATACTTTAAATAAATAAGCCTAAGTCTTTCCTTAGTGCCATAAGTGCCCAGATGGCCTAGTGATTAGAAGACGTAGATCTTAACCGCTGATCTCGGGTTTAAACTCCGGTTAGCACTGCTAAAATTTCAAGTACTAAATTTGTCATCTCGAGCTCGGCGGTGAAGGAAAACATCTTGCGGAAATGCATGTGCCGGAAAAAATTCTGAAACATGTATATCCGCCAATCTGCAGTGGAACAGCGCGTTAGATTAAGCTCTAAACCTTCTCCTTAATAGGAGAGGAGGCCTTTGCCCAGCTGTGGGATATATACAGGCTGTTACTTTACTATTACTTTACTACGTCTGCCCTAGTAACTAAACAAAGTGTCAAGAAAAGTATATAAAACTAATTATATGGCCTATTATAACCAATTAAAAGTTCTAATAAAAATCACATATTATTATTGTAATGGCTCAATTAACAGGAAAGTATTTTTGTAAGTACTTTATTACTTCATTGCAATGGTTTTAAGATAATAGTCTGTTAACCTCATTATCCTGATGAGATAACATCAATATCGCTATAATTTTTATGAGTCATTTTTAATTTTCACCTACGTAATAAAGTCATTTATTTTTTTAAGTGAAGGCATTACGAATTAGTGTACTGTAGTAAAAGGCAATGCGGTCTGTAGATTTTTACTTATAATTTTATTTTAACAATATGATTATTATTTATCGGGCCATAGGATTTGAATACCTGATTTATTTAAATGTGTGAGAAAACATATGCCATTTGAAAATCCTCTAAAAGTTGTTTGGTAGAGACTTGATGTTACATTGTTTTGTGTTTATCAAACACCCGGCGGTGCTTGACACACATAAAATGATGTCTCTAACATTAAAAAAATAACTCTACGGTGTAATACTTTTATCTCTTTCCAAGGGAAATAAGAAAAAATAGAATAAAAATCTAACGACAATAATCTATTTACAAACTTTTGACCATATCTCTATACGATATTGAATCAGTAACAATATACTGATAAAATATGTTAACGCAATGCATTCGTTATCGGTGGCTATTTCTAATCAGAAATAATATATTGATATTAAGTGGTAACAATTCACGTGGACATTGGACACGGTTGGTTGTGGACTTTGAAAGAGCGTCGTTATGAAGAGACCTTTTCTACGAGTCTGTCGCGACAGTGATTAATTTAAATAAACGCCGCATACACGAATGTTTTGTTGGTTTCACGTTACAATATCAACGAATTTACCTTTTTGTTAGATCTACGATAGATATTTATGATATGAGACCCGGATTAGATTATTTAGATACTTCAATGGACAATGAAAATGTCAGTAATCTTCTTTTGTATTAACCACCGACAAAAGAAGTGGGGTGTTATAAATATGACGTATGTATCAGTGTGTCTGTCTGTGGAACAGACAAATTTTGAGACCTTTGTTTAAAAGCCTTGTTCTCGAGATGCTTGGCTATAATTTATGAAGATTTGTTTGACCTTTCAAGAGCAGATAACCTCTTTTCTAGGTTTTCAAATGAATTGCGTAACATATAATTATTGGTCTCGAAATTTTCTTACTATACGAATTACATTAAAATGACATAGTTGCGTAATCTCGACCTGATGCTGCGCCATTATCTGGAATCAGCAGGATATTTTCTCATTTAACGATAAGTGTCAAGTGAGTAGAAAAGAAAACCCAGAGTTTGTGCGATTGATAGGCGCTTCGCAAATGTAAAGACAGTATCCAGCTGTCGAATTGTTTTCGATCGACGAAACTGATTGCCGATAAAAAGTGTCAAGTGAAACCAACTGGATACAAGGAGTGGTTGCTTTCTATGAATGAGTAGATCATATATGAATCTATAGCTTACAAGAAAATACATTATTGACTGGTACTTTGCTTTTGATACACGGCATAAAGCTGTCTCTATTTGCGCAGCGCCTTACGGTTCCTCGCGGTTTCACTCGCGCTAAACATTGACATTACGTTACATACTAATTTCCAACCCCCGTTTTTCCCCACTAGAGGTCAAACTGCTAAATCCCGTCTTAGTGAGCATCCACCTCCCAAAAAGAACTCACACGCAAAATTTTAAATTTGTAGTTTCGGAGATTTCCTTATGAGTGAGTGACCTTTTACTTTTGTACATATATATATTTTTTTAATAAACTAGTGGTTCTTAAGCTTTATAATATTTGCTTAGATCCTTAATAAATTGTTTTTGTTTTATACGTTCAAACATAATACTTATTTATTTATCAAATACACAAAAAACATGAGTAAGTAGATGTTAACATCAAATAAATTACAAAGGTTTGTCTAAGAATTTATAACAATATTAGGTAAATAAATTAAATGCATTGAGGTGAATTTATATTATAATTAACCGTAACTACGCATGTTTATTGTTAATTAATTCTTTTACAAAGATTACCTATGACATGTATTTTAAAGATAGTTTTGATGTTTTTTCAGTTCGTTTGTTCTATAGTGTAGGTTGTTAATTAGTCTTAGACGACGTCCTTCTTTGGCTGAAGATGGTGTTGGCTCGCTTAGTGTCCAAGTAGCGTGGTCGATTTTTTGTTGAAGAATTATTCCTCTGATAAATTATATTTGAATTGTTCTTGAAGAGGCTGTGTTTTACAATGTTTAAATAAATATATTCGTTATATTAACTCTTTGCAAAAAGTATTTAAGTTTATACGAATAATTAAATTGCTTACCTTTAGTATGAAAGCCATTGTTAATGAAGTTGTATGAAAGTAAATGTCAGCATATTCAGTTTTATTGTTCGCTCATGAACTGATTAGTTATTTGTGTCACAGATTTTTTAATTAAGACAGAAAATAAACTAAGTTACGTTAAAAATTTTCAAATTTTGGTTTATTTGTTTACAAAAGAAAATTATGATAATTATCGTTTAAGGATGAAATCATTAAATAAATCTATATATAATTATATAAGTGTAGATGTGTTATAAATTCATGGATTTTGGCATCCTGTACGACAGTACCGAACACTTTGGACGACGTTGCCTAGCAGTCTGCTAGCAACTGAGTATGACTGACAAGCGTATATTTGGGTCAACAAGATTATTGACGAGCTTATCTAAGTTGAAAATAGTCAAATAGAATAAGCATATTATATTGAAACCTACTTAACAGTTTTTAGATGAATTACGATTATTGTTTTTTATTTGATAGAATTCTATGAAAATGCTGGTTCTTATAAAAATGTATTGGTTATCTATAGCATTAATTTATTATTTTTTTATTGTCTGTTAAGAAGTTCTGTTCTACATCAAGGCTTGTTTCTATCTTGATAAAAATGACATGAGGCCATTCATAGAATAACGTAAAAAATATATTAAAACCAATTTACAAACAGCCAATGCATCGCACAACATACAAAACCAAACAAACATTTAGTTGAATTGAATACTTACTCGAGTCCGTATATCGTTACTTGTAGTTGAATAATGAATACCTATACATAAAGGAGAGTTACTTAAATGATTGATGACCCCATCAGGTTATCGATCAAGTCGCCTTGACTTTTAGTTATCAATATATGGCATATGTTATGTAATACGAATCGATAGTTCCGATCATGAAAACCAGTAATAAAGAGAACTTCAAATAACGTGTACACTCTATCGTGAAGTATTCAGTTAATCTTTTTTTAAGATGTGAATAACTTTTTCATCAAATTTTAGAAATATATGTGTAGGTTTTTTGGTTTTACTGAAACCACTTAATTTCATGCTAAATAAATCTGGCACGAAGATAGTAGTGTTTCAGATTGGGCATATTCCCAAGAAATGATTCCTTTATTGCATTTATATAAAGGTGATTTTTTTTACAGATAGTATGGAAACTGAAGAGTTTGTAGTGAGGTGATAAACAACCAACATGCCTGTGCTTCGTAACGCTGACCACCCCGCCTCCAAAGGGACAGATTCTATAGCAACAAGGTATGGTGTTGCTGTGCTTGGGTCTTGGGCCGCGGAGGCAGGTAAACAAACTTTTTAACCTTCAACTGTATTATTCAAAGTCATTTCATAACAGGATGCTGATAAGCAACACTGTGTCAAGCCACACAGATTTCATTTTGAGAAATTGGCGCCAAACATGTCAAATCTATTCTTTATAAGTATGTTTGAAGAAGTATATATCCATCTTTTCTTTTCTATTTTGATAGAAGGTGTAATGAATTAAAAACAGATGGATATATTTAATGTATTATTTGATTAAAAGTTTTAAAAATATATGGGATTATTGTATAAATTGCAAAATATGGAACGCACATAAAATTTATAAGATTAAATTAAGATTATTTTTTCAATACTAATCTAGTTTACATCACTTGAATTTTTTAAAATAATTTTGAATAGGTGACGCAGAATAAACTACATCAATATCTGCGAATTGGATTTTTTGTGGGTTGACACAATATTACTTATCAGCATCCAACTCTATACAACCTTTGTTTCGTTTTAAAACAATGGGAATTTAATAATGCATTGTTGTTTAATCTCTTGATGGTTGAGTGTTTTATTTCATTCTTATAAATCGAGTGGCATACCCATTTGTATCTAAATTGAAATATTTGTAAACGTTAAACAGGAATATTTGAATAATAATAACAGCGATAACGTTATAATATCTATATAGTAGCGGATAACACATTAGCCACCAGTAGGCTAATTTTGCCGCTCGACATCTAAAATTCGATACCCTAGAATACGATCATATTCCGATAAAAAATACTACCTACACATTGTATTGTTTATATGGCCCTTATTACATTTGGCTAGGTTAGGCTTAAAAGACTTATTTTTTTACAAAATACTATTCATTCATTAAAACTTAATCAGTCGATTCTTCAAAGAAATTATCAAAACTTAAAAATAAAAATTTGAAATTAGAACTCGATTTTAAATTAGTAGCTCTAAATTCGGGTGGGTACACCAGTCGAAATATGTTTTGTGAAAAAAAGTGTTGATGTGCCAAAAAATAAGTTTCTTTGAGAATACATTCTTAAAATATATTTTTATTCGATTCTTGAAGTTATACTGGCTCCTAATCTTCTATGACGCTATTCGTTCAAAACAAGGGTATTATATAATAATTTCAGTAACAGTAGGCAGCTCGCATTCACTATGCTTTAATCTTCTACCTTTGTCTGCGTTTAATCCGGTCTTAGATTTAAAGACGGTTTTAGGATTATATCTTTCGTAAGGGTTATGTAATTGAGTAAAATTGTGTATAACATATAGATTTATCTTACACTACTCCTTTCCTATATAATTTACTCTTGTATAGTATACTTATATAAAAACTGAAGAGTTTATTTGAATGCGTTAATATATTGAGCATACTCTGTATTATTTAATGCCTTTTATTTTAGCAACGTATCCGTTCGATTTAACGAAGACAAGGCTACAAATTCAGTCCGAGGTAGCCGCAGCGAAGCATGGATACAAGGCAAGTGCATTAAATATTGCTTATAACTAACATATAAGAAGTATGAGTATGAAACTGACGATGCACTTTATCATGAATTATTTATGTAAATAAACTAAGAAAATTCTCATAATTTTTTTTTTCCTTAATTATTTAAATTATCATTATCATTTACATGTTATCAAAATGTAAATTACAAAATGTTATAAAAAATTAGCTCATTCAGAAATGAATTGATTATAAAGTATTTTATAATCTGTCACAGATGGAGAACCATGGTATGATAAAAACAGCTGTTGGCATTGCGAAGCAGGAAGGTATTTTGAAGCTTTGGAGCGGACTCATGCCAATGTTCCAACGTCACGCAATTTACTCAGGCAGTCGGCTCATATTCTACGAACACTTCCGTAATGCATTTAAAGACGCTAATGGGAAGGTCTCGCTGGGGGCCGCTTCTATTGGTGAGTGAAAATATGTATGTTGCTGTTGTGCAATCAAAAAGAAAAAAAAAAGTATTATCTATACTAATACAGAGAGAGCGAATTTTGTATATGCGAAGTAAACTTCGAAACTGCTCGTCCTATTTTAAAATAGAGGGACCATTTGAGGGGTACATTGTTCTAGATGTTCATAGCAATGTATTATGCGTATTATTTTAAAACATAATTTACATTAATCCGAGCGAAACCGCGAACAAACTATAAATGATAAAATTAATAAATTATAATTTGTCTATGGTCCAAAGTCTTTTATTGAATAGAACTATAATAATATGAATACGCCTCAATCTCATTTATATAGATCACAAGAACTGTGTTAAAATTGAATAATATAAATTTATTGTAATCAAGAAGTGGACTTAACGTTATATATTTAACAGAAATTTACAGGTAAAACTATTTTTTAATTACAAATCGTGATTTATTTTCGTTACAATGTATTTTATGTCAATACTTAACATATCTAACAGTTTCAATGTACCGGTATTGGTACCTACTTATTTATAAAGTATATAAGTTACTTTGTAGTTCTTTTATGGAGTTACGTGTACCTATTGTATTTTATGTACATAATAGTGTATTAATTTGTATATAAAGAAAATCAAAATAGAAATAGGAGACTGATTAAAAATTCATTCTAACATAATCTCATTATTTATTTCCTTATCAATTGTGTGGTGATAAGATGTTTAGTTTGTTGACCCCGTTTCGTGAAGGCCATTCTAATATCAGTACCTGCCGCGATCGATCCTGACTATAATAATTTATTAATTATTATTGAACACAAAATGTTTTTGATAGGACCCCGAATAAAAACATTAATTAAAAATAAACAAAGTTACTTATACTTGTAGCAGCGTTTCAATTGTATTTTTATTTTAATACATGCACCAATAATAATTATGATTATAAATGGCATTCGTAATTACTTAATAATAAATATAATAATTAATAGTTTCCTGTCGTTGTTTCCCCTGTGCGTTTCTATTTCAGTTTATCTTGTCAATTGTTTTGAGTTTTCCCATGGTACGTGTTTTAGGATAAAGCTAATTAACGAATTACTAACAACCATGAACCAGACATTTATTTGAGTTGAGGACCTCCCACGCGATAAATGCACCGTTCCTAATGTTTGTTGAATGGTAGCTCTTTAATTTTTTACCATCACACAATATTTTTGTAAATTAGTTTTCGGTTGTTTTATTTATCATTCAAGTATTTAGCAGTTTGTTATTGTCTATAAAAATAAATAATATTGAAGTGTCTGTTTGAAATTTCGAATTAACAGCTTTTAAGTAAATGCATATGAAAGTATACCTACATAGGTATTCCGTGTAGGTACACGGAACTACAATTTTTAAAATTTTTGTCCGTCTGTCTGCACGGGCTAATATCTGAAACAACTGGGTCAATTCGACGGGACTTTCACTCACAGATAGCTAATGTTATAAGGAGTGTTTATTAAAAAATAAATAAAAAAAAAGGTTACGCGAAAACAAAATTGTAACTAGTGAAAAGTGAATAATATCCGATTCAAAAAGGGAATGGCAACATTATACATGTACATTTTTTTTTCAAATTAACGCGGGTGACCGCGGGACACACCCAGTACGTTTATAAATTAAACCCACACGGAAACATTTGTGAAGATTTATGTATGGACGTTTGTTACTCTTTCGAGTGAAAACTGCTGAACGGATTTTGATAAACTTTGGAGTATTATAGTTCAAACATCAATATAACAAATAAGCTAAAATTTCAAATTTAGTATATTCAGTAAATCAAATTATAAAGATCGTTTATAACATACATACGCAGACGTAGGTGTGCCTACTAGTAATATACAAGAGTTATATATACACACATATGATGTATAAGTAATGTGACCGAAGTTCTGCAGGCGGTCTGGCAGCAGGGTCGCTGGCACAGTTGATAGCTTCACCAACTGATCTGGTGAAGGTACAGATGCAGGCAGAAGGACGACGGATACTGCAGGGAAAGCCTCCGCGCTTTGCCAATTGTCGGCAGGCGTATGCGATGCTGTATTCAGAGGCCGGTATTAAGGGTTTTTGGAGAGGTTAGTTTAGTACACTAACTATTTTTAAGAGTATTTTTGCTGTAGAGCGACGTAAAAGAAAAAAAGTATAGTAACAGCCTGTAAATATCCCACTGCTGGGCAAAGGCCTCCTTTCGTATTAAGGAGAAGGTTTAGAGCTTTATCTACGGCGGATATACATGTACCAGAATTTCTCCTGGCACATGCAGGTTTACCCACGATGTTCTTCACCGCCGAGCTCTAAATAAACTTCAACACAAATTGCACTTGCAAGCACTTGAACAATCAGCGGTGCTTGCCGAGGATTGAACCCGCAATCATCGGTTGGTATCGACGTGTTCAACCACTAAGCCATCTAGGTGAAACGTGAAAGTAGCAGGTGCGATATTGAACGTTAAAAGTGTCTCGCCCATTTTGTCCTCACAATTTTATCGCTAAAGTAGAAAATAGTAATGTGTACTATAAATCCCAAACAACGTACTTGTATTGTTATAAATATATACATTTTCCTATTCTCTATGCCTCATTTTAACAGTTATGGGTTAAATTTCGGCACTTGTCTGTAGTTTATCATATTGGTTATCGTTTATGGTTATTACTTCGCTCTTATCAGTAATAGCGCGATGTGTCATGCTATAACCATTCTCAATAAGTGTCTGTCTAACACAAAATACTTTTTTTAATTCGGATTTTTAATTTCTAATCATGTCCAAACATACTTTTCAGCTATATGATATAACCAGAATATTAAAAATTTTCAACCATTCAATTTTCTCGGAAGCGCATTGCGAAATCACTCTTCAGTTTTATAATATAAGCATAATACTTAACTTTTCAACGTTTGCATTTAACCGCAGGTGCAATACGAAACGTCTTTTCAAGTTTATAATAATTGTAATATATACCTATGGACGCTGATAAGCAATACTATGTCAAGCCACGGACTTCATTTTGAGAAAATGGCGTCTAAAGATGTCAAACCTATTCTTAATAAATATGTTTGAAGAAGTATATATCTATCCTTTATTTTTTATTCTAATACTTTTGTCTAATAATAAGTTTTTCAAATATATGAGATTATTGCATATTCCGAAATATGGAAAATACTTCAATAAACATTTTTTCGTACTAATTTAGTTCAGACGATTCGAAAAAATTTCGAATAATGTTAAATACGAAATGCATTATCAGAATATATCAATATCTCGTTTTTTTTTTGTGGGTTGACACATTATTGCTTATCAGCATCCATATAAAATAATTATTTTTTCTAATAAACAATTTATTCGCAGGTGCGGTACCGAACGTGCAGCGCGCGGCTCTCGTGAACATGGGAGACTTGGCGGCGTACGACTACAGCAAGCAGTTCCTCATGCGCGAGTTCGGAATGGCGGACACACCTGTCGTGCACGCGGCGGCCGCCTTCGCCGCCGGCTTCGTGGCGGCTGTCATGGGCACGCCCGCTGACGTCCTCAAGACACGCCTCATGAACCAACCCGTGGGAGCGGACGGAAGGTAATCTGGACTTTCTTTTTAATAGAAAACATTGTATTTTTTAATAAAAGTAAAAACAATCTTATAAGTTTCTTACCAAATCTTCTTGGTAGAATGTTTATTCTGAATGGTGACGGATGCCTGGGATATACTGAACCAGCCGGTGAAAGCGGTCGGAAGATAATCTGATTTTATAAGTTATAATTTACTTCGGATTACTTTATTCTTTTGTTATGCTAGTGGTGTTTAACTTAAAAATAAACTTGTGTAGCTTCAACATAGTGCGTACATGAATTTCATTACGCACAGACGTGGGGCCCGTTAACCCCTGCTACTAGCTTAATCCGGTCAGGTCATGCTTTATGACAGAATCTGTTTATTATTCAGGGTCTCACAAGTTTACAGAGAAATTGCTTACTCTTTATACGCAGACAGAATAGTTAGTTAGTTGATATGATTAAAAAAAATATGCGAATTAATAGCGCTCTTTTAAATATTCAAACAGTTAAGTAACAAAAAATGTCAACAAAAAGATAAATAGTACGTATCGACGTATAATAATAATGTCAGTACGCCTCCTCTCTCATAGATTAGACAAAGTTACTCCCGTAAATAAAGCTGATATTACGCCTATAACTAACGAAAACAGGGTCGGTTTAAAAGTTGTAGAGTGTAAAGGCCCTAGATAAACAAAATAATGCAGGCATTTATTATCCGAGTAAAATAAAAAGAATGGTATTAATAAACATTTCTAATTAGGGCTTTTTGATACATCGATGTTTTGTAATTTTGTTTGTACCTGTCTTGTGGGTAAAAATGTAATAAATGCGAAATTTAGCTTTTTAATCTTAAAAATTTCATTTGTAGTAGCCCCTCTCTTGTGCCCACCCCGGGCGTTGTGGCCCCGGATGTGCTCCCCTAAATTCGGCCCTGACCGAAAACCTAAAAGGCAAACAATGACCATGTCATCTAAAAAGGGAATGTTATTGGTTTTTCACTTTACTATGGTTTCACAAGATTGATTAACGCGTATAATTAATACGAAAACATACAAAGTAGCTGAGTGATCTAGTGACCTACATTTTTAAAATCGATAATTTTTTCACGTTACGAGTATCTTCGACTCGATTGATTTATCATTCTCGGTAGTAGCGATATATACGTATATTTATATATTTTGTTGTTATTAATATTGTTATAAAGAAATTGCACATTTGTAATGGTAGGTTATTTTTATCTTGTTATTATGTACATATACATTTTTAACGAAATATGTTAAAGGCATACGAATATAATTAAATCACGTCATAGAATTTTTTGCTATTTATAAACTTTGAATTATATTCGCTCATTTTTACAGTCTTTCTTTGCGTTATATATGTTTCTATTTTTTTTTTTGAAGACCAAAAAATAAAAATACCTTTTGTTTCCTGCAACACTTGCTACATAACTATAATTACTTATTATACGTTTTTAAATTTGAAACGAAAACAATTTATTAATGTGTTTGGAACGTTTCCACATATTTTATATACCTATATATTTAATTATAAGTTCGTAGTTTTACATACAATAGAAAGACACGAAATAGTTATTTTGACATAGATAAGTTCAATCGGTACGTAACATATGCAATAAGTAGGTTGGTGCGTCCAAAGCGCGGTCGAGGTCAAACAACGGGGTCAAAGTCGGGACCCGCGCACGCTCAATGTAACTCCTTTCCCTTTCGTTTCAAATATTCCTGGTACTATTTCTATGTAAATCAGTGTTTTCCAAAAAGTAAAAAATATATAAATACCTAGATTTGAAAATTTTACTGTCAAAAGAACTCTGCAACCGTTTGTAAAGTTGTTACGAAAGCTGTGAATGTCATAAGGCATTGACAGGAAATTCTTTCAGCTGAAAAGCATACATATCTCGTTGCTTATTATATAACTTATGTAAATCTTTATAAAAGTAAAAACATATTAAGTGTAATTCTCGCCTTCTAGATATTATACATATGTTAACAGTTGGTACCTACGACTTCGTCTAAGTAGAATATTTATTTATATCATATGTTCTCTAAACAAACGTTCATCCCCTATTGCACCCTCTTTAAGGTCTATTTTGTGCAATAAAAAGTAGCATATGTATTTCTTTAAGTTTTTTTTTTAAATTATCAAAATTGATTCAGATGTGATAAACAATAAAACATACCGATAGAGTTACTTTCACATTTTTAATGTTAGTATACATTAGCTATGTTACGTAGGTATGTATATCTTGCTTCATAGTATTATATTTGGTAAAAAAAATATTAGAGGACGTTGAATAATTAATTTCTATGGAACATATTTACCTAACCGATTTTTAAACATGCCAGAAGCACAAAGATACATATATAATTATGTTACAGATAAAGATAACTTAATAGGTATACTTATCCCTAGAACAGATACCCGAGAAAAAATGAATGTAGACAAAAACGGTAACAGGTACACGGGCAGGACAAATAAAAATTAATCACAATAAAAAACTTATTAAAATCTTTTAGCATTTATTTAAAAAATATTTATATACATACATACAAGCATATTATAAATACCTACATAAGGGAAGTTAACTGGGCATGTAATAAACGTTTTACCAACGTTATCAGAATCGATATTAAAAACTAAAAAAAAATGATTTTTTTTTAATTTTCTTTTTCATAAATAATGCCTATATTGTGCCTTATATTATATTTATACATTGTACCATAAATTAAAATGGTGAAAAAAGTTATCTTTCAATTTCTTCTTGAAAATATGAATCGATTTTCTAGTGCGTATATGTATGTCAAAGAATCCCACAATCTCGAACATATTTAGCGGGATGCTTTACAAACCCATAACAGTCCTAAAAAATTAGGCTATCTAACCTAAAAGATTTTTTAAATCGAAAATAAACTTCCCGAGATTTGCTCTTTCGAACAACTAAACGAGTTCTTCAGCTTTCATATTAGTAGGTATAGACACCGACTATGGCAATTTGAAACATGAAAAGCGTTGTTTGAATATGTACTTATATTAAAAAGTAGGTTGAGTATGTCTGCGGTTTTGTGTCTGTGTGAATAATACAAAAACTTGAACAAAGGGTTTCTTTGTAGTCGCAGACATAATATGAACATATTTTAGTTTTAATGCTGTAGTTGGCGGACAAGCGCGGATTGAGGGCGAAGTCATAATTACTGTGACTAATATATTGGAAATAAAATTTACATAGCAGAGAAAATTAAATATTCATAATTAGTGTTAAGATTAAAATGCGTAATTTACTTTTCCCTTTTTCTAATTATCACTAATTTCATAACGATATTGTCATAACTTTGTTTAGAAAATAAAATACTTAATGTCTCTAAAAATTATGATAAGTACGTAGTTTTTAGGATTTGTCCTCGTGTAATGGTGAAAAGAATGCTAGCAGAGTCAGTAACATGTCTCCTTACTATCGCAATTCTATGGGCGAAAAATGTGTCAGCTCTCTTGTCACCAGTGAATCAGTGGCAGTGAGACATGCAGTTATGTTTTAGTTTTATTTGCTTTACTACATCTCCAAGGTATGATGTGGAATAAGTGACGAATATGTAGATGACTTAAGACTAGCGACTCGCCCCGACTTTGCACGGGATTTACAAATCTTTGAAATTCTGGATTTTTCATAAAGAACATTGTTAGTCTGTCTGCATGATGAAACAGAGAGTGAGATTAGTCGAAACCCTTACCGTTGATACTAATAATAAACCAAATATAACACAAGTGAATTGAAACGTCATAAAAACCAAGACCGTGTCACGCTTGTGTTCTTAGTTGAGTGATATTTTACTCTTGAGTTCGTTTAATACAAACTTTTCCGAACAACTTCCACCCAAGTTCAAAGGTTATTAAACTTGCTAAATAAATTAAAGGCACTGTTTAGTATCTTTAATACGGATGGTTAGGGGTGCTTGCGGCAGATATTTGTATTTATTTCTAGGTCTAGGTCTGTTCATATTTGAATTCACATACATGTCACAATCGCTTGATAATAATCTTTAATCTTGGTGTGAGGATAATTCTAGCCTCTATGGTTACTGGTTTGTCATCAGTATCAGTGGTTAATCAAGTTAGATGGAAATCGTTCTGAGCAAAAATGAGGAAGTATCTTATTAAAATCCGAATTAGAATACTAAATACCCTGACGTTGCCTAAACAATTATGCTGAGTACAAAAAATATGATGACAGTAATTTTATGTACCTATATACATAATTAGTATTAAATTATTTTACATAAACCTTTTGGCCATCAGCTCATCGGATTAAACTTAATGTATTTTTCAGAGGCACGCTTTATCGCGGGATGATAGATTGTCTCCAGCAGTCTGTGAAGAATGAAGGAGTTTTGTCACTGTACAAAGGATTCCTTCCATTGTGGATGCGGCTTGGTCCATGGGCCTTAATTAATTGGATAGCTTTCGAAAACATAATGCTTGCTATTGGTGGTCATACTTTTTAAATACCAAAATAATGTTTGAAGTTATCTGGGGTTTGTGTAATCTTTACTAGTTAATAAGCTTTATAGACCAAAAAGACAAAAATATAAAAAGTATCGTTCAAAGCAATAATGCTTATTGTATTCAATTTTTACATTATTATTTTTAATATTAATAGTACAAAAGTAAGTTTTAAAATAAAAAGACATTTTATAGATTAAATGAAATTTGAATTGAACAATATTCATAGAAGCTATAAAGTAAAATTAGGACAGTTTCATTGATTATAATAACTGACTATTATTATTACTCAAAGAGAATTTTAAATGACTGTAACGACCAAACATTCGACTCTTACTCTACCCAGTTAGTTAGTTAATCTACAGAAATACATAGGTAAAACTTTCATTTACAGACTAAAAAAATAACCTAGTTAAAGTTAATAGTAAAAACATAAAGTGATCAAAATGAATTTACGTGTTCTTATGACATCAAATATTTGCATTTAGGAAACATTTTAATAGTGTAATGTAACAAACGTGTTTGAAGTGGAATGTAAATCTATGAGATAATCATTGCAAAACTGACAACATCCTCAAACCTGTACGAGATATAATGAAATCATCATGTAAGAATTAAATTTTATATAATTAATTGCTTCACAGTCAATGCACTACAAATTTAAAGTAATTTTAAAGCGATTTCAGACAATAGATAATTTACAATTATTAAGTATTCCTTAGTGTGAAACACATTCGATATGATTTCGATTTATTGTCTATGCGACCATTCTTGTAAAAGAATATGTGACGCATCGTGATAATGGTTATCCAAAAAACGTGTGATTTTTGTGTGATGGGGAATGGCTTCTAAATAATAATTTATCATTATATACATTATTATCTATCTAATATTATTTAAAATTTATAAATGATGCTTTATTACAATCCTCGCTTTGTTCTACATTCTATTTTTAATAGCCTCACAAACAAGGTTTAAATACTTAATGTTATGCTCTAGCAATAAATCATTGCGAGTTTTTATACGTTGTACTATAATCTCATAGGCTTTGTAGGAATATTAATAAATATACATACTGAACACCAATACACGGCTTCCGAAAGATTTACTTGTATATTTATAATAATATTTAACTTTGTATTTGAATGTTAATACAACAATGTATCTTGATTGTAGAAAGTTACCGTTCATTAAGATCTGCACAAAGTGTATAAATATTTATTTATATAAAATTGTAATACAAGTTTTGTATTAAAAACTTTAGTATTTAGTATTAGCAAATTGAAAATGTTGGTTGCTAAAATGTATAATAAAAAAATGTGATGTTGTTTGTAGTATTTCGTAGAAATATTAAATTATTTATTGTTGAAAAAAAGGTTTTATTTCTTCACTATATTAGTATATAATTATAGAATTTTCTTGTAAAGTTCTTAAGTTTTGTTAACCGTGACGAAACTCTAAACAAAGCATGATTGATATGATATGATTCTTGCAAAAAATATCAAAGAATTTTTAATTCTTAATGTGTGTTTTTTATATCGAACTTCTGAACGTCGTTCAGATTTTAAAATCTTTTTTATTTGAAACCAAACAATATACACACATCGCAATCGTTTGGTTTTTAAAAGAAAATAACTGGAATAAGTATGTACTGCAAGTAAACGATATTGTATAGTTTGCTTCTGCAGTCGGTTTTTCTTTTTTTTTATTTAAGTTACGTATTTGATTATTATTAAACTACGCAAGCCATGTCAAACCATGGCAGATGGAGTTACTAACTAAAAATGTATATCGAAACAGTAAGAATTCCTATTAATTATAATAAATTTAAGACTAACTACATTATTTTAAAAATGTACATATACCCACTTAATGTGATTATTTATGTGACTTCAAAATTTGTTTGACAATATAAATTTTAACTAGAATAGCTAAAGGGTTACAAGGTAAGTAAAACTGCGAATTTACAATATTAAATTTATTAGTAAAAAATATTATACATCTTCCACAATATTGGAGAATCATAACTTAACTATTTTAAATATTTGATTATTATAGATTAGCACTTCCATTTTCATATTAAAACATGCCTTCACACGCTTACTATCAGCGAGAAGCGAGCGGCTCCACAGATCGTGAACATCACATGTGCGTTGACACCGAACTTAATCTACAATACACACAGTTAAATGCTTCGCTCAATGTTATATTTCGTTAGAATTTTATTTATCAATTACAATATTGTTGTCTTATAATGCTTTTAGAATTACGCCATGATTACTAGTATAGTCCTATTACGTTTTAATACATAGCAATTTTTTTTTCGGTTACAATAACAAAAATAAATATCTAAATCGAATCAACGAGCACTCGAGTTTAATTTCAAAGTTTTGACTATATCTTTAAACGCTAACTAAGTACACTGACACTCGCGTGCCACGGTGCGAACTGCGAGACACGCCGTACGACTCGTCGGTAGTCGGACGACTCGCTGGAAGTCCGACGACTCGTCGGTAGTCGGGTGACTCGTCTGTAGTCGGACGACTACTTCGTCCTTACAGTAGTTCAGATTAAACGTTTTCTTTTAAATCATACTCGTCGAATTTTTAAATTATTTTGTAAAACACTAATACGGGTAACGAATTCCATTCAAATTAACACATCAAAAGCATTTTGTTATAAGCACAATGTAATATTTAAAAAATACATGGATAGTAAATATCGATCTAAAACACCTCGCTGTACACTCGTCCTATCGAACAATCATCGTCAATATAAAACGATTACAGGCATACTATACGCGTTTACCGTTTTGTGCGCAACACAAATCGTCTGAGCCTACGTCTAGGGAGAACTAAGCTTTAGAGGACGCTACAATTTATATGGATATCTTATTATATGTCTACCGTACCAGATTATATAGTCGTATAGTGGTTACGAAATAATAAAACCGAACGAACTTAAAATTATCACTTAACTAGCAAATAAAATGGTAAATATTTAAAAAATGAGCATTATAACTAACAGGGGATAAATAATGTTCATACTTTAAAAATCACATTAATTTGAAATCTATAATAGGGAAATATCAGCGATATAACCGATTTGATCCCTCATATATTTATTACTAAGCATATATTAAAAAAAACCTCTAAAATAACATTGTGGCACGTATAATCGGACGAAATACACGTTCATCCGGTGAATTGTCGCGACTAAAAAAAAAAAATTAAAATAAATTCGTCACAATAATCGAGGGGGGAAACGATGGGAGAGTAACGGGGGACTTTTGTACTGGTAAAACAAACGCGGCGGTCACGCGACGAACGCTCCGAGCCGAATAACGTGTTCACTCCAACCGTAATATCAAAATAGCTGTACGACAAAAAGCACCATAAACACTCGAAACATAGACCCATTGTGTCGGCTGGCCCCGGGGGGCGCGGCGGGCAAGCGGCGGCACTATGAGTGGTAGGCGGTGACGTACGACGCCGGGAACAGCCCGCGGCGGTGCGCTATCTCGCCCTGGAACACGACGGCTGTATTCACACAGGTGTCCACTGGACATGTGTTGGACATTTTACCAGTGTTACCAGAATCGATATTTAAAAGTAAAAAAATAAATTAATAATTATTTTTTAAATTGTTTTTTATAAAGTATACAGTACGAATCTACATTATCCAACGTTTAACTTAATAGAAACAAACGTTTTTTTTTATAAAAAAAATTAATTCAGCTTTTTACTTTTAAATATCGATTCTGCGAACGCTGATAAAATATCTAGTTGACAACTTATATATGACGGCATGAGTGAAAGAAAGTGATAAACAAATGCATCATACAAAAACGACAAACGTCTGAATAGCCACTACAGACGTTTGCCCTGAGCAGCGTTCGATCACTACGCCGTCGGATTTTTCGCTGTTTTATACATCGATAAAAGTGTTTATGTATATACCAAAATCTTAAACGTTAAAACATACATTTGTGGCGATTTAAGAAAAACATTTTTTTTTTGGATAAACGCATTTAATACTTTTTGTATGGTTAAGCCAAAGTTTGAACTAAATTTTCTCAAAATTAGAATTTTGTGACATATGACCTTCATCTCTCATGTCTTCATATGTCACAGTCAAAACCCTTAACCGGTCAATAGTACTTTCACCTGACAAAATCAATAAAAAAATAACGATATGAAAGGCAAAAAACCTGCAAATAGGTAGGGTTCGGTTTATATAAATAACAAATATTATACACAAAACACTTGCAAATAAATTAAGTTTATCTATGTTTTTGCAACAGCACTTACGACTGTTATTTCAGTCTAATGAAAGTACACCGGTTAAGAGTTTTGACTATAACATATGTAAGAAATCTCGGGTCAAGATGTTTGTTGGTCATAAATTCCTATATAACTCAACCAGTTAAGTTTTCTTTGGTTCAACTTAAAAGATAGGACAGTTTTTATATCGATTAATTACATCAATATTTTTATTGCTTGTTTTTTGAACAAAGAGTTGTAATGTTTTATAAGTTCCACCAGTGTTTAATAGATGGCGGTGTGGTGTAGTTTATTAATACGTCAACATCTTTTGTTGTGAATAATATTAACACAACGCATTGCGGGGACGGTTACTTGTTTAAAGATAACTAAATATCACAATCAATACTCTTTAACAGAATATTTTGTATTAAATTACAACACATATATCGAAACTAAAATACCTTAAAACACACTAATTCCATATAAATGTTATGAGTGGGGATTACCCTGCAGCTGTTGACTACTTATGACGATAGCGTGCTAAATAAGCTAATTTTAGTAGGATCCTTGGTTTTATCGACGGTTACATTTTGGGTAGATCGTATTATACAGAAATATTCTAACCCTCAATTAACCTGATTATGATCTAATTGTTTTAGCGAAAGTTATGATTTGACAGTCAACACTGCCTATTTTACATATTGATAATAGCAGATAGTGAGATACACTCGTTAAAAACTAAGAACACAAATAAACATAGAAATCTATATTTAGCGAATATCCATAATACGACCTACCAAATTAATAAGAATGTATAATTAAAAATATAACCGTCTTCTGCGCGGCGCCTAGTGACAAAACACGTAACGCGCCTATTCAATTAATTTAATTTGTAGGCGATCCAAAAACTGTCGTTTCATTTTACCCTTTTAACATCGATACAAACTACATAATCATATAACCATTTGCAGAATATGAAATAGCTTATTTATGACCCATTTCCATTTTAGCTGGATTCGATAGTATTTTATGAAAGACTAAAAAAATTTATTCAGCTTCGTTATAATAATATGTTATTAATCTAGCAACATAGTGACAGTTAATATCATTAATTCATTTAAAAAATAGCGAATATAACCGTCAAGTTACAAGTGAATATTTTAACATTTATATAAAGGTTTCGGTACTAATAGTCCAGTCATTTTAGCTATTTTAAACCCCAATCTACGGATAAGTTCCCAGTGAGCTTAATTTTTGTATACACCTTTAATGCCGTAAGGCATTGTAATGAAGATGTGAAAAATCGACATTGATATCGTGCCTACTAAAAAGTTATACAGGTCAAAAGGTCGCGAAAATCAGTTTTTCGCAAATATCTCGCGATCTATTGCTCAGAGGTCAATAAAGGCCATTATAAAAATTGTATGTCGTGAAATTGTCTACAAAAAATGTCTCTTGCATTTTTCTGTAGAATTAACCGTTTTCGGAGTAGAGCACCAAGAAAGCGACTATATTATAACGATGCACTCGTTTCCTCACCACCTCCGAGATAGTATGCAGGGCGTTTTTTTACATGATTTCCCCCGTAGGCATAATTCATAATATGTAATAGGAGGTTTTTTTATTTACAAGTGAATATTTATTTATTTGAATACAGTAAAGATACAAAAACTCAGCTCACTAGGAATTTTTCCGCAGATAAAACGTAAAATGACTGGACTATAAGTCGGCTGGTTTTGAAATGCCCTGTCATCTTTTACGAAATACAAAAATTGCGTTAACATTACACTTTTATTAACAATGTCTTTTAACGAATTAATTTTCTATATGACTAGTAGTACTCGATGAATTATAACGCACCTGCCACCAGTGCTGGTCGGAGCGGTCGGTGACCGTGATGACGTCACCGCGCCTGAACTCCAGCTCGCCCGCCTCTTGTGGAGTGAAGTCGTACAGAGCTTGGACCAGCATCTGAAATATATACACAATATTTATTAATATTGTTATTAATTATTAAGAAAGAGCAGTGTCTGTTTGTAATGTC
This sequence comes from Hypolimnas misippus, assembly GCA_037950945.1. NCBI lineage: Eukaryota > Metazoa > Arthropoda > Insecta > Lepidoptera > Nymphalidae > Hypolimnas > Hypolimnas misippus. The sequence continues at coordinate 7,033,656 of JBBEEQ010000029.1, read as the reverse complement.
AAAATAGCTTTTGAATGAATTCAATAAAAAATAATCTTATACAAAAAAAAAAAAACAAAATAAAAATAAGTCGATAGGACTTTTTATTGGCTGATTGATAGATGATAATATAATTAGTGACTCCGATAGTTTGATTAAAAAAAAAAATTCGCGGAGGTTCAGGCGCGCAAAAAAAGTCGTTTTTACTTATTCCTTAATGTTTAATCAAATAGACAAATTCTGTTTTATAACAGACGACAAAATAATTACTCGTTCAAAGTACATTAACCGCTGTAACTGATTATGTTAATTGAAAAACCTAATTAGCTGAACTTACACTTTGTAATTAGTGTTAGCATACCGATTAATTGGTAAAATTTAAATACATTATTGGGATGCTGATAAGCAATAATGTGTCAACCAACAAAAAGTCCAATTCTGAGATGTTGATAAATTCTGATTATGCGACACGTATTTAACATTATTTAAAAAAAATTCAAGTCATCTAAACAAAATTAGTACGGTAAAAGCCATAATTGGAACCATGTAATGGAACCATTTATAAAATGGGTTCAGTAGTTCCAGGGTTTCCCTCGCACATACAATATTCGCTTTCTCTTTATTATATTAGTATTCAAAATTATTAATTTCTCTCGGAAACAATGATGATATAATACACTATGTATTATAAAAAGGCGCGTATTTAGCGAATACATCTAATAACAAGTGTGAACACTTTTCGACTTGGCGACTCCTTAAATTTTTAACGTTTTTCAATATGGCTAAACTCGTAAATCTGCGTAAAATGTAAACATTTTATTCAAATGTGGAAAATAATGCGTGTAACATCTCGGAAACCGCGACTACGTGATCTCTGCAACAATTGCTATAAATAGAGACATACATGATCGAACAATTTGTATTCGATCGCTATACTCGGTTTACTACGGCTGCTGCTCAGTAACTAGAGATTATAGGAATACATACACTGACCGAGTTATTTTCGTTTCTTCTTTATCAGGGTCACGCTACAATATTTACACTGATTTATTGTAACCTTGTAGCCACGGAAATTCAACTTTTAGCACTTTTTTCATTTTCATTATCTCTATATAGGCGAATTTGTTTAACTCTCAAATATCGCATTTGGCTTTTTTTTAAATGATCACTTTTAACTCGTAACCTTCAAAAGTCAATACATAAAATCAATTGTATCCCTTCTAACATTTTTTCAGTAGGAATAATACTCATTGAGAAGTAGCAAAATGTATTATTTATTGGATGTTGACATAAATATTAAAATTTTAACAGAGGGTTCAGATTGGAGTAATGTATATGATAATAATTAATTTCATAATAGTGAAATTAATTTACATTATATGTGAATGACAAATAAATAAAATATTTCCTAAAATTTACATCAAGCTTGTGGGCTCTATATTATATAGGAGGTTTATATTTATTTAATACTTTAAATAAATATTTAGGTCTGTTTAGATATGTCCATACAGTATTAAAATTTGCAGACAGTGTGTATTATAAAAATCAAATATATTTCTTTGTCGGTATGAGCGCTCGTTTACGTTGCACGCGTAAAAGTTTACTTAAAAATCTATTTTAAAAATTCGATTAAATTTCATATAGTAGGTACAGTCATTACGTAGTTTTAAGCGGAAAGTGGGCCTGGAGTTTTAAAAATTGTTGATCTTATAGATTTTGACATGCTCTTTCCGAATTGCAACATCGTATCTTTTTTGGACGCACCGTCCCATTAGAAAAATGGTGCCCGAAAACAGTTTTTTAACAGAATCTTTTTTACTACACATCTTTCATTTAAAATCATTTAATAATAAATTAAAATTGAGAAAATTTCCTATACTTTACGTTAACATCTTGTTTTGGTGAAATTAATAGTTTAAGCGCTTAGTTCAGAATTTTTCAAAACTCCCGAAAACCTTTACAAGTAACCCCTAAAACTCGAGTACCAAATGACTACTAATAAGTGTTTTACGAAAATATTTCAACTAAACAGACGAGCTCATACAGACTGAGACATAGAAAATTTAAGTGGCGGCTAAAATTATAATTGCCTGTCGCATTTTAGATTAGGTTAGTGGATAGGTGTGGCTGACATAATGAATCAACTATTCCGATTAAATATAATTAAGCTGTGACGGCTAATATCTCCTATGAGCGCGATGGAATCGTGACAGGGTCACGTCAAAAACAGTTTGTTAGGGATATTTTTTTTGTACATGCGTATATAATTCTATTGTTTTATATGTATTTCCTTAATGAAAAAAAACATCTGATATTTGTGTTAAAAAGTTAAATATTAATATCCTATTAAAACTATATTTATAACAATATAATATTGTATTATTTTCAGTAAAATAAAAATGGCGGTAGATGATGTATTTTGTAAATTTATTTTAAGTCCAGTGTTTATTGCATCGATCCCGTTTCCCGCTATTTTTCCTTTTAGCCTTCAGAAGATAATATTCAAAGAATCAGATTTCATAAATATTATATTACTAGTTCTTGCTCGCTGCTTCAATAAATTTATGTATAAGAGACTTTGTTATTATAAATATGTATATTGTTTATATTAAAAAAAAATGTTAAAAAATGCCCTCAATTTTTATTTTGGTTTAGAATACATATAAATATGCACCACGCTGTGCTATTTTAATGAATATACATGTACGAATAAAATGTAATTTATAACAGGGAACACTAGGCTTATGAATTTTTAGTTTTTAAAATTTAACGTTAATTTTTTTTTTATTAAAATCATTGTAGATATTATTATTAAAATAGTAATCAAACTGTAATAACTATTTTTGCGCTTGAGTTTACGAGTATATATAAAAAGTGTATGTCAGCAAAGAGTTTTTTTAGAATACTAAAAATTTCTCGTGACATCCTAAAATGAAACAATCATTCTGTTTTATCAGTCGTGCAGGTGACCATACAAATACATAAAATTGAAATATAGATACAGCCGGAAATAGAACCTATTTGAAAGTCGGTTAATAACGAAGAAATACTCACCTCTTCAGGCACGACATCCCGAAGTTTAACATCTTGGAGGCGGCTGACGGACGCCGTGCGGTGGTAGTCGACGAGTTCGTTCAGTGAATTAAATTTCACCACCCATAGAAAGAACTTGCTAGACGCGTCACGCAGAACCTTGAAGTGTTGGACACCGTCTGGACATCTGTGGACGAGATGGATGGACTTCAAGTTTTTAATTTTAGTTTACGATTTACAGAATTATATAAACCGAATTCAAAAGCAGCATTTGCCATTTCGTTTGCTAGACTACCATACTATCTAGTTATTTTTATTTAAAAATCAAACTATTGAATCGATTTAGATAACAATTCTATGGGACTAATGTGAAAGTATGCCCACAGTTCAAATAAACAAAAAATTAAAATCGGTCACGAATTGATAGAATTCTAAGATAAAAAACATTAAAAAACACGCAACGAATTAAGAACCTCCTTATTTTTAAAGTCGGTTTATAAAAGCTATATACTATCCGATGAGTCTTTCTAACGAGTAATATCTTAGAAATCGTGTTCCGTTTAGAGATACGTAAATGTGATTTGTGTTAATCAATTTAAAAATATGTAGGAATTTTTAATATTCAGATTTTATTGTTGGTGAATCCTCGAATAAATTAAGAAAGTTTTTTTGTATAATATTATATGTGCACAAATAATATCTCTAATCATATTTCGTATAAAAACACGAGTAGGTTGCGGATAAAAATGTGTCGGGATGGTCTAAACCGCGCACGTAACTGTAGATACAAGTAAACGCAGACCGATGAACGAGAATAGAATATCCAGCTCGATTTGTTTGGGTGCAGATCTAAAATAATGACAATAAAACAGCTTTGTACTCGGCAACCACTGCAAGGGTTATTGAAATACCTATTGCATAGACTAGAGCAACATGAACATTTGATTTTCTAATCGACTACCAAATAAGGATGATGTTCTAAATTCGTCGGGGATTTTTTATGTATGTTTTTAATTATTTTTGTTATTATATTTATATAAAAAAGCCTATTTGAATAAAAAGTGCTTTAAAAAGCCTATTTGAATAAAGTATTTAAGTGTTTAGGTTTTATCAAAATGGGTTCAGTGGTTTGGTTTTCAATTCAAAATAACTGAAATAAGTTTGTCATTCAAATAAACGAAATTAGATATTTTGCTTTTGAAGTCCGGGAATCGACTTTTTTTTTTTTAAAGTCACGCTAGTATAACAATTATTCTATTGTAAAATAAACTTAGTGACATATCTATATTTTAACGAACAATTTTATTTTGGTGTTGTTAATGGTAAATTAAAATATCAACATTCAATTAAGGGAAAAAGATTTACACGTTCCTAAAATCTCCTATGACACTTTAGCTACACTATAGCAATTTGAGCTATAACACGTTATCCTTGACATATTTTCATTACCACATGTCACAAAAATATTTTTTTTTTCTAATTAACACCACAAGTTAAGCATACGGACAGCTAAGAATTAGTATATTATGCATAAGAATCTTAGAGAAAAAAAATGTATTTGAATTAAATATCGCAATAGATGGAAATATTGCTAATATAACATAAATAATACCGAATTGTATCTCTTCGTTTACATAACGCGACTATGTCGACCATGTTTCATCGCGAAATAGCCGCTGCAGGAGCTCGTGGACTACTTTTTTTTCAAACATCAACTAAAGGTGAGCACCTCAATAATTAACAAAACAGGTGAAAGTATTCTTTGATATTTGTCCTCGTTGCTATTGAATGTATTTTGTTATAAAAAAATATATAAGGCCTCAATATAAATCGAGCAAAATTACGTATGAATCACCAATAGACGAAAACTGGTTTCAGCTCTCACGTAGGTTGATTCACGCAGCGCGATACAGAACGAGTTAATGGTGTACCGAGAAAATTGTATGAAAATGTTCTCTTGAGAAATGAAATAATCTAGAATGCGATATCAGCAAATTTCTGGATTAAAATACTGCGAATCATTTACTAAAATTAAACTTAAATAGGAAAATATCTAATCCTCTATATAGCGGCAATATATGTAAATATATAAATGATCTTCATTATTCATATGAATGATATCGAATGAGTACTGAAGGAATTGCAAGAAAATCGTTTGATTTGCAAAAAATATTTTCATTTTCCTATTTTTATTTCGTTTATTTAAGCAAAAATGACAGTGTTTGACACTGTTAAGACTGTTATATTTTTCATTATTGTTTGTAACTATCGATTATAATATTAGATTATCATAATAATAACATTCCAATATATAATAATTTTTAGTTAATTTTGTATCTGAAAAAGGATATTCTATTTTTATTTCGTGACATAAAACATCATTACCAACGAAAAAACGCTTTTGATTGTACAATTTATTAATTGCTTTAAAAATATTATGTTACTTCATTTCAAAATTCATTCAAATGAGTATAAATAAAAATCTTTATATGTTCGTCTTTTATGCGTTCCAAAAGTATTGATCTGGTTGTGATGAAATCTATATTACTTAGGTGGCATTATAACGTGTGCCGGGTATAGCTAGCAAGTAATAAAATCCTGGTTATATGAAAACATATCGTTACAAAGAAGGGTGAGTCATATATCGAAGAATGAATGTAATTTTTTTATTAACTAATTTAACCGCCAATCGAATTGTTGTGAGCAAGCGAACTGCAGGAGAATGATAAGGTTGATCACCTTATTTCTAAATTATTAGTCATACGATAGACATAAGCTTTGTTTTAATACTCGTATGAAAAGTTATGATTTTAATCCGTAGACAATAAAAAAATGACATCAGTTTTTAAATAATTCGTTAAAAATATTAACAGTGAGATAAAATACAATTTAAAAAATGATTTGCATTTGGTATGAGCATCTAGATTAAAACACTGTTGTGTTGATGCTGCGTTTTAAAAATATTTTTAATTTTATATTATACATTCTATTATTATATTTTTTTAGAAATAAAATGATAGAAAGATGTTTATGTCTCTTGTTGTCGATTATAGCTGTAAAGTGAAGATTTATAGTGTATAGTTAGTATAAGCTGGATACACACAGGGTATTTAATATATTTGTAACTCATAAATGTATGTACCCATCGTAAAACTTTTAAAAAGAGTAACTATCGAGTTTCTTGCCGGTTCTTCTCGGTAGAATCTACATTCCGAACCTGTGGTAAATTAATTAATTAATTAGTGTTTCGTTTTTTGTTTTTGTATTGACGATTCAAAAGTGCTTGTAAAAGCCTACTTGAATAAAGCATATTTTGATTTTGATTTTTTTTTTTATTTTATAAGCTTGTTCGATAAACGGGCTATATAGCGCAAATATAACTTTTCTAATCAGGTTTGTAGATAAAATTAGAACGTTCTAATAACAAACAAATTCTTCAATTATTCTTTCATACTCTTTTCATAAGATTTTTGTAGAAAAAAAAAATCTCACTTAAAATCACTTTTGTAGTAGGTATAATTTTCGGCATTATTTAATAGTTGGAATAAATTAATTCTCTTTAATGTTTTTAATTTTTTTACTAATGTTATTTTTTTTCTTATCAAGTGTGTGAAAGTATGTATTTACCCAAATAAATTTCTACAAATATATTTTTAAAAATTTTAAGGTCTAGATAATTTTAAATGCAATGCTTTGAGTACACAATTACAAATGGTTATATTTGTAATTGTGTACTCAAATATTATATATATTTGCCTCATTTGTTGTGTGCCTCAATCATACTAATGGCTGTCAACAGTTCTAAGAAATCTTGACATGGTTTAACACATGTAATAGATATGTATTGCATTATTGATGACTAACTATGAAAATATTGATAACAATAATGTAGCTATTTAATGAATATGATTAAGTAGATTTATGCTTAAACAAAAATGTAGAAAGTAATTAGATCTATATTAATATAATAATGAGGAAGAGATTGTTTTTTTTTTTTAATTTGAACAGATAAATATTATACATATAGAAATTGTAGATTGGAAATAAATTGTTATTTTAAAATCACAATGGTAATAAATAAATAACACTACAATTAAAAGGAATGGAGCAATAATTGTCAATCAATCTGGCTAATTTTAATTGTGAGTTTAATACTTAGCATGCAATATATGTATTATCAACTTAGTAAAAATAAAATAAAACCAATAACAATAAGTAATAATAATAAGAAAGTAAATTCCTTTGTATAAAACATTTTTCTATTATATTTTTCATAGAGACATTAGTGAGTATTCTGAGTTTAGTCAGCGCCAACCTGTAGATAAAGCTCTAAAACCTTCTCTTAGTTGGAGAGGAAGCCTTGCCCAGCAACGGGGCATTTATAGGCTGTGACTTTACTTTTTTTTAACTTTTCTAAGTCAAGTTAACCTTTATGTATCAAATAAATTTAAATGATTTTTGTATTGTAATTGTCGTCTAGATTTCCATCATCTTAACAACAAAGTAATAAGTGCAATTAAAATGTTTGTTACACTTGTCTATAAATTCAATTGAATATACTAACATAGTCACTTAGAGCATTAATAAAATATTTTTAAGCCCATTTTTATTGATTTCTATATAGTATATGTAAATTTATTTAAATTACTTTATGCATCTACTCAATGCTCTTTCTTGCACACCCTAAGGTAAGCTGGGAGGAAAGGCTAGGATATATAGGATATAAGCTCGCCTTTTGCTCAATGTATTTAGTTGTGCAATAAAGTAAATAAATAAATATATAACTCTAGAGTTCTTATTACTACACATTATACCAAAAAAATTATTCTGCTATATCTTTGGGTATTTTAAAATTGTTTATTTTAAAAGAATAATTTACTTTTGTCATGTGTGTCAAAATACAGTTCTTTATTGTTATACAAAAGGAAACAAACACAAGAAGTATTAAACCAATTATATAAAGAAGTAAGGTTTGTGTGTTTATATTTGAGTAACATATCTATAATGTCTTTTCTTATCTGACAACAATTAATAACCTACGGCATTTATTAATCAGGAACATTTAAAGTATTTTCAGATTATGTTATAGTTAAAAATTCAATTACAATTATAATCTCTTTATCTCAATATATTCTTTAAAAAAGGTAATAAATCATGATGTACACTTACTTTACTGATAAGGAGAAGTCACCTGGGCTTGATTCACTGATTCTTATGAGGAAACCTCCCTCTGGTTTATTTGCTAACAATTTTTCAGCATCTGCTCTTGTGATTCTACCATAATACCAACTGCAATAGAATTATATGATGATAAGAGGCTCTTTAACTTGACACTAATGTATGTGTTTAGCTATTCAAGTTTAAAATAAAAGAACTTATCACACTATCATGAATTTTAATGTTACTTTTACTTGATATTTGTAGTGAATTAGGGCTTGCCCTAAAACTCTAAATAAAGAGAAAAATGCTTAATATGAAACTGTATAATTTGTGTTGAAAACATTAATTCTTTCAGGAAACAGGAAAATAAATCTATAAACTGAATTTAAATTAGGTCTAAGATCTGATTAAATTTTAATGCTTAAATTCCTACAGTCTAATATCAAGTATAAGACAAAAGCTTACCTATGACTTTTCATTTGAATATAGTTACTAGGTATAAGACCTTCTTTTCCATCCAATTCAGCCCTATACCAATTCATATCGTCCTCCATGTTAAGTATCTGCAATAACAAAAATTCTAGAAGGGACCTGTCACCAATGGGAATAAATATTGTTCAAATTGGAATCATCTAACCAGGCACTTACTTTAAGGACTTGGTTTTTCCTAAAACTGAGTTCATCATCAGCAGTTGCAGTGAAATCGTGTTTTGCTATAGCCTCCATGTTCAAATTAGGCACTTCACTCTAATGTCACTGATCACCGAAATAACTCACAAAGTATGCAAATTTATAATAGCACTTATGGTCAAGACAGTAAAGTAATCATAATGTATGTATTGTTTAATATAAAAATGGAAAAAACTATTTTTAATACGTGCAAATAAGTGAAACTATTTTATCCGATCTCAGGCTACACATAAGTCATTCACAATTTCACACATATTTCTACATAATTGCTAGTGCTGCCAATGTCAAGTAATTTTATATTTTTGTTTGTTAGTAAGTGTGAAATAATTTCTTATTTATATATGATTTTACTTTAGAAATTATTATATTTCAATATATTTAAATTATTTTTTTAAATATAAAATTAATTTTGAAAAAAATAATAGAAAAAAAGAAGTGTGCTTAAAATGCTAGAATTCAAGTTTTTTTAAAACTTTTTTTACAACCCTGGGTTCAAGCCCTTTTGGGCCTCTAGAATTCAAGCTGTAAATAACGCTGTAGTTTTTCTGATTTCTATTAAGACCATTAAGGATTGTTTAATGATCTAAGGATTTACGTCATAATAAAAATTAAAGTAAAATTCGCAGTCTTGGTATTTGTTTTATTTTTGTTTAATCAGCAAGGTGTAGTATATAAACAGAGTATGTTTTTCACAACCGCGATGCGGATGTTTTGAGAATTGCTCAATTATACAAAGTAGTGCGACTTGTAAAATGGTAAAAATTATGCGCTGGCAACATTAAGTGTTTACTTAGGATATTGTCAAAATTGACAGATCTTTTATGTCCAACTGTCTCCCAGTGGCATTACACGCGTGAGTTTTAATTTAAAATTTCAATATATTTTCTTAATCATTTAAGTTTATTGCAAGTAGAAAACAAAAATTATGTGTCCGATTTATATTCAAGAAGAAAAGTAGATGATTTTTCTATTATTTTGTAAAATATATCTTAATTCGCATAATACTCGAATCACAACAAACTCGTATAAATTTTTGTTTATTTCTTACAGGTTTAGTCGTAACTCTAATAAACGCAACGATGTCGGGAGGATTAGACGTGTTGGCCCTCAACGAGGAAGATGTCACCAAAATGTTGGCGGCAACAACCCACCTTGGGTCTGAGAATGTCAACTTTCAGGTTAGTTTACATGGGTTGTAAAAATACATTTGAAAAATACAATGAAGGTGGAAATTGACCATGATGAGATAAGAATCCGTTCCATATTTTTGACTGAAGATTATGTTGAGCCATTCTCCCAACTGATGTTTTATTGGAGTTCATAGATTTATATTGCTACAGTTCGACATGCAATTAAACTTGTGTGGTGGTTTCAGATGGAAACGTATGTGTACAAGCGGCGTGCTGATGGTACTCATGTGATTAACTTGCGCCGCACATGGGAGAAGCTGGTCTTGGCAGCACGTGCCGTGGTCGCGATCGAGAACCCCGCTGATGTGTTCGTTATCTCGTCACGTCCATTTGGTCAGCGTGCCGTGCTGAAGTTCGCCGCCCACACTGGCGCCACTCCTATCGCTGGACGATTCACACCCGGTGCCTTCACTAACCAGGTTATTATTTCATAATTTTTAATACTATCTGAATCCCATAGTCTCACTTGCATTAAAATCAATATTTTAAAAGTAAGTAGTAAAAATGCTCTTCAGCATACAATCCATGTCCATCCAATTGACACTTGTAGACTTTGGCTCATGACTTAAATTCTAAATAATACCATGATGACAAATTTAACTAAGGAACCACTGACTGCATTACGATGCAGATATGATTATAAATTTTTCTGAATATATAATATATAACTTTTAAAAATATTTTTAAGTAAAGTTTGGGAAGAGAAATAACAATGAAGTGCTTTTACAGATTCAAGCAGCATTCAGGGAGCCCCGCCTCTTGATTGTACTGGACCCTGCTCAGGACCACCAGCCTATTACCGAGGCTTCATATGTCAACATTCCTGTCATTGCTTTCTGCAATACTGACTCACCACTTAGATTTGTGGACATAGCTATCCCATGCAACACCAAGGTAAGAAAGTATGTGTTTTCTTTTTATTGAAATGTTTGTATTTTTTTCTCATAAATTTTCTTCAAAGTATAATTGTTATTAAAGGAAAATTATTTAATAGATTAGTGCAGACTGCTACAGGCACCAACTTCTGTAAAAAAATGCATGTTTAAAAAAAAATGTAATTTTGTTGTAAATTGTATAAATTACAAATTACAAAACAATTATCATTTAGTCTAGTGAAATGAAACAGAAAAATGTTTTTAACTTTGATAAATTCAAAAGTAATTTTGTAACACCCTTCAAGTAAATGTTTTTCCACTTAAAACATATTTTGCTATTTTTCATGTTACATAAATTATGCTTTATAATATTGGTATTTTTCAGTCATCTCACTCCATCGGTCTTATGTGGTGGCTCCTTGCTCGTGAGGTCCTTCGCTTGAGGGGAGTTCTCGCACGTGACCAACGCTGGGATGTTGTAGTTGACCTGTTCTTCTACAGAGATCCCGAAGAGAGTGAAAAGGAAGAGCAACAAGCTAAAGAACAGGTTTGTTTCCTAAATTCATATGTTAATAGATATGTTGCTTTCTACAATCACAGTTTGGATTTTTGATTTATCCAAGAACTTTTAAGTTTGTTTTAACTTCAATAACTTTAAACATTCAAATCAGCCTCATATTGGGTTGTTGAATGCTGTATTAATAAATTCTTTGTGAAGTTTATATTGTTGGAGTAGTTTCTTATTAATGTAATAATGTATATAATTAATATTATATTTGATTATTTTGTTAAATTTTAAAATGAGGCATTTTTTATACTTCATTCATATGTATAAAATAAGGTAATAAGTAAAATTGATTTCAATTTTTAGGCTGTCGTTGCTGCTAAACCTGAAGTGCCAGCTCCAGTGCATGAGGACTGGAATGAGTCCGTGGAACCCGTCACCTCATGGAATGAGGATGCGGCACCACCTGCAGCTGCTGCACCCGCAACTGCTGCTGCTGCTACCACCTTTGGTGCTCCTCCCGCTCAGGAGGATTGGGCTGCTCAGGTACATGCAGTAATAATCCTATCTAATATATATAAGCAATTTTAAATTCTTTTTGTTTGTTACACTTTTATGTCCCACCGCTGACTATCATGAAATGTTGCATATATTGCATGCTTTGTATAAAATTGACTTAATTCTAATTATGGGTACAAAACCCAAAGTAGTGTTTTAAATTTGAGACTTCGGCTTTATATTTAGACTTTAATGTCACAAAATGTTGATGGAAGTTTTTTTTTTAAATTATAGATTGAAATACAGAGGTATATAAAACTAAATTAAAATTATTTATTAACTTAGTTAACTTATTTTACACAGTTTTGAATATGGTCACTTTAATACTAAGCATAATAAATATATGGATGCTAATAAGCAATAAAGTGTCAATCTACAAAAAGCGAAATTTCTGATAATACATCACCTATTTAAGATAATTTGAAAAATGTTTAAGTCATCTAAACTACATAAGTACGGAAAAAAGTTTCGTAGCACATTCTCTGCTACTACAATGTCCATATATTATAAATTGATATACTTGTGTCGGCGGCAGTGAACGTCAGTTATTAGCATCCATATATATAAAATAATATTTTAAGTTAAGAAGTGTGTTCAAATAATGCTATAGTGGACAAATAATGCTATATTTTGACTTCAAATGTCAATGTCAACATACAAAATACCGTAACAGCTTGATTATGTCCTACTGGTGGGCATAATCTACCAGCTGCTATAGTGACTAAGTGCATGTATCCAAATTTTCCACACAACATTTCCTTGGGATGGTTTCCTTCACTGCTAAGAAGGAAATGAATTTTAACACAATATAAATGAAACTAAATGTATCGCTGCTCTTCAAGAATATCGATTCAACTAAAAATGATGAATTTTAGGGAATGTTTTTTTTTTAATTTCTTTATTTATGTTTTGGTGCATAGCTGCAAAATTTAAATGATCACTTGATGTTTTAACTTTATTGATTTAAAGAAAATTCATCACCGCAACTCTTCATGATAAAACATCAAAGATTTATGATCTTTTGACATACATAGTTCTATTTGTGAGATTTTTGAGTTACTACTATATTTTTACAAACAAGCGGTATATGGAATTTAGTTACCCACGTCATATTTAATAGTTATGGTTATTGTTCTTTTTTATTTATTCATTTTTATGATTGTTTTAAGGTACAAGAAGAGTGGGGTCCGACCGTGGCTGCGACTGTTCCCGCCGCGACTCCATCATGGGGCGGCTCGTCACAAGACTGGAGCGCCTCGTAAATATTGTGGGTTTAAAATGGTTATTACAATAAATGATTGAAAATCTGATTGATTTGTATTATTTATGGCATGTACCCGATTGTTAAATATGGAAAGTGTTCTGAACTTTTTGACATGGTGCCATCGTCTCGCTTTTATCATCGCACTCTTCGCTTCAAGATTCGATATTATTCGAACCACTTAAATGCATGATCTTTTTTCCCGCGTACGTGCAGGCTGTGAAATGATTACCTATAATTTGGGGGTTTTCAAGCATGGGCGATGGTAACCACTTAATATCAGGTGGTACTATTTGCTCGTTTGCCCCCCCCCCCCCCCCCTTTTTATATAAAAAATAAGTATAATATATCCGCGTTTACGGATCCTAATATGGATATTTTATGTCAAGATCCTCGGATATGGATATGGATTTTAAGTTTTTTTTCAAAAACTTGTTACTTATTTAACGTTGTTACTTGAAACGATAGTTCATAAGCAAGACATATTACGACTTGTATTGATGATGAGCATTTTTGTTGATAATTTTGAATGACGCTGGGCATAGGTAAATATAAAATTTTATCTATTTATTGAAAATTAATATGGTAAAAGATCGGCGAAATAGTAATACGGATTCGAATACAGATCTTTTCTGCCTCGGAAATCACGGATACGGATATCCAGTACATCACTAATTTTGATGTTTTGTTTTTTTTTTGTAAGCTGATGTAATCCAGATGGTGTTTAGCTACAATTTATAAAAATCTGTTCGGTTCAATGTATCCTTGTGATTTACACTTAAAATTAATATAAAAGTCATCACCAACGAAAATCACCGCATCACTCACAACGATGGACGCCATGAAGGACTCAATTTCTGCACTGTCAGACATGTTCAACGCCAGAATGTCTGAATTCCAAGAGCTAAGCAAAGGAAATTCACCAGCTTCCACTGCAACACTATCTTCAGATTTTGCTGCATTTAAAACCTTCATTGTCACGGCACTGAACACGCTTCAGCGACAGGTTGAATTTCTCGGCAGAGAAATTGATCGGCTGGAGATGAGACGCAGAAGGAAGATGTTGTTACTCCATGGACTGCCAGAAGACAAATCTGAGGACACCTCGGCCCGAGTCACCACCCTTGTTGCGGACTATCTCAACCTTGCCAATTTTTCCAGCAGTAGCATTAAGGCATCATATAGGTTGGGTTGCTCATTGGACAAAAAGCCCAGGCCAATAGTAATAAAATTTACTGATGCTGTTATCCGAGATAAGGTCTGGTCCGCCAAAACCAAACTTAAGGGTACTGGGTTTACACAGTCAGAATTCTTGACAAAAACCCGGCACCGGGTGTTCTTAGAGGCAAGACAGCGGTTCTGCGTAAGCAATTGCTGGACACGGGATGGCTGCATCCACATTGTAACTCCGGATGGTGTTCACCACAGGGCTGAGTGCATATCTGATCTTGATTGCATCTCCGGTTCTCCTTCATCCTCGCAAAAATCTCCACCACCAGAGAAGACTGCGGCATCCAGAGTTGCTGATCAAAAGGTGACTGCTCCTCGTACCAAGCGAGTGGTAAAAAAATAAGTGATAACTTTTATATTTTAATTCGTTTGTGTTAGTCGCTTCTAATGTGTTTACTTTTAAACTTTATTTTACGATGGTACCTGATTATTAGTCACCGTTTTAACAATGTTTTTTTTTATAACGTACCCACATTCACTTTTTTAATATTTTTTGTTTTTGTTTTTAGAATAACATTTCTTCTTTCTTTCTTTATTTTGTTTTGTGGCAACTTTTTATTAACATGAGCGAGAACACTGTTTATATTTTTGACAATGACAGCTTGACATTGACAACGTGTTACCACGCGTTCAGAAATGAACAGAGTAAAAAATTGTCAATTAATTAAAAAATTTATTATTAAACATAGATATCTAATTGTGATTAAGATAGATATTTCTACTTTCATACATAATTATTTTCTTTATTATTTTACATGTAACTATTTTTACATGTTTTCTCGTTTGTTTTTATGACGTGTTATTTTACTTTTTATTTTATTTTTTTTTCCCCTTGTTAGTACGTACGTACGTACGTTACGTATAATAACACAATCATTAATTATAGCGATAAGGTAAGAAACCTCGGCGTCGTCTTTGACCGTTATCTGTCTTGGTCGCCGCAGGTAAGCGAGCTTAGTAGAAAATTATTTGCAGCCATGGGTTCTCTTCGCCGGCTGCAGTATTTTCTTCCATTACCTACCAAAATTGCGTTGGCACAAACTCTCCTATTACCTATTCTCGACTATGCTGATATTTGCTTTCTCGATGTTAAAGAGGAGCAATTAAATAAACTTGAGCGTCTCCAAAACCTTTGTATACGGTTCATATTTGGTCTCCGCAAATATGACCACGTCTCCGAATTTCGCAATAAGCTCAAGTGGCTTCCGATTCGCTTTCGCAGGAATACGCATATCCTTTCCTTACTTTACTGTGTACTTTTTCATCCTGACACTCCTTTATACCTTAAAGAACGCTTTGAGTTCCTTTGTGACACCCACGAACGTTCCCTTCGATCCAATAATACCCTTACTTTAAAAACTCCTTCCCATACATCTTCCTTCTATTCCAATTCCTTTACAGTAAAAGCTGTACGCCTATGGAACTCCCTTCCTATTCGCATTAGACAAGCGCAATCCCACGCTTGTTTTAAAAAATATCTAAAGGAACATTACTTGTCGCTTAATACGTCATATTTTATTTTTACACATTTATTTACATGTATGTATATATATGTATGTATGTATGTATATTACATATCGTATGTATTACGTTTTTGTATATATATGTTTTCTATTTATATATGTATATTGATATGTATATAATATATTTAAGTCAATTTATTTTATAACTCTTGTTTTGTACGCCTCCAAACCGCTTTAGGTTTTTTTTTCCAGTCCTATGCCCAATGGTTGTCTGGAAGAAATTGCTATCTTAGCAATAAGACCGCCTTTGTACATTTAACTTTAATGTATCTATTTTATTTGTTTTATTTTATTGGTGTACAATAAAGAGTATTTGTTGTTGTTGTTGTTGTGGTCTCATTGTTTGTCAAGGATCCTGGAGAAATCGAGAGAATTTTTGAAATATTACAGGCACACCTGTACCGATTTAGGTATTTTTGATAGTAATTGATTTGCTCTTGGAGATTTGCTCTTGGAAAATTGATCATGAGATCAACAGAACTACTCAATAACAAGTATTTCAAAGATTGCGATTAGATTACTTTAATATGCTAAGCAATTTATGTTTGTCACAATGCAAATGGTAAAATAGAGCTGGATTGGTGCAACAGCAAGAGATCTCTTCAATAAATAGCAGCTCTGAATCAGGAAAAGTAATATTTCGTAAATAGTTATAAGTAGTAGAGTATAGCAACTTAGTTAAATCATAAGCTGTCCCTTTTTAATGCCTTACTACATATATTCCTAACATAAAAGTGTAAAATAAAAACTTAAAAAAAAAATATAAACCGATTTCGAAAATGAAACAAACTAAAAACCGAAAAAATTCAAAACCGAAACATTTTGAAGTCGGTGCTAGTAAATAACACGTAAAAGGTTTTACATGGCCTTTGAATGTTTTACTTGGCACCGACTTATTTTATTTACGAAGTCTGTTTAGTTTTGTTTTTTTTTTTAAGTTTTTAGAGTTGTTGAAAGGATCTAAACAATTTCTACGGGTTTGATCGATGCTATATATTTACTTTGATACTTTGACTTCGATGATATTAAAATAACAGTAGCATAACCTTGACCTGATACTGCACCCATCATCTGGAATCAGCAGGATACTCCTCACCAATTTACAGCAGAAGTGTTTTGTTGGTGCTCTTTGAAAGGGTCTCATTAAAAAGATTGCCGAGAGTTTTTTTTATTTGCAATTTTATCATTATTATTAATGTATTCATTAAGTATTATTATGTATAGTGGAAAAAGGTATATTACATTTCTTTAATCCTTGGAATTCCGGAGCACGGATTCTAACATTTCCGTGATTCTGCCGGAACGTGGATCCGCGTCTTATTTACAACAGCACGATTTTTTTTTCTTCGTAAACCACTATCATTAAGAGATTAATTTCTGTAATATTTTAATCAATAAATATTTTTACTGATTTTTGTTGTTTTTTCACAATATCCTGTCTATTAGGATAGATAGGTTACTCTTTATATATACTAGATGAAACCTCAAGTGTTGTTTTATCTATAAAATTAAAATCTTGAAATATCTTCTGTACTTTTTAAAATATTTGATGAAAAATTGTACTGTTACTTTCAACCGCGTAAAACTGAAATTTGCGGCACGCACGGGAACATTGTTTTATTAGTCGCCTCATTCCAAGTGAGAACCAGTGTAGCAAATATATTTTAGCTCTAATCATTTTGTTTATGTTACCAAAAAGATAAATTAGTATGTTCACGTATTTGATATTTTGTATAACAAGAGATAATTCGATACACCCAATTTCTAAGAGTTCAAATAATTTTGATCGAGAACCTTTCCTTACTTAGTAAATTTAAATTAAAAAGATATTTGGATTTTAGAAATTATTCTAAAGACAGACATGACGACATTTTATTTATTATTATGTAATCAAATAAATCTTAATTTAAGCTGAAAAAAACAATAATTATCGTGTTATAATTTACATTGTATCGTTTAAAACCAAAATTTCAAACATTAATTTTCTAATTCTGTACCTATTCGAAAAATAAAACAAAATGTATTTTAATTAAGCAGGTTTGTCTGGAAATAGTTTAAAACTACTTGCATAAATGCCAAGTCTATATATGCAAGTATATTTCATGTTTCCTTGGTTAGACAAAACCCTGAAAACAATCTGTTGAAACGGAACGTTTCTATTGTCTAAATTAAAGTATTGTTTCGCCGGTTTATTGTATTCGTAAATTCCATCAGCTGCTTTCATCCACGTACCATTATTTAATATACCCTGGAAATATTAGATGGTTAGTTAATGGAATTTTGCACTGACTAGCGTTTTTAGAGGTTCCGTAATCATAGGGTATCAAAGGGATTCTAATACTGAAATTACGCCGTTTATCTTTAAAAGACTGTTCTATTGAATTTATTAAGTGATAAGACAGCTTTACCAATTATTAACAAAAAAAAAGGAAATAGTAAACAAAAATAGGGGTAATCATTTAATACGCTGTCGTACAAGCGCTTAAATATAAAATGATAATATTGAAAACTAAAATATAACAACAAATAATAAAATAATTTTAATTGAGGGTTTAGCTGTAGCACATTGACTACAGCTCGTTTATAGGTTGGCTCGACTGGTACTTCATCCTCACAGAGGATCAGCGTGAAGTAACAAATGCTACGTTTTGTACGGTGAGTAAGAGAACTCAAAGCGTAACTGCCTTTCCATTCCTTTCTTTACTTCCTAGTCCGTTTCATCCTATATTCCATTTGTGGTTTCTCTGGTACAGTTCCATTTACAGAAATGTCCATGGACGGCATTAATAACTTAACATTAATTCTCCCGCTAGCTCGATTGTCAGCTTTTATAGATATTAAAGTTGAGTTAGTAAGTTAGTTTTAAGTAATAAAGAAAAATCAAATACTTTGTCGACTTTTTCCATATAAATTAATGTCAGGAATCAAGAAAGTAAATTAAACACTTACAAAAATTGTAAAATTTTTTGGCGCACTTCGAGCAGTGTCCGGACGAATATGTTCTACGCTTAACTTAGCTACGACTATTTTTTTCGGCATATCAATTATAATTTCGCCATACGATCCTCTAAAAAGGAAAAAAGATTTCTGACATTCATTAAAAAAACTAATGATGAAGCTTTAGTTTTATAAAAATCGAGCCAAATACTACCAGAGCTAAATATTAGATTGGCTATCGACACCTGAGGTAAGCAATGATGAAGTATGATATTATTAATAGAGGTGGAGCTTAGCTGGAGCCTTATAACTACATATAGTTCGTATATTTGCTGGCTCCAGGCAGTACTTCCTCCCACAGAAGACTGAGTGAAAGTGTATGAAATAGCCGAAAGCCTGACCCCCTCCCACATTCCTTTTCTTACCATTTATTCCATTTTGTCTTTATTAATTTTTAAGCTGGCGAAGCATTTGAGCTACAAATGTCCATTGGTGGCGATGATCACTTAATATCTGGTTTTCTGCCTCATTTGCCAGGTATTTTTACAAAAAAGTATGTTTACCTAAAAGGCCAACAGTCAGAAGGTGTAGGTCTTCGGCGTTTTAAAACAGTATCGGGCGGCGGAGCTGCGCGCCATAGAGGCAATATACCCCACAGTGCTACATTTCCTCCCCATTCTGTTGTGTTTCTACCCGTCAAAGCTACAGCACCTTCTATGTATCCCGTTTCAATCTCTACTTGTATAAATTCTGTTTGTAATTGTAATATATTATTTTTAAAATAAAAAATTGTAGATAGATGAAAGCTTCTAACAATAAAACTTTTATTTTTTTAAACCGTCACCTAGGTATGGCATGTAATAAATATAATTTTTTTCTTTAAAGTTCCCAAAAAAATAGAGGAATATGACTGGATAAGTTACCAATTTTAACATTTTTCATCTATTGGTATGGGATTAAGTAACTAATAAAATAACAAGGTAATAATATACTTTTCCTCAGCGCTACTAATAATAATCAAACATCAAAATCTATGTATCGAAGCAACGCGTTAAAGCTACATTTATATATCGACGTAGGTAGCTATCTAGATAAGTACCTACATAAATAATATAGTAGGCGCCTAGAAAGTGTCTGAGCAAGCGATAAAGTCAAGAATTATTTTTTTACATAAATTTGTCGCTTTTTAATTTTGATTAAAAAATACACTGTTTTATAGTAAAAAATAACGTACTTAATGTAATACAAACCTGCGTTAAAGTTCTTTAAAGTTGAAATTGTTTTTCGGTGTCGTAGAGCACTGCAAGGGTAAATGTTTAATTTTTAGATGATATAACTTTTTTGTAAATTTCTGGAACATACGTAAATTATATATTGAAGCCTTGAGAAAAAGCCTTCTACGTAAGAATACTTTTCTTAAAACAAGGACAAGAATTTAACGAGCGCCATTATACCAATGGAAAACAACGAAAAATGACGAGAAGAAATATAGAAATAACTCTGTTTGTTAAGTTAATATTAGTATTCAAAAGGTAAATTTGTACAAGTAGCCTTTAATGAGATGCCATTAGAATGTTAAACGAATTTTAAAAAATTACTTACTGTACATTAAATGTTGACTTTGACAATTAAAAAAAAAGTTTTTCTATGTGCGTAAATAGTAAAAATAATAAGGATATTATTTATACGGGCGGTCAGGTATTAAAGTTATTCTAAACTGAACAATACCGCGCTGTTTACGATTATTTCCAGTGAATACCTCAATGCCTGCTCAGCTCGGTTTAATGCCAGAGCTAAATGCTTCATTCTGTGACAGCATTCCTCGTTCACTGGTGCTGAATCCATGTCCGCTGAATCATTTATTATTATATGACTTTATAAAGTTGTCTAATGAGGGTAAAAATAATCTGTCGTGGGTATCACGTGACTTCCTCATACAAAAAAGGATGGCGAAAAATGAAGCATTATAAACTTACAAGAGTTAAAAATCAGTAATTAAATATTTTATGGCCAATCGTTTTTAGGATATATACGAATATATATATGTAAGTTACGCCAATATTAATCAAAATGTAATTATGGAATTTTTGCATGGTCGAACTGGATAATTCCATTAAAACTGAAATCGAAATTGGTGGCTTGATGAGCCGGTGACTTTGTACCACCTACTTTTTAATTTTTTTCGGTTTGTCAACTTTTAATTCATTATCATTTATTCCTTTTCACAGCACCACATTACTGAAGCTACGTATATGTGTGTCTGTCGGTGGTATCATAGCTCCTTGACAAATGGACCAATTTTATTGCGTTTTTAAATTTTTAATTTGATACTACATATATGTATATACATTATATAGATGAAGATTAATAAGTAAAAAGGAAAACTAAGGTATTATTAACGTTACAAATTTTGAGTCGTCATTTTCTTTTAATTTTTATTAATAAAAAATTAAGATACTCGTTTTGATAGTTTGAATCAGTTTTTTAAACACAAAATAATAGTTTACAAGTAAATGTCTAAAATACCCTAAACAATATAGCAGCTATAAAGTCACATTTGTGTTTGTGTGCACATTTGTGTTTGTGTGCACTTTGTTTGTATTTACAATTCATTTTATTTTGTAAAGGCAAAGTAAAACATCAAGAGAAGGTCCGAATATTTTTGAGTACAATTGGTTTTTTACAATTGAAATATTATGGCACTGCATATAAAAATATGTGTATATACACATAAAACTTATTAATTACGAAAAAAAACTGAACTAAATTTATTTAAAATAAAAATTAAACTTTTTTACATTTAAATATTGGATGTTGTGGACTCGTATAGGTCGATATACATACGTATAGGTATCATTTATGAAAAATAATTTCAAAAAATTAGTTCCGTTTTTTTACTTTTAAATATCGATTCTGGTTACGCCTGTGACATATCTATCTCATGCTCAATTGATACCTTGTATATGTATATTATGCATAACAATTAGAATATTTATGATTTGATATAATTGCTTGTTGAAATAAATAATAAATATATTATAATCTTAATTAAAAGAAAAAAATAAAACTATGTTCTATGGACATACGATAAGAAATATACTCGTAGTTTGTTTTTCGCAGGATTCCTGTTAATAAATCTTTAGATAACATGTCGAGCCCCAAGTATTGACCTAAAATCATGGAGACAGTTCTTATTAGTACTCTTTTAGAGTGGGTATAAAATGTTTGCTAGATTTTAATTTAAGTAATGCATATTATTATTTTTGCTTAAAATTGTCAATTAGAGCGTAATTTTTTATTAAAATATAATTGTATACTATTTAATGACTCGATTAATCATGAGCGATTTTGTGCGTTCTTTGAGTCCTGAGTTTAGTTTTGAATCTTTCGGATCTTGATGAAATTAAAAATAACATCTCTTAAGGTAAAAAAAGCAAACGACTAAAGCAAAATACGCAATTTCGTTTACGTGGACGTCACTTTTATATCAGTTATTTTGATTTTAAAAGAAAACTACAAAACTGATTTTGATAAAAAATCTAAGGAACCAATCTGAAAGTATAACCTTTCAAATAAAAAAAAAAAACATCAATCGTCTTTTCAAAATCGGTTAAGAAATTATGAAGTTTTGATGACAAACATTAAGAAAACATTTAAAACAAATTTTCTCCTTTTTAAACTAAATTGAAATGATTGGGCGCCTGAGAGCTAACTAATATGTTTAACTCTACGAACTATTCAAAATAAAATTTCACATTAAAACATTTTCGTCATTTATATTTTTTTTAACTTTAGCGTTTAAACATTTAAAGTAAAGCTTTAATTAAACGTAGGTACTCACTCATGAATCCCAAAGCAAGCAAAAAAATCGTGAGTAACTTAGCGGTTCTGCTTTTAGAGTGTTTAATTAGCGTTTGTTTGTTAAACTTTTTTTTAGTTCTAGCCTTTACTAACTCTAAGTTTGTCTTATCGCTAAGATATTCGCAGATGTTTTCACGTAGCGGATAGAAAGATTTCATATTATGAGCAGGAATAACATTACGCGGTTTTCTCCTTTCGTAAGCTCTTCCTGTGAAAATTTTGGCAAATGGACTACGGTTACCTGAGTGCTGTAATTTACTTAGCGTCTGTGGGATTTTGCTTAATTAATGCCCAAAACTTTTAACTTCGTGCCAGTTATTTAGCACGTACTCTGCCTAACACATTGTATTTAGTTAGCAGATAAGTGGATTATTAAGGGCACTTATCTAATTGTCTAATTAAAATCTTTGTAGAAAATTGAATTACAGTGTCCGTTGTTATGTACTGGTTAAGAATTTTTTAGGTAGTTTTAGGAATTTTTTGTGAATATATTTTTACTGTGTATTAAGTATAAGATTTAAAATAAAGACAAAATTAAATATTGATTTTGTAAGGGACTATTTTAATGTGTCTGAGAAACTTTCAGTATCTTTTAGATAATATTAAATTTTCATATTATTTTAATCTTGATAACTTGAGCTTACCTATCGTTACCTACAACATTTTACAAGTTTATCGGTAAAGTGAAGTATTTTAGCTTTATTTCAATTTAAACTATTTACAAATGAAATTGCAAAGTACATAAGTAATTTCGAAATAATTAATACAATTATCATAGAATTACAATTTAACAACAGTAATTAAATGTCAGGTTGTTATAATCAAAAACATATTCGTTGGAACAAAAGCGCTGCGTTTTCGCTTATTTAGCTAATTCTATCTGGCATTATGATTTAATTAGTTGTATTTCACGTAGTCATAGTTCCACGACAGCAATGAGGTTCATTTAATATTTTGTGCTTTCGTCATTGCAGGTGGCAGCACGCTCCAATTGCATTATTCAAGCTATTTGGTTTTTAGGTCGCTCAAATTAGGAACGGTCATGGTTATAATAATCATCAAACTTATATGGACGCCGATAAGCAATACTGTGTCAAGCTACACGAAATTCATGTTGAGAAAATGGCGTTTAAACTTGCCAAACCTATACTCGTATATTCATCTATTCTTTAATATTTTATTAAAAGGTATAACGAATTAAAAGCAGATTGATATAATTAAAAATTTTATCTAATAATAAATATTTCAAATATACTATTCGATAATTGAATATTGCAAAATAATGAGTACACTTCAATATTACCAACATTAAATTAAGAAACTTTTTTCCTTACTTATTTAGTTTAGATGACTTGAAATTTTTTTGAATAAAATAAAATACATGACCCATAATCAGACTACATTAATATCATTGAAATAAAACTATTTTAAACGGATTTTAATCGCGTATATTAATTATTTTTATCATGCCGACGTTTCGAGCACTTTGCAGCGTTCGTGGTCACGGGTAGACATTACATTAATATCTCCGAATTCGGCTCTTGTGGGGTATATATATTGATTAAAATTGGTTAAGTTTTTTAAAGTTTTGATTGCAGGTGATTATTGATATCTTTTGATTGCGTTTTTAGGGTTCCGTAGTAAAAAACGGAACCCTTATAGTTTCGCCATGTCCGTGTGTCTGTCTGTCTGTCTATCTGTCTGTCTGTCTGTCCGCGGCTTTGCTCCGAAACCCTTAATACCAGAAAGCTGTAATTCGGTATGAGTATACATATGAATTACGCCGAGAAAGTCGTACAATAAAATCTTAAAAATATTTTTTTTCAGGGTGTTTTCCCTATGTGTTAAGAGAGACGAAAATTTTTTTTCTCAT
Organism: Hypolimnas misippus; assembly: GCA_037950945.1. NCBI lineage: Eukaryota > Metazoa > Arthropoda > Insecta > Lepidoptera > Nymphalidae > Hypolimnas > Hypolimnas misippus. The sequence continues at coordinate 7,008,981 of JBBEEQ010000029.1, read as the reverse complement.
TTATCTCATGTTGTGGGGTATCGTTAGATAGGTCTTTTAAAAATGTTATAGGTGTGGGAAAACCATTTTTCCGAACGACGAACTGTTTCCGAAATATTAAGCTTTGAAGTGTCAATTTTTCTTAGAGTCAAGTGTCCCCCCCCTCTACCCACTAAACTGCTGCGTCTAAAAATATGAAAAAATTCACGATAGTGGTACATATAATGAATATAAAAGGAAAATTATCACGGCTATGTGGGTTCTTATGGTTATCGAGTTATAGATGATCTAAGTAAAAATAAATATTTCACTTTTTAAAGCATCACATTATGTAAATATTAATAATTTTAAATTAATATATGAATTTAAATAAATAAATATTTAATAAGTTTAAATTAAAATAAAATATAAAATAAGGTATAAAACAATGTCTCAATAAAACATGTCGTGAGTGATTCTGAATCGCGCTTATGAAGTTTTCAACCAAATCTCCATAGATTTCATAGGCGGTAATCAGGAAGGAAAATTATCGGCGCTAAGTATATTTTACAAGTGTTAGAATAATAAATAATCGACGAACATATAAAGTTCAAAATCGTTAGTATAATTCACATTCAAACATGCATTTTACATTAAAAATATTTTAGTCTCGAAATATAAAGAGAAATTAAAAATAATTTTATAATAATAAAAGGTTTAAAATTGTAAGTACGTATATTGTATAAACTGACTTAAAAAAGGAAATTCCCAGTTCGTCGTAAACTTTTTTACGAAAATAGGTACTCGAAGATTGCTTGACCGATCTTGACAATTCTGACAACTACGGGACCCTATATTGTGCGTGGCCCGACACGCACTTGGCTGATTTTTTTTTGTTGTAAGTTAATGGACTTTAAAGATTACGGTGGGTATTTTAATTGCTTAAACATAACTTAGCAATAGAACCTTTTTTTATGAAAACTCTTTGTTAATTATAGGGATGTTGTGATGTGTCCATGATAAAAATAATATACCGTATATGTATAATATCTTATAAACTTATTCATTTTATTGTATCGCACCAACACACGCAAAAAAATACAAAAACAGTACCTATAGGCTTTTTAAACGAAGAATTTGCGAAGTTACATAATTGTGAATTTCAATGTTATAAAGTTTTAAGTCAGGGAAGAAAATGATGTCTGGAACCTGAGATACGGACTACTTTCTAAATAAATAAGAGCGGAGCCACGGATCTTGACTTAAAAACATTAATATAGTATAGCAACATAAATATGAAGCTTTTATATTTAACAAAGTTATTTAGTATGATGAAAAACACACTGTAAGCACATATCTTTGCGTAAATTTCCCGTTTAATACGACACACTACTTAAAAACGTCTGTTTTAAATATGTGACGAATGATAACATTGAGTTGAAAATTACATCGGTAAGTTTTATTTACAGATGTTCTTAATATTTAAATAAATTGTTCATAATTGAATTTAAACCTAAAAGAATTTACAGCCAGTTCTTAGTTTTACACTCTCCCGTGTTTCATAAGGTTTTATATCATTTACAAGAGTAAAACTTACGAGTGTATTCTCATCTTAGACGTAGATAAGTGCGCATAGAAAAAATCAATTACCCGAAAAATAATATATGTGAGCAAATACACTTGGTATTTTTGTTAAATATATCTACGCGTGACGCACTCCCTCCTGAATTATGTATTATGTAGAGGCATAAAGTATGGACGAATACTAGTTTAGCAGTCGAACAGCTCATGAAATATTCTTAGCTGGTTGTTTATTTAGTGGAATTGCAAACAAGTTACTGGGTCACCGTGATGCTGACCAAGCGCTACTTTACTTCTAAATTATTTGTAGGTCGAATTTATGTCATATTCAAAAGATGTTACTTATTACATATAGCAGTGTTTACATAAAATGAAAATTCCTTTTAGATGTTTCTGATAGTGGTCGTCTATCAAAATTATATTACTTAAGTTTATTATGAGTAATAGAAATTTATAACTAAATGGATTTCTTATTGGTAATCTCTCATACCCAAAGACATTGGCATTTAAGTGATGTCGCTTGTATCAATAATAAGACACCTTTTTATTTCGTACCCGTTGTTTGATGGTAGAATAAGTAAGAAGATAAAAAATCTAATAAGATTATATTATATTCTAATAGTATTATCTTTAAAGATTAGTAGGCTTTAAAATACAAGTTGTTAGTTTAATAACACAGTAAAGAAAATGTACATTTGTAGAGTGGGTCTAGATTACGTGGTGTAAAAAGAGCGAATTAATTTGTAGGCAAAACAAAATGCATGAAAATCTCTTGTTTAGTCACGTGATCAAATAATTTCTATACATTTTTACTTTTTACAAATAAATTTGGCAAAAAAAATGACATGACGTTGTTAAAAAATAAATATTTCATTGTTAGGAGTCCTAGAGTTGGTTTTTATCAATGCGTAATTCATTAAAATATACAGTTGAAAAAATACGAACCTGAAGTACACCATGGCGGTATATCACTACTATAACTATCAGAGTATATATTGTAACTACTTTTTGTATCAAAAACCATTTTGGAATTATTTTTATTTACTGTTTAATTAAATAATTACGTTGTAAGTGATTTCACTGATGGTTATCTCTAATTTTCCAATGTAATTTTATTTATGTTCTCCCGCCTCGTTTTTATTTTTTTTTTTAGTAATAGGCAAAGATGTAATTACATTCGTTTTACATAAAAATGATCTTCTTTTATTTTAATAAAATAATAATTTATTAGTTTTATCTATATTTAAAATTTGGTATATTTAGGTAACATTTAATCGTCATTATAATTTATTATTATGATACAGAATATATTAAAGGACTGACACTTTATGAAAATTCTTGGTTCCAAATTTAAACTTTAGGCGAAAATAACCTCTTTTATATTAAAAAAATTAGAGAGGAGATAGTTGACAATAAAAAATAACGAGAAAAATATTACCTACGAAATATTTTTACCTTTTTTGGGTCATGATCCCAATACCAATTAACCGAGTGACATTAACCGTTATATAAATTATACGGTCGTACTTTGTGGTTGTACTTCGTCAAACATGAAATTTCAATTTTATATCGAACGTTTTAAATAAGATGAAGTTTCTCAAGCGGAACAGTTTATTTCGTCATGTTCGTAGTCGTTGTTCTTTTTTATGCTGTGACGAAGACTGGCGCTCAGGAACAAGCCCTGAGCCCCGTGACGCCACAAGCGCCACCCATACCGTTCCTAGATTTGTTTACGAGTGCCTCGAATTATTACTCCGAACCGATTCGAAAAAGTTACTCTGATTCCGGATACCATCATGCGTCGTGTCCGAAGTCAGATACACTGGCATCATTCGCTAGTGTGTTAGCTAGTGCAGCGAAAATTATGTTGTCGGCGGCCGTTATAGCGCTACTGAAATTGCTCGGTGGCAAACTATTCCTATTGCCTTTGACACTTATGGTGCTCGCGAAAATGGGTTTGAAAGCCTTGTTGCTCTGGCCAGTGATATCAAAAATGATGAAGTATCTGAAAAAGAAAAAGATGAAAAATAAATCTCGAATTATCACGGACTGTTCGGAGCGGCTCGCGTGTGTAATACAAAGATCGACGAACAGCGGTTGGGGCAGTAATTTCGGTGCGGCGGTGACGTTCTCTATGATCGATGACGTAGATGAGGACGGCTTCATCGCTAAAACACTTTTAAGCATTCTCGCTGGCGACAAGGTCGCGGAATGTATGTCAATGGACTGCAACTCTGGAAGCGACATAAGCTGACATAGTATAGTAATTCTAGACTAAGGTTTACGCGCAACTTGATTCGTTGTTTTTATTATTTTTGTATGGCTATTTTTTTTTATTCGTAATTATGATGACTTTTGTTTGACAAACATTTATAAATTTTTGTTAAAAGATTTTTAGTAAAAATCCAAGGATTAAATATTAATGGATGGTAAGATTATTATTTAATGACTATATCTATGGATATTATGTGTACGATAGTCAAAATACAATAAAGTTGTAATATAAAATAATAATAATAGGTACGAAAAGAAATTAAATAATGTCATTTTATATAATATTATTTCACAGTTTTTATTAAATGCAACCTACATATGAAGTTATACAAATGTTTATATTTCATAATAATGTGGGTCATCATTATTTGTCACATGTTTGAATTCACATCGCAGTTCACGGTTTTCATTTCATAACGTGATACAAAGCTAAAACATTCTAGATTATTAACATGAAAATGTATTTGACGTTACAAGTGCTTGTAATATGCCATCTGTGTTTATATTCCATCACAGGAGACTCATCCTACCCGCCTTTTGAATTTCGAAGTGTGCCAACCGATATCAGAGCCAATACACTATCGTTTCCAAATTCAAATATTTCACCGCATTCGAATCATGTGACTCGGCAACAGATAATTCACACCAGTGCGATGCAATCACAGCCAGTGCCAAATGTAGAAAAACCACGAACGAAAAATTCTGAATTCTCTTTTACCGACTATCTCCGTGGAATGAATGGATTACCAGAAGAGCATCATCAAAATTTACGTGAAAAGTTCAGGGATTTTGTAGATCGACATAATTATTTGTCTTCTAAGGATCCCAGGCAAAACTATGATTATTTGACATCACAGCCGAATCAGGAATCGGTGTCAACATATGAGTTGTCCATTACTGAACAGCCACCAACCAAGACATCAAGTAAATTCAATCTGATCGAGTCCTTAACAACGAAGATGTCAAGTAAAATCAGCGGTCTAATGGAATTAGTGTTCGCTTTACTCGGGTCCCGTTCGAATAATTCGATTATGAAAGGATTACAGGATGTCGTTGTAAATGGTATTGTAAAACCTCTGATGGAAACGAGTGGCGGTATTAAAATGCTTATAAGTAAAATATCGGTTCCATTAATATCGTTATTACTTGTAAACGTCGAAATGTTGGCAACAGTTTGGTGGTTGTGGGATGACTGTTCGCCGCAACCCTCGCCATCTTCGTTTTCATCACCAGTAAATAATTACAATAATAGTAATTCGACATACAGATGATCTTGAGTCAGATTTCACTCGTTTTTAATTATACATTCCATTGTGTTTAATATTATTAATATTAAGTTTGTGTTGTCAGTGAATAGGATATGTAGTTGATTTTTTTACAATAATATTATTATAATATTATGGTTCGTTTTAAATATATATTTGGACAGTATATTCATTAGTATAAGTAAAAAAATGTTAATAAAAATTAAATGAACTTTTTTCAATTTATTATTAAATTATTTTCTAGGTAAAGCTTTAATTAAGTAGGTATTCTATATAATGAGCAGTTCGAATGTCTAAATATTGTTTGAATCCAATAAAACTTTAATTTAATTTTTATAAAAATGATAGATGACTTTTATTTTTCAATAATCAAACTAAGAATTAAAATATATTTATTGTAATTATTTCATAACATTATATTAAACGAAAATTTTCAGTACTTAAAATTTTATTTTTCTAGTTTCGACTACTTTAATTAATGAAAACTGTTATTATTAAATTTTCCTTCATTATTCATTATAATATTTTTTCATCTTAGTATATGTTTTTAGATCAGCTCCAGAACATATTTCACAGTAGTAAAATATTTCATTACATTTATAAAAAAAAATGTTGTCAGAGAGTTTCATTTTTTTATGTTTTTCTCTATCTAATATTACAGTTTAGCTTCAAAGCGAAGGAAATAAAGTGTGAACTGACGTAAGTTATGTCTCAATGAGATAAAGCTAAATTGAGCCAACTGAGGAAAAATCCTTTATTAGAAAATTTACTCAAGAAAATGGAAAAAACCGAAAACGTATAGTATGTGTGAAAATGATATAAAACATTTTTAATCGATTACGGAGTGATACTTGTAATATTTTAAATATTTAATATTGAAAACAATGACTTAATATAGACTAAACTCAGGGTAATTTTTTTATAAGTATAATCATTTATTTATTGAATTATAATTTAGGGAACGAGCTACACCTATCTGGTTATAATAATTAAACTAATTAATATTTTGGAAATAAAGTTTATGTTATATGTTTTTATTGGCCGAGAGAATAATTATATTTCCCAAATGTTCAGGACTAGACTTATTCTGTAACATAGCTTCAAGTTCCATTGAAATGTAATTTTCGAATGATATTTAAGATATAAGCAGAATTTATAATAAAATTAATTAATTTAACGAACGAAAGTTTTATTACCGTCAATATTTATACTATAAAGTAATCATAGACAGGAGGTCACCAGTTATTAAGCGTATGCAGTACATCTAATCTATAAAAAACAGCATACAAAGCATAAATTAATGTTCATCATAAGGTAATCAAGCCTTAGGCATGTGCTACGGAATGCATGTTACTGCCACTATGCGTATCAAACTATTACGAATAAGAAACACTTGGTAAAGTTTGCTTGCATTACAAAGCTATGATACTTATCTCATTGTTAAACAGCTTAAAATAAAAATTATTGACGATCTATTTTTTGTATTAAAATGCTTATAAGTAAAATGTCGGTTCCATTAATTTCGTTATTACTAGTAAACGTCGAAATGTTGGCAACAGTTTGGTGGTTGTGGGATGACTGTTCGCCGCAACCCTCGCCACCTTCGTTTTCGTCACCAGTATTTATCTTTGAAGATATTTTTTATTTTTTTGGTTCTCGTAGTTTTTTTGTTGGCGGTTTATTTATATACCTACTAGTTGAGTCCGTGGCTTCTTTAGTGTGGACTACAGGATGCTTGGCATGTTATAAAAGCAAGGCTGTGGTGCCTTTCAAGAAAGGAGCATTTTACTCGCATTAATTAATAGCATTTTGTAAAAAATGCCTTTTCCTTTACTTTATCATACACTATTACTTCTCAGAAGCTAATCCTTATACGTTACTCTATTAGATGGTGCAATAATACAGAATGTCTTATTTTTTCAAAATCAGCGGGTTCGATTCCTGGCTAGGAAAATAATATTTCTATAATAAAAGTAGCCTTAGTTATTTTTTAAGATTTAAGAAACAGACACTTCAATTTTATTTATTTGTACAGATTTTTATCAAATTTAGGCATGAAACGGTTTTGTGTAACGTTAATGGTAAAACTATATTTAATGGTAAATACATATTACAATTCCATAGTTAAATAATGTATATGATGCCTGTCATACATAGGTATATTACACGTTCCATTATTCGGGCATATTCCTTATAGCAATGGCTTCCCTTTTCATTCTTTGCAGTGACAAAGGAAGCTTATCTTTATTCTGTTCTTTCCTTTTAACCTGAAGTAGGAAGGAAATTGCGTTATGTTTTAAATTTATGCTTTTCTTTCGTATAACATGTATCTTATTACACTTTTTTATTTCTTTTGTATTATTTTTAAACCGTAATAAAATATTAAGTATAGAAGTACCTGGATGATATTTTTTAGAAGGAAATATAAATGGTAGCAGTTTTTCATTACCTGAAAACAAGGATGAAATGTCGTTTTCTAAAAATGAAACTTGATCGATTTATCGTCACCGAAATTACTAATATAATATTTCACGAAAATCGTTGGAGATCAATAATAATAAAAAAAAATAACACCAGAGTATTCATATCTATAAATACGTGTGGCAGTTGGGAGCCACAATTAACAGTTTTTATATAATTTTTTGAAGAAATAAACGGGAAATACCTTTTTTGTAAAGTTATATGTATAAAGGCAACTGAAGAGGGGAATTAAATTTTAGGTGAGTCTTATATAAGAACTACACTTATAAGTGTTGCTCTCAGCGTTTCATAAAGATTTACATAAGTTCGATGTCATTGCTTTACACCTAAAATAATTTATTTTCAATTTCAATGTATTATTTTCAGATAGATATAACCTTTATTTAACTTTACTTTTTACCACTTACTTTCATAACTTCTTACTAGGAAACTGTTACCAGATCGAAGAGTTGTTTTATATCAATTACGAGAGTAAAATCTACAAATGTAATTCTCACCTTATATAAATTGACATTAAGAATCAGGTGTGTTGGTAATAGAGCGAACATAATGAGATGAGACGACAGGTGTCTACATTCGTCTGAATGTGTCCTATTACACTAATTGGGTAATGGTCTTGAAGATACTGACGTGGAATTTAACTTTATTTGGTAAGGGTGGGATCAATGTTTTGGAAAAACATGTAACAAGCGTATAGCTATTAGATGTACGGATCATAAAACTACATAACGGTGGGTCCACAATTTCCCATGATAGAGTATTTTGTATCTCGTTCTCACTCTGGTTCACATAACGTTGTCTTAGATTTTCGCGATTATTACTCATTGAAATAAAACTATTTTAAGCGGATTTAAATCGCGTATATTGACTATTTTTATCATCCCGACGTTTCGAGCACTTTACAACGTTCGTAGTTTTTTGTCTATTTGAAGTTTTAGAGAAATATTTCAATTTTTTTTGTGTATTCTTAATATACCTAAAGTTTGATCTCTTTGCAGACTTTTAATGGAATGGATTAGTAGTATATTTTAATCGGTATAGAGATGTTTACACGTTATTACGATTCCTCGAACCTAGAACCTGACTAATCTATATAAAGTCCGTCTATATAAAAGTCTACAGTCTCATCAGTACATCTTAAGTGTACAATAACAGGTAGACCTTTATCTTAAACGACACCATTTATCAAATAAGAAACAGAGGTATTAACATCACCTGGAATAAATGTATAGATTAAACATACAGATAACAATAAAAGTTATTTTAATAATGTTAAGACTAACCTTTTTTCCAGTTAATTAAGTAAACGCAAATACCAATGTTAAATTGTGGCCATCCGGAGTAAAAATTGTTTAAAAACATAAATAAAGCCCTAGAGAAAATTAATTACTCGTATTTATATTTCATTAAACCTTACAAACTTTGTATCAGGCCGAAGAAAGAAAAAAAAAAAACAGACGATGCAGCCGCTCGAATCCGAGAGTATTCAAAGTTATATACCAACTTCTTTTTAAAAAAAGATTTAACATTTCTTGAATGTTTCGTTGATCAATATCCAATTAGGGTTAAACAATTGTCGTATAAATATTTAATTAAAATTAACAGTAACATTAACAATAACATTTTTTTGTGTGTTTTGTCATATTCGGATATATCAATTTGTTATAGGGTATTTTTCGTCTAAAAACTATATTAATATCAGGTAGGTACAAGTCCCATACGAAAGAAATCCTTTTTAAATAGATAGCCAACTTTTCAAGGAAGGCAAAACATGACATTGCAACACAAAGTAGAAGAATAGTAAGCATATAGCTTTTCCCAGACGAGGAGAAATGTTTATACTTAGTTATATATTTAGTACTTTTTTTCCGTCGTATTAGAACGCTTAGAGCCGTATTGCATAATCATAATGCCATATGCACACGAGGGATTAAAAGTACGGCGTATAAACCCTCCGGACACCAGTGTTATTATGTGACAGAAAAAGACAAAGTACCGAGTCTGCGCAGGCCATAAATGTCAAACAATCTGGCAGTACTCAAATTTAATACAGCCGAAACTGAAACGTGTAACAAATATATGACAAAAAATGTAATAGAAATAGAGCACTAAAGAATTTCTACATTTTACTTCATTGGTTGTTAGTCGCATATGCGGCGTCTGGCGTCTGCGGGTAAGCCGATGGAAGTCAAAAAGTTTATTAATAAAAACTTATTTTCTATCAGTTAGCTTATTCATGTGGCGTTAAAGTAAATTAAAAAATAAAAATAAAATTTTTGTGTTAATTTTGTTACAATCAAGAATAATTCTTGCAATTATATAATTATTTAAATAGTATATTCTACGAGCATTTAGATCAATAAAATTTCAATAATGAGATAACCACTTACCAAATCAAACGAAAATATGGCCTTTATATGAATGAGAAAAACATTAAAAGTCAGTATTTTAATCGAGTAAAAATTTTGAGCGAGGTAACTGGTTCACGTGTTACGTTCATTAACTCTTATTTGATTGCCGTGCTCCGGCTGCAGCGCCCGGACCAAACGTCATTGTTTGACAACTACATCTGAAATTAGGTTTTTACAGAAGATAAAAGGAGAAGACAGCTATGAACTGTAATGAAGACATGTTCGATATTTGTTTTAATGAAAATGTAGAGAGGTTTATTTAGAAAATTTGTAAGGTTACTAAAGTATATCTGAAGCCTATTGACTACAGCTCGTATACGGGCTGACTCAACTGGGGCAGTCATCTCACTCTCACAGAAGATCGACGTGAAGCAGCCGAAAGCCTGACCCGGAGGGGGTTATTTCCTTTTCCTTTTTTACCTTCGCGTTCCTTTTCATCACTTTCTTGTTTTTAAGATGGAAATACTACGCTTACGCTACTAATCAAATCTAAATTCCGTAGTCGGGTAACAGTTTTTTTTTAACTTTATCGTTATGCCAAACATGTATGTCACTGCATCTAGGAGATGTTGGAAATAATGTTAAATACATTATAATTGAAAAACGCAGTATTGTTAATTCAAAAGAACTTGTTAAGACGCAGTGCATTTTCAAAATCTGCCGCAAGAGGTAGTTTAAAATAAAGTGTCATTAATTATTTATTTCCCGAAAGAGACAAACGTAATTTTTAGCTTCAATTATTAATATGCATGAAAACAACAATATGAACATTTAGAAAGTCTGCGCTCATATATTAAGATAATTCAGTAGAATTAATAAAACGCAACATTTGGATCACACTCGGAATTAACATTTAGGTATATGTTTTAAACTTTCGTGATTTATAGTATTCATATTTAATCTTATCGCGATAACTAGTGGTAGTAATACGTTTTTATTGGCCGATGTTTCGACGAAGTTGCATTCGTCGTGGTTACGAGCTGACTCTCAGCTGAGTCAGATAAGACCCGTTATATTAAATATGAAAAATAGGTAAAAATTTTGTAGCTTTAGATAAGTTACGTTAATATGATTTGAATTTTGACAAACTCGTCAAATTTCTTTTTTACCCAAAGATACTCTCGCCTGTTATCCATCCTTAAGTGATTTCTAGGCAACGTGGTCCAAAGTGGTCGGCAAATTGGGTGCCAAAATCCATGAACTTATAACTTATATATGGGTAGTTATATAAAATATCATTGATTACTTATCTACAACTTTGTCAATAATACATGTTTGAGAACCCTTTAAGGTTCTTTGTCAGTTAGTCTTGTAGTAAATCTAGCAAATGGGGTTTCTCCATTGAATCGGGGTAAATGTCAGTATAATAACGCGAGTAGGTACTGGGAGCGTGCGTGATTGAACCAAACCCTGTTAGGGTTTTACAAGCCTCGGGGGATGTTCCATTTGGCATTGATTCTCTACCAAAAATGTATCATTATAAGAAGGATTATACTTAAGCCGTTGAAATGAAACTATTTTAAACGGATTTAAATCGCGTATATTAATTATTTTTATCATCCCGACGTTTCGAGCACTTTGCAGCGTTCGTGGTCACGGGTAGACAACGCTGCAAAGTGCTCGAAACGTCGGGATGATAAAAATAATTAATATACGCGATTTAAATCCGTTTAAAATAGTTTCATTTCAATGAATAATAATCGCGAAAATCTAAGACAACGATATACTTAAGCCGGCCTAATATTTTACCCTTTCTATGTATATCTTATCTTACCAGTATTATTGTATAAAATAATTGCCAAACATGCTTCTAGAAGAATTTTTAGCACTTTTTATAAGAAGGTATTTTATATACTAAAGCAGAAATGTTACTTAAAATATGAATATTAAATTTGATGATTAAGCACGTGATTCGTATTTTCTAAGGTGGTGCTTTTTTTAATTTATTTGAAATTGGTAAATTTTTTGTCTCTTTATAGAAATCGAATTATAGTTACTGAACTTATATATAGTTTTGAACTTATATAATTAATTCCTAACTGGAGTGTAATCTCTAGGGTTAATTATGGAAAACTACCGCTATTAAAGTGTTTCCAATTATTGATAGTTTAATTTCTCCAGGTTTTAGAACAAAAAATAGAAATCAATTGTCAGAATGTATCGTGTTTTGATAGCGAATGTTTGTGATGGTTTTCAACATTAGGTCTCTGGATAATGGATATTAATGACGCGACGCATCTACGGATAATTTTCTAACACTAACACTATCACTATAAATACGAAACATTTTAGGTGTCGTTTTAATCCAAAATAATTCTTTAAATTAGATATGTATCCCTTTCTATCTTTCTAATTTATACTAACATAATAGAGAGCGAATTTCGTGTATGCGAAGTAAACTTCGAAACCACTGAGCCTAAACATATCTTTACCTTCTAAAAGGTATGGCACTATTTCAAAAGTGTTATAATGTTCTAGATGGTCATAGGCTATATTTAAAACAAAATCTACATTAAAGCAAAGAACAAAGTTGCGAGCAAAGATTTGTGTATGTTTTGAAAGCGATAGTATATTATATCGAAGATTACCTCGCTAAAGCTAGTGATGGTAGGCAGGATGTATTTACATCGGGTAAGTTTGCGATTATTGGAAATATCCGGCCAACAAGATTTTTTTAGACGTTAACTTGTTACTTGAGTTTATTCTTACTCATTATTATTAATGTATGTTAACTTAATAAGTTTAAAGATTTTTTTCCATGGTACGTATAAAGTAACCAGCAAAACTGAGTGTTTTCATCCAAGTTTATAACTTATTCGATACGGTTTCTATGAAAGTAACTTCATTATTAATATCATAATTTAAAGTAAATGCTTAAATCATTACAGACATAACACTTCAAAGCATGTTGTATATCATATACCTAGTAATTTTGATGGTGAAGAGTGAAGGCAGACGCGGGTTGGCGACAGCGCGCAGTCCGCGCAGCCGCGGCGTCGATACGCGCACCGGTCTGACGTCGCCGCGGGCTGTGGACACGCGCACTCGCGTCCTAGCTGCTGTCGTTCGGTCACAGAGCGCTTCGCGACGCATGTTCCTCGTCCTCTTAGTGACACTATTGACGACCTCTATATCTGTGACGTGATATCTTAATTAATCGTTTTGTCTTTTGTGAAATGGACATATCTCGATAAACGGTTTTGTGTTAAAAGAGTAGTTTCAAATGTAAATCTAGTGAAAACAAACATCATAAAGTGATATTAGCGCAGGCGCGCCTCGCGCGGACATGACGAAAGCGGCCATCTTGCTCGAGGACGCAATTTCGCCTCGCCCTAGTGTAAGAGTCTAAACGAAACCTCATCAATAGGATAATCGGGAAAGGAAGATGCGTCGCGGTACCGCCTCCGCGGTGGGAGCTCCCTGAGGCCGCACCGCTTCGCCGCTATCGATCCGGCGGGGCGCGATGGCGCTCTCGGAGTGAATGCGGATATCGGGTCTGTGTCGCAGTCTCTGCGTGCTAGTGGAGCGCCAGTTCAGTGAGCGTGCTAAAGAGGTCACCCGGCATGTGAAACATAGCGATATCTACAGAAGGGCGCGCGGGCGGCGGCGGGTCCGGTTGACCGCGCGCCATGGGCGAGGAGTACGCGCGATCCCCCTGCGAGCGCTTCCCGGCTGTGGGCGCGTTCAGCGTGGCGCCGCCGGAAAGGCTCAGCCCGCCGCCGCCCGCGCCAATACCGGATCGGTTTTCGGCGTCGCCGCGGCGGGTGCGTCGAAGTGCAGAAGTCGAGCGTGCACGAAGGCCTCGATATGTTCCACCCGCGGCACACGTACCCGTCGAACGGTACGTGCCGCGACCCCCGGTTCCAGTGCGTCCACCACCACCAGTGTACTGTGGACTGGCGTGCAGGCCTCCCCCGCCCGCAACACGCAAATGTTGCGGACCCGCATGCCGGGAGGACATTGCTGGCTCGCCGCCCCCTCGTTACGTGGAGTATGTGGGAGTCGCGGCCGCGCGTCGTCTCGCTTGTACGCCGCCGCCTCCACCACCTCCAGCTCTCCAGCTACCCTGCGAGCCACAAGAACCACCTTGTTGTGTGCAAGCTCGTCGCCGACCCCAGCCTCCACATGATTGGTGAGTACATAATAAATGCTTTTGACACCTATTGTTGTGATACATTTTATTATCTTTAACAGAAATTTCTTAGAACTTGATAGAGATTAATTCAAAGCGACAATTTGGTAAATGATTTAACAGAAATACATTACAAATATAAAGCGTTAAAAAAGATTTTGCGATTAATAAAATTAGTTTCTGCCTAGAAATGGTTTAGATAAAAGGGTTTAACGACGTGAAGTCTGCCAAAACGCGAGTATTGTAATTGCCTTATATTTCGTGGGTGGATTTGATAACGTTTGATTGATGACGGGATGACAGTTAGGTTAACGATGGCTACGTCGTAGTAGGGTTAAAAATCTTATAACATCAAATGTTTGGCGACAATTACCCACGAAAATACTTTATATAAATTTGTTTCAATATTTTTAACTTAAAAAAATAAATATAACGTCAACAAATGTTATTTAATATTTATTACATACAAAATACAAAATAGGTAATTTTAAAATTATTACAAAGGAAATTTAACAAATTACACAAGAACGATTTTCTTTTTCGTTTTTAATTGTCATTTTTGTAATAATAATATTTATCTGCTTATAGTACTCTACATAAGTATTACGTTTATATTTTTAACTTTTCCGTTAATTAATATATACGCGATTGACTGAAAATAGAAAGGGGTGGACAATTAAAAGGGGGAACTTTGTTTAGCTCTGAGACACAACAATGATAATTTTTTTACAATCGTTAATCGTTCAATTCACATTAATCATGTAAATAAAAAAATAATTATTATGTCAATGAATCAGCGATTCATTTTATCTGAATCATAAAGAGAAGAGGGAAAGAGAAAGGGAGAAAGGAATAAAAAAATAGAGGAAAAATAAATAGCAGTAACCATAGCATGTTAGTTATATTTAATGCTGTTAGGAATTTAATTTTTATCGCTAGCTCATCGCTCTTATCAGACGTATTATTAAACGATGATAAGCATTGGGTGTGCCATGTTACTGTTTGACCGCGATACTTGTGCCGATATCCTCTTAAATATGGGAAATTAATGAAAATTTAATTATATTCCATTCTATTTGTAGTATGTGTGATTTGTGAACTGTGAAAACTGAAGCAAGTGATGTGACCTTCGTTTGTTACAGTTTAAACTGTGACCGTTCACCTTAACTAGGTTATGTCTGAAAAGTAAGTGTTTGACATCTTGTTTGTGATTTCAAATAAACGTACATGAGCTATTACAAACCATGTATAGAAGCATATTAAATTTAAAATATACAAAGTATGAACAAACATTACTATCACATTTGAAAATTTTTATTTACGTTTTTTATTCGATTCTACACTTAAATGTTAGCTTTTTATGTTATCTGGTTTATGTTGTCAAAGAAAATTTTAATAAAAAACTTAAAAATATAAAACTTGGAGACGGCGCAGTGGTTTTATTATAAGTTTGAGTAAGTTATTTAAAACTTGTAAAAAAGAATAATTTATAGAGTTTAAACATTCTCAACGATTGTCATTATCAGTGTCTTTTTCTGTTTGATTTAAAATATAACGAATTTAATATAAAATTTAATAGTAATAAAATTTATATAAGTAAATTACGGTAATTTATACATTTGCTTTAATTTTTGTGAATATTATTTATTTATCTGCACTTTAAAAGTCTGTACTATGTTTTTTTACCCTTTGTCGCAAAAAGAGGGATGTAAGTTGGACGTGTTATATGCGTGTCTGCTTGTGGCATCTTAACTCCTTTAACGAATGGACAAATTTTGATGCGGTTGTATTTGTTTGAAAGCCAAAGTCATGTATAAATTATGAATATCTGTTCAGATGTTTGAAGGTCTAATCGTCACAAAATTTACGATTTTGTGAATGATATTAAAATGACATAGCGTCACCTTGATCTCATACTGCAGCATCGCCTGGGACCAGAAGGCAATATAACTCCCCACTAACTTACAGAAGAATTATATTTATTATTATTTTCTATTATTACTTAAAGAAGAAAGTTATTGAGGCTCGTTGAAATGATTTAATAAGTAGATTGTCGGAGATGTTTTGTGTTTTTTTTAATTATATGTGAATAAAATCAATACAATATATTTTTAAATTTAAATTTGATTTATAAATACAAAGGAGGATATTACAATATTTACCACGTTATTAAGTAACTTCAAAATAGAATAAAATGAAAGAGCTCCAAAGTTTTCATAAAATTTAAAGATCCAAAATGTTTGCCTTTTTTTTTCATTTTTATAAACGTTTTCATATATATAACGGAAAATTTACAACACCAGAAAGTTTTTAATAACAAAATGTCAACAGAATGAAACTTTGAAATGGAATAATTTTGTTATTATTTATTTAATAAAGTAAGAAAACCCTCGCATAACTTACTAAATTACTCGGCTTAATTAAATTATATACATACGCAGAATTTTCATCATCTGTGGTTTACCCGACGTAGTTTCTATACGCCGTAGTTCTTTTTAAATTCTACCATACTTTATATATTTACCATATATATTCACGACTCACTATTAATAAAAATATTAGAGTTAACAACGTAGTATATCCTCTTCGTGACATGGATATCGGTATTTTATTGGCAGTTCTTGTTGTTAAAATATTACAAATATATAAAATTTATATTTTAAAATATGAAAATTATTAAACGATTTTTTTTTAATAATTCAATGTATTCTTTGCTTATTCGTACTCAGATAGGCTAAGGTATTCGTTAATGTCTCGTGGGGTCTTATTAATGAACAACTCTAAATTCAGAACTAACAGTTCTTATGGAATCAATTAATAAAGAATTATATAACATTAATAGTATAATATTATTTACTTTATTTAAATAATGAAAGTAAAGCATAATTAATGTAAAAACATTATTATGTTTTTGCGAAATCGTAATCTAGAAGTAATGATATATATAATATTATCGTGTTGTAATTTACTTGTGTATTAATACGTGAAAAAAACTTTGTACACATTTTTACAAAAGATTGTGCGACGGAGGAGTATAAAATTTCGCACACTTATGGTTTATATAAAGAAGGATTTATATAGAGTGCAAATTACTAATATATATTTTTTTAATTATGCATAAAACACATTAAATCAGTAAAAAATGTTATACACATTACCAGGTATTTGACACACAGATGCATATAAACTCTTTTGTTTATTGTTAAAGTCTGTGCTCAAATTGAGAATAGATTATTTGTGGTCATGTTTAAACTTATAATTAAATGAATTTTGATCGAAATTGACCACTGGGCGGCCACTAGTATTATTAATTACGCATTATTATATTTTCAACTTACAATTTTCAAGTCTTATACTTTCAAGAATTTGATAACTTCATTTAACACGCGAATCATGATTTGATTTATAAGAAAGAGGTTAAAGAAATAATTAGGAACTTATTGAAACTTTACGAGTTATAATTACTAAATTTACTGTACACAGTTTTCTTTTTGAGCACAGAAAAGACTCTACAGGGATGCAATTGAAAACAAGATGAATTTAATATTTTTTACTTGTAACAATATACATTTTTTAGTATATTATTTTCTTAATGTATATTCTTGTTGTATGTTTTATTATTTACATTTTAGTTTATAGTTGAGGCATGTGAAAGATCGATGAAACATTTATTACTTCGTATGGAGTACGATGGCAACATATTATATTACTTAGAATTATTGTAATACATCGGGTTAGTATTTTTAACCACCGGAAAAAAAGAGGGTTGTTATAATTTTGACATGTGTATCTATCTATTTGAGGTATTGTATTTCCCTAATGAATGGACAGATTTTAGCCATAATTTATAAAGTTCTCCTAAGACATATCAAAGTTATCACCTCTTTTTTTGTTGCTGAAAGGATCTGAGCAACAAGAGAATGATATCAAACAAATGCTGCAATATAATTTGGAATCAGCAGGATACACTCCTGACCAACTTAAAGGAAAAGTATCGTGTTGGAGTTCGTTAAAATAGTCTTTATGAATTACGTCGGGTGTTTTTCAAACTTTTCAATCGTATCTTACATTATAAATAATCAAAATTATCTTGTTATCAAGCGTTCGGAGAAAGCCGTGATAATAATTTAAAAATTTGTGTATCTGACTCAGATACATACGTTAAAATTATAATACATGTTTTTTTGGTCGTGGGTTAAAAATATAAACTTCCTAAGTATCTTCAAAGACTATATAAAACTAAGTAATCGCGATTGGCTAGTGGCAAAAGGTAGAGAAATAACTCTAAGTAAGGAAGCGAGGTGCGTGATTTATTGATAGCGTTAGTGAAAAAGTAGCTGAAGCAAAACAAGCGAATAAGGAAGATAAATGAATTACTTTCATGTGGTCCATTGTACGACCGGTCTAGGTATTAAGGCGCCTTTTAGTTTTGGTCAATTACCTTAAAGGTTGATTCGTGCAATACAAATAATCCATTTAATACTGTAATAACAATGTTATGTACTGCAACTGACTCAAGCGCTGTTCGCGGGTTCGATCCCCGTTCACGGTAAATGTCTGTATTGGCCATACGGATGTTTGTCGTGATCTGGGTGTTAGTGTTAGTGTTGTGAGTGTTTCCGGACCCCGACACAAGGTCACGCGATCTTAATGGGGGCCGTTAAGTATGATGCGTTTATTTATAAAAATGTGTGTGGTTTACTGTATGTCATTATATTCCAGAGATTTATTCTTGTTAATTACGCTATCAGATTGTGGAACAATACGGGGTATGTTTATCGGTATCTGCTCTGGTACTCCTGTAAACATATTTCACTAACAATCAGTTTTCTGGGAAATGCATTAAAATATCACCAAAATACCTATCACTTGTATCCCGAAGTTACATATTTTTATAAGGTTAATAGTTTTTTATAAATTAATATGGTTTTTTTTTGTCTATATGTATTAAAACATAAACAATATGTACTATTCAGTTAAACAATAGTTATCTGTCCCCGGTCTCCCCTACTCAGCGCTGTTGAAAGGATAACGTAAACGTATTTTCCGTATAAAAATAGAATGAAATTAGTTATAAGATATTCCATTTTTATTGTGCTGATGAAAGACGGGTCTATTATATATACTTTATTTTTATCTTATGCTATTATTAGAGACCATTCCAGCACGTAGTTTTTTATACTTTCTGACCGTGAAGTACAAAATAACTATTTATATACAAGCGTTTTTAATATAAAATAAACGGTGACATGAAATTTAAAATTTAGAAAATTATTGCTGTAAGTATTAGTATCGCTTTTATGTTTAAATGCGTTTTGGAATATTCAGGGACATTATTATCGTAATTAAAACGCAAAAGTTACAAAACTTAAAAAAAAGGAATTGACTTCGTACGATTGAAACGTACATACTTATTCTAGTAATTTCGATTTGAAAACCAAGTTACTTAACAGATTTTGATGAATGTATTCTACTGGCTGTCCCGTGTGGTTTCACTCGCGTTTATGGTTACTGCTTCGCTTCTACGAGGACAAAATAAAAAGAATTAACCAAAGCGCTCCAGGGAACATAGACATCAATGTCGGTTAATGATTTCATAAAAAAATTCAGAAATTCCACACAATAAAAGCGTAAGACAAAGGTAAAACATAGTTCGTAATCTATACTAATATTATGAAGCTGAAGAGTTTGTTCGATCACGCTAATATCAGGAACTACTGGTTCGAATTTAAAAAATATTTTTCTGTTTTATAGTTTATTTATTGTGGAAGGCTACAGGTTATATTATATCACGCTACGACTCATAGGAGAAAAGCAGTAACCATAAACGCGAGTGAAACCGCAATAGGGCGCTAGTCAACACATAACGTGCTGGCATGTTATTGATTCTGTTGCTTTTATTAGTTTTATTATGATCGCGTAATATTCCATTAGGCTGATAATATCGATACTTTTGACAAACTAGCATAGAAAATTATTTTCATTCAATTTGTGATTGAAAGGGAAGGCAGAGGGTAAATAAACTTATTATATAACCTGCCAATGTGAGATAGGTTTTAGAATTGTATTATATATATTGTGATTATTATTAATATAATATATATATATATATATATACATTCTATAAATATATATGAAAATAGTGTTTGAAACGTCGCGTCGAAATTTTTAAAATATTAAATATAAATTTATTAAATAAATTTACTGTATTGTCGCTGAGCTTTCAGAGGAAAATAAACGGTTAATTCATATTAATATAATTCAAAACATGTTATAAATCAATCAAATTATGTTATGTAATTAACATAGTGTTTTGTAATAAACATACATGTTATATTTCAATTCTAAGAAAAACTTACTGATTTAATTTCTTGGGTGTTGGGTTGTACCTTTTGTGTGTCCTACCCGCTTCAATTTTTTTGCCATTCGCTTCGGACCCTTGGTTTTCTTTCTCCCGGTGACATAATTTCCTATGGCCCTGATTCTAGATGCTGTCGCACCTTGTTCGGTCACCCTCTTGATCTTTTTTGCTGGTTATAACGAAGTCGGAGAAAAACTTAATGTTAAACATCTGTTAAATTTGATTTCTTTGATGTTATTAATTGCGTAAACTTTGTAATGTGTACCTATTTATAGCACAATTTGTGTCTAATTGGTAGGTAATAGACATTCATTAATTTAAGTTTTTCATGCAACAATGCTTCCTTGAACTTTGTAGAACTCTTGGGACGAGTAGCAGGTCACTTCTACGAGTGTACTTAGCGATTAATTGACTGAGATTAAGAGATTAGGACCTCCAAATTGAACAAAGGTCGTTGCTTAGCAACATAATTTCTACAAGATTGAACTAATTTTCAACATGAGTTGCTTCGGATTTTGTTTTTGTTTTATTAAAAAAAAATACGTCCTTGAATTTTATTAAAAACATATAAATATTATTTTTTTCTTTTCTTATTATTAAATTATGCAATAAAATAATTGTATAAAACAAGAGAAAAAAAGTTTGATTTAAATGGCATTTTTAATTTATAACTGTAATGATAAACCTACAATACCAAAAAATGGAAAGAAAAATTTAATCAGTGTTCTTTTGGGATCGTCCTCTGTCAGTGAACATTACAAAAGGTCAAAAGGGTTGAACGAGGCCTTTTCGTTGATTTTATAAGGAATGTGACGCACACAAAGCTTTACTTAGTTTGGGGCAGATGTGTGATGCAATGGTTTCTTATCTATTAACTAGCTGCGTTTGCTGTTTTATTCCCGGGACAACGTAACCTATATAACAAATCAGGACATAGGTCCTCGTCCTAATTACCCTACCAATCCAGAAGGATGGTTATATTCCATTGTGACCTCCTGTAGCCCAAACGGCTTGACCGGTTTTCAACTGTACAGTGTCATTAGGTTCTATTTAATTCTTTGGTTAATGGCATTTAGTTGTGGTGTCATTAGATTTGTAATTTTTCTTGGAGTTTTATAGCGTCATAATTTGATGTCAGCAATAAATTAATGCAGGTGTAAATTAAAAAAAAAAACCAGTAAACGGTTGTTACCACTTTTAGACTAAACGGTTGGAAGATTTTGAAGCTCAAGATTTTGATATTAGGCAGACGGGATTTTTTTTTTAAATTACTTAAGTCTATTTAGTAACAATTTTTTTTTAATATAATATTACTTTGGTTGGAGGTTTGCAAACAGTTTGTTTTTATATAAGATTTTTTATACCTGTGAAATAGTAAACCTGTGTCAGTAGGAAAAAAAAGGACTTTGACATCTGTATGATATTTGTTTAGATAAAAAAATGAGTAGGTAAGTTAAAAAAAGGATTTGTTTTTGAAAAGTATGAATTCCAAATACCGATTACAGTTTATAGTTTCAACCAATAAACATAAAAAATAATAATAAACGAATCTCATTAAATGGTCACCATTAGGATCTCATTATCCTCCTATATTGGGGTCCGTAAGACTAGACAAACATCCGTATGACCAATTCAGATCTATGTCGTCAGCGCGCATCGAATCTGTGACCGTTAGCTCTTCACTTCCTATTAGTCAATATCAGTGACCATTGCGCCAACTTGTCTGCTAACAGATTATAAGACTAGTTTAACAGATTATAACATTAGAATAGATCTACATGTAAATGACTTTAAAAGTTATATATCCATTAATAATAATCAAATAAATTAAAATTTTCATTATTAGCGGGGCGTTAGTATATTATTTTAATATTTTCTTCAGAATTTTTCGTAATAGTGAACTTCTACATAGTAATTGATTTTGGTCTGAATATAAAAGGTCGTACAATTGATTAATTTTCCAGTTCAGAAACTTCAACAATTCAGTTTTAATTGTGATTTCATTTGGATTCGTTCGTTCTTTGTTTATTCGTTTTATTTTGAGATTTTTGAAATAGCTGTTATGGATAGTATTTTAACTAAAAATTTTATAAACCTAAGTTTAATATTAATATTGAAGGAATTGCATTAGAGGGGTGTCCATTAATCACGTGATGTGTTGTTTGGCAATTTTTTAGATCCTCCGCTCCCTCTGATGATACGTGGTACGGATTTAATACTAATTACACTACATCTTATTATGTCCTTGTGATATTTAGTGATTTTTCTGCCCCCTCTTCCCTCTTTGAGGCTCACGTGATAAATGGACAGCCCCTAAAGATAATAAAAGTCCTTAAATAAATAAGTCTGTTTGATTTGACATTTGTAATTAGTGAATGATTTTAAAACCCACTTGTATAAGTGAAAATATAAAACCGTGAAGGTAATATTTTTTTTACTTAATTAAATAATAAATATACCTATTTTTTAAATAAAAGTCTGAGCTTTATAATAATTTTTATGATTAAAAAATATTAGGATGTTGTTACCAATCAGTTGGTGACCTTAGTGTCAGCATCCCATACATACTGAATAGTGTTTTGAAACGCAAGTAACATCGAGCATTCGCTCCCTCATTCAAATTAATCGCTTAAGATTAGCAATAAGTAAGAATTCCGTATTATTTAATTACTATTTATAATTAGTAAATTAGATAATTAAAACAGTTTTATTAACTTAGCATAAAGAATGGTATTTTAAATATATTTTTAATACTACTTATTTTTATTTTTTTCAATCACCGTCATAATAATAAGAAAACAATAAATTTCCACCTAGTTCTTTATTTTATAAAATAACTAATCGCCTCCTACATAGGTCTATAATAAGACAAATTAATTAGAATGTTAAGTAGCGCAATCGATAAATATTAAGATCTAAAATACTCTAATATTCCTTAATTTCACTTGATATTTGAAATTTGTATTACGACTCTAGTTGAGTACCGTGAGAAGAAAAATAAAAAATCTTTGCATGCAGTTTAATTCGATCGTTGAGTATACCAATTTGGGAGACCTTTTTAGTGGTAACAGCAAGGGTAATAATAGATAAAAGGGAGATTTTCTTACAAAGGTTTAGAGAAATATTTAGAATGACAGGTATGTACTCGTACCTACATTCAGTATAGGACGGCCTTACTAAAATATTTCAATTAGTTTTAAGAAGTTATATAACAAATTATAATATTCATTATGTTTTAATATCTTTATAATGTTGTAGAGTTTTTACGATATTTTCGAATCGTAAAAAATATTCCTAAAAGCGTTTAAAGAAAAAAATATTAATTTTAAATTCAAAAGAATACATAGTATTATAAACTGATATAACTTATTAGAATTTAGAAAGTTTTATACGTAAATGACAACTACCAAAACAACAACTAAAAAAAATGACTTAAATGTTCCTTCTATGTATCTTTGAATTGGCTGCAATGTAACCTTCTTTTATAAGGTATTTTATACTTAAGGTAGACCTCGTCAATAGATGGGTTCCCATAAAAATGGTAGGAGTTGGTTTAACGGCCATTAAAAGTGAGTGCTAGCTAAATTTTATGTGTATGTGTTGAATAAAATAAAACGGTAAATCGCATTTTGTATTACGAATAACATATATTTTACTCTGTATTACGGACTAGTCGATTGCAGTAAAGTAAACGTTGATTTATTTGGGATTCAATCAGAGCTATTTCGTGTTAACAAGGAGAAACAAGATTAGAATTTGAAAGGAGGTTCTCAATTTTTCGAGGTTTTTTTGTTATGTATGTTCTTCGATTACTCGAAAAGGACTTAACCGTTTCAGTTTTTTTTGTTTAAATAGGACATTTATATATAATAATTATAATATTTTAAATAATGGGACAGAATCGTTGGTTCCATAGAATTTTCATCAAAATCGGCTTAGTAGTTTGGTTTTAAAGTTCCCTTCTATAAGTATCAATCCACAATATTATAATAGTAAACAAAGCTTCGTGGATGGGAAATAGGCGGTACCAAATTGGTTAGTGGTTGATTAATTTCAGTTTGTATTTATTGTCCCCATTATATATAGCGGTGACACATTTCGTATTCGGTTGCATAAATTATATTTGCTTTCTGTCCTGCAAAATGCAAATAGATGATAAAAAGTTAATATTTTATTAAAACAACGTGTTATACTGTACTACTTCTTTATAGTTTTTAAAGTATTTTAGAGATGTTAAGTTTTGTCGTTATCGATCTTAGACCATTCATCATTAGGACGCGCCTTACACAACATATCCCCTCAGGAAATCTTATAATTAAATGATTTAACGCGTGAATAAAAACTACTTACTCAAGAATCGATTTTCAACAGTATAAAAATCATTTTCATTTTGTACGGAGCTTCGTAAAGCTAATCTGTGCTGTTAGCTATTGCTAGAAGGGATCAAATCATGTAATCTTCAAACAAAGTAGCTTGTTTTGCAATTTTAGATCTTATTCTTTAAAGCGCAAGAACTGGGTACACTTTTGAAAAAATAAAATTTTCAAATTTTATTTTTCAAAATTGTACCGAGACTATTTACCAATTTTTAATAGCGTTATGATAATGTCTTCTAATTTAATGTATTTTTATCGTTATGGATAAAATATTAGTTTATATTTTTGTGTATAAAAATTTAAATCAATAATTAAACGTACTTACATGCCACGAGAACTGGAGATATTATAAAATATATGAAGTAATTATGTGTCGTACTTTTTTCAATTATCCATATGAGTTGTTCACGATTCTTATAAAATGTATGATTTTTTTTGCTATTATTAAATCGTTTTAGAATTTATTAAAAGCCTGATGTATCAACGGTTACATCAAGTATCATCATCAACATCAACACAAACGGTTTCTTAAAGTAGGCGTCATAAAGTAGAATTGAAATTATCAATTTTAATACATATTTTAGAAAAAAAGTGGTCTTGTCTCTACGAAAATCCCCCTTCAAATATATTTACTTGTATGTACACTGATGACTTTTGCTGTGTTGACGTATTTGAACTATTAGGGTGCATATTATTTGATAGTTGTGATATTTTCTGCATGTGTGCATTCGTAATGATGTAAAATTATTTAGATTATGTGTGCGGTAATGTCAATGTAGCAAAGACCTCGCCCGTCTAAGTTATCGACATAGAAATAACTTATATCATATATGTAGTTTATGTCACGTTAAATCTCATTTTAAATTTAAAAATTGTGACACAGTTGGTCGCATTTCTCAGTTTTTCCTACCGATTAATATGTGTAACAAAAATAATTAATTTTCTAAAAAAAAAATAACATAATATTTAAACGATGATGAAGGTATTTTGCAAAAAAGCTTAACTACAGATATAGACACATTTAGTTTATGTGAGATTATTGCAAAGTAATTCTACTTCTTGTAGATTTTCAGCTGCTTTATTGATGTTTACAATCCATCTTTTATTCAGCAGTAATAAACGTATTGTAAAAATCTGCATATTTCGGTAGAAATTCGGATGTATATTCACCAAGCCGAAATGTATTCAACTACGAATTTTACATGTCAAGAGGCATTTAAGGTGAAAAAACTCTACTTACTAAAATTTGATATCGCATACAAATTGTGAATATCATACACCCATTTAAAATCGTAAACAACACACCAGAAACAGTAAAAAGTACACTTCCCGCGTCCAAATGCAGCACTAACGACTTTAGGAGCGAGTTCTAATGACCTATACGAGTTTTCTTGTTTACAGTAACATTCTTTAATAAGATGTTTTCTCTTAAATACTTTAAAGTATCGTGTAAGCGTGAAAAAGTCCCATTGTTGGTAACTTCGTGCATTATTCTTGCTATCGTTGTGAATATTGAAATGGATGGCGGAAGTTTGAAGACAAACTAAGAACACTGAATAATAAGAACCTGTGCTTACTGAAACTAAAGCGATTATATTAAGTAAAATACTATCTGCTTGAAAGTTCGCTGCAATAATAAGGAATTTTCACCTTATACTGTTTAATATAACTGCGAAACTTCGTACATGTCTTTTGTTATTGTGCTGGCTTTTACAGTTGCTAATGTTTAAATTACAAAACTAACGGCCAATCGTGTTCTGCTGTTCCGATTTTTTTCTTCAGATACAATTTTCATCAATTGTGTTAATTTTATGGATACTAAAAAGTGATCGGACGTTTGATCAAATAACTGAAAAAAAATCGCAATAAAGTACTTGATTATCTCTATTGTTTTCTTGAATCTTCTATAATAAATTACAGATTTCCCCATATTGGTCCAGTAAAAAAAACACACACACAACCACAGTATATGTATTATATAATTATAACACAATTGTATAAAATACACTTTTACAAACAAGTTTTAAACCTTTAGATGGCAGTAACGAGGAAACAATAATTCAATCTTGTTTCTTTGCTGAATAATTTTAAGACTTATAAAACAACTATAATATAGTTCGTTCACGTTTGTTACTTTATTCTGTAATTTCAAGATTGTATAGATCGCTCTTCTGGAACTGTGTATTGATTTCATCGATGTCAATGAACGTTGAACGTTGCGAAAATACTTTACTGAAATAATGAACTTTATTTTTATGGGTATAAGAACTATTAAATTTTCTTCTCTCTGAGTGCTAGTGTACGAATTGAGAGCACCAGTCGACCCAGTTGCCCGTTGCAACCTCAATGTGCCGGTACAACTACCCTAGGTTATTTAATCCGGGAGTCGAGTGTTACGCAGAGGTACCTTAGGTGCAGGATTCCTTATTGTCACTCCATGTGCTCTGTTGGCAATTCACTGTTTTTAATCCAAGACTCATGCACTATTTTGCATAAAGTTCAGTTGAGTTGTATGTTATTATGTTGATCGTTATGTTTTTGGGGCGTATCTACATATGTTTATTTATTTCGGATGTAGTGTAGCTTTAATGTTAAGCGTGTTAAGGATTTACGGAGAGGGAGAAATAAAACGCGTTTAGTTATAACAATACGGGTAATACATAAAAGCTAGAAACCAGTTTTCCTTTATGTCACGGTTTTGACATAAACATCGAAATAGAATATTATTTAGATATATGTAAATTAATAGATATAAATTCGCTGTAACTTTACATTTGAAAGAAAAATGTCGAGGATTTTTATTTTTATTTTTATTGTAACGCATTCTTAAATCTATTAAATAAAATTAATACAGAAACAAAAATATAATACCGTAACTAGCATTATTGTTCAATTCATCCAAGTATTTTGATTAATAGGAAATTAATTATAACATTGCTTCACAATGAAACTGATATAAAATGATTATAATAGTTAATTATTGGGGATATTGGTTTGTTAAAATAATATTAAATGTTACAAATAATTGTATAAATGAAAAGGTAAACATTAATTATGATTAATCTTTAATTTAAGTGTGCAATTTCGAGAAACTAACTGTATATATACATAAATAGTAAATACATACGTATGTATATAATCATGTCCAATAAACAAATAACTATTAAATTTATATTAACAATTCGTCAATATGAGTCGTATAAAACTTAATTTTTCTGAATGCAATAAAGTATAAAAAAAAAGTCGGGTTCTCAAAAATACTCGAAGACAAGCACGATTATTTATTTATGTACTTAATAATTGATGAATTAATCTTTTCTAAAAAAAGTTTACAATTGATGCTAAAATAGTATGTAATTTTGTTAACCGACTTCTAAAAGAGGTTCTCAATTCGTAGAGTATGTTTCTTTTTTGTTGTCACAGAACTCCGTTATTTCTAAACTGATTTTGAAAATTCTTTTTTTATTTTAAAAATATATATATTTAGATTGGTTTCATAGAATTATTATCAAAATCGTTTCTTGTGTGGTTTAAAATGACTGCAATAAGTATGTCATCTAAGTAAACGAAATGACGCATTTTGCTTTTGAAGTTGGTAGCTTAATTTTTTTAAAGTTTTAATTATGAAAATAGTATCAGATATATCAAAAGCAAATCTTTTCGAAAATAAAAGTTCACTTTTAAAGTTTGAATACATTTTGCATTTAAGGAGTTTTAAAGGCTATCTGTACCTCAATCATGATAGGAACCGTTTAGCGAAGTCTTGTCTTGGCGTGCGCTCAAACAACTTGGCAAAGAAATTCCTTTTGAATTAAATACTATTCTTAACTTATTTATTCCCTTTTTCTTTAAAGTATTAGACGACGGTTTACAATTTGTTTTTTAAGAGCAATCTTTTAAGTGCCGGATAGTATGAACCTACGAGTTGGCATAAATGATAACCTTATTCTATCAAATTTTAACGGCTAGATAAATCTTTCTCGGATTGTTCCATCATATTTTAGTGATTGCGATATTAACTGGTTTAAATGTCGATTAAGATTTATTGATTTGACTGTATCAGGACTAAATAAAAATCTAACAACCAAATGAAAGACAATGTACATAGATTAAATTGGGCCCAGGAGTAAAATATTTTGTATTTTTCTATACCGTTATACGGAATATTTACGTATCAACTTTTTCAAATTCACTTGATGATTGATTGATGATTGTGATGATGTTGATGATGATGATGGTGATAAATAATGATGATGATGATAATGATGTTGTTGTTGGTAATGATGATGATGATTATTGTGGGTGGCCAAATTTAACGCGATTCCGATTATCCCCCTTATGGCGGATACTTTGGACTGGCTAAAGGGAATCATCCGAGTCTGTGTCATTTTTAAATTTAAAACGATTGTGGTATTAAATCTAAAGTCTATGCTAAATCTTTTGGACGTCTTTATTTACTTAGCCACATATTTTGAGGGCTTCATGCTCGAAAGGTGTTAACGGCTTCCGCTGTCCGTCTGTCTGTGTGTTTGTCTGTTAGTGGGCTGTGTCTCATAAGTCGTAAAAGGTAGAGTGCTGAAATTTTCACAAAGTGTGTATTTTTATTGCTGCTATAAGAACAAATAATAAAAACCGGTCAAGAGCGAATTAATGTTAACGATTTTTCCCACGTTATTATAGTGCTTCTCTCGTTTACTTTACAAAATTATTTAAAAATACATAGTGTTGTATCTTGTACCATGGTAGAAAATCTTTTGTGAACTAGTCGATTTTATTTGACCAGTGTTTAAAGTTAGAAATGTAGGGTTGCTATTGAATCCGTTGAAAAATTTAATTTTTTTATATTACAACATCCTTACTGATATTATAAATGCCAAAGTAACTTTGACTGTGTGTTACGCAATCACGTCTAAACTACTGAAGCGCTTTAAATGAAATTTTGTACATAGATAGTCTAGAGCCTGTCAAAGGACATGCGCAGACGAAGTCGCGGGCGCCATCTTGTTTATTTTATTTCTTACGACGGTTAGTGTTATTAATTTTTCTTTTGTTACTTTGTCGATGATACAGTTCCGGATTTTTCTCTTAGCGGTGTCAAGGGAGTGATCGCGAAACTTAATCTGTATTATCCATAACTCGATACGAAGAATTCGCCTCGTCTAGGAAACGGCTATTAAGACTTTGTATGTGTTCTCGGATAAAGATACCTTCCTAGAAGACCAAAGAGTTTGTCAAAACATTTTTATATATATATATATATATATATATATATATATATATATATAAAGTTACAGCTTCTTATATTATAACATTAAAAATATAGTGTTGTGGACCATATTCTTTATAGGTTCTAAACAGCATTTTTTTCTTTTTGTCTGTGTCAAGTGGTCAATTCAACAAACATCCCCGCTATTTTATTTTATTCGTTGATTTTCAACGAGGCCCAACTTCATACTTCTGCTGTAAGTTGAGGAATTGTATGTCCTGCTGATTCTAAATGATGATCAGGTCAAATTTACGTAACTATGTTATCTTGATATCATTTACACCAGTAAAAGTTACTCAGATCCATTCAATAAGTAGAAAAGAGCTTTAAAACAACTACACAGATCTTCATCAATTATAGCTACTAACTATTTTTTGGATAGCATCAGTTTTCAAACAAAAAAAAAACGGATTAAAATAGGTCCTTTTGTTAAGGAACTACGACGCCACAGACAGACACACTGATAAACAGATACGTGCACGTCCAACTTATAAAGCCCATTTTTGGCGCGAGGTTAAAAATATTAAGATGTATTTTTAACATTCTTTTTATTAGCTTCACTCGTAAGAAAATCTTGGAATCTTAATTTGACCCACTTCCCGGTCTTTGATTAGGATGAAATTTTGCACACGCTCTGAGTTCTGATGACAATACATGACTAGCTAAGAAATGTCATTACAAATCCAATATGGCGAACTCCCTAAGATGGCGAACTGGCTGTTTAAAATGCACTTTCATGATATGGATAACAAATAAAAGAGTTTGTTGTCAGGGATACGAAAAAAATAGTCACGTGACTTATACTAAATTAAGTTTGAATAAAAAGAAGACTAAAAAGTATAAAATAAAAATAATAGTTTAAAAATCAAAAAAAACACGCTTTAATCATGAAAGAAACTAAAAAGTGGAAAATATTTTTTGTAAAAAAACGTGGGGTGCTCCATATGTCAGTTCTTAATAAGCGCCTATATATGTGTCTTGTTACAGTTATATTTGTTGTTATATTTTTTTATGAAAAGAAAAATTTTAATCGATCAGTAGTTTCAGAGATTACTCCTAAAAAAGTAAAAAAAATGATACCACTTTATAATATTTGTAAAGATATCGTTTTGTTTAGGATAAAATGAATTATTGGTGATGCCAATAGGTTGTATTAACTAGTTCAACGTGCTCTGGTGTAAATTTCTAATTCGAATTTAAAACGGAACTGACGGCGATACACATTAATTGTATTGATTTTAATTCATTGACCTAATTAACTACAACGGCTCCGTTAACTATTTAGCCGCAGATATGTTGATCAGACTTGTTCGTGTATCAGCATAAACTATGTTGTTACTTTATTAATCCCCGACCGAAAGAGGGTATTATATGTTTAAAGTGTGTATGTCTATCTGTGGCCTCATAGCTCCTTAACGAATGGACCGATTTTGATGTATTTTTTTTAGTTTGAATGCTGATGTAATTGTTCTCAGCTGTAATTTATGATCTTATCAGGCTTTAGATAGTTATTAGCTACTTTTAATCGTTGTAAGGTTTTAAATAAATAAAAAATAAACGCATCACACTCAACGGCCCCCATTAAGATCTCATGACCTTGTGTCGGGGGTCCGAAAATACACAATACTAACACAAACACCCAGACCACGACAAACATCTGTATCGTCAATACAGACGTTTGCCACGAGCGGGGATCGAACCCGCGACCGTTAGCGCTTCAGTCAGTTACACTGACCACTGCGCCAACGTGTCTGTCTGTCTTTAATATCTAGTATTTAATTTACATATTAAATACTAGATATTAAAATAACATAGTTGTGTAATCTTGACCTGATGCTGCAGCATCAAAGAGAATCAGCAGGATACAGAACTTCTCGCCATTTTACAGCAAGTATCGAGGGTCGTTGACATGGTCTCAATAAATAGATTGTCAGATTTTTAATTGGCAATTTTAGATTATAAATCCTCGGTCTTAGTATTGTTGTTGTACTTTAGTTGTTGGTGCGATATCTTGTACTACTCATCCAACTTCCTGAGTAGGATAAGTAGGATATAAAGTTCGTTTTTTTGGGTACGTTAATCGCAGGAAATGGCAGTGTGACTTGATTTATTCAGCCTATGTTCTAATACCGCGCGTTCGTTAAGGTCCTTCAAATGTGGGGTTCAATAAGTCAAACATATCACGTTCGGCATAAAAAAAAAACAGTTTTTTTTTATTCGTTTTTAGTATTCGTAATTTTTAAATACGGAATGTGGTTTGTTAGGCTTGTAGAATCTTACGTTTGAGGGATCCTAATCAAAAGTCGAACGTCCTATATATGTTTATCGATTACTCAGAAAGATAAGATGAATTGACTTGAAAATACTACGACTCGTTTCGTTTGTTCGTTCAGATTTAAAATGTATAAGTGTCAACTAATGTAGCAAATATTAAAATTTAACGTGGGCAAAACGCGAGGCACACCTAGTATGTTAGTAGTTCTGTGAAATAAAGCAATACTTTTGAATAAAGCAAGTGAATTCAAAACCAAAATATGTTTACCTGCATGACATATTTTTTCAGTTGTTTTGGTTTTAAAACCAAATTACTTAACCGATGATACATTTATAGGACAAGTGGGAATTGGTAATTTTCAAGTAATCAGTGAACATACATAAAAAATTACCCGATAAATTGAGAGCCTCCTATTTTTTGGAAATCGACTAAAACTAATTTTTCTGAATTATAATATGGACCAAAAGCAAAGTATAAGTTAAAAGTTGAATTATACCTGAAAAAATCTCAACTTGTTACCATTCAACTGATCAAGTACAATTTTTAGCTACTTGTCTCGACTTTATAAGTTTTGAATTTGTTACAGTCAAAAGTTTTATCTTTTTTGATTTTGAAGTTTCAAGTAATTTATTACGTGTTTTAATTTGGAAGTCGTTTCTTTTTTTTTTAAGTTTTGTTTTACGCAACCTTTTTGCGCGAAGGATAGAAACAAAATCGCGTGGAATATTTCAGGACCGTTAACTTTATCGGCCTTTGAACTATTACTGTGAAAACCATTTTTCTTTATCAAGGAGAATTAGCAGTGAGCATGAAACTAGCAACTAATCTCACTAATGTGTTGTCTTAGTTACGTTTCTAATTCCCCTAACTTTTCGTCGCTTGAAACCTGAATGAGAAGTAATGATAGTAATGATAATGATGAACGTGCATATATTTTAAATTTTCGCGATTTATATGATTTATATTTTAAATATCGCGATAACTGATCGTAATAATACTTCTTTTTATTGCCCGACGCGCGACGTTTCGACGAAATTACATCCGTCGTGGTCACGAGCTGAGTCGCACCTGTATAATAAGAAGGAATCTGAAATTTTAAAAATAATATTTTTAATTTAGTGTCATATTTTAATTTTCATTTAAACTTTAACTGTGATTTTGCTTGCATTAATATAGATTTTGGTTTAAAGTAATACTCATATATACATATATAAAATATAGCCATTAGAATAATAATTTATATAATATATTAAATGGTATATATTAATTTAAAAATAGGTTAAGTGGTCTCGGGGTTCAGTTTGCACATAGAATTCATTTTTATTATATTCATATTAGTATATATTATCTATATATCACGGTTTTACTCTCATTATTATACGATACTTGTCAATATGACATGTTGGTGTCTGTAGTCATTGTTCTGTCGCTATAATTTATAGCGTAATGTCTTGCTGACTATAATCTTCCTCAATAAGTAATGGTTTCTAATACAGAAAATATTTTCAAGCAGGTCTGGTAGTTAGTTTCTGAGATTGATGTGTTCAAAGAAATAAATTCATCGGGTTTATATTATTATTATTGAGTATCAATACGATATGTAGATATCGAGTATAGAAAAATAATTTGAATCTGATACATTTAAGGTTGACTTTACCGACGAGGCGTACGTTTATACAACCTTTAAAAAGAAATATAAGATATTTATTTAACAATCTCATTTAAAAGCATATTGTTTCTATAAATAAAAGGGTTTATTGACATCTAGTTGGATACATTTTTATCTTCGAGAAGGATAAAATAAAATACACATTGAGTTGCGTTCAGTTAAAGTCGTGTTCGATTTTAAATCACGTACAACTAAAATCGAGTTCGTCTAAACGTCTCCGAAGTTCAATTTAGAAGTTTTAGACGAATTGCTTCAGATCACTCTATCACTCTTTGTCTGTTAAAAAAAAAAACTTATTTTTGGTATAGGGTGGAAAGTGTGTTTAGGACGTCGTAAGGATTTAGAATTTGAGTATTAAAATATGATTTAACGAGCTTCACTCGCGTTGGTATTAAATTGATTTGTGATTACAATATAATAGTTAAAAATGAATTTCAAACTATAAACAAAACTATGAATATAGTATGATAACACTCTTTCGAACAAATGTAGCTTTATACAGGAGGAAAAAATAGAGTTGATTCAGTAGTTTACCATTGCCCTTCTAATCCGTAATATGATAACACTCTACTCCGTAAGGTAAACATAATATAAATATAATTTTTATGCGGATTATTTTACGCTGAGCACAGTTAGCTACAATTATTATATAATTCTTCAAGTACATAATTGATATAGTTATGTAGTGAAATCGTATCAATATTTTTCAAATAGTCGCGCACAGATGTACATTGAATACATAAAAACATACCCTTTATATACAAAGTTAATAAATTACTTTCTCTCATTCTTCTATTATTGGGTAATAAACTCGGTTAGTCGGCAGTCAATAACGTTGGTTCTATGGGAGCGAATACGGAAAAAAGTAAATACTCAAATTAAAATCAGAGCAAATTAATCGTACAAAATGATTATTTGCTTAAACACGTTTCACGTAATTGCATACGCTTTTGAACGTAGTAAAACTTATGACCATAAAAGATATCCGCAATCATACGCCTGGAGCATCAATCACACTCCGGTAACCGCATTACTACGCCGCTAATTGTGATACCGTTCTGTCGGAGAGTATCGGAATCTTTGGTATCGATCGTTCCCATTTCCTCAGAATCCATCTCGATTCGTTTCTTACCACCCGTTTTTACATTGAAGTGCGAGTTCTCTCACTTGTCGCCTTTAAGCCTACAAAGGCCGCATTCGTTCGGGTGCAAGAGATTTCCGTCGTAGGGTTGAAAGGGACAAAAGTAGGTCGAATAGCGATACAAATAACTCCCTCATGTCGCTTTCACTTCGTCCACCGTTCGAGATAAACTCTAATTTTATTGCGTCTCGTTCGATGAGTCTTTTTCCTATGATTGGTCCCTTGATAAAATGGAACCGAGTAGTTTTATTCAATTATTTATTGCTGTTGTTTCTGTAAAAAGAAAGGTTGATGAAATTTATTCATTACTTAGTTATAAGTAAATTGGTTGTACGTTTGAATTAAGTTCGTCCTCATCCATGCTAATATTATTTTCGTTTTAACATTTAATCTGCTGACCGCTGGGAATAAAATTGAGGTTCAATGATCTTGAAACAAACATTTTCATAATGTTATTTTAAAACATTATGATGTTTTTAAAGTTTAGTATATTTCTATACAAATGAACATCCTAACTTTTTGTTTAACAAATTGAAACTCACGTGGGCGAAGGTCTGGGATGAAGTTCGCAATAATATATTTCTAGTAGATTTTCTGCAGAACAATTACATTCTCAAAGTGGATATCTGATTTTTGTACTAAAACGTTTTCTTAACAAAGAATGTTTTGATATAGAAATATTGTTATTATTAGCCTTATTTTTTTCACTACAACTTTATATTAGAGAAATAATATAAAGTTGTAGTGAAAAAAATTTTTGGTCCGACGGACATTTTTGGTTTTGGTCTGTTGATGTGAACCCATCGGAAACGTACCAATTATGATTTTTATGCATAGAAGAATCTGTTCCTGCAAGATTGCTTATTGAAATTTGCGGTGGGTTTTCTTGCTATTAAAGATAAAAAATAATATTTAGTATAAGATATGTAGTTTTTCCTAAGTTCTTATACCCTAGACGATGTGTATGTAAAATTTCAAGATGTTCAGTTGAGTAGTTAAAAGCGTATCAAATAAACAAACAAGATCATATTCGTATTTAAGCGACTTCAAAATTGTTCTTAATTCGATTGTATATATTTTTATAATATTGGTTAGTAGTCAATGGATTGAATTGATGTTAATTTGAAATATATGTTTCATCAGAAATATATTTTTGAATTTATGTGAAAGTGGGCTGGCGGTTCGAGAGTTTAATTAAAAACCTATTGAAATAATGTTTATGCAGATAATTAAAACTTTTCAGCCTTGAGTTCAATGTACTTTCGAATGTACAATCAAACGGTCATATGTGTGTAGCAACACACATAGGTACAGCATGAATGTTTACATTCACTATGTACATATGCATTTGAATCAGTATATGTACAAGTACGTACATATGTAATTTTGTATACAACTGGGTCACGTTTTAGTTTTTGCGAAACCGAGATATTGACAAAAAAGGGGAAATTTAGCATATCGAAGCTGACTTTTTGCGCTGCACATGTAATGTCACGCCGTTAAAAATGAAATATGTTTCCTTTTCATAACTGTAGATGCTATTAAATTTATACGAGTGACTATGACTATTCCGATGGTCCATATAACACTGTAACGACTTCCTTTAATGTGTCCAGCCGCATTTGCTACATTGTAATTTAACGTAAAACATAAAAGCAATTGAGCAAATGTTGCGTGAAAGAAATGGAATACTCTCATACTCGGTACCAGAAAGTATCTTAAAGAAAATTTTTAATGTTAAAAATAACTTATACGTTAGGTTTTTAATTCGTTTTTTTTATTATCTATCTGTTTTCCAGAATATTTTTGATATCTTAAAATGTGTAGTAAGAAATAAGAAACGAATATAATTTCACATAAATTAGTAGTGAAATATAACTTATTCCCAAATCCTATTATTTATTTAAGTGTCTGTGATGCATCATATATCATCTGTATTGCTTGTAGTGTATTGTACAATGAAATTTTGAACCGTGTCTTTGTTACAAATGAAGTTTTATATTAAGAAAACTGCAATTTTTTTATGTAATTTGAAAATCGAATTTAACATTAGAATAACCGAACATAAGTAACGAATCAATATATTATTTAACTTTTATGAAAATTTTAGTCTTGCTGATAACTTTCAACAATACAAATGATTCAGCCGAAATGGTCTAGTTGTCAGAACACGGCTATCTTAACCGAAAATCGCGAGTTCAAACGCCGTCTAGAAAACTGAGTTTTCAATTGCACAAGTTTTAAAACTCATGTCGTGTTGAACGGTGAACGTAAACATCGTAAGGAAACGTACATGTGTCGACAGAAATTCTGACACAGATATTATATCGTATGCGTTAATCTACATGGAACATAGAACAAGTTGGCGAATCCATCTCATAACCTTCTCCTTAATAAGAGAGGAGGCCTTTGAATAGCAAATGAGATATTTTCAGGCTGTTACAGTACATACAAATGGAATCATATCATGAGATGCAATAATAATTCGAACATCTTCAGGCCTCTTCAATGTAGATTCCTGATGTCGAAATGCTGTCGAGCCGGGGACTGCTAGCGCCTTGCACGGACGACTGCATTATTCATACAATTTAAATGTCGCGTAGCCTTACTACATCCGTGCGTGTGCTGTGTTAAAATGAGCAATTAATTTAGAAAAAAAACCCAATTGCATAAAAATACCATCTGCAGTCTTCTGACTACCGTATCAATATAAGTTAGTTCTAAAAGCCTATAAATGAAAATCGTTACTACCAACATTAAATCATGATGTATCGTAAATGGCAATTCTGATTGAAAAAACATTCGAGGAACCTAAAAATGATTTTGAAATATCTATTTTTACGATACCCTGCATGACATAGTTCGTCGATTTTAATTTTTTTCTTCTTTACATTATGGCGTCCAGAATCAACCATTGTGATTTTTGCAAATTTTGCTTTCTATGACATTAGCGCCGTCATGACAAATCATACGACGTATCATTTATCTAAATTTGCCCGCGCGTTTGGTCTAAATAGGTTCACAAAGGTACAAACCCATAACATATATATATAACATACATAGACAGATTAACACATTACCCTCCAGCATCCTCCACAGTCAGGTAAATAAAAATAGCAGATGGATATATATACCATCTCTTATATATACTTCTATATATATATATATATATATATATATATATATATATATATATATATATATATATATATATATATATATATATATATATATATATATATATATATATATATATATATATATATATATATATATAATATAATATATATATATATTATATATCTGTCTGATATCTTTATATACCATTTTCTCAAAAAATGTCCTTGTGGCTTGACATAGTATTGCTTATCTGCGTCCATTTTAGAGATGTCATTCGAATTATCTGACGCATAATTATTTTTATTTCATAACCCAGTTTCAGAACGTGACCGAGGACCATTTTATGTAGGTTTTTGTCGCACACGAACAAAATTTATAAAATTTTGCGTTAATTAACTTTCTTGTCTCTCCGCATCTTAATTAATTTACATTCGTTATTGCGGATCATTTTGTGATTATTATTCTCTCATTACTTAAAGGTCAACGATCGTTGATGGTAATAGGATTAATATTTAATTTCTTTAGAGGATAACAATTATAGCGGACAGAACCATTGAATGGATATAATAACCGTTATACTATAACTTTGGTAAATAAAGTTTGCGGATTTAAATATTAGTGACTATGTTAGAATTTTTCAGTTGCCTAAATTTGGATAAAATACTTATTACGTCATAACGTGAATTATGTATATTAATGAATGAATATAATATATATACACACAGTTTGTCAACTGGGCAGTGGGCATGCATACCAGCGTTAAAAGAATCGACATTCGCAAGAAAAAAAAAACTAACCTATCCTTTTTATAAATGATAAGCCTTTACGTATATTTATACGAGCAAATAACATCAAATTTTCTTCGGAAACACCTTGTATAATACTTTTTGTATTGTGGCGGATTACGCCTTTTCTTAATAGTACCTACAGAGGAGCTTTGTCTAGCATCTTCCATGTTGTTTACGCACTGTTAAATTTATGAAAGTTAATAATAAATCTTACTTATTATTAACGGCCTTACTGATTTGGTTATTTTTTTTATTTGAAAAAATATTTTTTTCGATTAGTTACATAGACATTTTTATCTCAACCGATTGTTGAGTAAATAGGAGTTTAAATAAAAATAATTAGAATTCATTCAAATAAACGAAATAACGTAGTCCGATCTTAAAATCGGTTCCTTTTTTTACCGACTGCGCGACGCAAAGGAGGTTAATGTACTGTTAATGTACTACCTGCGTATGTGCCCCAGGCACCTTTGTAAGGTACAACAGTGACACTATTTTGACAGAACTTGGGGGCCGAGTTTGATAAAGAAAGGCAAACAAAAATAAAAATAAAATGAATTAATTTAAGAAAAACCAAAAAAACTGAATAAAAGGTTAATGAAACTATGAACTTATCTTTACTAAAAACTGAAAAGTAAAAATAAGTAAGTCTAGTAGTCGAAACTTTTGTAATTTAAAATGATTGTATAACTACCTGTACCTACCATTGAAATAGGTTCATTGTATACATTCAAAAAGAAAACATTTTACTAGGGATCACACAGCAATCGGGTTTTTTAATTTTTCGAATTGATTATGATTATGATTATTATTAAAAAGTGTAATAAAAACCTTTTCTTTAAAAATATATAATATTTTATATTTCAAATAAATTTTATTTCATAATAAAATTTTACAGCATCAGTTATTTTCATTTCATTTTCGTAGTCCAAGAAAGGAATATATTTACGCTCTTCTCCGATCGCATTCTACATACATACATATATCCGGATGATATAGATATCGTTCAACGTTAACATACCATTGATTTCATTCAAAGAGATTTACTATCTCTTTAGAGCTTACAAAAAAGTACTGAAAATTCAATGAACAATGCACGAATATAACGACGCGTGCTAGGCATGCGGAGAGGAAACGGGGCGTTAGTTCTTGTATCGACGATACGAAGTAATGTGTGTGTTTGTGCCAACACGGAAAGACATATTCTAAATTATGTTTTTGTTGCACCGTTGTCTAAATGGTTGAAAACATAAATCAAGCTAAAAAAGACCTTTATCTGTTTGTAGTTGTAAATCTGTATTATTTAGTGTATCGTTAAAATAAATTATTTATTGTGTGAACCGCAGAGCATAATTGCATGCAATAAGCTATCGCAAAGAGATATATGTTTATATTATATATATATAATTTCTGATTTTTGACCTAAAATGGTACAAATCAACTATTAAACTGTACTGTTGTTCGATAGCGGTAATTTAGCGTAATAACCATTTTGTTTATTACCCGACTGCGTGACGCAAGAGAGGGTAATGTGTTAATCAGTCTATGTATGTATGTATATATAGGTGTATGTGGGTTTGTATCTTTGTTGTACCATTTAGACCAAACACGTAGGCCAATTTACGTAGGTAGTTTTACGAAAGCCGTAGGTTTAAAAAGGAGATGTGTAAAGCGATGATAAACAGGGCAAAACTTGTAAGTGTCATTTTTGTGTCATACATTAGAGTACGCACTGTAATAATATTTACTACGAGAATGTATCACCGTTTTACGATACAGTAAAAAAATGATTAAAACACGTTTGTTATGTATAACTATTCCACTTTTTATGAATATTTGTAAGTATACAAATACACATATTTTTGTAAGTGTGTTTTATTGTGACCTCCAACAGTATTCTAAACTGTTGGAGCGATTTTGAAATGTAAGGTGTCATTGGATTCTTATTCTTTGTCAGAGCATCATACGTCATTAAAAAACTAACATGGCGGATGTCCTCGTATGTCCGGTTTTTTGTTTTCTTTTTATTAATTAACTTTTACTTCTTTTCTTATTTACAAAAAATACCGTCAAATAGCAAAAAATACCTGTATTGTTCTTTAAAGGTGTTTTTAAAAACATGTTTGGCAAGAGATAACAATAACTAACTTGTGTGTGGTTCCGAGCGTGTTTGCATTGATCCAATCAGTATAGAATTTGGAACTATAAAATGTAAGATTTTACGTTTTAGGTACTTAACTTTAATACACTGCTATGTCGGCGTCTGGTGCTAAGTTTTATAACGAGGTCAAGTTGTCTCTTTCAGTTTTTATGTAACACTGCTATCTAAGACGCAGTTTTAAGTTTTGCTTCAGTATCAAGCTTGTTACGAAACGCTTTTAAAAAATAAAATACTGCATTTTTGGATATGAATTTCTTTTTTGTTTTGTTTGTTATTGTCAGGACGAGGTTTGAATGAAAGACAATGCTTAAAAAATGTTATGGGAAATTAAAAAAATCGGCATTCAAAACAGTTAGCAAGTCAAATTAAATCAGTACACTCTTACGAAGCCGAGGCGGCCGGCTAGTGTTTTAATAATAATTATTGAAAAAATATGACCGTTTAGATTTTGTCGTAACTTTGTTGTTAAGTGTGTTTGAGACAAACATATCTAAATCAGTTGAGGCCTTTAAAAGTTATGATGGCACCGACAAACTGGGCACATACGTCTAAATTCGTATGTAGAATCTACATACATGAACATTAAAAATGTAACATTCAATTTTCGGGCAGTCGTAAAATAAAATAAAGTTTGTATTTATCGATAAACGTAATTAATAACGTTATAAAATCTTATCTTAGGCGGAAATATATTTGTAAGTTTTTCTCTCGTAATCGTCAAAAAACAACTCTATAACCTAGTAACAGATACGTCGTAAGTAATTACGAAATCTGCGAATATCATAAATAGGGCACTGACAGTAAATTATTTCAGGTGCAAAGCAATAAGGAATAACATAAGTGTGTAAATATTTATGAAAGTCGGAGCGCAAAACTTATAAGAGTTGGCAAGCATAACATAATATGATTAAAAATCGTTGCTACCAAATCATGTGTCATTTGATTTCATCTTCTTCGCCTCTTTAACTGTCAAAATGTGGCATGTTTTGATAATGATAGTTTACCAGAATTAGCCTCCAGGTTAAAGTATGTGTGTCGATCGAATAAATAAGAAATATCCGATATCTAGTTGTCTTATTAAAGCGTGTAGTTGTTTTTCAAAGGGTCGCCTCGGGACAGTAGGGTGTGAGGGCGTCGACCTCGACGAGGGGGATTCTACTTGAATACGAAAGTGCTCTCGCGAAAACTCTATTGCTGGCAAATATGAAGATGCGATGAAAATGTAGATCGTAATTGGGTTCTCTTGCAATTAGTGTTGCGTACGCTTCGTACATATTATTCCGTTATATGTATGGTACAGAGTCTCTACGTGTACATTTGAATAAGAAAATGCTGAGAATATACATTTTATGTGCCTTTAATACTGAATTTAATAATTATTGTTTACTGTAGCGTGTATGTGTCATTTTTCGAGCATCATTTTCCAATTGTTTCGTTTTAAATCGACTTTAAAAAAGATGAGGTTCTCATTTCGTAGTGTATGTTATTTTAAAATGTTTGTTACCTTTGAACTTTGAAACTTTTTTCCAATTTTGATTTTTTTTATACTTTATATTTGTTCCCATAGAATTTTTTATCTAAATCGGTCAAGTAGTTTGGTTAAAAAATCGAAATAACTTGCATAAGTGTATCGTCCACGTAAATGAAATTAAGAATTTTGCTTTTAAAGCCTTACTTTATTTAAAGTCTTAATTATTCATAACACCGTTCATAACAATTGCTGTGCGTTTAGCAAAAAATCGAAAATGGCTGACCGATTTGAATAATTATATTTTTTTTTGATACGAAAGTCACCGGATCATCTAGTATGTTAATAAAATATTCAGGAGTCGTTTTGGTACTGTATCTGAATATATTTTTATTTGTTGAAAAGTTGCTATTGGTTGCAGCAAACAATGGAAAATGTCAATTACCATCGATCAATGGATACATAAATTTTGATGTGCAATGAAATTTTATGTTTAGTGATTGGTCTAATAATTTACCAGATAGGGTTATAAGCTCCCATGTTATTACTTAACAAGATGACGAATGATGTACATTTTACATAAGTACATAAAATTTTAATATTTTTGGTTAAAAATATAATTTGATACCTATTAAGTAGACGTATAATTATAAAAAAAAACCTTCTGTATTTTTTCATCATGGTATTACGACGAAAATAGAAGCCTTAAATTTTTTCATACTTATGAACTATTCTTTCCATAAAATTTATTTATTTTATTTAGTTATTATAAACTTGTGAAGAACTATGGCTATTGATTTGTTAAATTGGAGACAAGCTTATTTCTAAATCAATAGTGTTTGGAATGTCATACCTAAATAATAAACTACTGGTCGCCTAGCGGTCTGAATTCGACCGTAGTTCATTAAATTTTTAACTGGTTTCAAGATTGATTACAGATTGTAAAAATAAACAAAAGAGTGTATATGCGTGTGTGTAGCAAATACGTGGTAGTGTGTGTGATGTTTTTTTTGGAACTAACTGTTCCTCACATTTACACCCGCGTTAATTATATCATATATACAATTTGTGAAAAAATTTAATTTCGTCGTTTTAAATTTTGTTTTCGCCTTTATGAGTAAAAATCACGTCAGAATTTAGCCGTTCCAGAGATAAGTCGGAACTAACAGA
This sequence comes from Hypolimnas misippus, assembly GCA_037950945.1. NCBI lineage: Eukaryota > Metazoa > Arthropoda > Insecta > Lepidoptera > Nymphalidae > Hypolimnas > Hypolimnas misippus. The sequence continues at coordinate 6,965,084 of JBBEEQ010000029.1, read as the reverse complement.
CGGACAGACAAACAGAAACAGATGGACAGATAGATAGACAAACAGACATACTGAATGAAAAATTTTAAAAATTGTGTTTTTGATATAAGTACCGGATATACTTTCATATGCATTGAGTTAAAAGCTGTTAATTTGAAATTATTCTTTGCATAGATTATAATCATTTTCCCAATAGATTATTATCGGAAATCCTCATACTTTTCCGGATAAAATTGTCTGTTATCTTAATTTTTTTCTATACGTTCTAACAAGAAATAAAAACAAAAAATATTCATATGTTATTATATCAACCCGTTTCCTTTAAAGCGTACAGAAATTTTATTAGATATTCATGTATTTTACTATATCTTACGATACGTTTATTCAAGATATAATGTTTGCTTAGGGTTTGATTTGAGTAAGCTTTACCCAGTCAACGGAGGCTCAAAAAGGTTCTAGACGGAATTTGGAGCAGATGTTATGACTTCAGGGTTGTTTGGGGTAGTTAAGAAACAAACATACCAGATACTAACAGGTCCTGTAACAACGAGGTGTGTTTAAGGATTCGACAACTTAGATTCAAGATGGACGAAACATCAAAATGTAAAGCGAGTACCAATAGTACCCTGAAAATATTGGCTAAAGTGTTGCTGTTTTGTGTTATGTTCTTTGATCAACGTTTGAACTATTCAGTATATTAATATAGTAAAATCACCTTATGTTCGAATTAATTCTTTAATATTTCAATCATTTGTTATTATTTATAAATTAAGTCCAATATACCAAGTATCTCGTTACTTATTGTAACCGTTAATATTTTGCGTTCACAAGAATATTTCGTGTAAGACTAAATTCAATTCGACGGAACTTTCACCGGCAGATAATTGATATTATAAGCAATAACTTAAGTTACTTTTATACAAAGAGTTAAGGTTACGAATAAAAAATGAAAGTAGGTTTTAGTGAATCTTATTTATAAAAGAAAACCAACCATTTATACATTTTGAAATTATTGGGTTATACATAACAAAACAAAATCCATAAAAATCACATCTGAGCAAAGATCTCTTCGGTTGAGGGGAAGCATACAAAGCTTAATCAAACTACGTGGCTTACCTGAATAAATGCTGCAATAAATCCGGTCGGCCAGGAAAAGTTCCCAAAGTGAGATGGATTCTCTTTAATCCTTAGTAATATTATAAATACGATGGTGACTCTGTCCGTGTTTTACGCAATCACGCTTAAACTATTGAACCTAAATTTAAATGAAATTTGGTACAGAGGTAGTCTAGAGCCTAAATATAATTGTGATAAAAGTAGTGTGAAACAGGTGGAAAATAATAATAAAAAAATTGGAATAAATAATCCTGCGCATACAAAGTCGCGGGCACTATCTAGTTTGGCATATATTTTCTTTTGAAACGAATGAAAGTCACTATTTATGAGATACCTGTTACTACTTTTCGCTATCGTCTAAATATCCTGCATTGCAAACGACTATTTTTAGGTGGAACTTAGTGGTTAAATATCTTAATTAATATCTCAAAAAGAAATACATATACTTTATTTACTGAGAAGCTATATAAAAGTAAACATAAAAAAAATTATACAGATATTACAAAATGGAACACACTTAATAGGTTAGAGGCATCACAGTAGGTATATTTATACGAAATTGATGTTCCAATCAAAGTAGGCACGGATGAATATTTGGACAATGTGGAGGTCAAGTTTATAATGAATATTTATGCAAATTTTCCTTTTGTAACTGATAAAAAATAACCCTGTAATCGGGTAATTGTTACTAAGTAAATATACTTTAGACGTAAGTGTCAATAAGTACGTGAATGATAATAAATTCTTTCCGTTTTAAAAGCAATGATAAAGAATTTATGTAAGTTAGAAGAGAATTACACTTACAAGTTTAACTATGACTTTTATAAAGTTTTACATAAGATGCTTGTCATTATTTAACATCTGAAAGGACATACTGTCAGTGCTCTGTTTTTGACAGCCTTAGCTTGCAAACATGTAAGATTACCTGTACCGTTATTCAAAGAATTTGAAGATTACCTAAGTAGCTGTTACTAGGATAAAAAAGTTGTTTTATATCGCTTACAAGATTAAAACTTACAAATGTAATTCTCGTCTTATGAATGTCTGAGAAAGAGATGGATGCTGATAAGCAATAATGTGTCAATCCAAAAAACTCAAATTCGAAAATATTGATGTATTTCGATACCTATTTAACATTATTAAAAAAATTAAGTATTCTAAACTAAATAAGTACGGAAAAAGTTTCTTAATTTAATGTTTGAAATTTTAAGGGCGTTACATATTTTGCAATTTAACACATTAAATATATCAATCTACTTTAATTAATTATACATTTTATTAAAGTAGAAAAGAAAAGATAGATATACGCCCTTCAAGCAAATTGATTAAGAATCGGTTGGAAATCTTTAGACATCATTTTCTCAAAATGGAGTTCGTTTGGCTTGATACGGTATTGCTTAACAGCGTCCAAATAAGCCTTTTATTATTTCTCATTTTCATGCAAATCATTATCTTACGTAAATGCATGATCTATCTCTATCTCATGATCACAATTTAATTTAGTAGTGCGTAAATATTCGAAGTTCTAGTCAGTGGGTGGAATTTTATTACTGCCGCTTGCTGGCTTCCGATTTATTTAAATTAGGGACCTTTAGTTTAAATTCACGTGTTCGATGGGCGTCACATAAGTAACGAATTATTGGGGGAGAGTTTCAAGAAAGGATTTTAGTCAGTATGTAACTGAATTTAGCCATTTATGAGATAGAAATAGAGAGAGAGTTATCTTGCGTCGAATCAGTGTCAAAAAATATAATCTTCCTATCTCTATATAATTTATATTTTGTTAATAGGATTTTTGTCTGATCTGTCGTCTTGGCTCTTTTTAAGGCTTTCTTATCGTAGAAATATTTGTGAAAAAGTACGATTTTCTCTTAATTTATAGGTAAAATTTGTTCGTTAGTTTGTATGTTTTGTAAAGTAGTAACCATAAACACAAGTGAAACCGCGACGAGCAGCTAGTTAAATAAATATCATCATATAAAGAGATTTTTTCAAAATTATTATATCTCTTTTAACTTTGATAGTACTGAAAATGGAATCCAATTCAATCCAATAAAAACAGCACAATGACATTGAAAACTTTGACTAGGATTTTGTTTCGGGCATGGGATATTTGAAATTCAATTCGAATAGTTCTCTAAAATGCACTAACAGAACAACTAAAATAATAGTAACAATATATATTCAAACAACACGAATATCTGTTTCAGCTCTAGTTCGCGTAACACGTAAACCATAACAACAGAACTTTAATCGTAGGAAGATTCCAGTTGGTATGATATTCTAATTATTTATGTGTTGTCGTTATCTATACAGCTTCCTTTCGGTAACAACTCGTGGCATGATTTTACTTTATTCTTTTCAACCAACTTTGAAAAAGAGGAAGTTCTATGTTCAGGTGTATGTGTTTTTATGTATGTTTACCGATTTCTCCGCCGATTGTGGTGCGATTTTGATCTTTTCTGTTTTAAGAAGTATAACACTTCTGCATTGATCCCGTAGTCATCAGGTCAGATTCTAATAATGGGATCCTTGAGAATCTTGAGAACTCTTCAAATATTATAGGGATAGCCTATACCGATACTAAATAACAGTCCGGTATCAGGTAAAGCAATGTTTTGTAAATAGTAATAAGCAGTTGACAATACTCTATTGGTAACTAACTTAGGTAAATCACAAATTATCCCTCCCTACTGTCTTACTTTATTCGTAACTTAAAGTGTTAAATAAAAACTTAAAAAAAATAAACCATCTTTGAAAACACATATACAAGTAAAACATTCGAAGTCGGCGGCAAGTAAAACTTTTTAGGTGTTATTAACTAGTATAACCGTAAATGCCATAATTGCATCGATTTTTTTTCTAATAAAATTGATTTCGATGACTTAAGAAAATAATTCTTCTCTAAGTCTATTAATATGACAATTAATATTCACGTGACTGCTAACAAATTTTAAACTTATTCTCGTAGAGGTCGTTCTGAGCATTTTATTGAGCTAAGTTTCATTGTACAATTACTTTTTTCCGTCAATATTGAGATGGATTATCTAAAATGTGTCCTTTTTCTAAAAATACAAGGTTCGCTGTTCTTTGATGAAGATTTATGAAGGCTTCGACTTAGGCGGAGAGACCCTTCGCTTATCGCTGAAAGTGTTGGTTCACGATTTAGGTTTTTGGCCGTAAAATGATATATGTGAAGGGTAAAACATTTTTGCAAGGCTTTCTAATTTATAAGGACTTATTGGGGACAGGAAATCGCTACTTCATAAATCAGTACGTTGTAGAGGATACAAAATATATGAAGAGTTGATGTAGGTACATTGAAAATTCACCTTGTTCAATAGTCTCTTATGAAAAACTACTGAATATTTATTTATTTAATATTATATAAATCAAATAATATTTAAATATCATGTTAGGTAAGTACTAGCTAACGTTCGTGAATTCGCCTCTGTATAAGCTATATTTTGTAAAATTTTATCAAAATATGTTCAGTAATTTTAGCATGAAAGTCTAAATAACATCCACCTGTCCTCACAGAATCTGGCATTAATAATAATAGTAGCATGCATGCATGCACACATGGAAATCCTAAATCGAATTTAAATGTTTAAATTAAGAATATCTTATTAACATACATAGCCTAGTATGTTAGTTCGACGGAAAATTTACTTCGAAATATGGCATATATATTTAAATCTAATGTAATTCAACATTCAAGTTGATATTTCTTATAAAAAAATGTTATCTCAAAACCCTTCAACTATATGTCAGGCTTTTAATTAAATAAGCATATATTTTCTATTTAACGCATGCTGTTACACTACTACACATTAAATACTAAGAGTCGTACTCAAATAAATCTGACCTTTAAATCAAATAAAGAAAAACATGTTTGGAAATGTCAGAGGTCGGTTACTTTTTGAAGAGAGAATAACGAGTAGGTTTTAAGTTGGGGATTTTCTTTTGCGATGACAAGAATGTCATTCAGACTGCTTTAGTTTTTCAAAACAAGAAAGAATCCGTTATATTCGAAACGAAATAAAAAATTATATGTTTATTAAGAACCTCGGTGTCCAAAAGATAATTTATTTTAATTATATAATATTACTTTAGGTTCGCATCTTGAGTTATTGTAATTTTTTTTTTATGCTAGACGATCGTCTAAAACTTTTTTTTCTGTCTGGTCAGTACGAAACGCGCGCCACATATTTACTGCAAGTTAATTGTATCTAGATATGAACTTCTTGTAAACAATAAGTTGATAAAGTTTTATCGTAATTTGATAAAAACTGTAGCAGCGTTTAAACACGAACAAACAAAAAACAACAATTCTTATATATGAGATATGTACGTATGTATAGTGCAAACTCAAAGTTACTCAAACGCAACAAAAAATCTAGGAAATGAGGCTCAAGTTTGTAAACAATTTTATCGTACAAACATTTTTATCGTACAAAATACAAATAAATTAAGTGGTGGTAAAAAACTCTTTGGGCGCGGGTCTAACTAGGCCGGTTTTATTTACTTACATACGATTCCCTTTGCCTATTTGCTTAAAAAGTATGGTCATTTTATTTACTATATATTTTTTTACTACAGAACTTGGATAACTTAAAACTAAAAAAAGTTGAACCATGTAATAGACTTATAAAAAATACGTTGGTGAGCGCCTTCAAAATGTTGTAGAAAATATATATTTTTGTAACTTTTTAGTTTACTTGTTTCTTTTTTGTGTCAAGTGTCAATATTTTACAGTTAAAGGAGAGGTTTTCATTCAAAAATCAACTGTCAGAATATAATATAATTTAGCGATAGTTAAAAATAATTAGACCCAAATTTGTTGTTAAAAATTGCATTTTTGTATAGTTAAGCGAAATAACGCTTGCAACAGTCACAATATTTCGTATTTAACAGCAACCTTGTGTGTATTTTACAATTAGCTTCTAAATTTAGATAAATGAGGTATCGTTTAAATTCCCCGAGGCGTCTCCCGTGATTCTGAAATTACCAGAAATTGTGATGTCGATGACTGCAACCAGTATTTTGAAATATTGAAATATAGTATTTTGTGGTAGATTTTTTAAAGAAGCTTATACTCGAAATTTAAATCTTTATAATATTGGCAATAATAATCATTGTGGCGATTATTTACAAATTGTATTTTTACCAGGTAGACAATTTAAATAGTTATTTTCAACAAATAAAAAATAAAAATCTAAACATAAAAAAAATAAAGTTCCGAAAAATCCACTATTGTATAAATTGTCGATTGTTACTATAAGAATTATGTTTTCTATTAATTATGTGAGAAATAAGACAATTAATAAAAACGATTTTTTTTTGTTTCAGGTATGTAAAAGATGTATTCTTTTTATATATTTGGGTATGTCATTTTGATTCAAAATATGTAATGTCACATTTGTAATAAGCCGCTTCCCCATCACGGAAAGACTAAAAGGCTGCGAGTCTCTACACGCTGCTGCATTCTCACTTGGGGAAAGTAAATGGCATTGGGCTCGAAAGCCAAAATGGTGGTCCTTTTTTGAGTATTGTTCGAAAAACCAGCAAGTACTTGGCTACAAGTTGAATTGACGGTTTTTCGAACAATAGTACTTCTAGGGACAATTTCTTGCTCAAAGGCACAGATGTCGGCTGGATGCTTTCAAGGCGGCTCTATAGTAGGTTGCAATATTCGTGCTATTATACCATATATTACTATTTTAGCGTCCTTAAAATATATAATAAAACTATTATAGAGTTCTTTAATATTATATGTATGTTAATATCACACTTAGACATAAAATCAATAAAAATATGAATAAGTATGACTACGACTCGGTCATAGTAGTAGCGGGACAATTGTCAAACATAATCGATATCACAAATTGTCGCACATTTCTGTCCTTTTGGTACAAAAGTGTCAGAGTATTTCATATTTCAATAGCAATAGCATTCGACAACTACCCTCAGTTCGTGGCGTTTGAATATACTAAATCACCCGGTATTCGGTTTATCAATTTTAGTAAAATCGTTTTCAGACAATATATGGTAAAGGTTTCTAGTGGTTTATTTTGGATAAAATGTGTCGGTTGAACGGAATGTAAAACAGATGTTTACATTTCGATGGAAATGAATATTTTATACATCATTTCGCAGTTCAGGGAATTCAAGTCGCTTCAAAGATTTATTTCTAGCGAAATCTCGAGACACGGCTGTGCACTTAAATTATTTTGATATTTCTGCTTGCTTGATGTTATTTCTCCATATCCTCAGTAATTAGGTAAGGACTATAAATAAATTTTACAACTTTTTTTAAAATAAAAACGTCAACTTGAAGTCTATTTGACTCGAGCTACATATGTATATACTGGAGTCAAATTAAAAATTCTGTTTTCTAGTAAAGAAATCACCTTTCCATCTAATTTTAAGTTAAACCCTCGTGGTTTAACCTGATAGACAAATCATTTAAAATTGGTTCTTATGTAGTTAAAATCGCGAGAATATAGAGTTGAACTTTTTTAAGTCAAAACCCGAAAACACCAAAAAATCAGAATTTATTGATTTAGTTGATTTTGATAAATCGCGTCTTTTGTGTTATTCTCTACACAAAAATTGTTCGAAATTCGTTCATAGAGATATATTGTTTACTGGCGATATTTTTATATAAAAATATATTTTTACAACGTATTGCATGTTGTGGAAAAAAAGTAAAAAAAAACGAATGTTAGACTCGCACACTGAATGCATCGTTCCATAGAAACTAGACAAGACGCTAGCCCGGTTTTTTTATTAGCTTATCTACCAAGAACTGGCTAGCCCATATAACCTACATTTAATAAAATGACTCATATTTCCCGAAAATTCCTATGAAATATCTTTTTAAAAGGATAAATAGCCTTTAAATGTTGGTCAGTAGGACGGTAGGGGCATGGGGGTACAAACGGTCGAACGGGCGCTCGGATGTAGGCTTAGTATTAGGTTCGCGGTATCCTTTGGGTATCGAGCTCTAAAAATGAATAACTAAATACGTAGTAGGCTGATGTTATAAGATTTTTTTTTTATATTTTTAAACTAAATATACTGATACTGACGAATACATTTGTTTTAGAATTATAAAGTATTCGTAAATATTAGGCAGAAGGTATCCTAACTATAGTAGACACATTAAAATAAATATGCTATATATTTATGGAGGGTAAACTGTTGAAAAAAGTATATATGTACATATAGCTTAAAATGTAAGGTTACCGTGTCACTATCGGTTTAATTGTCCTTCGGAATAACATTGATCTGAAGGGAAAATTAGTGCAATTATAAATGTTTCTTACTTTCGACCTTAGGTTTCTGAAACGGCTCGCTTATTTTTTCGTGTACCTACTTGAACGCCAGAATTAGCGAGCAATTATTTAATATTTATTTCCGTACTAAGTATTCCGCTCGAAGTTCTTAGTAGGTCAGATTAATTTAAAACTAAATTGTTAAAAAAATCTTATTCCTATAAGTCTTATTAGGTACTATTTTCGGTTTGGTTCGATTTTCTGTTTTGTTTGGAATAAAGGGAATTCATCACTTAGTTACAATTATATACCGCCTTAGATTTTATATGAAATTAATACAATTATGTTGATTGTGTTGTTTATTTATTTTAAGCAAAGTGCATACTGTAATGTGTAACGACTAATTATTGTAATGTAACTATACGGATACAGATAGACTGTATCTGTATAGTTACATTTACATTTACAATATCCTACGGCTGGGCATAGGTCTCCTTTTTTATCAAGAAGGTTAAAAGCAGATCCTAAGTCAACTATGCTGCTCCACTGCGAGTTGGCGAATATACATGTATCAAAATTTTTCCCGGCAAATTAAGGTTCCTTTACGATATTTTTCCTCTACCTTCGAGCACGAAATGAATTTAAACACAAATTTAGCGTTTTAAAACTCTGTTGTGCTAGCCGGGGTAAGATCCTGCGACCGTCTGTTGAGATCTAAGAATATGTTTAAATGGCTTTAGACGCGTTTGTTTATTCTTATTTGTTAATGAAAAATTGCTCACAAATGAGAAGGATAATAGTCGCCCATAGACATTAGCAGCACCCGAGTCAAAAATGCGTTGCGAGTTTATAAAGTAGTTGTGGTATGAAGGAAATGAATGGGAGAGGGAATAGGCTTCCGCCTCTCTCTCTCTCACCGAACGAAACGCTAGCTATGTTAGCTACTTCACGCTGATCTTCTTCTCTTGAGAATGAGGTACCGCCTCGGTCGTATACGGATATACGATCTGTAGTTAGACGTTACAGCTCAGTTCTACTTCAATAGCTTTATAACAATTTAGAATCATATTAAAAAAATTACGTTTGTAGTTATCCTGTAAACTAACATGGAGTTGGTTTGGTTGGCCTCGTAGTGTAATGTATTACATCGTATATGTTTCGTCTCTACGGTACGTCACTCACGCATTTGCACAGTTCTGCGGCTCTCGCATCGCTATCGATTTTCCGCAGTCGGGTCGCGGCGGGGCGCGGCGGAGGGGCGCACTCAGCTGGGCGCCGCTCCCCCTGTAAACATAAACACAGACTCCACTCTTCACAGGATCGGCAGTCGAGGTGAAATAACGACACTGAATATTTATGAAACCCTCCTATCATGGATTAAGATTCGACTTTTCTAGGGCATCAGATTGGACGTCATGTGTCGGGACTGTCCTTGGTGATATGTCGTCCAGTTAGGATTTTTGTAAATTCGACGTTGTATATGAAGATTTATTCCTTATTTTGTTATTTTTTTCAATATTGAACGTTAACAAATTTACGTAAGAGCTAATGTTTTATGTATATGTGTTAAATGATTAACGCAAGAGTAATTTAATTAATTGAAATAGTAATTGAGTTTGACTGCAATTTGATTAAATTATTTAGTGTAAATTAAATACGTAGCGCTTTCAAATTAGATTTTAATACGCACGGTGCATATAACACTCGTAATTTATGTATATTTTGCTTATATTATGTTTTTATGGGAAATAAATACCCTTTTAATGTTTTAATCGCCGCCAAAACCAATATGATGAAATGAGTTTGTTGTACCTATTTATTCGCTAGTTTATTATTTCAAAGTATGTATTGTACAATTTCAAACAATAAACTAAAATATTTGTTGTACAATATTGTGGTCTGACGACTACGCCCTTTTATTTACTTGTACATTATTTTATAAATTTTATTTACGATAAAAATAATGACTGTGGTAATGGAAGAAATTTCAGATATTTAATTATTTGCATATTTAAAACTACATTCATTACGTCATTCAGGTGGCTATGTTTAATATAAATATAGTTTTCTGACATAAAACTTTAAATTTAAAAATGTAAATGCACCGAATCCCAGTTCTTGGTTCAAATTTCTGTTGGTTCACGATATGTTAATTATGAAAAGTTAATCTATAAGTTGTTTTATAATAGACTCATAATTTGGTGTCCAAAATGTATCGTATTTGGACATTAACCTAACCAAATAATAAATAATTATACATAAGCGGCCACGTAGCGCGAACCTGAGCCGCTATTAATACTTGTAAACGAAACAATATTAAAATGTTCCACTAAAATTCTACGGTGATTCGTTAATATGTGTACTTTCAAAATTAATAAACCTTAAGCCATGCCAGAATTGCCGTGGCGTCGTAAATTAAACGTATTATGATGTTATTAACGCGCACGCCTATAGCCGTTATTGTTTTTGCTACGAGATATATAAAATAAATTAAGTCCTTTAATACATCGTGAAAGCCGTTCGATACTTATTTTCCTATTTTTATTAAGGCATCTGAACCATGTTTTTCGCTAAAGCCTGGAGGAAATAACTATTAGAGCCAATATATCGAGTTTATATATAAAAGTGTTTGTAAAGAAAATTCTTTAAGAGTGTGGACGGATGTAGATGTAAGTTATGTCTATGCTTAATAATTTTTTTTAAATTGGTTATTTTGAATTTATAACCTCAGTTTTTAAGGCAGATTTAAGTAAAAAACACATAAACCGGAGTAGAGTTCAAATGAGTGACAAAAATATTTGTCAAATAATTCAATAGTCTACAGTTTAATTCGAAGTGTAATGATGAGGTGACTCATATATGTACATTTCTACTTAATCTTAATAAATGTAATTATGTATATATATGTATATAAATAGAGAATGGAATAGGAAAGATTTTTTCAATAAATTTTAATAAAGAAAATTAGTGGTAATATAGAATCAAAAAACACATGTTTATAACGACACATCTTGTTCATACATTAATTCGTATTTCGTCGAATATTTCGATTTTGCTTTACGTTTCGAATAAACAATGTTTTTGCACTGTCGATGTCGGGTTTCGACGTACTCGTACAGTGTTTAGTCGCTGCTATTGAGGAACATTGAACTCGTGGGGCTTAGAAGCCCCGTTGAAGTAACGATCAAAGCACTAACAGTCCATTACGAGTGAGTAGCATTCCCACCGTTCTACTACGCAAAGCAATTGCTACGATGTAGAGGATTTTAAATTTTAATCAACTTGTAGAGACAGTGTACGATAGTCATAAATGTAATAGCAACTAGTAGAGACTTTTCATACGTCTCAATCTATATATATATATATACAAGTTCACTCACTCACTCATCACGAAATTTCAGAAACTACACGTACTAAGCTATAAGCGGCTTCGCACGTTTCAATGTAGCACGTGTTAATCTATGTAAAATAATACGAATATATACGTTAAATATAGTCTATATATACCAGTAATCTTTTACGAGTATATACTCCCATTATTTTTAAAATAGGTTTAGTGATTTTGGACTTTACTTCGCAAATACAAAATAAGCTTTCTCTCTTTACTTTATTAGTATAGATTATATTGTGTAATATTTTATGAACATTTGCTCAGTAATTTTAAAATTTTAATGAAAGAGTAATAAACAATCATACATTCTCTCAAACTTTCATAATCATAATGTTAGTAAGATATTTACTAATATTATGATTGTGAAAGAAGACCTTACTTATCAATTTATTAAATCCGCAAAAACTGAGTAAATGGGCCACGGAATGATGAACTGACGAAATATTGAGGCGTAAAGTAGGACAGACTAAAAAAAATTACGTTTACATTTTAATGAAATTTTAGTAAATTTAATAAAGTCATTTTATTGACATTTTTGTTACTATAAGTTATAGTATTCTTTGTTGAATTTATTTATTTTACGAATTGTTAATATTTTCGTATTTATTATACAATATTACAACGTTAGTAATAATTTTATTTAAGTAGTTTTTATTAACAATGAAGAATATCCGTTAAAATCTTTATTTAAATACTCTTTTGAATAGACATGAAACTCGTATTCGTCAATATTTGAAAATCGAAGCTCAGTCGTATATCATTATTCTTTTATTGTTTTACGTTTATGTTGTGCTTATTATAGTTTATTTGACTATAAACTTGTCGCAATTATATAAGGATTTTAAGAGTATAATGACGTACCATATTTTATTCTCCAGGATGTGACAATGTAACCTCGAAACATAATATATAACTAACGTTTAAACCTTTTAAACTCTAATACGTATAATATAAATCGATCGATTATCGTTCTAACACCTAACGAAGCTCACCTCCTTACTTACATTACGTATACACAATTCTCGGTCCGATCTACAACAAAGCATGGATGCCATTAATCATTCGAGCGCTCACACCACCTCACGAGGTGCGAAACTCCACATTACCATACCGATTTGATTCGATTATTCGGAATCACTAAAACCGATTTAATCGTAATCAGTATTTAATGTTTAACGGCGCATCCCGTGAGTATTGATGTAAATTGACGCCTCGTTACTTCCACTCTACCTAATTTTGCGCGTCAAGTATTATTCGGTTAAGTCTGGCCGAATACATATAAATTTGAAGATTTGCTTGTTTCTTTCCGATCTGATTGGAAACAAGACTTCTAAAAAATGGAAATCGACTTCAAAAGCAAAATACGAAATTTCGTTTAGTCGAATGAGAAACTCATGATTTTGATTTGGAAACGATACTATTTAAACGATTTTGATGAAAATTCTATAGTACCACCGGAGAGTATAGCCCTCAAACATAATAGAATTAATTAAATCGGTCCAGCCATTTACGAGTAACCAATGGACATAATATAATCATTATTATTGAAAGTCTATATATGACTAATAATCATGCTACCATCCATATTAACTTATCGGTAAAAAAGCTCGCTCATCTACAAGTAATATGCGACAATATGCCTAATATTAATATAGTCTTATATTATTGGTATTGTTTATAGTTTAGAAAGTAATAATTAGATCTAAACTTTCATAAAATTTTAACTGTCAATTGTAAGATAAAATTAAGTGGAGATTTTACGTAATAGGTACATAATGATTTTGTCGACTACGGTGGAGTAAAGAGGCACGGAATAGATTACGAGCTGTCGTGGCCGTAAAGTGAACACTGAAGTGTATAATGACGTCATTTCACCGCACAAAAACCTTCATAAGTAGTTTTGTTTGAAACAGCCAAGCTGTAAACTATATCCATAAAAACCTTTTTTTGTCCCACAAACCTTTTAAAATACCTCAACACTTTTACATTTTTGATATATTATATGTGATTTAAAAGGTTACTGAACATTTGCTTCGGAAAAGTTTAAAATCGTGACATTTTGTAACAATGATCCTACCTGTAAAGAATAAACGTTGAAAGACATAAATGTTTTACATTTTTTTACGTACCCGTTAAGAATAAACTATTGTAAAACATAAATGATTTACATTTTCTTTTATTAAACAGCGTCATATAAAAATAAACAATTTGACAGTATAAAACTACCATATATCAATTTTATAATTAGATTAAGTCTCACAGCACCTTATAATTATATAGTCTATTTTTCTTTACTTGTCCTTATTTGTTAACTGGATGCTGATAAGCAATAATGTGTCAACCCACAAAAAATGAAATTTGGAGATATTGATATATTTTGATACTACATCACCTATTTAACATTATTAAAAAGAAATTCAAGTCATATAAACTAAATAAGTACGGAAAAAATCTTTTAATAAATTGTCTCGATTCCCAAGTGTGTTCCATATTTTGCAATTTATAAAATAATCTAAAATATTTGAAAAACATTTTATTAGATAATATATTAAATGTATCAATCTGCTTTTAATTCATTATACCTTTTATAGAAAAAGAAAAGAAAATATGGATATATACTTCTTCAAACATATTTGATAAGAATAGGTTTGACATTTTTGAACGCCATTTTCTCGAAATGAAGCCTGTGTGGCTTGACACAGTATTGCTTATCAGCGTCCAACTATACTTCGAAAGAAAAAGACGAATTTTCGAATAAATTTTTTCATTATAATTTTTCATTACAAAAAATGATTCAGTTCTATCATTCAATCGATAATTTCTTATGAAACTCTTACGTGTGGCTAAAAATACGACATATTTGTCTGCTAAATAAGACAAGTCAAGAAAAATAACCTTTACGTATATTTGAATACGTAGTCGTTTAAGTTACAGAGCATCAGATGCCAAGACAACAAGACATACCGTCGGGGATACTGCAAAACAGCGTATCTAGCTTTTCCTATAGTATAAATTTAAACCAAACATTAAATTACGTATTGATGAAAATAAGGTCTTATAAGCATTTTTCAGTACGCAATGTATTGCATTTGTAGTGTTACTGACGATATGTCAAAATGTATTTATGTTAAGTATTAATTTTACAAATATCGATTATAATATAAATGTGAACTAGCTTGTTTTTTATCAATAATGATATTTAAAAATTGCAAATTAAAAATTATAATTATTTAAAAATTAAAGATGGACCTTATTGTAAAAGCTATTTTCTTGACTTTCAACTATCTCCGAGGATATGTACATACACTTAAGAAACATTATTCTCCTTTTGTGTCGATTAAAAAGTATAACTTTCGACGACGCACTACATGCAAAATAAAATGACTCACTACATAAATTAGTCGAGGCGTTAAGGTTGTATGATGGAATAATTAGACTCACGCACATCCATAACTATGTAGGTAACTTAAATTAAACCTGAACACGTAACGCTTTTCGCGCAGTCATGTAATAGGGTTAAAAATATATCTTTGAAAGAATTTAGTATTATTTAAAGCGTAATTGTGTTATTTCATTGACGACAATTTCAAGAGCTCGTTTTAAAAAGTCTTTTGCTCGGAGTAGTTGAAATAGGAATAAGACAAATGGTTTTCCAATGAAAGCAATTATCGAAATAATGGCGATACAAATTGATACAGTATTCGAAGCGGAATGTGCAGCGGTGAAGTCAGTGTTCTTGTTGCGTCACGTCTCTCATTTCGTACGTAAAATTGAAATTCCTTTACTTTATGTTGGCCGTGGTCTAGACTTGTGTAATTGTTTCGATTCTTTGAATATTTTAGTATAATTGTATCATTTATTTTATAGAAATGTTATATGGTTAAACATAAAATAGCTTGTTTTCTAACTTATTATGCAAAAATTTTATTTATTAACTTGTATATCTACGCACTATTTATTGTTTCGTTAGTAATAAACACTACGAAACTTAAGATAATTCGTTACTATCAACGTCTATGTTTTTAAAGAAAGAAATGACAGAGTTCCATATAAACTTATATTCCGTCTTTATTCTTCTTAGTATTCCTGTCTACATTCCATTACGAAGTATATCAAATTCAGGTGATCACTTCTTAACATCCCAATTCCCAATACATTTTTATGATCCTTATATATTATTTCTCAAGGGTGGTTTTTTGTTGTTATTTTTTTATTTATATCTGAAGTAATAATCTTAATGCATCATGATTAACATAAATTAAATAAATGTCTCAGAATTAATGTTTTCATTAAAAAATTACAATTTCAAATTATTAAGAATTTAATTTCTAACTAATACGCTCGGGTCACTTAGAAATGAAATAAATTAAAATTCCCAGCTGACGTTGGAAAAAATCTAAATTGATCCAGATATTTTATAGCATTCAAAGAAACTTTAATTGCTTTTAATCGCGGCTACAAAATCAATTCATACGTGTGGCTGTCATTTGATTTTTTCTCGTCTTTAGAAATAGTAAAAATCAAAAAGATGCAGTTAACTAAGTCTGTTCATTAAAAATTCGGAAACACTGAAATAACGAACTTTTATAAAGTGACTTCACATTTAAGAGTTCAACTTTTAACAAGGCGAGTTTATATACTTGAGATGATCTTGTAAAATATTATAATATTTATAACACAATTAACATTTTTTAATAATTAATTTCAATTAAGTTGTTCCCAAAACTAGCTGAAATATACTACAGCGTTTTATACGCTGTCTTCCTTAAAAATATTAATATGAAAAGATAACAGAATTTACTACCTGGACAAATTGTTGTCTATCTGTTTGTGTGTTCGTTTGTTGTTAAATGTAATTAAATCGCTGAATCAATTTTGGTAAAGATCTTAGAGGACACAGATTCCTTTTTGACGAGAAATTAAAAGCTGTGAAATAGAGGATGAAAGCCTGCCTTTAATGTGGGAAAGCAGACGAAGTCGCGGTATGCGTAGGAAGAGCTTAATCGTTTAATTCAAATATGACCTGCAACTGGCATCTGTGTAGATCGACGTAGTAAATAAACCCAGCACCAATATTTGTATACCATATGATGTTTGTTGCTGTATTCAAGTTTGTGTTTCGGAAATACGGACACAAGGATTGAAATGTTGAAGTCCAATTGGTGCAGAGGTCATTGACATTAGATATATTCTAAGAGACGTATGTTCGGTTTCAGTTCACGACAAATATATGTATAGTTTATATAGATTTGCGATTTTGTACAAAGAGTATAATAAAGAAAATCAAAATAAAAAAATACTTTATTCAAGTAGGCTTTTAAAAGCACTTTAGAATCGTCAAAATAAACAAAAAGTACTTAAATTAAGGAAAAGCTACCACCAGTTCGGAATGTAGATTCTACCGAGAAGAACCGGCAAGAAACTCGATAGGTACTCTTTTAAAATTGTGTTATTAAGTATATACATTTTAAAAATTACAAATGTTTATATTAAACATCCTGTATGAAATTCATCTATACTAAATCCATGCATTATTATCATCTATATAATCTTGTACAGAATAATATGCTTTAGCTATTAAAGAATTTTTAATATACAATTTAAACTTATTGATTGACAACTGCAAAAATTTCTTTGGTATTTTGTTATAAAAACGGACACCTTGCCCCAGAAAGGAAACATTTACTTTGCGAAAGAGTAAGGTGAGTGTGAAAAAGTTGACTATAATGTAAGCATTGTTTGGGGTGATATCTATACACTTAATTAAAAATAAGTGTAAGTTCTTTTTTATAATTGAATATGTATTAATAAGTTAAATTTTGAAAGGTCATCATTGTATATGTCATATATTATGAAATGAATATAATCAAATCTTGATATGAACTATTTGATATTTTTGCATACGTGAAACGTTGCTAAATAATTTAGGAAACTGTTTACATTTAGGGAATTTTGTAGAACTTCTAATCCTAATTACCCGATATTCTGTTCATTGACATATATAATGACATTTTTATTAAATATAACATATATAATGACGATATTCTGTTAAAAAAAATAAAAATATGTATCATCAAAATAGGCATATTTCCATAAGTTTTTACCATTTGAACTTATCATCGGGGATAGTGTAAAACCATGTAAACTAACTTTTGCAATAAGGCCCATCTTTGAATCAAATGTTAAATTTAAGTATTGATAAAAAAACAAGCCAGAATAAAAATTATCAAAACGATATTTCTAAAAGGCATTATTTTTATAAATAATGTGATTGAATCGGTTATTTCAAAAATCTCGTAAGTCACACGATTACAAATTTTCAGGAATCAATAATTTTTTTTTTTCAGTAACTATTGTACACGTAAGTATGCTAGTGGCATGCACCTTTAAATCGTTATTCAATTTTTGTTCTTATTTCGTTTAGTTACGATTAACTTAATAATTTCGTTTGAAGTTTCAATATTTATGTCTATGTTTTTTAAGAAAAAAATATTCAAGTTCATTACTCTGTCGTCCCTCGAGATACATGTAATAGGATCCTTTGAAACCGTTATTACTTAGCGATTCTAAGCCTACAAAGATCGAGATGACAGGATTGGATTATTATGTTTTTATTAAAGTTATGTTTTCGTTAGGCTAAATAACAGTTTTGATGAATATTATATCATATATGTATGTTAGAGTAATTTGTAACATAAAACCTTAAATGTTAAAACTAAAGAATTAATTTTATTATTTTTAGCTAGCTAATGTCAAATTAATTTGTATCAAATGAATGCCTTTTAAAATAAAAAAAGAAAGCTTAGAGTATATATTTATAAATAAATCAGACCTTTTTATTGCAATCGCTTTTAATAAAGAAACTGTTTCTATTTGCTATTTATTCAATACAACATTATTGCGTATATCTTTTTCCCTTTTCAGAGTTCTTTTCTATGCTACAAAAAGTAAATATATCACACATGTATATATTATGTTATAGTAAAACTATTAATCGCATTTACTCGCCTTAGTCGCCCCTATTTTCCGTAAAATTGCATCATTCTACGAGCAGTTAATGCTACCTTTCACAATATTTCGGATAAAGCAACAGTTACGTTTAAGTTATTACACGTCGAGCTCGACTCGGTGAAATGTGTAGGTGGAATTCGCATTCGTACCGACTTCTACGATGCATTATTCCTTGACTCGTGTGTAATCGGACTAAAAGCTGGCACACCTACGTCGCAGGTTTCGTACGAACTACAATTTGTATGTTAATTCGCTTGCAGAGCGCCATTATGGCTTAGAAAAAGACCGGGATAACCGTTATGCGAAACTTCCTTCATGAATGAGAGACTTGTTTTGTTCAACAAATTCTTTTGTTTATAATGTCGGATAAAAAAAGGCCTTTATTGTATTATTTTATTGCGTTGTCTTTGAGAAGTACTATTTGAAATAGCACATATTTTTTTTATCATATGTATAAGTCGATATTTATGTTGTTAGCTGGCATAAGCAGGCCGTTCGACCTCTAATTAAGTTTAATCAAGTGGAAAGTTTTATAAGTATACACATCACATTATTGACAAAAAAATCAGATTATTTTAAATTTACTTATTAGATGTTTAAATATTTGAGCACCACTGGTCTGGTATTATCAACGGCGCGCGAGACGAAACTTGACTCTTACCTCGTAATAAATTAGAAAAAAACAATACTTTCTATCGAAGACAAAGAGAACAAGTCCGATTGCTCGCGAAAGGTAAACAAACAAAATAAAAAAAAATCCAATTTTTTAATGCGATAGATATCGCGAAGAAGATTACTTTCGAGCTAGAAAATTTTCGTTTTACCTAATCTTTATCTTTAAGTCCTATTTATCAACTCGAAATGAAATTATTATACCTCTAGCCAAAATTCACTTCGATAACAATTTTACTCCAATAACTTTATACCTTTCTTCTATGCATTTGACATACTTATCACAGTGATGTGTTGGCGACAATGAGTTGATGATGATTCAACCAAATACGCGAATTTACAAACTATCAAGTAGAGAAAATGACTTTTATAGGACACGTATTTAGGAATTGAAATATATGAACTTTTCTAACTCATCGTGGTAACAGAAGTGTCGGTCGTAGAAAAAGTAATGGCAACGTAACATCAGAGAGTGAACTGGAATTACGAATGCTATTCATCTGTTCCGCTTTACAGAGGACACGAAAAAATATACTGACACCTTACAACCTTCGCTAGTCGGGAAAGTACTTTTAGAAGGAGAATAGAACCAAATCAATATAAAACACATCCAATTGTTAAGTCCAAAAAAAGCTCAAATAAAAAAAAAAAACTAACGGAAAATATGTAGACATATTTTTTTGGATAGGTTCTTATAAGGTTTATAAATATAAGGTATTATATAAGGCATTATATTTCAATTTAAGCTAGCTTAGGTACATGTATCTTTCTTGTTAATCTATACTAATATTATAAAGCTGAAGAATTCGTTTGTTTAAATGCGCTAATCTCAGGAACTGTTGGTTCGTATTGAAAAAATATTTTTGTGTTAGATAGTTTATTTATCAAGGAAGGCTATAGGCTATATTACGTCATGCTCAGTGTATTACGTCAGTAAACATAAACGTCAGTGAAACAGCTAGTTTTATAATATAACTCAACTTTTGTCGTCCATCGAATCCGTCCTAAATGCTACCGTCGAAGTGTAACTTAATATTATCTTTGTTTGGCCATTTATAACGTTGCAGTAGAGATATTTTAATGCGTCGAAAAAATAGACGTCGATTATTATTTTGAAAATTGAAGTTGTGAATGAAAACTTTCCTTCAGTGAGACAAAAAAAAATAAAGTTAAATTAACAGACCCAATATACGTTGTCCTGCCCAATAGGTGCAGATGGCGCAAAAAATTATCAAAATATGTCCAGCATTTTAGGAGGAAGGCAGCATTGGAGAGAAATATACACGGATTGAACTAATATATATAAAGAAAGGTTTCACCCACGAAAATTTGAGGAATAATTATATATATATATTTTTTTTTTTTTTTTTTTTTTTTTTTTTTTTTTTTTTTTTTTTTTTTTTTTTTTTAATAAAACTTAATAAAATTTAAAAATAAATGTATCCTAAATTATTCCTTGTAACACTAACTATCTTTCAGTGAAAGTCCCGTCAAAATCGGTCCAGCCGTTTCAGAGATTAGCCGGAACAAACTGACCGACAGACAGATAAAAATTTTATAATTTTGTGTTTTTAATTCAAGTACCGTATATACTTTCATATGCATTTAGTTTAGTAAAGCTGACAATTTGTAGCTGACAATATGTAAGTGAATTGACTTGATTAACCTTCAGCGGTATCGTAAAAAATCGATCACAATTTAACTCACGTTAGGCGTAAACTGGTTACATATTAAGTTAATTGAGTCATTACTATTAAATATGTCCATATTTGATGGCACGACTGCAATAATAATCGAGGCCAATGAGTTGGGGTCAGTTCTAAACCGCAAGGAGCATCGTTAATTAACCCTTTCGTCTTTGTGTCAGCTTTTGGTGGATATCGTCCTTGTAAACTTGCTTAGAGTCGATCAATAACATTATATAACTGGTTGCTGATAAGAAATTATGGGTACCCACAAAAGGCCGAATTCGGAGTTATTGATGTATTCTGATGATGCGTCATGTATTTAATGTTATTTAAAAAATCAAGTCATCTAAACTAATTAATTGTGGAAAAAGGTTCTTAATTTAGTGTTTTGAATATTGAAGTGTTCTTAATATTTTCTAATATACAATCTTATATATTAAAAAAAAAATAAAACTTTTTATAATACCAATCTGCTTCTAATTCATTACACGTTCTATCGAAATAGAAAAGAGAAGATGGATATATAGACTTTTTTAAACAAATCACGTTTAGACGCCATTTTCCAAAATGAAGTCGGTGTGGCTTTTCTTAAAAGGGGACTAAGCCTATGCCCAGCAGGAGCATTTAGATGTCGATAGTTTTACTTTTTACTTTACAAAATAAAACTCGAAAACAGTATTGCTTATCGGCGTCTAACTGTATATAATTATGTTATATGCTCATGGATTGTTTCACCAAATTAACTGGCCACTTTGGACGACGTAGCCTCGCAACCATTATACGACTGAGTACAACAGAGAGTATCTTTGGGTTAACAGGATAATTGACGATCTTGTCAAAGTTGGATATTTATCGTTAATTTTTTTATGACATCTAAAGTTATAAAAATAATGAACGTCTGAAATGTATTTATCTGACTGGTTAGTACACACGCGCGCTAATAAGTTTATTGGTAGAATAAGTATATAACCTTTTCGCAAATCCAAACAATATGTTGACAAAGTTTTATCGTTATCTGATGAATACCGTATAAGATACGAACAAACGAACAAACAGAATTTTTTATATATTAGCGTTTTTAGGGGTGGCTTAAAAATTAATAATGTTTCCTTTTTGTTTAAGCAATTCTGTATTACACATACATATGTTTGAGGACTTCTTTCACCGAGAAAATGTAAGTTCGTTTCTAGACAATTGCTACGATCCTTTATATTTCTTCTGTATAAATTATAAATGTAAAATATAAAGTAATCATATAATATGTGAATATTATACAAAATATTTTTATTTTTTATTAGTGCCTAAATTCATTCTATGTTCATAAAAGAAAATAATATCAGGATCAATTTTGGTGATTTTAAAACGTTTAGCTACTAAAATATATTCAATTATGCATGTAGTTAAATTCATTAATGTTTCGGCTAATACAATTCACTTAATTTATAATATTAAAACGATGTTAAATTAAATTTACCTAATATTAAAATTATAATCTGATATAGAAATATAATAGTGATTTAATATACATTAATAACTAGACATGCCAGCGTCAAATTACCGTAATTGCAAGTCTGTTAGTGTTTATTTTTACTGCTCCGCTCTCGTTGCTTATTGTTTTAGGTTTATCTATAAGGCGAGAATTACACGTGTACGTTTTACTCTTGCATCTAACATAAACAGAGTTGTTTTAAAGTTAACCCAGTAACAGATACGTCGTAAGTAGTTACGAAACCTGTAAATGTCAAAAGTAAGGCACTGACAGAAAATTTCTTTATGTGGAAAGCAATGAGAAATAAATGGATGCTGATAAGCAATAATGTGTCAACCCACAAAAAGTTACATTTGGAGATATTGATGTATTTTGATACTAGATCATCTATTTAACATTATACAAAAAAAATTTCAAGTCACCTAAACTGAATAAGTATGGTAAAAAGTTTCTTCATTCAATGTTTCGAATTTCAGGTGCATTCCATAGTTTGAAATTTATTAAATAATCTCAAATATTTAAAAACATATTATAATATAATATATTAAACAAATCTATATGCTTTTGATTCAATATACATTTTATCAAAATAGAAAAGAAAAGATGAAAGTATTCGTCTTTAAACAAATTTATTAAGAATAGCTTTGACATCTTAAAACGCCATTTTCTCAAAATGAAGTCTGTGTGGGTTGACACAGTATTGCTTATCAGCGTCCAAATATAAGTTGAAAGTCTAAGTTTTAAGAAAAAGGACTAATAAATAATAAAATAATTTTATTAAGAAGCAAAATTTGTTGTTCATAAGTAACGTAGGTAATTTCTAAAACTACTTATTTAATTTGAAAAAATATTTTGCGTTAGAGATAGCCTATTTATTTAAGAAGGTAAAGATAAGATAGGCTATATCAGATCACGTTACGATCCATAGCAACCTTAAGACGCGAAACCGCGCGTACCCTCTTAATATAATAAGGTGTTTTAATAAAATCAGAAATCAGCATGATTTGATAGTTTTACAACATATAACGCATTTATTTTTAAATTAGACTCACTCCCTAGATGTTCGTAAATAATCAAAGATACAAACTTACGTTTTATGTGTTACTGTAGATTATTTACAAACACTATTTCTGTATATAAAGGTTTAATATTTGTTTGTTACTGAACTAGTACGAGACGTTTGCGAAGTCTCCCCGGAGACACTATATTGGCTTTCCTTTGACATAAACGAACAGATGAAGCTGTTTGTTCACTTCCGCAACATGAATATCATAAGTCGGTACGAAGTAGTCGAGTCGATTGCACGGAATTAATTTAGCAAAGTAATCCGGGAAGTTTCGCGATGATAAAACAAGTTTCAAGAATGAACTATTGTTTAATATAAACAAGACAAAGCCGAAAGACATGGCTTATGACACTCATATAAATGGAAATTGTCGCGATTTAAGTTTTCCGAGCGTCTCATATTGCGAGCTAGTTTCTGAAATGACACTGAATAGATATAGTGGTGTAGACACTCGCTTACACGCTCTTACTAAAATATGTTGTTATACTTGAAGTTGTTTTGTAAATAGCTTTTGAATCTTTTGGGAAAAAATGGTAGGCAATGTTTATTACCCGACTTTGACTTTTATACGTACGTCCGTTTCTATATCCGCTGGCTTAATTAGTCATACTCGTAACGGCTTGGTAAATTTTGATAAATGATGTATACGTCATTAGTAGTTCGGGGTCTTGATGGCGCGAGTATCATATATTTTTATAACTTATTGTTTAACTAACTTTTCTTGGATTCAAATACGTTTATAGTACATAGATACATTTATTTATGGTCCTCTGTATACTCCCTTCTTTTTTTGAATAAAAAGCACGCTAAATGCAGACGAACGTTATTTAGGTATGTTGTAGATATATACAGTTTATCCAATTTTTTAAAAAATATATTAAGAATTTGAAAGATAGATCGGATAAACGGATCAGATAAACAATTTTTTTTTATACTAA
Source organism: Hypolimnas misippus (assembly GCA_037950945.1). NCBI lineage: Eukaryota > Metazoa > Arthropoda > Insecta > Lepidoptera > Nymphalidae > Hypolimnas > Hypolimnas misippus. The sequence continues at coordinate 6,940,454 of JBBEEQ010000029.1, read as the reverse complement.
TATTATATATAATTTCAGCTGCAACGAGTTGATTTATATTTGTCCACTCTACGTGTCATGGACAAAATTGTCTGCACTCTGGGCACAACTGAAAGTCATTTTGCACTAATATAATATCAGCGATTAGTCTCTCATTACTTTTCATATTCTGAACACATCTATAGACACCGAATGAAAGTAATTTACAGTATTATATACATTTTATAGTATAATAATTATTAAAATCGATGGTGACCTTAAAACTGTGAATAGAGTATGTACCCAAACAACAAAAAATCAGATATTTCGTTGACAATCATTGCGTACCTATTTTTTCTCTCTGGGAAATGTATTAACCTATCCCGTCCTAGGTAAATTCAGGCGGGTGGGTATGTGGGACTCCTGGTGACGACTACCCCAGACTAATCATTAAAACCCAGCGGTCCCCTCACCGTCCTAATATAGTGCCATGGGATCGCTAATTCATTATGTACCTAATTGGAGAAAAACATTTGATGTTTTTGTTAAAATCACTGCACTAAATACTTCGCGTAAATGCACAATGAAACAGCGTTGACAAAAGTCGAGCGTTAGTGACGAATTTACGTAGCGCGATGAACTAACATTTCTGGTACCGTCCTTGCATTATTTATACCAATTTCGGACTCGCGCCAGTCGTGAAACTAGAGAATGGAGAATATTATGTTCACAATAGCAGGGTTTATTGCCTGCCAACTTGTGCATCTCCCGGCCATGAATAGCGTTGTATGTCACCTACTTCGAAATTTGTTTATATTTATTAAATTAATGGGAGCTTATGTGACTTCTGCTGTATATCTTAACTAGTAGAGTTGGTTTTCGTTTATTATGAATTATTTTCAGTTGCTGCGTGAACTATAAAGTAGTTTAAAGTAAGATTTTATAATTTCACTTTACGATAATGATTCAAAAATTTCTTAGTTGAAAAAAAAAAAAACGGTTCTATTAACTATTATATCAATTTGGCTCTGTTTATCTATATTAGTATATATAGTAGTTATAACTCTGAAGAGTTTATTTGTTTCTTTGAACGCGCTAGTCTCAATTTTTTTGTGTTAGATAGTTTATTTATTGAGGAAGGCTATACTACATCATGCTACGACACATAGAAGCGAAGCAGTAAACATAGACGCGACTGAAACCGCAAAGGACTGCTAGTATTATATATCTATTTAAAAGCATTGTATCGTATAGTCTACTATAGACTCAATTTAATATGTACTGAAATTTTAAATGTAAAATATGCTTTACACGATTCAGACTGCGATCGTATCTTATTTTTGACATTTTTATTTTTATGTTGTATCCGACGTGGTTACGAAGTTACGTAACTATAAAACAACGCCATAAAATAACTTTGTCGTATGTTTTGAATATCTTTTTGTAGATTTATATATTAAGACTAGCTGCACCTCGAGGTTTCACTCGCGTTTATGGTTACTACTTGTCTCCTATGAGTCGTAGCGTGATGTAATATAGCCTATAGCCTTCCTCAATAAATTAACTATTTAACACAAGAACTTTTTTTCAATTTGAACGAGTAGTTTTAGAGATTAGCGCGTTCAAACAAACAAACAAACTCTTCAGGTTTCTAATATTAGTATAGATAATAATATTTTTTAAAAGCATGTTTTAAAATAAAAAAATCACGATTTAACTTTGTCGATTGTGTGTAATAAAAAGGAATAAAAATCGAAAGTAATAACATAGAATTTCAATGCGCGTTTAAAGGTTAATTTACACAAGAGTCTAATCAAATTAGTAGACATCAATTTCCTTAAAACTAAGGGCAAGAGGAAAGTGGAGTTTCCACGAGGGTTAAAGATAAATTTCAAGAGCTCATTTACATTGAAAATCGCTTATGTTCGTTGACCGTAGCTAGACATTCCCACGAGTACCTATTTGCATGTTATACCAATTACTTTTTACAAGTTCACTAATTCCGTTTATTTTTTCAAATAAATTAAGATGATGCTCACTTTTCTTTGAAATGTTTTTAAATTATGCAGGTTTTGCCTTTTAACTCACCTCGAAGCTTAAACATGTTTATTTTATACAGTTTAATTTCTAAGACAGTATTTTAATAATGCTTAGAAAATATTTTGGAAGCTGCTTGTGTAGTTAGTTCTTTAAATTCTGCAGTGTAGTAAATTCTAAAATTCGTAGAATAGTTTTTACTTTACAGAATTTTCGCTTTTACAAATAGTAAATCTTAATAAATTAATTAAATATAATTGTAATAAATCACTAGAGATCAAATTCATTAAATTTTTCTTGTTAATCAAATATAAATAATTATATGGTTTTTCTTGGGAAGTGTGAAGGTTATCTTGGGATTATAATTATAATGGTAATGATATAGTAATTTCATTAATTTAATAATTGTTAATCAGCAATAATTTATTCTCAACTATTTTCTCAAATATCATTTGCTCGTAATATCTCTGAAAGTGTTCTTTTGAATAAAGGTTCAAAATGTATTTTATATAAGTATAACGTTTTATTTTGAAATACGTCAAATTGATTAATTTTTTTCTTTACCTACACATTTTGAATAAGTTCAAATCATACTATATATTAACATATTATAAATTCTAAAGTTTGTGAGGATATGGATGGATGTTTGTTGCTCTTTCATGCAAAAACTACTAAACAGATTTTATTAAAAAGTTTCGAAGTTTATTCGGTTACGGAATTTTAAGCATACAATGTACAAATATTACACTGTATTAAACTTTTCTGTGGATTTATTATATCTACGCTGCAATGTAAAGTTTTGGTGTGTTTGTAACAGTAATAATAGATAGAGTTTACCGCGTAAGGGTCCACATTTGCAACTTTTAGAACTATTTATCGTAAAATGTATAACATTACAATACATCTATATACAAAAAAGAGAAACTTAAATATTTATAAATCATAATTATTTTAGTACAGATTATGTCCGCGCGGAATTTTGAGAGACACATGAAAGAGTTTCTGTAAGATCATGTCGTACCATTTGCTCTTTTTATTAAAGAAAATTTTAAACTCCAGGATGATAATGCACGTTGCCATGTCCTTAGATTTTTTATACAAAACCTTAACGAAGTTTCTACTCTAACAATAACATACCCAGTGCGTTGTCCCACTCTTAGTATAATTGAGCAGACTTAAAAATACGTGTTTGAGTAAGAGCACGCTGGTACTACTACTCTAAGTGAGTTTAAGATCGCTGTGGTAGAAAAGTGACTCAATATCTCTCAGTCAGACATTCAGGATGTCATAAATGGTCTTCCAACCAGGGTTCAAGAAGTCATTAGCCTGAAATAATAGCACACATTTTTAAATATAAAATTGTAGTGAGTGTTAAAAAATGATCTTTTCCTAAATAAAAAAAAATTGTCAGTCAAAAAAAAATTTTTTGAATAAATCGATTTTGTGTAATAAAAACTTAAATAATATTTTTTTAACAATATTTTCTTTTTTTTTTATTTGTCAAAGATTACTTTCAGCGTATCATTCATCTCATTAATGTAAACTTTTATAGTTTCGCCAAACTATAAGAATTACTGGTTGGGCGGTTATTCGTGCTTGTGAGTGTGTTAATTACTTTATTATCCCGATTTTAAGTGATGTATAATGCAAAAGCTTTCTAGTAAAATATTTCTAATCCGTAGGTACCCAAGTTCAAAGACACTGTGGGTCCTGTTACTTCGGGTCGTTGACTTTATTGATCGTTTAATCCTTGCTTTTAATAAGAATTTATCTATCAGTATTCATTACACTAAAAACAATCAAAAACTTTGTAATTTTAGATGCAAAATTATTTATCAAAATTTTAAACAATTATTTATGAAAGTTATGAAAATAAAATTATAATTTTTAGCAAATTGCACTGAGTTGCGATGTAATTTTTGAAATTAAGAATAAAAAAAAATCCGTTCTATTTTTCATTTTTAAACGAATACTCTCTTTCCATTATGTTTAGAATTAAAATAGTTTTAGTGTAACAAGCTTTTCATTGACATTGTTTTTTAACCGACTTCAATACGAGGAGGTCCTCAGTTCATAGTTACAGAGTATGTTTCCTGATTACAAATATTTGTTTTGTTTGAAGAAATATAATTTTTTAATATGTCCGCATGATTGTTTTTAAAATCATTTTAGTAACTCAGATTTAAATAACTGAAATTACTATGTCATCCAAGTAAATGAAATTACGAATTTTGCTCTCGAAGTTGTTTCCTTCTTTTAAGTCTTAGTTACAAGACGAGAATTACACATAAAGACAGCTCTGAGAATTTCATAAATATTTACATAAGTTATTTGTCATTCCTTTACACCTAAACGAATTCACTATCAGTGCCTTTATTTTTGAAAACTTTCATAAAGTTAACTAGGCAAGTGTTATCAGGTTAAAGAGTTGTTTTATGTGAATTACGAGAGTAAAACTTATGAATGTAATTATCGCCTAATGGTTAGGGAAATTATTTTCAAAAATACTTTCAAGAATAAAAAAATGCCTGAGTAAAACCCAAAGGAAACTGTAGTTACTCTCAAATGGTTTTTATATCTGTCAAAGTGCTTTTATCTGCTTTTCGCGTTTAGAGAGAGTTTTAATGGAGCTAAACTACTGTTTTCTGTATCATAAAGTGCTATAAGCCGTGCCGGAATCCGGATGTTTTTTCTTTATTTTACGGCCTTTATTTAATAGCTTATTCGTTTTGTTTATTTATACATCTATGAAATTCGGGACATTGTAAAAGATATCACGACGAAATAAAACGTTTTTCAGTTTTTATTAAATAAAATATGAACATAATTTTAATAAAAACCATTTTACGAGTTAATCTTTATCCCATTATTTGGCATTCTTTGAGAATGGGCTACATACAGACTAGATGAAGTAATCAAACACATTTATGCAGATTATTACTAGTATACTTGTAAATTTTGCAGTAACAGCGAACGTAGCTGAACTTAGAGATAATCTTTACCTAATAGGTGAAGTAGTTGACCCGGTGATACCCTACTTTTTAATTTAAATGGGTCGCGGAGGTCAAATAGTAATAGCTATGTAAAAACCACCAACTGGTTTTTTAACGTTGAATATATGCAAAGCTGCAGAAGTTTTATGACGTAAAATAAATTAAAATCAAGCAGAAGCAAATACAGTTTTTTATCGGATTACTTTAGGCGGTAATTTATTTTTATTTTGATTACGTTCGTCGTAATACCTTAATGGTTTACTTAACACGGGTAACGTGTATTAAAGGTTATTAAAACATTTACATTACCAGTATAATATAATCTCCGCTGCGGATGTAGGGATAAATGTGTTTCCAAGAAATGATATAACAATCTGTACTTATGCGTTTATTGCAAAGTTTCTTTGATGAGGGCGTCGCAGGAGAGCGAGCGGAGTTACGTTAAACTTTTGAAGCACTCCGAGTTAAGATATATTCTATTTTGTTTAGGTTAATGTTAAGAGAGTTAATTATTAGATTTTATTAGGCGTTGCTACAGTAGTACAATTTTCAATCAGGTTCGTAGAAAATTAATCTCAAAATACATTATTTTCTTTTTTTTTTATTTTCACAATTAAAAAGGTTCCGACGTTTACACTACGTTATATTTTTTTTGATAAATTGTAAGTTGAAAAATAATCCACGTTTTTAGAAACAGACGTCACGCTGAAATTACTTAAATGATTCAAGGATTATAACAATAGATACATACTTTAGTTAAAAAAAATTTCAGCGATTAATAAGCTTCGTAAAAAATGTAAAAAAAAAAATCTACATTAAGTCTTTCATGATTTTACTAATAAATTGGTCGTTCTAATTAGGCCTTTGTTATAATCGCAGTGACGTAACAATGGCGTGCTTAGTAATTTCCGAATAATTAGATTAATACCAAAACCTATCATATTGCCGCGTTATATTGTGTAACTGTCATCAATGATGGCTGCGGTTTATGTGACAAACGTATTGTTTGTGGATTGAGTTAATAATAATAACACGATACGTAATATAAATGTAATATTCAGTGTAACTATGTGTCAATTACTAGCAGAGATCAATTTGGCCGATAAAAGGTTTTAATTTATGATAATAATTAAATAAATAAACGCATCGCACTCAACGGCCCCCGTTAAGATCGCGTGACCTTGTGTCGGGGGGTCGGAAACACTCGCACCACAAACACAAACACCCAGACCAAGACAAACATCCGTATGGCCAATATAGACATTTGTCGTGAGCCGGGATCGAACCCGCGAACTTTATTGCTTGAGTCAGTTGCAGTGACCACTATGACAACGTGTCTGTCTGTAAATATTTCAAAAGACATTTCAATTAAAATTGGTGGTATACCACGAAATTTGCCCGTGTTGTTAAAAAGATAAATCAAAGAATTTAATCTAATAGATTTCAATTTCTACAATTTTCGAACTAAGTAAATACGAGTACTTTATACTCGCGTCAAGCTTTTGTATCGTATTAATTGTGTAATGACGTTATAAAAGCTTGTTTTTTAACATTGTTTTACTTAATTTATTTTTAAATTAGTTTTATTTTTACGTTTCATTATTGACCAATTTAATTTTCATAGATTCACATAAAATGGAATTTTCATTAATATATTTCAGTATATATTCAATAATTTCGTTTCTATTTAAGGTCGTTAACAATAGAACATTACTTATGATACATTTATATGTTGCAATACCAGATTGTATCTATGTAGTTTTAGTGAGAATAATTGGATAATAATAATGGGCCAACCCACAAAATGTCAAATTCGGGGATATAGATGTATTTTAATAATGCATCACCAATTCAACATTATTCAAAAAAATTCAAGCCATATAAACTAAATAAGTATGGAAAAAAGTTTTTTAATTTATTTTTTCGATTTCCAAGTGCGCTTCATATTTTGCAATGTATACAATACACACATTAAATTGAGAACACTACAGACATTAAATTGAGAAACTATTTTCCGTACTTATTTAGTTAAGATAACTTGAAATTATTTTTAATAATGTTAAATAGGTCACGCATTATCAAAGTACATCAATATCTCCGAAATTGACTTTTTGTGGGTTGAAACATTATTGCTAAGCAGTATCCATTTGTAATTGTTTTCTTCCCATTTATAGTTAATTGGTCGGCTTTTATATGAAAATCGTTGGTAAACAAGCGATTTCAGTTAGTTATACTTCTGGAAAACAGTTCGTCTAGAACTATGTAGATGTTGTAATCGTTTGATCAAACTTCTTGACTGCAAAGTACTTGCAAAATTTTCAATTTTCAATGTATAAAGTTTCCCGTTTTAAATACGTTTTCCAAATTTAAAGTTAGCTATCGTCGGTTATATGATTTCTTTTTTCTAAATCAATAATTTTAATTGTAGTAAGTAATACTTAGAAACGATAGATTTTTAAAAAAGTTTTATCATCAATTATCGTTAATTTTATCGCCATTACATAATTTTACAATTAAAATATATTCAATAAGAAAAAAACAATAAAAATATTAAAAGAAGAATTAAACAAAAAAAAATTAAACTATATAAAATCTACAAATCTGTCGATGTCATTGCAGTGAGGCAAAGTGCCCAAAACACTGGCGGCATTGCCCCTTTGAATGGCCAAACTGATAAGTTGGATTTTAAGTTGTTGATTGAATTTAATATAAGTGTGATTTATTTTTCCGCTCTAATTTTCAAGTTAAATAAATAATTCCATGTATTAACATTTCTTGGCTGTTTTATTACACATTGGTTTCTCCGTAAGAGTTCTGCAGATTAAAACTTCTTGCTTAAAAAGATAAAAGGGTGATACGAAAATAAATTTAACATATTATTAAGGTAAAAATAAATAGTTGATGTACATATTTATGTCTCAAAATATTAAGAGAATTCAAGATATTTATTTTTACGCAACGATGAATATAAATTATCTATAAAAGATATAGTTTATAAAAAACACCCTTAATAATTTTTATTTTATCTATAAATGGACAAACCGCTTTTCATCTTTCAATTACGAACGATTTGGTACCATTTTGAAAATATGTATGTCAGACAACTCAATAAAAAATGTTATCTGCAAAAGATTCTGAAGCCTCACTAATTACAAGTTGGATACGACTGACAGCAAGTTAGATTGTCAGGTTAAACTTACGCCTACCCTGCATAGATAAAAGGATTTTTTAAAAGGTCTTTAACAGCACTTATTGAAAAACTTGGCGTGGGCTGTCTCGTGTTTCTGGGTCACCGGATCGTGCCCCAACTTTTAAGATGAGGAACTTTGCCTCAGCAATTTAGATAAGCGTTTGTACACTCTTTTTTGTTACTTACTGATAATAGCAATTATTTTTTTTATATAAAATTAATTTTTTGAAAAAAATCTTTCAATGCCGATTAATTTATTTGATTGATAATCTTTCTGATTTTCGTTTAATATGAAAATGTAATTGCTATATTCGTATCATGTTCATTTTATAGTCTTATTTACAATTTAGGTCATATATGTTTATTATATACTAATATTTATAATGTTATAATAATTTTTATATTTTCAAACGAGAAAAATTAAAACTCACTACATTTAGAAGGACATTTTGATTTATTTAATAACAGAAAATTATTTTGTTCGCTAATACATAAAGAAAGTATTTCTTAATAATAATATATTTAATTAAAGTCCAGTGTACATTTTCATGGTAATAAAAAGTATATCGTACGTAGCAATCTCATTCCCACGGAATAAAAGTAAAACGACTGTTGGAGTCGAGGTTAAGTTCGTAAATAAGGGAGGATTGGAAGGAAGGTTGCCACAAAACTACTCCATGAGTTAAATCACCCCTAATATAACCTGCAGCCCTTTCAACTATTTTTAATCAACGTGATTCAAGTCACAAAAAAAGAACAATATTGTTTTTTCTATTTGTTTTAAAATTCAAATTGATACAATACAACGAACCGCCTGACGTACTTGAACCAATACACGTAGTATTGGTAACGGTATTCAGACCATTATTTCCTATGAAATATCGCATCCATTTCATACGAAAGGGGTTTTTAGTATCGAAAATATTTTTTTACTAGCAGCCCCTCGCGATTTCACTTGCATTTATGCTTATTGCTTTTCTCCTATGACTCGTAGCGTGATGTAATATCAACCAATAAAGTAATTAACACCAAAATATTTTTTTAATTCGAACCAGTAGTTCCTGAGATTAGCGCGTTCAAACAAACCTAAAAAACAAATTGTTAAGATTTATAATATTAGTATAGATTAAATAACTTAATTTTATAATAAAACAAAATTATAAAGTTGCCTGATTGTTATTGTCCATTTCAGAAACTATGAATTCAATTTGAATATTCTTTTACTTTTGCTCGTTTTTCGTTCGAACAAGCTATATTTGTTCACATCAATGAACAATACATAATTTAATCTAGCTAAAGCCATGCTTGCAGTCGACGGATACCAACGACGAGGGAGCCTTCGTCACAATTCAGCATCCGTTTTCATACATAAATCTGAAACCCAACTGTCAGGATGCATAAACAAATTATTGCATGATTTGATAACTATTATTTAACATAATTATTTCCCTGATCAATCTTAATGAAACTGTAATATAATATAATAATTGCTCGTTAGACTTCGAAATATGTTACGTTTCGTTTATTCATTCGCTTTGGCCAATGTTGTTAGCTGTTAAATTATAATCTAGCATGGATTATAATTTTACCGCTAACAACAGCGGATTATAATGCATAAAATGAGTAAAGACGCGGATGCGCACTTTAAGGCGACGCGCGATGTCTGACGTCGGTTATTTAAAGCAAATCCTATTGCGAAGCGATGACAGGCGAATAAAATGCGGTGCGGCACAATGCAGCGGCTTGCCCTATGTGCCGCGCCCGTCACGCACTGTCATTGTCATGTCAAAATGAAACGACGCGCAACGCAACTCGTCGCACGAAAATGTCAAGTCAACTTAATGGATGCTGATAGGCTATAATGTGTAAAAATGAGAGATATTGATGTATTTTAACACTGCATCACCCATTTAAAATTATTCAAAAAAATGCAAGTCATTTAAACTGTTTGTTTAAATTGAAGTATGTTACATTTTTTTGCGATATTAAATTATATCATATATCTGAAAAACTTATTATTAGGTTAAACTTTTTATTATACTAATCTGCATTTAATTCATTATAAATTTTATCAAAATATTAGAGACAAATGGATATATACGTCTTTAAACTGATTTATTAAGAATACGTATGTATGTTATCTTTAGACGACATTTTCTCAAAATGGAGTCAGTGTGGCTTCACACAGTATTGCTTATCAGCGTCAAACTACATTTCGCGTCGTGCCGCACTGCACCTTATGTTTTTATATAACGTAAGTCACTTTAATAAAGGTCAATTTTAAGTCGTTTTCGCGCCGCAGCCCGCCGCGCTGCTTCGCGTTCGCTCACTTAGGATGCCGCGGACGAAACTGCATACTCGCAAATGGCAAGTCTATAATTCTTAACGAACAAAATCGCAACCTGTTGTTGTTTTATTATTTACATATAAAATGAATAAATTCTTTTGCACTGCGCGTAATACAAGGGTAAATTATTCATTAAATGAACCTTTACTGGCTGGTCGCGTTCTTTTCTTAGTACAATATAGTTATGTACTTTACTAAATTAAACCACGAAGTATTGTTTAATTTACTGATTATTCTAATTGTATCTAGGTAAGGTTTTTTTGTTTGGTTTTCCAGATTTATACAAAAACTACTATTTTGATTGAAACTTTAACGCCACGATGGCTAACAGTTACGTATGCTGACATCTTTACTGCTTCGTTCGTTTACACGTTGTTCCATGTTATTATAAATCTGAAAGTAACTCTGTCCTTCTGCCTGTCTGTTTGTTTGCTATGCTTTTAATGTGATATGCCTTTAATGTTTAAGCCGCTGAAACTGTTTTTAAGGGATTGTGTTAAATTTTCGGATACGAATTTAGACATAGGTTCAAATATTCGAAATAATCATTCTACCAAGACTAAGTAATAGTTAGAAATGTGAACGTAATTAGTGTGAAAATTAAGGATTCGGGTGGTTTGTAGCGAATATTGGCGAAATTGGACAAGATGGAACAATGAACCTCGTAATTTTCAAAAATGACTTTTGCAGACAAGGCCGTAAGACACAGTATCAATTTTTTTTAAAACAAATAAAGAGAATAAATTGACGCTAGTTTAATTTCGATTCACTTAAAATACAGAAAATAATACTTATCAAAATTAATGGTACGATAAATAATTTAAAGCTCTTTTCATAATTGGATAATGCCTTTTAATATTTATTGATTTGGAACCGTACTTTCGGAGATATTAATATATATTTATAGGACACAAAGAATACAATGTGAATATACTGGCTGATATGGTCGACACATTCTCTTCATATTATATTAATTGTATTGTATTGTATAAATTGTTTTAAAATTAACAACAAATAACCTCGATGAAAACCTTAATTAAGTCCATGAAAAGAAGGGGCAGGTAAGCTAGTCTATACTATAGTAGCTTGCCGACGAATGAGTGAAATATTTTTTTTTTAACAAATTCTAAAGAAGCCCTTAGACATAAACTTTTATGTAAAAATACGCCAAAAGCAAAAGAAAATAACACATTGTAATACGTAAAACCTTTTTTAAAGTTCAGAAATAAGAAGTTTCTTTTCGCAAGTGAAAAAAAAATTAAACATGAAAACGGTGGAGTTTTAATTACTTGCAAAGTATCCGATCAGTTTCGACGTGTCATTGTTAGGAATAGGTCGTTCATGTCAATGTATTTTTTTTAATTAACAAGTAAATCAAAATATTTTACGAAAATATATATTTTATGTCCGTTAAAAATTAAGGGAATGAAGTTTTGGACATAGTTTGAATAATGTTTTATTTATTTATAGGTTTTTTTTTTTATAATATTTTTAAAGATTTATTTGCATATTAAATTTAAATTTAGATACAAATTATTTTTATTACTATTAACGTTGAATTATTCTTTGCAAATAGGATTATCGTATCTATATCGGTGAACAACGTTATCCGTTATATAAATTAGCATATACGAGTATAGAGTGCGTTTTTAAAATACTACTGAGCTATAAATCGAGCGCTTTAAAGCGGTCAAAGGGCGTAATATTTTTACGATACTGGAACTTTATGCATGGAACGTAACAATGCGCAAATAAAACGGGAAAAGAGAGCGTTATAAAGAGGAATAATGTACTCTTAGAGGCAAAAGACTGAGTCTGACTCACGCGCCCCCCGGGTCACGTTTAATAAAGATCGGTAATTTGTTTTTATGATTTTCCCTGTACTCGCTCGGTTTTAACACGCGACGTCACTTTAACGTTTTGTACCTTTGGAGCCTTCGAAACGGGTCAAGGACGGTGGAAATCCTTGGACGGCTTTCCCGTTTTAACTTTTGATATAAAATGTTATATAATATGATTGATTCTTGTAAATATTATGTATATAATGCTTACGTTGTACGAAATCACATCAAGTTTTATTGAAAACATTTATTTATGGAATGTATGAAATCGTTTTTGCGAAAAATAAAATTGATGTCTTACTTAAATTGATGTCCGGTTATTTACAAAAGCTGACTGACGTATTTGCCCCGATAACAGATTTCCACAAATAGTCGAACAAAACTGGCTATACGTCACTTGTGACTGTTGCGTTAAAAATACGGAATATTAGTTAGATGTTTGACATAAATCATTCACTTGACTGGAGCAGTTGATTCCTGTGTTTGATCGTGAACATAAATCAAGTCCATCATTTGTTTCAGTAGTTGTTCGTCGCGTGACGTCATCTCACGGAAAATGTGTCGTCTATGGTTAAACGCTGAAGTGATGACATTATAATGATAAGTACCTAGAAGAAACATTCGATATTATCTTCAAAACGGTTTATTTATATATACTACGTAAGGCGGATATATTATATAATGAATCTGTATTGATATTAAACATTTTATAATAAGTGCATGTTTGGCATTATTAAAAGGCATTAAAATATCGTTACATTAAAGAAAATATTTACACTTTAAGTTTTTCCTTTGACTTATTGCTTATAATTAGATGCTGATAATTAATAATGTCATCAACCTACAAAAAGTCGAATTCGAAGACATTTATGTATTCTGGACAATGCGTCACGTATTTAACATTATTCAAAAAACATTAAAGTCATCTAAACTAAATAAATACAGAAACGAGGTTCTTAATGAAATGTTCCAAATATTGAAGTGTGTTCCATATTTTGCAATATGCAATAATTTTATTATTATTAAATTAGACTATTAACTAACTTTTTTATTATACTAGAAAAGATATAATTTTTAAAATAAATTGATTAAGAATGGATCTGACATCATAATGCGTCATTTTCTCAAAATGAAGTACGTGTGGCTTGAGACAGTATTGCTTATCAACGTTCAATTATAAAATCGAAATACAGAAATCAGTAACGAAGTTGGATCTGTCATTATCGATGAAATATTTTGTTAGAGATAAATTGTTGTGACAATTCTTGTCGATACAAAGAACCAGGGAAATATTTAATAAATATTTTTCATGTCCAGAATCGAGAGTTCAGCGTTCAGCTCGTCTTTAATATAAATAATGAAAGTTGATTTTGAAAGGAAATGAACACAATGGTCAGAGGTATCGTATTAATTTCGTTTTTGATTTGTTTTCTCTTTACGGTAATGAATAATAATATAAAAACTGTTCGCATTTTTTATACGTATTATATCACGACTTCTTAATTTAAAAAATTTAATAGCTTTTTACGCACAAAAATGTAAAGCTTTTGTTGAATTATAATGAAATATGCCTTCTGTTTTTATATTGGTAATTACTACTTTGAAAAAGTTTTATTTATAGATATTTTTGCTAAGCTTTATCAGTTTTAAGGCGCTGACACAACTGGCGTGTTTTTTTTTTATATAAACGTTTTGTCAGCTTTATGTATTATACGCATGTATGCGCGTATGATATAAGCTTACGGACCCCGAACATTTGCGCCGTACATAAAGAACTTTATATCAACGTAAATGAGGTGTGAAAACGGGAAACGAAGATTTAAAAATAGTGAATAATAATTATTTTCATATCGTGTTTTAATTCACTACATAATTTTAAGTAAAATAAGTTAAATTTTATAAACATCATAATTGGTTTAAAAATTTAGTTTTGGTCTTTTATATAATTAAGCTTGTAAAATTACGCAGCATCTCAATCTCGTGTAACGTCTCCAATTTTGACTTATATAGTGTTATAATTTCAACGACGATATGTCGGGTGAAGTACTGATGTTACTTAACAATCTTCCGTGGAGCAGCGTGGTGGATCTTTTTCCTTTATATGAGAAAAAAATGCTTGATATTATATTAAAATGATTTTAAATAATCTATCCATATTTAGCATACATTTATGTGCACTTAGCTTGACTAATAAATACATTTGATTATCTCAGATGTAATTACAGTATATGAAATCTAATCATATTCATCATGTACACGTGATTTTGGTTTCGAGCATTTCATTTTGCGTAATAAATACGCAGAATAAAATTTTCACAACCGAAACATCTTGATATTGAAGAAATACATATAATTACAATTATAGTAAAGAATATTTTTTTTTGTCTGTTACTTACCAGAAATTTTCAAAGCATAATAAGTTTTAGTTTCCAAAGGAATGTTAAAAAATTAGAAGACAATTCTAATACACTTTTTTATTTATAAGTACAAGAATATTTACTCTTATCTTTAGCTTTCCTTTTCGTTTTGTTTCAATTATTTTGAAAGCATATCCAGCGAAAATTAAAATATACGTCGCGTGTAAGTTGAACGAATTAATTTGCAAGATTAAATCTCATGAGGCGTCCAAGGTGTAATTGTGATGACCCAGTTTTTCCGAACATTATAACAAACCCGACGCCGAGGAGACTGCGGAGAAAAGATTGAATATATATTCATTAAATAATAAAATCCCAGTTTTACGTAACGAATTTTTGAACAACAATTTTGTACATATTTTCTGGGCACGATGATTAGGGTCGAAGAATTTTTTATAATTTTATTTCTAAATATCTAATTTTATTGACATAAGAGTTAATACTGTAGTATTATAAGAACGTATACATATATTTAAAACCGTAATCAAAATATTATACTTCTATTTTCAGACAGACACGTTGGCGCAGTGTTCACTGCAACTGACTCAAGTGCTAACGGTCGCGGGTTCGATTCCCGCTCACGTCAAGTTTCTGTATTGGCCATACGGATGTTTGCCGTGGTCTGGGTGTTTGTGTTAGTGTTGTGAGTGTTTCCGGACCCCTACACAAGTTCACGCGATCTTAATGGGAGCCGTTGAGTGTGATGCGTTTATTTATTTATTTAGGTTTAGGTAACAAACAATTAAATACAATTATCGTCAAATTAAAGGAATATAGAACTAAGAAGAATCAACAAGCAACTTGATAGTATTGTAATGAAATTATATTTGTACTTTGCTTCAACATAATTAAAATGCGTGGATGTAGCGTTATGTTTTATGGCCTATTATCATTCTCAATTAACTGGTTATTACAAAAGTGATGATAACACCTTTATATAATATCAAAGCATTCTTTATTAGTGTAGATAGATAAAAATCGGGCAAAATTATCATGCAAATGGAAAGTTTTACATTTTAATTTTGTCTGTATTTGCAGTAAACAGTAACACGTAGCGGTTTTAATGATTCATTAAGAAAGGATATCATGTTAGACTCGTAATGAAGTGAAACAATTTAATCCTATTTACATGTAATGTATAGCATTTGTTTTTATCTGTGCAATGTTTATTGGTCAATATGACAAGTCCATATTTATAGTAATATAATGGAGAGCGACCTTT
Source organism: Hypolimnas misippus (assembly GCA_037950945.1). Taxonomy (NCBI): domain Eukaryota; kingdom Metazoa; phylum Arthropoda; class Insecta; order Lepidoptera; family Nymphalidae; genus Hypolimnas; species Hypolimnas misippus. Next base: position 6,924,449 of record JBBEEQ010000029.1, on the reverse strand, counting down.
ACACGTGTAAAGTAAAATCCCGAACCAATAAACATATTTTTGAAAATATATAACTATTTAAAAGGTACATTGTTCTATAGATTATATTATATTTTATTGTAAGCCGCTAGCCAATGCTAGTTACATAATTTTTTTGAAGATCTGATTGCTTTAAACAGTTGCCTAATATTTGAAAACGTTATAACTTCGTCCGAATTCAACAGAACAGTTTGCATTGGTACTTGTTAAAATATGTACTTTTATGTTGATTCAATTAATCTAGAGTGATTTAACTTCCACGTTGAGTAGTTTTGTTGTATTATATTTAATTATTATATATTCTTAATTTATAAAGTTTATAGCAGTAGAAGAATCTATATATTAATGCAGCGAAACATAAACAAAACATAATATAGCATATAGCCTTTCTCAATAAATAAACTAATATCTAACACAAAAAGATTTTTTCAATTCGAACCAGTAGTTCCTGAGATTAACGCTATCAAACAAACTCTTCAGCTTTATAATATTAGTATAGATATAGGGGATCCTAATGCATAAAAAATACATTAAAACAATAAAAAAATATATATACACTCCCATATATTTGACACACACATGCATATACTTACATTACATACTATTTTGTTTATTGTCAAAGTCAATGCTCAAAATAATTAATATTAAGTATGGTAGAAATTCGACCAATGGACCACCAGTTACAATAATTCATTTACAATTGGCGAATATATCGTCATAATATTGACAAAAATATAGCCAAATTTATTGTATAAACGTATGTATGTGTACTTACAGTTCACGAGCACAGACGGTACTCTACAATTTCTAAATTGGTGTTAAATATCTGAAACTATAGGGAACAGCGAAAAATATTTCAAGGAGTCACGCGGCCAACTTTGATGAAAACTAAAACTGCATCATTATTTTTTTAAAAGGATGATTTTTTCTAGCTAATAATCGAAACCCTTGATTGAGAAGCATAATATTATTGTACAATTTGAATAGTGTCAAATATGGATCAAATTCTCAAAGACCTGTATATAAATGCACGTAAATTTCTATACGAGCAATATTAAATGCATAGCAAAAGCTTATATTTAGTCAAAATTTTGTACATATAGTGGAAATGTAAATTATATTTACTAACGTACTTATTCAGTTGAACGTTTATTTACATATTGAGTATACTAAATTCTATTGTATTGTTGCAATGCAAATGATTATTTAAATTTTAATAAAAATGTAACAAATTGTAAATGATTTTTTTCACTGAACACCATAAATCGTTCAGAGCTTTAAGCCTGTACTCATAATTGAAATGGTTGAAAATATTTCAATGATATGTTTACGAGGTAAGAGCGTTCAAGTGTAATTTATTGTTGCTCAATCGATGTTCTGTACTATTGGTTAAAATGATTTTATTCCAGTAAATTGGGCAATTTTGGTAATTTTCCTCGTATATTCGAGATTATTTCAGCTATTTTGTTACGGAAAGAAACAGCTCTAAAATAATGCTTAAACATTATTTTTGTCGGAAATATGACGAGTAAAATTAACATAGAGATTAATTATAATAGACTAGCTGTCCCTTGCGGTTTTACTCGTGTTTATGGTTACTGCTGAGCTCCTATGAGTCGTAACGTGATGTTATATAGCCTATAGCCTTTCTCAATATATAAACAATCTAACACAAAAAAAAAATCTGAACCAGTAGTTCCTGAGATAAGCGCGTTCAAACAAACAAACTTTTTAGCCCTATAATTTTAGTATAGTTTTTTGAAATCCTATGTCAAAGAACTTTTTATTGACCTGCTACATGATATAATTCCATTTATTTTTTAAATCGTTTTTTGAATCGCACTTTTATGTGTGCTTTTATTCTCTAGCTAACTCTAAGGCGAGAATTGCACTTATAAGTTTTGTTCTAAGATTTTCTTAAAGATTTACATAAGAAGTTTTTTTTTCACATCTGAAAGTATTTACTGGTTTATTTTTGACAGACGAAACCTAGAATTATTAGAACCTAGATACTGTTACCAGATTACAGAGTTTAAAACTTACAAATGTAATTTTCGCCTTAGGCGATAATATTATCATCGTAATTAATGTAGTTGTAAGCCTAAGCACAAGTTTGACGTCCTTGGAGAACTCATCCATCGAAGTGGTTTCGTTAGTTTGTTTTAAGTACAGTTGTTATTAACGGAACACGGTTTCGGATAACTATTTCAGTGCATTTGCTAAGTGTCTCAGAACTTGGTGGAAATTATTAAGTCATCATTTTGATAATGATTTGTTTTATTGATTGAATATTATGGGTAGAACATGATGAATATGTTATAACTGAGTATAGGGATAGTTTTAAGTGATTATACGTGATATATATATACCCATAATATATACGTTTAAATGGTGCATTATTGTACATTCAGTATTTTAAGCAACGATTTTTAAAAAATCCGTTCTTCCTCAAAAATATTTCAGTTGAAAACATACCTATATTTATATGTCATATAACCGTATGTATGTTTAAGGTTTGAATTATAAACAACTCTAAGAATTTTATTACCGTTGGGGGTAACCTTTTTACAACGAAAATTCAGAATTCCATGGAATTATGTAGTCTTGTGTATTAGTGTAAGTATGTCGTAAAAGTATTTAATAATTCAGTTGCCTTGTTGAAGACTTCATTAGAGGAATTTATTCCTCATTACCTTACTTAAGAACAAAGTAAGTAGAAAATTCTTACATGAAATATTATAATTATACCGTCTTTAATAACAGTCGTTAATTATAGTAGGTTTTAATTATAAAATTTATACCGTATAAATTATTCGTAATAAGTACTCATTTTTCGCTTTGAATAGTCTTTTTACTGTTTTTCAAATTATTCTTTTGTAATAGTAATAATGTAGTTCATAATATATATTAATATTGTCGTGGATTATTAAATGTTTTACTAATAAAGCTAAAACGTTTCCCTTCAACTTCAAAAATTATTGTTTTTTTTTTTCTTTTAAAATACAGAAACGTAATCAATCATGGCAACCCCTTGACAGTACCCAGTGGGAATGTTACTTCGTATTTCGCGGCCTAAGTAATTTCTCCGCCGTTTAACACCTTTTAATGCTTAAAAATAATAGTATTTTTTTTTTATAAATTTGTATTTTTTTATTCTTAATTAATCAGTCAACAGTATTTGCTTTTTGTTATATTTAAATTGCAATTAAACTATTTAATACGTGGAAATTGGTTTATATTATCTGTTGCAATAATGAGTAGCATGTTGTATACTATACTGGTAAATAAATTCATGTTCAATAATATAATCATCATGATTTACATAAGTTGTTTGTTAACGTTTTACAATTATAAGAATTTACTGTCAATGCTTTATTTACACAACCCACAAAAGTAATTTTTGGATACGAATATGAAAAACGGGAATGGCGCTAGGAGAAATAAAAGCATATTGTGCTGTTTGAGGTCAAAATACCTATATGTACAAAATTGTAATTTTTTTTCAGGGTCATTTCTTTATGATATACAAAAATATCTTAACTTCTTAAGGAGTATATGTTATTAGGCTAAAAAAATATTTTACATCGTTTACAAGAGTAACACTTACATATGTAATTTTGGCTATATAATTAAAAACTTCTTGTTTCAAATTAAAAAGTTTTTTCATAATGAAATTAACGTTAAAAGCATTGTTATTTTTTTCTCATTTTAATATAAACATTAAAAGCATTTTATAATAAGTAAACAAAAGTTTTGTTCGTTTGTAATTTGAATACAGATACAGATGCTAATTAATAGACTGAGCGTATGGAACAATATGCATTTAATACGGCGTAGTCAGCGGCGCATTGTGTATGGGGTTTAATGAAATAAGTCATAATTATTAAAATGGGTGTTCGCCTAGACTTGGCACGAAGCCCGAGCGAAATCGTAGTCGCAATCTTAAAGTAATTGTTCGAGCTCGGCCTCTTACTGTTAATTAATTTATAATTTGTTCGCCAACTTTCAACTTTCCAGCAAACGTTTTATTTCTGCTTTAAAAATTTCAAACGAACTCTCGGCGAGCGAATTCGGAAATAGTATTTATTGTTCTCCTTTATTCAGAACCTTCATTTGCAAAATGGAATCGTAACTTTAGGTTTTGTAATCGTTTTTAGAAGTAGCGACCGGAGTAATATAACTGGAATGAAATGTTTGCTTATTTTAAAATATGAAACATTTTGCTTATGAAGGGAGTATACGGTATTTTCAAACCACCTGTATGTTAAACACAGTTTATCAATTTTTTCTACATTGATAATAAAATATAAGAAACTTTTGTAGTGTTTAATTGCAAATGTTATTATTTTGGTTATTAATTTTAAGGTTCTTAAAGTAGGTAAAACTTTTATCGCATTCTCAGTAATCTATTAAATCTGTTAAACATACTGTTTTGTTAAAAGGAGAACGGCTATTTTTCCCAGTGAATCGCAATTGCGATTCATGTACAGAAATTATTGTGATTTGATGGTTTGTAAATATAGTCAGGGGACCTAATTTTGTCTGTCGGGTTATACCGTCATTTGTATAGTCAATCATTGAGATTGAAGATCAGTTGAAACATGATTAAAAAAAAAAACCAAAAAAAAAAAATCAACATTCTGTGATATAAAAGTTTAAATAAATTACCGAAGCTTCAAGTGTAAAACGTTTTATTCGTTTAGTGCTCAAAAATTTAAATTCGGTCACTTTGGTTAGCGTGTGATATTGTAAAACGAATAAATTAACGCATACGAAAAAGTTAGACATTTCTATTTTGAATATTTATTCGACAATATTAACATTCATTACCCCGTGGGTATACTTACGCACTGGAAAATGGATAATATATGTGTAATAATAATTCGCATGAATGATAACCTCACGTTTTATATGCGGGAATTTTATATCCCGTAATTGGTTTTTTGGAAAATAGGTTGATTTTTTTATGAGTATCAGAAATCACATTATTTCACACCCATTCGCAATAAATCCAGTCTGATCGGTAATTGGTTTTGATAAAAATTTAGATGGCGGTATTACGGAAATGATGACGTGGAATGGAAATCAGAATTGCCCATTTCGATATGTAATTTCACCTCTGCGAGTCCGCAATGTGCTTTTAAATATAATTTAATGATAAATGGATTAACGGGATATTTGTTCATAATAATTATAGTAAAGTAAAGATTTAACCTGAATACCTATTGTAAGCAAAATACTATTTTGTTTACTTGCATGACGTAATGATACCAATTTACTGATTTCAAAGTCAAATTTCTAAATTTAATTAAAATACTGGTCCGCAGTTCGACGATGGGTATAAATATTGAAATAAAAAAAAATCAAATTCGGTTCATAAATGACAGAGTTATATATAAACATAGCAACATATTAAAATTATGGTAATAAACATAAGAAGAGTCGTTGCGACTTGAACAGCTTCTTTTTTGTAGTCGGTTGATAGTAAAAATTAAATCGTTTATATAATCGACTCGCTTAAAGTCTATTTTTATCGACTTCACTTAAGTACGATCGCATGACTTTGATAACATTCTAGACCTAATCATTATTTCCAAGCCGGCGTTTAAAATTGAGCTTCAAAGTGACCTGTGACATATTCGCTCTTCAGATTTTTAAAAGCTTGATAATATTTCAAGATTATTATGTCGGTGAAGTTAAATATTTCATTAGTAGTGAAGTTTCATATTTAGTTAAATATTTTATATTGAAAAACTGAGTAAAATCTTCCTTCCTCTTCAAAAGTTCAAAAGTAAAAAATATACGATTAAAATAAGTTTAGGATAGTATTTTGGAAGAGTATATCCCATTTTATAATAGCATTTTTAGGTAATTAACTGTAAATTTTAAAGATAATATACATAGATAAGAATGATGGCGAATATAATTATGCACGAAAAATATTATTAAAACAAGACAAATCAATAAATGTGTAATGTTCATTAGTTAATTTTAAAGAGTAATTATCAATAATAAGAAATAAAAATATGTGTTACTACGACTGTTTTGGATAAACTACATACGGCTAACGTAAGTTAGTAAACACATAATAAACCTATTATCTCAAGAACAGTTTTTCAGATTTTTGAAATTAATATTATTAATAAATTTTTAAAGGTGTCATAACTTTATAATTTTTACAACTCATATAATAAATTAAGATTAAAAAAATCTCTAAAATCTGTTTATTTGAGGACGAAACAGTTTTCATCGATTCCTGAAAAATTCTAATTGTGTAGCTTACGAGGTTTTTGAAGTTACCAATTCAATTCTATGTGATGTACAGGTTTAAATGTGTTCGGTGTATGAACGAAAATTAATGTGATAGTTCGTTGAGTTTTTTCATTACTCGTTTGTTAAAAAATGAACTATATTCACATGAAACCAGTGGGCGAAGTTTATGGGACTTTTTAGTTTTATGGTGCTTGAAATACAAACAGAGCGTTATTGTGCTACAGCTTGGCTGAGGTCTGTGGCCGAATATAAAAACTAGGAAAAAACCCATAAACAGTTGCTACTCGTAGTGCACATTACTTCGGCTGCTACGTTTCGCGAGAAAATAAGAAATGCTTCTTTTATTAACAACTAGCGGCCCCTCGCGGTTTCATAGGACTTTCATACAAACTTCCAACGCCCGTTTTACCTTCTTATGGGTCGAATTTCGCAAAATCTCGTCTTAGTAATCATGTATGTCCTAAAAAGAATGTCCATGCAAAATGTAGAACTCCTAGCACTTGTAGTTTTCGAGATTTCGTCATGAATCAACCTTTCGCTTTTACATATATAGATAACTGTTATAAAAACGATTATTGTATATGTTTTAAAAATCATTTAAATATTTTATTTATTGATATAATTAGAATACGTATTAACGTATAAGTCAATATTTTTCAATAGATATAAAATTTCATTGTTCTCAGTAAATATAGTAGACACGAGAGGACGGTAAAAGAGCTGGCTGGGGATTTGGAACGCATAAATTCAATCACGACCCTATTTTGGACAACTTTATGTCATGTTGACTTTAGTTAAAGAGAAAACATTCGTAATTATCTTCAACAAATTAAGATTACATTAACATTAAAAGAGTTATTTTTTAAGATATTACAGATAAAGATATTATTGTTATTGAATTTAAAATATTATCAAAGTATAAAATAGTTACCAGCAATTATTTTGTATAACCATAGATGTATTATGTTCATGGATTGGCAGAATGTGGACTACTTTAGCTGACGTTGCATAGCAACCAGCTAGCGACTGAGTTGGATAGGCGAGTGTACCATTGAACCAATAAGCTAATAGACGTGCTTGCCAAAGTTGATAATAGGTTCAGAGTTTTTATCGTCAATTTGTATGAACGTAACATATCTAAATTTATTTCTTTCCCTATATTAACAACAAAAGTAATATTATAATTATTTAATTTTAAAGTATAAACAAGTGTGTGTACTGGATTATCTGTGGTGGTGGTGGTAGTTTAAATCATTAAAAAAATAATAAAATTGTACCAATTCTAAAATTTTCATTGCTATTTAAAAATTATACTATTCATTTAAATACTGTATCAACAATTTCTGAATTCAAATGAGATGTTCTAAATCCACAGTGATAATGTAATAAATGTAAATGCGGCTTTGTTTATTTTTGTTCGCTTTTCACGTCTCATCGCTTCAGCCGATCGCTGTAAAATTAGTAACACAAACAATTAAAATACGTAGATGAAAATAGGCTTTGTATATTCTGATAGAACATGTAGTTCAAATACAAACAAAACTGCGGTTAAGAATTAAAGATCAAAGGTTATATGTAACAACTTTGCACTAGTTAAGTTGTCATAAAAAGTAGGTACGAATAAGTTTGCATTTAATGTCCACGTGGCAATAAAACTGCAATATGAGAACTGTATACATATATATGAATGCTGATGTGCAATACTGTGTGCTTGACACACACGGACTTCATTTTGAGAAAAGGGCGTCTAAAGATGTGAAACCTATTCTTAAGAAAAATATTTGAGGAAGTATATAGCCATCTTTTCTTTTATTTTTATGATAAATGAATTTAAGAATTAGAAGAAGATTGATATATTTAATATATTATCTAATAAAAAGTTTTTCAAATATTTGAGTTCATTGTATAAATTGGAAAATATGGAACGCACTTGAAATTCGAAACAATTAATTAGGAAACTTTTTTCCGTATTTTTTTTAGTTTAAATGACCTTAATTTTTTTTAATAATGTTAAATAGGTGACGTAGTATCAAAATACATCAACATCTCAAAATTTGACTTTTGTGGGTTGACACATTATTGCTTATCAGCATCCATATAATCTGTGGCCTGAGTATATGCTTTACCATCAGCTTAGCGTTTTTATTGTAATTTAAATGTAGAATGTCAAATGTAAATGGAAATTCTATACTACATTTGATTAAAAAAATAATAACGTGTAGGTAAATGTGTTTTGTTCAAGCTTTTGTATAACGCTCTTAGTTTAAAATAATATACTTTTTGCTATACGTGCTTATATTTTTGATTTCAATTGCCTGGGTCAGTACCACAATTTCACAAAATATAAGCATTTCGTACTATGAGTGAAGGAGCCGGAAGCAATTCTCTCTCCATCTCTTCCCTTATTTCCTATCATTCTTCATCTTTCATTTATATGTAAGTTAGCATCAAGGTGGCTTCTCTATTGCTGAATGTGGCCAGGTGTTAAGGTTACTTGCCTGCTCCTTTGTTTGCTATATTTAACCGACTTCAATAGGAGGACTTCAATTCGTAGCATACGTGTGCCTTTTTTCAAATAATGTTTGTTACTTTAGAACTTCGTCATTTTTTAACCGATTTTGGTAATTCTTTTTGTATTTGAAAGGGCATTGGTCCCATAGAAATTTTATCAAAATTGCTTTAGTAGTTTGGTTCTGTAATTGAAATAATTGGTATAAGTGTGTCGTCCACGTCAACAAAATTGCGTATTTTGATTTTACTTTCGTTTAAAAAAGTCTGATTTATCATAAAAAAACCCAAATAAGGTTTCTACTAGTTTGCTAAAGATTTCCAAAGAACAGCTCATCACTACAATTAAGCAGGAGTTGGAACTCCAACTTGTTATTGATATTATCGTCATGTACTACGGCGCAATCCGTTTGTCATCGGATGATAGGCTAGTAATGCGTCTATTTAATCTGATCCACAACAAGTCAGTATCAGTGATCCTTTGTGAGCGACTCTGTGGCTATTATTCGTATTTGCATATAGTTACAATGCCGTGTGAGGTCAGTTACCGTATGCATAGATTAGTTATAATCGATGTCTGTGTCGAAAATAATAATTTCGTAGAAATATTTAACTGAGTTCAAATATTACTTTTCTGTATAGGCTGTAATTTTCATTCCTTAATTTTTCATCCTTATGTATATTTTCTTAATGTGGGACGACCTTGTGTATAACTAATTTAATTAAAACAAAATTTTTGAAACGTTTCGGGTATTCTTGCCTCCATTACACGCGTAGGTAAGTACTGTGATTTTTACAATAATTAATGAAGTGTAAATACTTAATATATGATAAACCAACTATTAAACCTATTTTAAAAATTATGGTGTCATTTGAATGGTACATTATTCTAAATCATCATAGGCTAATTTTTTTGTATATATGCGAATCCTCTTAAAACCAAATCTACATTAATGCGAGTAAAGCCGCGAACAATTGTCTATTGTATCTATTGTATATACGTGAACTAAATCGCAGATATGCTGACTAAAATCGAGAGTAATTTAGATGTCTTTTCTACAGACAACATTACAGCCGGATGCATATGTATGCATAATTTTGATCCTGTTAAAACTGAATAATACGCGCGTATTTGTTTATACGAAGTAGACACGTTTCGCAAATTCGCGTGTTTTTTTTTAAATTATTTACAATAAGTTTGACACTTTCTTTGGAAAAACGAGGACAAATAAAAAAAAATGTAATAAATATTTTATTCGCGAATAATTTTTTTGTGTTATATTTTTGTTATATGTATATGTTGCAAAAATTTTATGTAGCTATCAATTACCGTTAAAAAAGGTTTTCAAAGATACTTAATTGGTACTCTTTGGATACGGAATCCTAAAACGAATTTATACACGTCGACAGACGAACGTTTTGCAAGCTTTATCTCGTTTAATAAATATACTTAATGTCAAAACATTGCCCACGATGGAACTGTCATTAGCAGTGTGAGGGCACGTCACCGATGTTACTCGGTTTGGACGGCACTTAACTTCAGAGTGGGTTTTCATTATGGATGTATGTATATTTTTTATCTGTACCTGTTATGTAACATCTGTCAGATTTATGGTTGAATCCAAATATAAAATCTATTTTAGCTTTCATATTCATTTCATTTTCAAAATTTAAGTTAATTATAATTTTTGAATTGATAAATAATATTATAACATAGTATTTTATTTTTGTGATTTATATATTAATTATAGCAATAGGGAAATATGCTGTAAATCTTTTGAATAAATAGTAATTTTGCAAACAATACACAATAAAATATTATTCTGAGTTACTTTATTCGATAAAAGCTTAAGAGAAAATGATAATGATATAAAAGTATTCGAGTCCTTTATACGTTCTGTTGCGGATCTTCGATTATTATCGAAAAGGAGACACGGTCTATTCACTGAGGTTTACGTCATAAAATGTTGCCGGAATAGTTATTGAATTTTTTTCAAATTCATAGATTATGATTCACTGAATATGATACTAAATTTTAATTACTCACTTAACTAACTCGTTTCACACAGGTTTTGAATTTAGTAACTTTATTACTACGCCTGCAATATATGGATGCTAGTAAGCAATAACCAAAAAAAAGTCAAATACGGAGATATTGATACTGCGTCACCTACTTAACTAAATAGGAGCGGAAAAAAGTTTCTTAATTTAATATTTCAAATTTCAAGTGTTTTATATATTTTACAGTTTATACAATAATCTTAAATCAAAGAATTGGGTTTATTGAAATTGAATAATCTTAAATATTTGAAAAACTTATTCTTAGATAAAATTTTGCATTATATCAATCTGCTTTTAATTTATTATATTTTTTTAAATTAATTATTTTTTTTTATTATATTGTTTTATCACTATAGAAAGAAAATATGGATATATACTTGTTTAAAAAAATGTATGAGACTAGGTTTGACATCTTTAGACGAGACGAGATCAAAATGAAGTTCGTCTGGCTTCACTATTTCTTTTCTCAATCTATGTTATAACATAAAGCGTTTAATACATAAGTTATAAGATTCGCATCAGTCGTGAGAGTGGCAAAGTATCTAATATTTATCATATTTTTACGGTCCGAGTTATATTATTTATTGGAACGAATTTCTTTAACATGGTTTATGGTAGGACTTTATGGATAGAAAAAATTGTAACGCTATGAAAAAAAGTTACAAGACGTTTGCTTCCTCCCGTCCGGCGTATATCGGATATTTTCGTCAAACACTGGCCGTCAATCTATTATGATAATAAAAAGAAAAAAGAACGTTAAATATATATTAAATATAATTTTTTTATCATTCGTTTTTGATGATTTTTATTTAAATATTATAGTTAAATAACAACGAAAGAACTTTTGTTCCTGCCGAGTGCCCACGATCCCTCACGTTTCTTTTTTTTAAAGTACTTAATTATTTGTCTTTTATCTGTGTACCTGCCAGCATATCAAAAACGGTTCAAGATATTAAGTAGTTTATACAAAACGTTCTGCTTATCGCTATCAAATACCAATAATTCGAGGAATTCCTAACACAATGCAGGACATGACTAGTGATCATACATGGCTTACACAAGTTACAGACATACGTATCTCAGCCACCACATCCTAATATACCTAACTAGTGACCTAATTCGTGAGATCACCTCGTAAATTCTTAAGTAACGACACTATACCGCATTAATAACATCGTAATACCCACCCATTATTCCTCATTTATAGCCACCGTAATTATAAAGCATGAAGTTTCTGTGATTATTATTAGTAAAATAAATGTTAGCTAAATTGTTATTGCACATCAAAGGAGTTTGCTACAATAACACTGAAATTGTTTTTGATGTTCAGGCTGGGATTGTAATCTGTGTTTCTGACAGTTTATATTTTTTTCTTTAATCAACTGGCTTAAACCTTTTTTGTTTGTTACCTTAGATCTCCATCATTTCTTAACCTTTTATGAAAAATTATTTATTGGAAAGAAAGAGAAAGCATATACTTAAAGAGAAAGCATATATTTTCAGTTTGGTTCAATATAATTTTTAACAAAATCGATTTAGAAGACTGATTTTTTAAATCAAAATAACTAATAAGTATATCGTCCATGTAAAAAAATTGTGTATTTTGCTTTTGAAATCGGTTCCTTTTTTCGTTTTCAGTTATAGATTATAACAACCTCTTTACTGGTATTCTTGTCCACTTAAAGCTAAGTAATATAGGAGATTATTCCCTAAAGATCTTATTTTTTATCTATTTCTTATTTCTTTGCTTGTCCTTTTTAATGTATTATACATAAGTTACATTGTACAAGTCGAATAAAGGGACTAAAATCGTTCCTTAATACGATGGAGGCCAATTAACTTTAATAATAACTAAACGTTAATGTGTTCGAGTATATTTATGGCTTTCTTTATTTAAAGATAAAAAAATAAATTTAAAAATTAAGAAATTGTGTAATTATTCCTGGCTGCGAAAGCTAATCCGTTCATAAGAGTGGGTCTGTTTTGGGGCAAAAAAAAAAATAGTTTGAAAGGTGTGTACGTATTCATGTGCATTACATATTGAATGAATACAGAAATTTACGAGGATTTATTGAATATAAGAGAGTAAATGGAGCTCACGTGGTAATAATCGTGCTCAAAATTCAAATTGTTCGGCGAGTTATATGTAAATCGCATTATTGTATTGTAGAAATCACTTGTTAATAGTTTTTAGGAATCCATAGTAAAAAACGGAACCCTTATAGTTTCGCCATGTCCGTCTGTCTGTCTGTCTGTTTGTCTGTCTGTCCGCGGCTTTGCTCTGAAACCCTTAATACCAGAAAGCTGTAATTCGGTATGAGTATACATATGAATTACGCCGAAAAAGTCGTACAATAAAATCTTAAAAATATTTTTTTTTCAGGGTGTCTTCCCTATGTGTTAAGGAGACCAAAAATTTTTTTTCTCATTTATCCCATGTTGTGGGGTATCGTTAGATAGGTCTTTTAAAAATGTTATGGGTGTGGGAAAACCATTTTTCTGAACGACGAACTGTTTCTGAAATATTAAGCTTTGAAGTGTCAATTTTTCTTAGAGTCCAGTGTCCCCCCCCTCTACCCACTAAACTGTTGCGTCTAAAAATATGAAAAAATTCACGATAGTGGTACATATAATGAATTTAAAAGGAAAATTATCACGGCTATATGGGTTCTTATGGTTATCGAGTTATAGATGATGTAAGTAAAAATAAATATTTCACTTTTTAAAGCATCACATTATGTAAATATTAATAATTTTAAATTAATATATGAATTTAAATGAATAAATAAATAAATATTTAATAAGTTTAAATTAAAATAAAATATAAAATAAGGTATAAAACAATGTCTCAATAAAACATGTCGCGAGTGATTCTGAATCGCGCTTATGAAGTTTTCAACCAAATCTCCATAGATTTCATAGGCGCTAATCAGGAAGGAAAATTATCGGCGCTAAGTATATTTTACAAGTTTTAGAATAATAAATAATCGACGAACATATAAAGTTCAAAATCGTTAGTATAATTCACATTCAAACATTCATTTTACATTAAAAATATTTTAGTCTCGAAATATAAAGAGAAATTAAAAATAATTTTATAATAATAAAAGGTTTAAAATTATAAGTATGTATATTGTATAAACTGACTTAAAAAAGGAAATTCCCAGTTCGTCGTAAACTTTTTTACGAAAATAGGTACTCGAAGATTGCTTGACCGATCTTGACAATTCTGACAACTACGGAACCCTACATTGTGCGTGGCCCGACACGCACTTGGCTGATTTTATTTTATGTATGTTCATCGAAAACGGTAGGACCGATTTGGTAAATTCTTGTTTCGCTTGAAAGGGTATTCTCCGATTGGTCCTATGGAATTTTGATTAAAATCGCAACGTAAACGAAAAGTACTTGTTTTTGAAGTCGGGCCTCTTTTTTAAAAACGTCGTGTTATTATAAAATTCCAACTAGGCACCTGATTCCAACTTCACATGTGCTCTGAGTGCATTCAGCTATCTAGTATTTGGATGCTGATAAACAACAATGTGTCAACCCACAGAAAGTTGAATTCGGAGATCTATGTAGATGTATTTTGATAATGATTACGCAATTTAACGTTATTCGATGATGATGGTCGATCTGCGGTTTTTTTTTTATATCCGTAACATAACAAAATAAATTCCTTAACCCTTCTTACTTTTTAATATGAATAATAGAGGTTATTTAAAAATAGTTCTTTTCGAAGTAAATATTTGTGTTAGAAGAATTTCGTAAAATTTTAGTGATTTTCCATTGAAAATTCTTTTATTAATTATGATAAAATAGTATAAAAAGGAATATTTTCGTGGTTGAAATCTAAAAATCAGTGAAATTATAAAGACATATCTGATAAAAACGTCTCTTTATTCTGAAATGTAGACCTTGGAAGTTGTAAAATTGTAACGTTATGCCTGGAATAGTCAAAAAGATAAAACAGGGGCCCCGGAGGATTATCCTCCTTTGATCTTTTAAATTATATCACGGAGAATCGATGGTATTGGAAAAGTTCAGGAATTTCTCATGCGAAATATTTCTGTTTTAGGATATTCATTTATAAAAAAAATCGGCTAATCGTGAGATATTTTTATGTTATATTTTTTTTTCACACTCAACGGCCCCCATTAAGATCGCGTGACCTTGTGTCGGGGGTCCGGTAACACTCACAACACTAACACAAACACCCAGACCACGACAAACATCCGTATGGCCAATACAGACATTTGCCGTGAGCGGGGATCGAACCCGCGACCGTCAGCGCTTGAGTCAGTTGCAGTGACCACTGCGCCAACGTGTCTGTCAAATTAATATAAATATCAAAATATTTGAATACATTAATATTGACTTGATTTATCGAGTCTGAGATAAAACCAGTCTATTAATATAAATTTGATACCTTTTTCTCCATTCTAAACTACGATTTATTTTCATTTTAAAAATTGTAATACCCATATACTATCACGGTTTATTCAATTAGGATTTACATATACGAGAATTTATTTTGTAAAAATATATAGCCTTTTTTAAACGTACATACAATATAAAGCTTTCATAATAATTTGTTACGTAATATATCGGAAAAAATTGTATCGGTGAACTTTTATTAAATAAAAAAATGCTATTGAATACGTGACCGTACTAAAAACGCTTTTCTATTAGTAAACGCAGATCGAACAAAAGGAAATTTATTACTTTTAGGTCTATAAATCGTAGAACACGTCTATTAAATTCACAATAAGACGAGAGAAACATTGTATAAATTGAAAATTGCCTTTTTTCATTAACTTAACATATTTTGTCGTCTCATGTTTGATGGAGTCTTAGAAATGATGGAATGTGATGTTATTTTTAAATAGTCTTCGTTTAAAAGGTTTCTTGAGACGATAAAGAATTATTGCCATCACAGAATGCTATATTCTGAGGTTTATATTTGAGGAGTATATTTTTGTACAAAAACTAATCTTTTCACTGTTTTTAGTAAGTAAAAAAAAAACATTTCTGAAGTGAAATATGCAATTTCGTTCGCTGGGATGTAATACTAATTTTAGTTATTGTAAATTAAAACTAATTTTAAAGTATTGAACCGTTTTTTATAAGAATTGCACGATGTATGTTCTTAAGAACAAAAAATAAATTGTAAAATCGCATAAAAAATTACGAGGTTCTGAGGTAAGAACATATTAAAAAGTATAGGCTACGAATTTAGAAATGTGACATGTTTTGATACCGATGGTTTACATTATAAGCCTCTTGGTGCCACTATTGTAGAGAAACCTCTACAGAATTCGTAGCTTCTTTCTTCTTAAACAATAAACAACTATATCATTGACTTTTTGACATTTGAGTAATATGTAACTTATTCGTAGCTGTCTCTTAAAAGAAATATATTTAAACATCAAAGAGATACATTTACTGATACAGCCATAATATTTCTTTTAATAAATGGTGTACAATAATATAATATAGTCTGTATTGGTTGTGACTGTGTTACGAATTTAATTTTAATTAGTCTAGGAATCTACTTTCAAAATATTATGTTTATTTAATGCCGAAACATTGCTAATTTGCTCCACGTTACCCTTATAACGTACGGTAAGTAGGTATATAAAGTAAGGGAAACGTGTCTGCACGAAGCCTTAGAGTACGCCTCTACCTCCTGAATTATTTATGTACTTTTAGAGAAGACTGATATTTCGCGACAGAGGCACGTTCGATAGCAAGTGTATAACAATTTCTAAATTTAAACAAGTCTCTGTGAGAAAATTCTACGATAAATAAATTGACATTTGTTTGCAAGGAACACTCTCTACTTGATTATAAATTTATTTTGTTAGAAACTAACAGAGTAATAAATGTTTAAGACGGATAAAGTGTACTGATATTTTTAGATTCTACCACTATTATAAACGGAAAGCTTGGGATGTGTATGAAAGGGTGGAGATATATATAGGATGCCTGTTCTTATTACATAATAAATATACATAAATATTACGTGAAATATCTTTGTTAATTTTTGCATGGTAAGATTTGTGCATTACGTGTATTTTTTAAAACAGATCTATAGAGAGATCAAGTTTTTGACAATAATTCATTATCCTGCGAAGAAATTCTGTCATATTCATAGTTATGCGACTGTGTAATATTCTAGTTTAACACGACGTCGCGTTGACTACACTTTGTACTTTAGTAAATATACAAGTTTCAGTTCATATATTACGTACATAGCGCACGTAAGTCTAGCTTAAGTAAAAAGACAGTCCATAAAATCTTTTAATAGGTTTTAGAAAGCATACTTAACTATATATATTTTATTACACTTATCTGTACAAGTAGGTTATAAAATTGTCATAAAAAAACGATTCCATAATCAATTTAAGTGGTTCTTACTGTTTTGTCTACGAATTTTTGGAAGTATATAATTATATAAATATGAGATCGGATAAATTAACTAGATTATCGTTTTTTGAGACTATAATTTGTTTTTAACCAATAAAACTCACTGATTTCTGCTGTAGTAAAAGAAAGTATATAGTAAAATAAATAGTACACCAGCATTCCTATTTTCGTCTGCAGCTTAGTGTACATTATCGATACGCTAAATCCATCCTATGGTAATATTATATTCCATGGAGAAAATCGAGTGAATCATAGCCCATTCAGGGCTCTTAGATATTAGCCAGAGTACAGCAGACGCGCTCTGGGAGACTTATTATATAATATGTAGTACTAAGCTTGTAAATATTTCACTGACGTCTTTTTCCTGTTAAGGAAAAGGATGTTACGAAACTTAATCTACCGCATTGCCTCTCCGTGGTTTGGCAAATGTTGATAAGTGAAGAACTTCTCTTGGTTGATACAGGATTAATCACAATATTTTCCTTTACTTCACAAAGACAGACAGACAGATAAGCACATAGACAGACAAACAGGCAGACAGGGCAATCTCGGATTGTAGAATAAGAGCATGAAAACACTTTATGCTTACTAATATTATCAACGTTTTGTTTTTAGTCGCTTTTCGAAACCTAGACGTATCGATTTTGAGCGATATACGAATTGTAAATTTTTCGCTAACTCGATATTGTTTTGAAGGACGTGTGAATCGACTGAACGCTACCGGTTATAATTTATGTTCCAATAAATAGACGCGTTACCTCGATTGCTTTTGCTTAAGTGTTTTATTTTTTATTCAGCAGTTAGTCATAGTCAGATGAAAACGAAATAAGGATGGTATGTGATCGACAGGATGTCGAAATTCGATACAGTTATCATAATATCATTTCGCTGCAGAAAAAATTATCTGAATCCAATCACTGGTTATTGTGGATCTGTGAATCTTGTAGTAAATCTGTCTTATAACTCTCCAGTAAGTCACGATTTGCTTGTTGTGATATCAATAACGATAAATGTTGATTTCTCGTTAATGCCGATAAAATATTGGACGAATACAGTAATAAAAAAGGCAAAGAAAGATGTTGGCCCAATGTTATTGATCATTGCCACAATAAATGGGTTATATGAGATCCATTGCTGTTAGTGAGCATTGGTCTAAAAGTGTTGATATTTAGTTTTGAAACTGGAAATGTCTAAATAGGTATTTAAAATGAATGAATCGAGTGTGCTCAAGTCCTAAAGCTATTAGCGTTATAAACATCCTTCTGAAACTATGCGTGTAATAAATCTTGACTGAAACAGGGGCGGTTCCAAAAGTTTTAACTTGAAATTTTCAGTTAGCAAAGACGATGGCTACCTCGTTTTCCGCTACAAAAGCGATGCTATCGATACTGGAGACCCTTTATAATATTGCTCCGTGACACGCTATCTGGAGTGGTTTGTGCTTGGCATTCTAAAGAAATTAACAGCAGCGAGAGCCTGCCAACTGAAGTTTTTTATATAATTTTGGTGTTTGATGTATTGAATAATTGTTTTGTTAAAATAATCTATATAATGTACACATTTTTTTTTTCATTATACGTAAGACGATCGTCATTCTCAGTAATTACTTGAGCTCTATTTAAAGCATATTATAAAACTTAGTATCATTTTAAGAAGAAAATTTAGAGCTTAGTCCACCACGTTGTTCTACGACGGCGTTTGGCGCATATACATTTGTCAGAATTTCTTAAGATGTTTTCCTTCACATACATTACATAATATTAAATATGCAAAAATTAAAGTCTGAGGTGAGATTCAGACTAGTAGATGTTGATTTTTACACAACTGCGCAACGCAAAGGAGAGCAATGTGTTTTCAGCCTATGTATGAATGTATGCATGTGGGTTTGTACATTTGCGGCACTCTTTAAACCAAACGCGTTTGACGATTTTGATAAATGACACTTTCGATTAGTTATGACGGTGTGAATTTAATAGAAAGCATAAAAATTTTGAAAAATAAAAACCGCCAACTTTTTGACGCCAAAATGTGAAGAAGGGAAAAATTAAAATCGGCTCACTATATTAGGTATTTAAAAATTATTTTTAGGTTCCTTATATCGTTTTCTAACAGAAATACCGTTTAGGATGTATAAGAATTTCAAGTTGATCAGTAATGATTATCGCTTATAGGCTTTTAGACAGAAATAATATTAATACGATATTGTTAAATGCAGGTAGTCTTGTTACGCAGTCGATTTCTGATATTTTTAATAAATTATACTTGTTTATATTACTTACTTTAAAATAAAATTATCAGTTTATAAATTCCTCCATCGACAGGCGGACAAAAGCATCCTCTACTATGATAAAATTGGAATCGAATCGCCATTCTGTTTCCTTGTGACAGGATGTCTATGAACAAATCTATATACAATGATAAACAAACATATTCTTTCCTTACAACATTTTTGTTAAGCAGCTTAAAGAATATATTTAAAATTTATAGCAACATGATAAAGGTTTTTCTTATTTATAATAACGCATCACACTCAAAGGCCCCCATTAAGATCTCATGACCTTGTGTCGGGGGTCCGGAAACACTCACAACACTAACACAAACACCCAGACCACGACAAACATCTATATGGCCAATACACACGTTTGCCGTGAGCGGGGATCGAACCCGCGACAGTTAGCGCTTTAGTCAGTTGCAGTGACCATTGCGCCAACGCGTCTGTCCAGTTTATTAATTTAATGTTAACTTAAGTTTAATAGATATAAGAATAGTCTGTTAGTTCTTTACTTCTCCTGTTTAGCAGGCAAATATGGCGTATTTCTAGCCACACAAGAGTAAGATAAGAAATTATCGATTGAATCATTGAGCTAAATAATTTAAATATATTATCAAAATTATAATGAAAAAGACCAAAAAAAAAAACAAGAAAAGAAAAATAGACTATATAGTAGAAACTTTAAAATATAGTATAATAAAAAGAGAGCGAATTTTGTATGTGCGTAGTAATCTCCGGAACCACGGAATCCGTTTTAAAAATTATGGCATCATATTAAAGATACATTATTCTAGATGGTCATAAGCTATTTTGTATGTATAGATTTATTTACAGCGTATTATTTTAAAACAAAATATACATCCCCGCAAAGGGAAGTCACGTGCAAAATCTTGCGATGTATAAAACTGAAAAAGTTATTTACATTTCTTATAAACAGCTTTAATGTTGATAGTACAGTAAAACTAAAAGAAAATTCTATTTACATTTACATATTGTAGATGTTTTAAACATGTATTTTGTATAATAAATCTTCTTCTAAAACTATCCGTCAAAAGAAGGAAGCATAATATACGTTTCTTAATATACCTACTGTTAACAAATGTTTCTGCAGCATTTTAGTGTCCGACTCGCGTTATTAAGTTCGTGTTATACATTTTAAAGCTTCTCGCCGCTTTTAAAATGTTTTAAAGAATTGTGAACATTTTTCGGGAACAAATTGTTCTTTAAAGAAGTCATTATTTTTTTTTCGCTCTATAAGTTACATCCGTAGACATAATGCTGTAATTCACTTGAGACTTTATATAATACCAATTGCTATCTAAATTATTCCAATGTATCTTTAACTTATCAACCTAAACTCAAAACAAAAAGTTTTAAAAAACCCTCAAAGGCTAATTTTACAAACTAATGTTATCTTTGACGACGGAATTTAAAGCCAACGTGTCCAATGTATTAAAATTTTTCAATCTTTAAGTGTTAAAGAGACTATTTACGACGATGTTACAACAATCACGAGTAAGTGACGGTGGCATTCGTGTTTAGATGCTGTTGCAAGAAGGCGGAGGGACGGGCGTGCTCAGTCGTTTCCTTTAGGCCGTGTTCCTATTAGACAAACTAAGATCGGCTAAGTGTCCGCTGGCCGTATCTGAGCGGCATATCGAACTGAATGTCGAGTTAGAGGCGAAAAAAGTGTAGCCGAGCATGCAAGCAAGCATAACTCCGATCAGTTTGATGCGAATTAGCAGCTCACCGAATGAGTTGGCGAACGAAACGACGCTAACTGCGGAAATTGCACGTAAAATGGACACTCTGTTTAAAAATTACAGACAGGCGAACTAGAAGCAAACTGTCAGCCGCTCGCTGTTCGCCCAATGGGGACACGGCCTTAAGATAAGTTTTCACTGGCTAGAGAGACTGGCATTGAACGTACGGTACGGGAATGTTGCCTAGGGAGACTCCGGTGCTAGTTATCCTGTAGTCAAATGGCTGTGAAGTTATAGTTGGAAGACGTCCGACATAGCCGCCCTCTCATCAAGGTAGA
This sequence comes from Hypolimnas misippus, assembly GCA_037950945.1. Taxonomy (NCBI): domain Eukaryota; kingdom Metazoa; phylum Arthropoda; class Insecta; order Lepidoptera; family Nymphalidae; genus Hypolimnas; species Hypolimnas misippus. The sequence goes on along the minus strand of JBBEEQ010000029.1, from coordinate 6,902,847 downwards.
ATGTATTCACGATAGACATCTATACGGATAAATAAAATTTATGTGTCTGTTTGTAATTTCAAATTAAGAGCTTTTGAGAAAATGCATATGAAAGTATATACGGTACATCGAAAACATAATTTTTAAATATTTGTCTGTGCGTCTGTGGGATGGACCAGTTTTGATGGGATTTCACTCACATATAGCTAATGGTAAAAGAAATAACTTAGGCTATATTTATTTTAATTTTTTTATATTTTTTAATAAATAAATAAAGAAAAAAAAACGTGAAAATAAAATTGAAATCAAAAATATTGAACAATATCTGATTCTAGCAGGGAAGGTAAACATTATATAATTTTTTTTTAATCTAATAAAATTTCATTGGTACCAAGCTTAAAGCATCATCAAACAAAAAAAGAATTTTAAAATATCTTAAAAAATTAAATCATTTGAGAATACACTACAAGACTAAAAAAAAACTGATTATTTGGATAGTATTGCAAAAATTAACTGAGTGAATGGAGTGTATTGAATAAATGTAGCTATATACATTCTTTTTTCTTTATCAAAAAATTAACAAGAACAATTGAACATTAAATGTGTCCATTATAACAATTATATTATAATAAATTTGAACTTCATTATATGCACGCTGAATGCCCTATACCAATAATAGTAATTATCGGATAATACCTATCTAGTTCACTTGAATATCACGTAGTTGGAAACTAGGTTAATATCGATAGAATTGATTAAAGTCCTGTTTCAAGTCGATTCGTTAATAGCACCAGTGTCCTACAGTAGGGTGACCATACGAGTATTCTTTTTTATATTTTAATTGAGAACAAATTTGTATGGTATACGAAAGGATTTTTGTCGACAAATACCTTTTTTATCCGACTGCGCGGCGCAAAGGAGGGTAGTGTGTTTATCGGCCTATATGTATGTATAAAGTATATGTGGGTTTGTACTTTGTGGCACTATTTAGACCAAACGGGTGGGAAAGTATAAAAATTTGGAAAAGTAAAAATGAAATTTTGGATGTCACAATGTAAAAGAAAAACATGTAAATTGACAAACTATGTCAAGTGGGGTATCGTTGAATACGTATTAAAAATCGTTTTTAGTTTTTTCTCATATCGTTTTTCGATTATAAATAAAAAAAAATTGGCTCCAAAAGCAAAGTAGGCAAATTTATTTATTTGAAGACACACACAGGACAGCCATTTCGATTTTGAAATGAAATTACGAATTTCTTTGAAGAATAAGTGGAATCAACCTAGAAGTTTTTCAAACAAAAAAATTATTTACAAAATCGGTTAAGAAATTATGAAGTAATGAGATAACAAAAATTAAAAAAAAAACGCTACCACTTAAGAACGTTTTTTTAAAAATGATTGAAAAAGTATCCTATGTGAAAAATATTTCAAAATTATGTGTTTCGTTATTTTTCTACAAGGCCATTTTAACCAAAAATTTATCAGGTTCAAATCTATCACTAACGATAGAACCTATTGGATATCCTGTCTCCGACGCTTTCAATAGCGGTTGTTATTAACAGCGCGCTAAGAATAGCAATAAGCTTTCTATTGGATTGTAACTTTTACTCCTTCCGATTCGATATGTCAATACTGTTTGAAGTCTTTTTTAACTTGAAAAGGTTTAAAACAATTTCCTTTAAGAAAATTGAGCAAATGTAAAATTATTGTGTAACCTGATATCGTTAATATTTGTATTTATTGAGGTAGAGCATAGCTTTAGCTCACTACAGCTCTAATAAGGACCGGCTCGACTGGGTACCTTACTTTCAAAGAAGCGTTAGCGTGTAGAAACTAATACAGCTAAGTTTCGCACACTAAGTACGAAAAAGAAGCCTAACCCCAATTATAAATATAATATATAAATGTAATTTTTTTAAATATAATATTTCGTTATTAGGAAATTAGAGTTATCAGCTGAAATCGGAATGAGCCGATACTTGTCTGTTCAACTTTTAGAGTGTTTTTGTAAGTCCGGAGGCATGGAGGGGGAGGGTTACGTTAAAGCGGAGAGGCTGCTCATCTCGAAATACTTTCCTAAATTTTAGTTAAAAAGACTTTCCTAAATTTTAGTCACCCTAACCTCAAGGAACTAAATTTAAATAAATAATCTAGTCAAGCAGTTAATCGATGAACCGGCTAGTCAAGTAGTTAAACATTACCGCTCCAAATCGTTGACTTAAAGAAGTGATTTAATGGCTGAATAACATTCAGGCCATCATCTGAACGGCGTGGTAAAGTAAAAAGGTTAGGTTGTTAACTGACCGGCTTAATAATATATATATATATATATATATATATATATATATATATATATATATATATATATATCTCATGCTTTTTAACTACCAATACGGCAAACTAAATACTATAACGGCTCTACATAACAATAGACTTTCTAAGAATTCTCGCCTACCAAGGTCAGTAACACTAGCTAGTTTTAGTTTAGCATTGTAAAAGGCATTTAAAGTATTTATGTATAGCTTTTATTATTTAGTCCGTAACTTCTCCATAAGATTATAAATGTTTTCTAAATGTATTACTTTATTTTTAAACTAGCAATTCTTTTTTTATGTATGTATATAATCAATATTTCGGAAACAGCTCTAACCATTTTCATGTAAATTAGTATGAAGGGGCAAGACCACTTCGAGCAACATATCGATCTAGCTAGGTTTAATTTTTAGAAAACGTCGTTTTATTATATATTAAAAGATTGTAAAAATACTTAGAAAGTAAGAAGTATGCTTAAATTTGAATTAAATTTTAATATGCAGCCAGTGGCTATTTGTTTCCACACTAATCTGATAAAGAGAGCGAAAACCCCTTATAAATTATTCGAGTGTTTTTTTTTATTTCTGAACACGAAAAATGCTATCAACTATTCTGTCCCGCTTTTATTATTAACGTACATTTGAAATTCTACTAAGTAATTTATGTACAGTTGTAGGTACAAGTACATATAATTTTTTTTTGTTGACGAGCTTTTCAAATGTATGGAATAAGAAAAATATTATATGTAATAATTCACTGCAAATACGCTCGTGAAATTATATAGATGTTGAATGATGCTGAATTTGAAAATATTTCTTTGCGACACAATTATAGACAACCAAAAATGAATATTTTAATTATTATAAATAAAATAAATTTAGAGCAAATATATTTAAAAAATTGAGGACTGATTTGGTATAATGGTGCTGAATATACATTTAATGCCAGCGGTTGCGAGTTCGGTCCCCGCTTGGGGCAGATATTTGTATTACTAATATCTGTGCCTAGTTCTGTACAAATATTTGTTCTTATGGTACTTTCGAATCTACTCCGAGAGCACGTAAAGCTGTCAGTCTCGGTTGTTATTACGTTCATCTGATAACGATCGTTCCTCGAAATAGGTAAATTAGTCTAGTCTAAATAGTCTTGCTTGACCTCAAGGGTGCGGAGGTCAGATGGCAATCGCTCTTCGTTAAAGGCAGAAAACTGTCAATATCTTTACTAGATTATACTAGACCCTGGAAAAGTGTTCTGTTGAAAGGAAAGAATATTATATTTCTAAAACTATTGTTTATATAAATATGATTATGACTCTAAGTTCTTTATACAATATTACAGATAACGTGAGCGAAATGTGAATCAACGTAATAATCCAATCGATCCATTTGTCAACATTGTGCCATATGGCGCACGTACGACATTGTTGATATTTCCTCAACGTAAGCCTCGCCTTATCAAATTATGAACTAAGATAGCTGTCTGAAAATTTTGCTATGTTACAATATAATAGTTATTGTGTTTTTAAATTCTTCTACTGAACTAATTTTGGTAAAAATTCTATGGTACCAATAGAGAACTTCTTCTTTTTTGGAAGTAGTTAAAAATTTTGTTTAAAGTCATATTAAAATAATATGAAACCATAACCTTTATTTCAACCCATCCACGTTTTTTTTTTCATGGCAAAAAGTATACCGTGATAACCTGCTCCAAGGTTCAATTTGTTTCTATTCTAAAATTTGTTAAGATTAATTTAGCGGTTTCAGTTTGAAAACAAACTAAGAGACATAAATAGCCAGACAGAAAAAGTTTTCTTTCACATTTATAATATTACTATGGATTGAGTATTTTGAATTTACTATGCTGCGTAAGATTATGGTGATGTAAGCTTTGCTTCGGAACAACTTAAGTAGGATTAAGATAACGGAGTATCGTGACCTTATTATCAATAGTCTACAGAAATATCGGGAATAAAATGTGTTTCAGACAATTATAAAAGTAATTATACTATGACGTTTTATTTTCGCGACTGAAAGTGGGCACGTCTTTCTCCAAGATCCTATTTCTACATTAAAAATCATCAAAATTGGTTACGGGACTTACGCATGAAATTGTGACAAGTACGTAGACATATAGACAGAGTTTCATTGACTCTTATAATATTAATATGGACGATGGATTATGAAAAAACTGGCGTCGGTATTTTTCACACAATATTACGCTCAAAAGACCTAGTTCACGATCCATACCGAGGTAGATATGTAAGGCGCAAAGAAAATGCGAGCCGGGTCAAGGCTGCCACTGTTTCATCACATGGATGAGAAAATCGCGAGAGATTTTCCAAAAGAATTAACGAGAGCCCGAGTAAAATTTAAGACATTCCCTAAGATGAGGGATTAATGCGTACTTTCGAATGAAATACCACAAAACGACATTTAACCTGTCTCAAACATCGCTAAACTTGATTTAATACCGTGGTAAAGTATCTGAACATTTGCATACATGAAGGTATTTATGAGGAAAAGCGTAATCCATTATTCAAACGGGGCGCCTCTTTTACGGCACAATAATAAGGAATATTTATCAAAGGCAATGCTTGCCTCGCTAGTTATATCTTGATTTACGTGGATCGTTTGGTGCTGCGTGCAAATTATTATCAGTGTACTCGCACACCTGCGTCTTGAATAGGATAATAGACTTACGTTTCTTATCCTTATGGTAATGACTAGGCATGTTTATATTTCACACGTTGTATAGTTTTATCTTTTCAAATATTTTTAATATATGGTATTCGTATTCTTTTCGAAGTTTTCATATGAGATTAAAACTCCTCTTTGCGATAAAAATGTTTTATCTTACCCTAAAACTTTTAAGCCAGTCGCAAGGTCTTTTTCTCCCTTATTTGCGTTTTTAGAGTTGTAGAAAATAAATCAGTGAAATAAGAGCTGAAATAGGCTAGATAACAAAATGACATTGAACAATTGTTGCAGGTTCAAATTCAGCGCAAAGTTATTGAGTTTTTTTTGGTGTTTCTGTATTTAAATTCATCTCGTGTTCGGCGGTGAACGAAAACATTCTAAGAAACGAAATCAGATTGTTGCTTCTCAGCCAGATCGATTGGTCGAAAAATTAGTTTTGGAAAGATATTGGCCATTAAAAGTCCAATAAATAAAAACTCATTACTTTATTTATGAGAATGTAAATGTTTGTATCTTTCAATAAAATAAAGTGGAACGTAATAAAAAATAAATAAAAATAGGTACTAGGTAGCCAGTAAAAATATCAAGATTTCGTGGAACAAAGAGAGTAAAAGAAGGGTTGTTTTACCTCTACATTGATCCTATAAAATAGACTCAATTAATTTATGACCAATACAATATTATATTAAATGGTAGAAGTATTGTTGTAGAATACTATTTATGAAATTCTAAATTAATTTTTTTTAATCAGACTAATAAAAGTTTTTCTCATTCTATAAACGTACATTTTAGATTCTGAGAAATAAGATTGAAAACTATTTATTCAATATGTTTTAATTAGTACAATTTCTAGTTAACAATTCACAATTCTATTTAACAAAATACAGAACAATAAACAAGCCCTGCGTTATTCAATTAAGAACATCTATCACGTCCTTAGAGATAGTAATAAATGGTAATATAGATTTATGGCACATAGACGCATAAATACCTACGCCGATGTTACCTTTGATTACGCAATACGATCTTAACATCAGAATATTAACATTCTGGTTATAGACATAGACTGAACTGTTAATATTATCTTTGTTCTATTTATTCTATACTTATTTTGTGATTTGTACATATGAAATAATTAGACAGACGTCATGAAAATGTAGTCTTTAAATAACAATTGCTTTTCCAAATTCATCTACGAATAATCATTGTCGTTTTCTTATTTGAATGTAGAATTTTCGTTAATCTTTTTCTTTATTCGTTTCGTCATTTGTTATTTAGGAAAAACCAAAACCACCAATACGGCTGATGTAGTATTTTTAGATTGTCATTATTTATGTTTAAGGTGACTTATTGTATTTTTTATGTTAATTAAACCTTTATTATTCTGAGACGAGAAGTACGTTTGTAAGTTTTACTCTCGAAATATATAAAACAACACTGTAACCTAGTAACAGATACGTTATAAATAGTTACTGAAGCTGTGAATGTCAAAAATAAAGGCACTGACAGTAAATTCTTTCAGATCTAAAATACACAACTTATGATCTCTTCAGAAATCTTACTGAAATTCTGGAAGCAAAAGTGTTTTTGTTATTAATGTGTTTCTGGCATAATATTATCTCATATCTCATAACACCATTGCAAAGTATAACAGAAATAATGTTAATGAATAAAATTGAATTTATCATTTAGGGATATGTGTAACTTACCTTGTCATGTATTATATTTGACAGAACGTTAGGAGAAAAAGGAACGATGAGGAGTAAGATCTAATATAGATGTTAAACTGGCAGGGTGTAGGCGGACAGATCGCTAAACGCGGGTTGCTTATTGTATTATAATGTATTGTACATTACAATACTGTCAAAAAAAACTTGCAAACTTTTACTTTACAAAGACGAAGTGGGTTTGAATTAAATAAAACGCGTCGAAAAAGAAGAGCTATTAAATTTTTATATACGTTTAATTCTTATGCGTTATTGTCTTATTATTTGTTTTAAATAAATTAAAATAGTACAACGCGATTCATACTCGATAGTTCCTTAGAGTTCTCCTCATATACGACAAATATTATGAAGAGGTAAAATTTGTATGTAAGTTTGTATGTAGGGAATAATCTCTGAAACTACATATAGATTCGATTTGAAAATATCTTTTGCATCAGATACCTCTTTTATTTAAAAAGGTTATAGGTCAGTCAGCTCGTGACCACGACGAACGCAACTTCGTCGAAACGTCGGGCAATAAAAAGGTTTTACTACCATTAGTTATCGCGATAAGACCCGTTATATTAAATATGAATAGTATAAATCGCGAAAGTTTAAAATATATAATATGCAATACAGTTTAGAAGATACATTTTATAGTAGGATGGAAGGAGAACGTAGATTTAACTGATGCTTTGGTATCTGATAATAACCTATCCTATCATTTACCGGTGATTTATATTTTCAAATGACATCACGTAAACTATCACTATGACAATAGTAACGGCAAGGCTTTCTAGAAAGCGTATTTTGACGCCGTAAAGTCAAAGAAGTTTCTAGACGACCATAATATTGAGCCCATAATTTAACGGACCAAAATAATAGGAAACCAAATCATTAGCTTATTAACGTCCCATTCGTACAATATATGGTATGGAAATCTAAAAAGAAATTTATACTGATGTTTTTGTTTGTATCTAATGAAAATGCGAACAATTGCACTAATTGTTCTTCAAAATGTAATTCATTTATTCAATTAATCAAATAGATATTTAATTTTTATAAATATTTTAAGCATTTGTTGTCGGTTAACAGAACACCCACAATTCCGTTACATCTTAGAACTCAATGATAAGATTCAATTATCGACTTCCAATTATGGCAAATTGATTTTGCGACGGAATTGCAGTCGGAAATACCAAATCAATTCGAACAATTTAACGATGACGCTTCGGTCGGAATAACGAACACGGTACAAATTGAACACCTATGTAGATAAAGAACTATAGTTACAACCCTGTATATACTTACACTGTAGACCCTGCTATTCAAGATATAAGAACCTTTAGTGGTTGAACTACGTGTGGAAGAGTTTGTTTTCTTATTGCCTCGTATTCAGCATAAAATGTCCTAATGGAGCTATTGCATGTTCTTTCTCAGTGTACAAGCTCGTTCAGGTCAGTACTTGAAATAATAAAAGTACTTCCGCCATATCAGTGTAATTCAAATTCACTCAAATGCCAATTAGGTTTTTTATTGGATGCGATTACAAAATACGTGATTTATTTTGCCCGTGCTCCGAATATGAATTTTGTATGAGTACTTAATTCTTTTTTTTTTGTTACAGGCGATCAAGCGCGGGGCTCCTCGCCCCACAGCTTACCTGCCAGAGCTCACCAGGCCCAGCAGCAACAGCACCTCCTCTACCCCCGCCAGCCTCCCCTCCCCGCATCGTTTCCGCGCCCGCCCCGCAGCCGCCGCCCGAGCCCATACCCCAACCAGCCCAGGAAGACGGTGTGAGATTACGCCGAGCACACACCGTCGCAGTTCGAGATTACCTCAAACGGGAAACGCAAACGTTCTTTGGTGTTCAGAGGGATAATGAGACGGAACAGAGGCGGTTGTGGTATGAGAGAAGAAGACGACACGCGGCGCGCGCGCTCGGCGACCTCAGGCTCGACTTACCACCCGATCACCACCCTGATGTCGACGATATTAGGTGAGTTGATATTTTTGATTAAAGAATAAAGCTAAGCGTATTCGTATGCTGAGACATTGCTATGTCTCAGCATACGAATACTATGCTTAGTATGGTACAGGGATGGATGGATGTAACTGTCAAGGAAAGCTTTGTAGTCCTAATTATTCACAGAGTAGTCAGAGACAGTGTAATTTAATAAAAACAGGTATATGAAATGTGAGTCTGTTTTAATTTTATTACAGAGGGGATCTTACTCTTCATACTATTATACGGTAATTTAATTTGTAAGTTCTGCTCCGTACTTGATATAAAATAACTTTGTGATCTAGTAACAGATACGTAGTAAGTAGGTACGAATGCTGTTAATGTCAAAAATAAGGCAATAACAGTCTTTCAGGTGTGAGAGAAAAACTTATAAATGTAATTCGCGCCTTACATTTGCTAATAGAATCATTGGAAACTGGGGATTACACATGTTCTTTGATAGACCTGCATTAAGCTCTACCATAACTTGAAAAAAAAATATAGACATATGATTCCACAGTACACGTCGATCTTTAGACACGATGATCGTGGGTTCGAACCCCGGCTAGCACCGCTGATTTTTCAAGTGCTAAATTTGTGTTCATCTCGAGCTCGGCGGTGAAGGAAAACATCGTGAGGAAACCTGCATGTGTCGGGAGAAATTCTGACACATGTATGTCCGCCAACCCGCAGCTCTAAACCTTCTCCTTAATGGGAGGCCTTTGCCCAGCAGTGGGACATATACAGGCTGTTACTAACCTTTTACTTTTATGATTCTACAATAGTCTATTAAGATTTAAATAGTACACATTAATTAGTTAGTTAATTAATGTAATAAATTACAAGTTATGGTATTGTGAAATCCCTATTAGTTAATGATATATTAACATAATAATTTAGGTATTAATTAATTCCATAGATTAATGTATAATAACAAACGTCCTCAAAGTAAAAAGTGACATTTTTATTCTTCAACATACGAATAACTTGAAAAAAAGAACACTTCATTATGTATCACTTTAGTATTTCATGGTCCTAAATAAACTTGAACGAGCGAACATAACGTCTCACTAACTAAATAGAATATATGAGAAGAGAGAATAAGCCAGGTATGTAGCGACGATGATAGTGCGGCCTCGGGTAACGATATTGAATATATTAATACTTGAAACACGGGCATAATAAAAATAGAGATTACTCTTTAAATTGCTTTATTTTTCTTTTATCTCCATACGAGTAAATATTACAAAAGAGATAGTAATATATAAGTAATTCACTTTATACCGATATTATTCTAAACTTTTATATAGATTGAATCAACTCAGACAAAGACAAGTGCTATTATTAATTTCATAACTTTTGTCATGTCAACAATAAAATTTTGATTTTTTTTTTGCGGAAATAGGTCGATTGGGTAACAGTTAAATATTCAGAATTTTATAAGTATGTCTCAAATGAAATATATATCGTGAAATAGGTTTGAACACCAGATGTTTCGCATTTAATATCTTATTTTGTATTCTGTGTGTAAGGTCTATCACATATTCTGTCAACGTACTTAGATATTTCAGACGATCTTCATGTTATTATCGTAACGTTTTTGGAAGTTCGAACTTCGAGCGTTTCTATTCGATATTATAATTATTTTATATACATATTTTAAATGTTTTTTTTTATTATCTTCACTCTTTTATATTTTATATTTAAATGAAATATATATATTTTTTTCTTTTACAAAAGAGTGTATTATATTTTATCTAAAGATGAATAATATTCGCTCGAATAATTTATGAATGGTACATTGTTAAACTATTGGCATTCTGATGATTTTAAAAGAAAGTACATTTATTGTACAAAGAGGATCTCAGATGCTTATCGTAAAAAATGGTCGAGTTTTAACTTGATTGATTGTTATCTGTCTGTGTAGCGTCTGAGACTTTAGTTACGGGTTGTAATAAAAGATTCAATATATTTTATAAGTACGGATAACTTTAGTATTTATAGGCGATAATTAAATTTGTAAGTTTTAATCTCATAATTGACATAAAATACACCTGTTATTAAGTAACAGCTACATAGGTAGAGCATTACGAGAACTGTGGCTGTCAAAAATAAAAGAACTGACACTAAATTTTTTCAGGTGTGAAGCAATGACAAACGATTTATCTAAATCTTTATAAAAATATGAGAGCAAAACTTAGTGTAATTTTTGTTTTACTTATACGCAATGTCAAAATGTTTATTGGTTGCGATGTTTTATATTATTCAATAATATTTAATAAAACTAGCTGTGCCCCGCGATTACACCCGCATTAATTTGAGGTGATATTTATAAATGTTTATCTTCCCTACTTGAAATGGTTATTATTCACTATTATATTGGTTTCAATTTTGTTTTAACGTCTTTTTATTTATTAATTAAAATAATATATTTTTTAAAGTAGCTTAAGCTACTCGTTATAACATTAGCTATCAGTAAACGAAAGTCCCGTTAAAATCGGTCCAGTTATTTCAGAGATCAGCCTGAACAAACAGACAGACAAACATAAAAACAGACAGACAAAAAATTTTAAAAATGTGTTTTTTTTACATAAGTACCGTGTATACTTAATATATTTTTGTATAGATAATATATTTAATATAAAGACAACGCTGTTTATAATAAAAAAGAATTGATAATGACACACATTTAAACAAAATGAATTATAACCAACTGGAAGAATGAAATGAAAAAGGAGAATAGGAACAATTGTACATTCACGGAATTTGTCCGCGAAATGATTCACGATATTACTTATAAAATTACCCATTATGTATACAATAATTGCGTAATTATTTTACGCATGTTTTTGATATAAATGTATATATGGACGCTGATAAGCAATACTGTGTGAGGCCACACGTCACACACACAAAATGCTATCTAAAGATGTCAAACCTATTCCTTACAAATTTGCTTAAAGAAGTCTCTATCTTCTTTATATCTTTTCTTTTACTTTTTGATAAAAGGTATATTGAATTAAAATCAGATCGATATATTTAATATATTATCTAATAAAAAGTTTTACAAATATTTGAGATTAGTGTATAAATTGCAAAATATGGAACGCACTTGAAATTCGAACCAATTAATTAAGAAACATTTTTCCGTTCTTATTTAGTTTAAATTACTTTATTTCTTTTTATAATAATAAATAGGCGATACAGTATCAAAATAAATTATTTGACTTTTTGTGGGTTGACACATTATTGCTATCAGCATCCATATAATATTAAGTAAAGGGAAACTTTCTTTATAAAAGGGGACGTATTGATTCTAAGCGAATATAAAATTAGATGAAATTTCATCTTTAGGGAGACTTAGGCAACTTGATACTAATCCAGCTACGCTACTTGGGACAGTCTTAGCGATTAAATTGCAATTTATAGTGTAGGAGTCTAGGGTAGGAGCTGCTACTCCGGCGAACTTCGTATCGCCTCAGAGTCGAAATGTGTTAACTTATTGGCTGTTTAATATATAATGTACGAGAAAATGTGAATCATTAATATTGTTTTTATGAATTTATACGTTATTATAATAGTTATTATGTTATTCGGCTAAACTAACAAATAAAATATCACAAAAATCGGCCGAAATCTCTCTATAAACGGTGTAACTGACCCGACTTTGTCTTTAACCCTCGACGCAAAAAGAGGGGTGTATAAGTTTGACTGCTATGTGTGTCTGTGTGTTTATCTATGGCACAGTAGCTCCTAAACGGGTGAACCGATTTAGATGCGGTTTTTTATTTGAAAGAAGGTTTTTAGCGACGGTTTTTAGATATGTTCTATTAAAACAAATACAGCCATTTCAAATTAATAAGCTCTTTTCTTCTCAACTGCGTAGGAATCTTAGATCCACAATAAGTATACGATTTACTTTCATACAATTGTGTAACCTAAAATTTCAGCACCTAAGCATATCTATATGCATAACTATCCAAAATGATAGAATACTTGGTCTGATAATGTAGAAAACTTGGCCTAATGATGTAGAATACTTGGTCTGATGATGTAGAATTCTCGGTCTGATGATGTAGAATACTTGGTCTGATGATGTATAAATACTTGGTCTGATGATGTAGAAATACTTGGTCTGATGATGTAGAATACTTGGTCTGATGATGTAGAATACTTGGTCTGATGATGTAGAATACTTAGTCTGATAATGTAGAATCAGCAGGTTACACAACTACTCACCAACTTATAGCAGAAGCACCGTGTTGGTGCTCATTGGAATGGTCTCAGTGCTCATCTCAATGCGAAAACGTCTTTGAATTATGAAGCTGTAGCGTTGTTTGAAAGCGCCATTGGAAACATCCTTAAAAATATATTAACGATTATTTGTCGAAGTTAGAGTATTTGCGATTAGTTCATCAATTCTATCCGCCATTTTTATTTTCGAATAGCCGCGCGTGTATCTGTAAATACCGAGCGCGCAATGGATGTTTGTACAAAGACGCGGTAAAACGAAACGATCCCTTCCCGCTGCCGTTCATGTCGAACCGAAAGCGCTCATTGAAATATAGGTAAGCTCGTTAAGCTTTCGGCACCGTGAATAACGGACATAACGATTTCCCACCGCTGCTATACCGCCAAATCTGTAAAGGCCCTTAATTTTAACAATTAAATATCGTCGCTCTACATGTGATACGTCGTAAGTGACAATTTTTGTAAAAATGGATTTTCTCAGTGAAAACGGTATTCAAATAATTAATTTTTAAAATAATAAGATTTTTTAGAATATATTAAGTCTAAATAATTTTAAAATGTAAGAATATTTATAACAGTTAGCTTTGAAAGACAATTTTTTGTCTATTCTTTTAAGTTCGGTAGTTTGCATGTACGATCCATCACATCTAGACTAGACTAAAAAATTCTGTCAGTATTAGATAGCCCATTTATTGAGGAAGGCTATTTGCTATATTATTACGCTAAGACCAAAAGGAGCGGATCACCAATGAAAAATGTTTCAAAGTTTTGCAAAAATCATGTATGACAGAATTGTTCCAATTTAAACGTTATAAAAAAAGTCCGCAATAGCATATGTCTATCTTTTAAGGTTGATCACTATAACCTTTTTATGCTAACCAAATTTGTTCTAAAATAATGCATTATTAGCCCAAAGTAACTATTCCACGCGGACAAAGTCGCGGGCGAAAGCTAGTTGCTATATATTTATACACTTTTGTTTAAAACTTCAATTTACTTAGTATGTTTTACTACCTACGGAATCCGAGGTAAAAATTTTTTCTCTCGGAACTATATGGCGTTAGGCTCAGCGAATCCGTGCTAAATATATAATACCGACCTGACCTGTATTTTAGACGATCGAAAATGAGGTCGTGCGAATTATAGGAAAGGTTAATAGGCGTTAAAATATATGATATGTTTACAAGTGTTCTTTGGGCTGAGGGTAGTTATAAATGGCTCTAGATAGAATAATTGGACGCTGATCAGCAATACCATGTCAAGTCACACAACTTCATTTTCAGAAAATGGCTATATTAAAGTGGCTATTTCTATTTTTAATAAAATTGCTTAAAGACGTTTATCTTCTATTTTGATAAAAATTTCAATGAATTAGAAGGAGTTTGGTATAATAAAAGTTTTATCTAACACGTATGGTATAATAAGTTTTTCAAAAATATTTTCAATAATCTATTCTTGTGCATAGCAAAATTTTGGGCGCACTTCAATAATCGAAACATTACATTTTTTGAATAATGTTAAATACATTACGTATTATCAGAAAACATCAATATCTCCGAATTCGACTTCTTGTGCGTTGACACTTTATTGCTTATCAGCATCCAATTATACTTTATTCCAAATCACCACTTTACAAAAAATAATAATTTATATTAATATTATATAACATTTTACGAATATATAATTTAAAGTTTAAATTTTAATTTATAATTCATAAAAATGCTTTCTTTCAAAATAATCTGATTTCATGTTTAAATTGTGATATTTACAGAGATGTAATAGATATAGGACTTTTTTTGTACAGAATTGTTACTAATTTCTCAAGAACATGTTAAATTTCAGTGGTCTCCGGTCAAAATCGGGAACCGAATTCAAAAGGAAAATGCGTAATTTGGTTTACTTAAATGACACATTTATTCCAGTTATTTTGATTTCGATAAAAAAATCTATTCTACAAATATACTACACGATTATACAGGTTTTCTGAACTAATATGGTACTATATATGTATACCCTTTTAAATAAAAAAAATAATTAACCAAATTGGTGAAACCATAAAAATGTCCCCGAAGAATTGAAAACCTCCTCCTTTAATAATCTAATCCAAAAGAATTTACTATTTTGGTTTTTGTTCAACCTTTATCGTCTATCCAATTCGATAGTGAAATAATTCCAGCTTTACCTCTATCGTAGACAGCGTAGCGAACCGCGTACGGATTCCAACTGCCACGCTAGGAAAATGTGAATGCTCCACATTCCATTAGAAAGCGTTATCAAAATGTAAGACTTTTCTATTCTGCAGGTGCAGCCGAGAGAAAACCTATTACGATTTTTGCATACTTTCCAAGAGTCGACGTTAAACTGTTTTATACTTTTGTCATAACATTTTTATAAAGGAGTTTTGTGTCTATAAATATTTATCTTAAGTTTCGATATTTTATTTTGATGGATTTGTTTTGAACTATCACATCAAAATATTATGGTTTGTCTTGAAATATTGGCTTTTTAGTTCAGTTTCGTTAGTAATTGCTATACAATGCCTATTAGAAACTTCTAATCTAATCTCAATTTAAGCTAATAATGTGTAGAAAATTTGTAAATTAATTCTTAGAGGTAATCTCTAAGCCAAATTAGATCATTTCTAAACATATTGCCTAAGAAAAGAATAAAAAAGTTCAAATACGATCGGTTTAAATAAATTTTTCATTTAAGTAATAAAGAAACATATTTTTCTTATCAGACTTTAACTATAAGATTACTTAGCTAAAGTTAAAAATTGAAAGTAACAAATTATTCTTCGTAGTATGTATGGAGCGTCCGGGGCGGCACCGAGAGAGGCGCGGGGGCCAACGCGAGAGCGGCCCGATGTTCTCCCTGCGCCGGCGCCGCTCGAGCCCCCCACGCCCGTCGCTCCTCGCCTCGGGAAGGACAGCGTGGCGAGGCTCACCCTCACCGGGCTCTCTTATGTTGTTACTGTGAGTATTCGATTATAAGAATCAAAATATATTTTATTCCAATAGTATTTTTACCTGACATCGGTGAAGCCAAAAAGAAGTGTTATGATTACAATTCGATGCTAATAAGCAATACTGTGTCAAACGACACGATACGACTTCATATTGAGAGAATGACGTTTAAACATATCAAACCTATTCTTAATAATATGAAACCTATTCTTTGAAGAAGTATATGTACATAATATATGTACATCTTTGCTTTTATATTTTGATAAAATATATAATGAATTAAAATCTGATTGGTATAAAAATAGGTAAAAAAGATTTATCTAATATTAAATTTTTCAAATATCCCATATATTATAATATAAATTGAACATAGGTATAGACATACACACTTCAAATTTGAACCATTAAATTGAAACTTTTTTCTGTACTTATTTAGCTTAGATGACTTGTTATTTTTCGAATAATATTTAATACGTGACGCATTTTTGGAATACATCAATATTATTTAGAATTTGACGTTTTGTGCGTTCACCTTATTGCTTTAAGCCAAAATTAATCATCTAAAAAAAGTAGAAACGTCACTACTCACTGCTTACTAAAGGCACAAGTAATGCTTTGGGATAGATTCTATGTTCTCTATTAGAAAAACAACTTATAATTAGTTTCTGAGACTTATAAAGTTACATTAACTGTAGTGGTCGCAGGTGCCTATATTCTGAAGTCACTTTCCGGAGGTTAGGCATTAAAAGTTAGTTAAGAAGTTGCAGTAATGGGTTAAAAGGACTAAGAGCTCTTTAATGCTTAATGCTAGACTGAATGCACATTAAGGGAAATATGCTTTTCTGTTTAAAATAATTGACACGATTTCCCTTAAGTTATATAAGCTACTAGCTGCCCCTCGCGGCTTCACTTGCGTTTATGGTTACTGCATCGCTCTTATGAATCATACTGTGATGTAATATAGCCTGTAAGCTTCCTCAATAAACAGGCTATCTGACGCAAAAATATTTTTTCAAATCGGATTAGAAGTTTCAGAGATTACTCCCTACATACAACCTTATAAATAAATTTTACGTCTTTATGATATTATTATAGCTAATTTATATTGATTTCATTGTGATTATGAATTATGAAAATTATTCATATTTTTCATATTCAAAATAAATTTCCAAGTGAGTTTGAGTTGGTTTAGATTTCAATGTTTTGTAAAATGCACGTGATAAATATATTTTTATTATATATATGTACTGAATATAACAATCATTTCAAACGTAGAATTATTTTTATTATAAAAGCGAATATTTCTCATTGCCTCTGTAGAAGCTTTTGATGTTGAGGCACTTAACAGGCTTCGTTGCAAACTTACATCTGCTGTATAAGCCTTACAATTACTTAACAACACAAACGTATATCACATATTTTTATTATATATTTTTCTATAATTAGCATTTACTTTATATGAAACTTTTTATAATACTCTTAAAATATTTGCATGTAACGTATTGTAAAATGGAAAAACAGATTTCAACTGGTGATATAAATTTTTATAACATTTTATTCTTGCAAATAAAATTGTATCTTTTGGTTTGTGTATATCACGCAGAAACGTGAACTATCGACGATATGTGGTTTTTATTACTCGTTCTGTGGGAGAGCACTGAATATGTTAACAATAATTTTATAATAGGAATTAACTAAAAGTGAACCATGACAAATATGTCATTATGAGATAATTATAAAAATTGTTCTTTGCTTCCTTTGACTCTGCATAAAAGCTCGGATTTACCTATTCGTAGCAATAAGAAAATTTGACAGAAAAAATCACCAAAAGGAAGGTGGACATCAAAACACGAATTATCCTTAGTTTTTACAAAGCAGATTTTTTAATTGACTGAGCTGTAGATATGCTGTGCAATCGTAGTTTTTTGTGTTAGCCACTCGTGATCTTCTCTCGTAATGACGCTCTCAATTATAATTATTTTTTAATTTTATTCTTAACAATGTTTATTACTAAGGATGTTCGAATTTCAAGTCTCGGAGCATCAAAACAGAATTCGTCGAAACACACCCGATCATTGATAATCATCTATAACTTAACTATACGCAGATGTGCTGCAGCTTATTGATTACATTTTGGCGTCGAATTTTGCAAAATCCTGTCTTAGTGAGCACCTATGTCCTAAAATGAGCCCAACCCAACCAACATGCAAAATTTGAAACTCCTAGCACTTGTAGTTTCTGAGATTTCGTGATAAGGGATTGAGACCTTTTTTTAAGCTGGTAATACATTTGTCACACATCACACAGAGCTCCACTGGTGTTGCAACTATTTATATGCGGCGATGACCACTTAACATCAGGTGACCCGTCGGCTGTGTTTACCTGACATTTTTATAAAAAATGCGTTGTTTGAAAAATGCACTTAATTTAAATGTACACAGGGTAATCGCCTTACAGTATTAATTATGAAAACAATGGTTTAAAAGTTTAATGTATTTTAATTTGATTTTACTCGTTAAGTAAACAAGTTCTAAATTCAATTACAAAAAGTAATAAGGGTTGAATATGCTGAGTACTTCGCTCGTAGAAACTATTCGTTTTCTCGGAACAATGTTATGATAATGTTTCTGAACGTTGGAATCTAAATTGAGGTAACGTCATTTACTGGAGCATTGAACTCTACTGGCTTGAATTACCAAAGATTTCGTTTTAAGCCTTTAAACGTAACGGTAGTTTTATGGTTTTACAGGCTGTTTGAAATTGTTTTAAATGTGTAATAAATTTACGTCTAACTTTCCTTTGTAATTATAATTGTGGCCTATTTCAAATTTATTTAAAAAGAGATTTTTAATTTTTTCATGTCTTTATTTTTTTAATTTAGGTCATTTAGTTTTTGTTTTTTTATATTTCCTGTTTTCAGTGTCTCCGTGAAAAGTTATGATGTTTTATATAGTACTTTATGGAGGAATAACACACAGAAAAAGTTGAAAATATGCTGATGTATTCTCGTATATATATACTACATAAAATCGTATTTCTTTTCGTAGATCAAAAGAATAATTTACCGAAAAATTAACACATATATGTACATTTATGCGTTCGTATATTTTTTTCTTCATTTGCGTTTAAAACGAAATAATCGCTATTGTAAAAATGGAGGTGTTTTTAACCGAATTCTAAAATGGAGGAGGTATTCAGTTCGTATATCTTTTTTTATATGTATTTACAAATTACTCTAAAACGGGCCGATTTTGTTTATTCAAATCCAAATGGTTCCATAGAATTTTCATCAAAATCGGTTCGTTAGATTTGTTTTAAATTTAAAATAACTGGGATAAGTTTGTCATTTAAGTAAATGAAATCGTGTAATTTGCTCTTGAAGTCCGCTCTCTTTTACTCGAAAATAAACAATGTTGAAAATTGGTTAGATTTTGAAGAATTGTTTTGATGTATGTGCAACTTTTGTGACTATTTTTCGTGAAAGCTTGGATTTCATTTCTTGTGCAGTGCAGTATAAGCGTTGAAGTGTCGGAAATTTAGGGAAACAAATTGCAAATGCGCTCGTTACTCTGTGGTAAACGTACAATCCTCCAATAATTTCTCATTTTAGTGGCATCCAAAATATGCGACAGACGAATTAGGCTACCATATTTCTGTGCAATAAATTATAAAAGCGATGTCTTTAGGGATCGAGTCGAGCTTTATGGCATCGTAAATAACATAGTTGTTGGTCGTAGCAATACTCCAGAAAGTAACTCTACATAACACAGCCGCTTCTGTTAAGAGCACTATGCCTTAAAAATGGATTTATGGAGTGTGGCATGCAAATGTGCCGTGTATATATATAATTCTTATTTTGTAAGGAGAATGGATATGATAAATGTGTGAGACGCTGAGGTTGGTGTTCTTGACGATCATGGGGAGCATTTTTCTTATAACGTAATGACATGGATTAATATACTACGTTACCTAATAGCATGTTATTTTTTCTGTCAAGTTGTTACTGTAAATTTTTATGTTATTATTTGCAAATTTATGTATTTTTTATTAGAAATGATATCAATAATTGCTCAAAAAATGACATAAATCTGCACAATTTGTCAATATATCTACGTTTCTGAGTAACTGCAGTCTTATAATCTTTGATATAAAGCATGTATTTAATCTTAAACCTCCATAATGGAAACATTTGTTTATAAAAACTAACAAAGACAATCAGATCACGTCCATAGAGATTTTAATTTAGTTCTAAGATTCTTGTCACTTATGAGAATTGTTCTTTGAAGAAAAAAAAATTGAAAATAAAAAAAGGCATCGCAATCTATGAGCCCAGGGATGTCGTCATTTATAATGAAAAAAAACCTTTGTGATACAATTTTTATTCGTAAATTCAATTGATATAATCATTTTTTCTTCAACCAGGCGGTCACAAGACGTTCACGTCAGTCGACATCGGCGCAGTGGTCGCGTTCGTTTCGAGGCACGCCGACCAGTCCGCACGATGACGTCGAAGTCGATGACGTGTTCTTTACCCCCCAAGCACTGACGTCGCCACTGAATCAGCATCATCACGACGAGGATAATGTTGATGGAGCGAAAGGGTGAGTTTGTACAAATTTTACTTATTTATGTGAAGAATATCCTGTTCTCCTAATTATATTAATTTGTAAAAAAGTTGATACCTATAGCACTATATACAGTTGCCTTTTTTGTATAATCCGAGGTCAAAACATTTATTTTTTATGTCTAACTTAAAAAAATACGAATTTCCATACCATCATTTATCCCATTTTATCTCCCTTAGAGAAGGATTATTCCTTTTTAAGTACCACTGCCAAATATCTTTATGTATATGTAGGTCATTGCCTAATTTTTTACATTCATAGATTTCTCGTTTCAGTGTTGTTTTATATCAATTATGAGACTAAATGTTTCAAATATAATTCTCCGCTTTAGGGTATTATCAAGATTAAAACCATACTACATGTTCCTACAATTCTGTATCATCTTTAAGTTAACCTCTACAAAACAATTTA
Source organism: Hypolimnas misippus (assembly GCA_037950945.1). Taxonomy (NCBI): domain Eukaryota; kingdom Metazoa; phylum Arthropoda; class Insecta; order Lepidoptera; family Nymphalidae; genus Hypolimnas; species Hypolimnas misippus. The sequence continues at coordinate 6,881,893 of JBBEEQ010000029.1, read as the reverse complement.
GTTCGACTAAACAACATTGCTCGCACAAATCGAACAGCGCAACTTGTGCAACCATTTAATTGTCAAACATTTGAACTGTAGGTACTGCTGACTGGTAGTTAAAATATCTCTAATGGCTTAATTCTCAAATGCTACACAATTTTATGTAGCTTTTAATTACAACTGCGTTTTAAAATTTGTTACATAATCATGTTTACTTGTATCACTATTTATATTGTTCTAGTTTAATATTCACATAATTATTTTTTAGTATAAACATAAAACTATTTTCATCGAGAAATGAGTAAATACTAAGAAGATACGGGGTGGCAAAGTAGAAATTTGGATTAGAAAAACACATCAGAATTTATTACACCACCAATTTTGAAAACTCCCGGGAATCTTTTCCAGGTGGTCCTTTCTATTTAAGGAACATCTAAAACATAGATAGAAGAAGAAATAATAAAAAAATTATACAAATACTTTTTTGAATTAAAAGTGAGGTCTTATAAAAACTATTTAGTAAGACTTATCCATTTTAATATATTTGATCTTATAAAAAGGTTAGCATAATCTTTAAGGTTAGGTCAGCGCTATATTTTAGGTTTTATACCTTTGAAAACTTAGATAAATTTATTGCCTTCGGATCCCTCGTCGTGGACGGACGATAGAAAAGTGGATAGGTTTATTGGATAGGATTAGCGTTGAGGTAACAAAAGCCCCTGGAGAATTTTTACTTGTAATGTGTTTTATAAAGACATTTATTCAATCACTCGAAATATTATATTATGTAATTAATCTTTAGAAAATGGAAGTTGGTTTGAGGTTCTTCGCACGTATGGATTTATATATTTAATAATAATAATAAAAATAATAAAGGCCCAAAAATTTGGCAAGTATAGTAGTACAAAACACTAATTACGTATAAGAAGGCACTGATAGTAAATTCTTTCAGGAGTAAAGTAAAGACAAACAACGTGTGCAAATCTTTATGAACATATGACAGACACGTTGGCGCAGTGGTCACTGCAACTGACTCAAGCGCTAACGGTCGCGGGTTCGATCCCCGCTCACGGCAAACGTCTGTATGGGCCATATGGATGTTTGTCATGGTCTGGGTGTTTGTGTTTGTGTTGTGAGTGTTTCCGGATCCCCTCACAGGGTCACGCGATCCTAATGGGGGCCGTTGAGTGTGAGAGCAAATCTAATACGTATAAATCTCGCATCGATCGATGCAATATATAAAATAATAATAGTATTTTTTCCGATTTTCTAAGTCCAAAGCTATATTGATAATAACCAAGATTTAATTGAATACTAATTGATTTAAATTGTAATGTAAAAGTATATTAGTATTTTAAACGGACTGTTTGTTTCCCAAATATTAAATAAATAAATAAATAAATAAATAATATGATAGAAACATAAAAAATTTGTACCGTTTTAGTTGTCTTGATAATTTTTGATTAACATGCAGTATTACTTAACAAATTTAGATTAAAAGCGAATGCCGCTTTTACGTTCAGTAAACTAAATTCACTTTAGCCGTGGCAAATCTGAAACGAAGTTTAGTTAATAAACGCTCGCCTCTCAAGCCCGCGTCGTATTATTACATCATATTGCGCTAACTTGACAGATTAATTAAGTTCAACTTATGATTACACATTCTTACATTCGCTTTCTCTGCAAATAGAATATGGATTATATACTTTCAACTTTCGCGATTTATATTATTCATATTTAATATAACGGGTCTTATAGCGATAAATAATGGTAGTAATACATTTTTATTGCCCGACGTTTCGACGAAGTTGCATTCGTCGTGGTCATGAGCTGACTCGGAGAGTTATATTAAGTATATTAAATATGAATAGAATATGGAGTTAGTATAAATTTTGTAGTCGTTCGAATGACAAATCTGAGTAAGTCTGTAATTGTTTTAAGTAATGAAAATATTAGAATACATACAACCAATGAGTCAGGTGTTTATTATGGATATGACCATTTTAAAAGATTGTATGTCAAAATGCTTATAGTTACGGCTATTTACCGACTGTGACGTTGATAGTGAATCACTATCAAATACTTGCGTCGCGAAGAATCACCATTAGGCGCGTATTACACTTGTAAGTTTCACTTTCGTAATAAGTATAACATTAAACAATTCGGTAATCTAGTGACAGTTATCTAGGTAACTTTACGAAAGCTGTGATGATATAGAAATAGGCACTGACGGTAAATTCTTTGAAGTGTAAAACGATGATTAACAATTTATGTTAGCCTTATAAACATTTTAGTACACTTATAAGCATTCTCGTCCTATGAAAGTTAAAGAGCAAATCTTAGAAGTGTAATTCTCATTGAAATAAAACTATATTAAACGGATTTAAATCGCGTATATTAATTATTTTTATCATTCCGACGTTTCGAGTACTTTGCAGCGTCTACCCGTCACCACGAACGCATAGTTTATTTCAATGAATAATAATCGCGAAAATCTAAGACAACGATAAGTGTGATTCTCGCCTTGAGGCTACTCGAAGTAGAAATGCTATTAAATAGTATTGACAATTTGTTTATGTTGCACTGCTTCGCTATCAGCAGCGGGCTAATTAACAAACAGCATCTCTATTAAAACATGTCACATCCAGTCAGTTCAGTTCCAAAATTCAACTCAATCAGTATTACCTAATTATGTAACGCTGTCGTTATCAAATCATGCTATATTGACTATTGAATTCTGTATTTTGTATGAAAATGCCAAATATCAGAAATCAACTGTCCCTGTGCCTTCTGAATGTTGCATTTTTAGATAGCAGTTTAAAAATTATCCCCTGATTATTTGAATAAAATATTTAATTTTCGTTTTTCTAAAAGATAAGAATAATTGTGTGACGCTTTAAAAGGTGCTTTTTAGTTTAAAATTTTTCGTTGAAAACTTTAAAACATTTACTCGTTAAATATATTCACTGGCTGCATACTGTGTACTGTTGGCTAATTATGTGTAAATAATTGCATAATATGTTTACGTTCCGAGTTTGTCTTGGTAAAAATATGTTTCTGTTTTTTGTTAAGATTTTTTTCTTAAAATATTATATTTTTTTATAATTAAAAATAGCTTTTTACTTATTTTACGTGTAACAATAATAATATTAAATGAAATTAAAACTTTAATGTAAATTATTTAAGCTTAATATAAAAAAAAAAACATCTAATTTATTTATTTAGTCCCTGGCGTTAAGTCCGATTCTATATGAAGTTAGAAAAATAGTCTGTGTAAAATTTAGATATTAATTTTTGATAGCGGTTTCAAAAATTAGTTCCTGATTATTTGAATATATAAAATATCAATTGATTCTTTTCCAAAAGATAAGAATAATTTTCGACGCTTTCATCATCATCTGTCTGTGTTTTTATTTAAATTTCGCCGCAAACTTATCTAATGTCGCAGAAATATCTTATTTAAAATAAAAACTTTTTAAAAAAATCGGAACCGACTTCGAATCTGAAACAAGGTTAGTAAAAAGTAAAAATAAATATTTTTTACGATATTTTGAAGTTGGTGTCAAGTAAAACATTCGAAAACGGTTCGATTTTCCCAGGATCCCATCATCAGATTGTGACGTGTCATCACGTGGGACCGATTTGGAAGTATATCCTTTCAAACAATTTTTTTTTTTAAATCGGTCCATAATCGGCCGAGAAATCGGTGAACAAACATAAAAAAACACCTATACAACCTCCTTCTTTATAGAACTCGGTTAATAATTCTTCTACACTGGCACTGGTACCAACTGGTATACTATAATTATGAAATACTATATAATTATGATTTCATTGTTAATTAGTAGGTACAGTTGACAAATGCGCTGACAGTTAATGATTACTAGTCGAAAAATATATTGGCATTATATTGAAAATGATAAGAAATTAAAATAATCGAAAGTGGCAATTACCACTTAAAATTATCAATTTTGTCGTTTATATTTTTCAGCTGTTCTTTTCGATTTTTTCGAATTACTCTCCATTTCAAAAACCTACGTATTAAGGTAATCAAAACAAAAGAAAAAGATACTCGATTCGGTCTAGCCATGATGATTGATTTTTATGACAATTATTTTTTACATAATTGTTATATAGATATAATATTTTTAATAAAAAAATTAAATAGTTTGAAAGTAAATATTGTTATTCCCTTGAAACAGCGATTGGTTAATATTTGTTTACATGACAAATATATTTATAACTGTACACACTGCTATTTATGTTTAGGTTCCAGGATATGTGTACGATACTCGTATACGTTGCACGAGAAAGATTCTTATTTTCATTTTTATTCGAATGGAAAATAAATATTAGCATAACGGATTGTTATGTTGTCATACATACATATTTATGTAAAATTTTCGGTTTTAACTAATACTCAGAACGATTCGATTAAAAAAAAGTGTTTGGATATATCGAACATATTGTTTGGCATTGATTCATGTTATAAAAATATATTGATTATATGGATGCTGATAAGCAATAATGTGTCAACCCACAAAATATGAAATTTGGAGATATTGATGCATTTTGATACTGCAATACCTATTTAACATTATCAAAAAAATCAAGTCATATAAACTAAATAAGTACGGAAAAAAGTTTCTTGACTATTTGTTTCGAATTTCAAGCGCGTTCTATATTTTGCAATTTCTACAATAACCTAAAATATTTGAAAAACTTTTTATTAGATAATATATCCAATATATCATTCTGCTTTTAATTCATTATACCTTTTATCAAAAATGAAAAGAAAAAACGGATTAAAACTTATTCAAACTAATGTATTAACAATAGGCTTGACATCTTTAGACGATATTTTCTCAAAATGAAGTCCGTGTGGCTTGACACAGTATTGCTTATCAACGTCCATATATGTATATAGATACGTATGACCTTATGGATGCTGATAAGCAATAATGTGTCAACCCACAAAAAGTCAAATTCGGAGATATTGATGTATTTTGATACTGCATCACCTATTTAACATTATTAAAAAATATTGAAGTCATATAAACTAAATAAGTACGGAAAAAAGTTTCTTAATTAATTGGTTTGAATTTCAAGTGCGTTCCATATTTTGCAATTTCTACAATAACCTAAAATATTTGAAAAACTTTTTATTAGATAATATATCCAATATATGATTCTGCTTTTAATTCATTATACCTTTTATCAAAAATGAAAAGAAAAAACGGCTTAAAACTTATTCAAACATACTAATGTATTAACAATAGGTTTGACATCTTGAGACGCCATTTTCTCAAAATGAAGTCCGTGTGGCTTGACACAGTATTGCTTATCAGCGACCATATATGTATATAGATACGCATGACCTTATATTATATGTACAGTTGTATATAAAACACTACAAATTAGTAAAAGTAACTAACTATACAATAGTATACCAATTTTAATCCTCTCGTAATCAATCTCAATTTCAACGCGACGAATAAATAGCTCGGTGATTAATTAAAATTGCGCTATTTGTTCTTAAAGGCAAGATCTTCTTAGAATACGTTCGTTAAACTTTGGTTTCACGTAACAGTATTTGATAGGTTTGTTAATTTCTATTATATTTGTTTGGCCTAGTCTAGATTCTATCTTTCAAGGTGACTTCGATAACAGTTTCTGATTATCAATTAACCTCGATCAGTGTCAATATCGGCAAAGGGTCTATGATGCCAATAAATTACTGTTATCAAAATGAGTTAGGGCTATTTTATTTATCTTCGTGAGATTGAAAAAAAGTAATTTATAAAGGAGAACGTGATATTTAATTATAGACTCTAATAAAATACGTCATTTTATCTTGTAGGTACATTTTGTAGCCTAAGGATAAAACCTTTTAGGTATTCAATACGGTTTTTTCTCTGTCCTTACCCTCGGTTCATTCATTAAACCCTTACAATCCTACAGCTGTAAAAACCAAGTTCAAGTCTTAGAATCGTTTTTATCATTCATTTGTTAGAATGGGAAAAATATATCATTCATATATAATTTGACTTGTTTATAACTCACATTGAGTGAGATGGCATTCAAAAGTGTTATAAAATGACTTTAAGGGTTTTTATAATTTTTCATTTTAATTCCACTGAAATATAACCCCCGAGCGGCCTAGACTGTCATCTTGTCATTATTATAATGGCGACTTATAAATTTTTAAAATAGTTACTGGAATTAGATAAAAACTTTCATTTTAATTGGCTTTTGTAGAATTTAGATTTAGAGAGAGTATTCTAAGAAGTCTGAGTGAAATTATTATGTTACTTCTATTCATGTTCTGGCCCGTATATATATGTTTTCATTGCTGAGATTGCTATGAAACTTCGCATGAATTAAGGCTATTGACAGTTCACGTATCATAATCGATAAACTCCTTAACGAAGGACCGAAACAATTTGACAATTACGTCTATGTGTATTTAGTTACAGCTATGTTAATTGGATACATGAGTGTTTATGTTTAAATTTTATGTTAAGCGGTCTTAACTATTGACTACTAGTTGTATTGGAATCGTTTCAATGTCACTTAAAATAAATAAACCTAAAGTATGTAGATTTTTTGAACCAGATGTTTCTGGTTCAGACCACTCTACCAAAGTTTTATCACAATCCAAAATTCGTTTCAAAGTTCTTATGTACTTATTTTTTTTTTCATATAAATTTAGGTTGTAGTCATTGTTAACAAGGCACAATTATTACAGCTACTCTACTTAACAAGCTCTACGTCTCAAATAAAAACGGTAGGCGAAAATCTTGACGCTTATTTTCATTTAAATCTTTATAAAGCTACAACTTTATCTGACAGATATATCAGTTTACCCAAATCTCTATGAGAAGGGTCTTTGAATAGGAGATTAAATCATTGGACTAACAAATGTTGTATGCATAATACCAAAAACTAGTTTGCTTCGAATCTTTTGTATGATCATTGTTTTATATTTTTTGTACAGCTATTTTATATAAGACATTTTTGATTATGTAGAATGTTATGCAAAATCGACATTTATAAGTGTTAATGATATAATAATAGGATTTGACTGAGAGGCATATAGATAATTATTATGAGACACGATAAAGAAACGATTTATCAAAATTCAATCCCTAATAAGTTAAACGAGGACTCAAAATGTTTACGAAAAAAGCATGTAAAATAGATGTATTAATTTCAAAATTTGTAGTATTACTTCTAGCAACAAATTAATGAATCGGTTCCGATACGGTAACGGATTTTTTGTGTATTGTTCGAAAATGGCTGCATCGATTCGATTCATTCTTTTTATTTTGTTTGAAAGGATATACACTTTCATTGATCCTATAGAATTTTCATCAAAATATAGTATATAGTTTGGTTTTAAAATCGAAATAACAGGAATAGGTATGTCATTCAAGTAAACGAAATTAGGTACTTAAAGTCGGTTCCCCTTTTTTATAACAAGAAATTATTTGAAAAAAAAAAAGCAAAAACCCGACCGCGAACAAGACTATGTAAAATAATATGCGGAATATTAAAATAAAGTCTGCATATAAATATTTATTTAATCTTAATAAGGTTTTCATTTTTATTTTGATCGCTAAGATAAAAAGTATGTCCACTGTTCGTCGGTAAATGCACGAGATAACATTTCAAAACCTTGAAATAAATATCTATATTAAATAATATTTTAATAACAGCGTTAAAAGATTAATTTTACAAAACCGTATTTACGAAATTGTAGATCATGATAAATTTGATATATTAACAAAACCTTTTGTTATGAATTTATTATTGAGACCCGCGGGAAATAATCTCTTTAAATAGTCGGCATTGTTGAATAAAACAAAATTTTGAAACATATTGAATGTTATATTAAATATTTTTAAATCGTTTTTTAAAAACTTAATTACATAACATATTAAATTATAGACAGATAGTGACGTAGGCATGATCTAGGAACGGCTATTCCCAGTATATTTAAGGTGCTTATTTTTTGAGTTAAGATTTTCCAGTGAAAAACAAATTCAATATATTTATTGATAGTTGTTTTTTGATTATATTGAATTAAACATAATGACAATGTTAACATGGTTTTGTGTGCCTTTTTATTTTCTTTCTGCGTTCACGAATAAAGACACGGCCAAGGAAGGTTCGTCATAGCGAGTTTTCGATAGGAGTTTATCATGAGATTTTATTCCTTTTATATGCTTACAATGAAAAAAAATAAACACTAAAATATTTCTTCCTAAGGGAGCCCTATTCGGTTTATTAGATTTTTTTTATATCTAAAAAAAGATTTTGTATAGAACTGTAAATCATTAAAAAAAATATAAGAGAATGAAAATTTTATTATATCCAAGCGGTGCTGGAGCGTCTTAGAAGTTTTAAATAACAATCGAGTTTCTAAGAATTTTCGCTTAGCAAGGTCAGTAAGACTAGCTTGTTAGTACAGTGTTATAAAAGGTATTTGAAGTATTTTAGGCTTTGTTATTTTCATAAGATTATGAATTTTTTTTTTTAATATTCAAACTTAAATTTAAATAAGCAGTGTTTGTTTATGTGTTTATCTAAAGAACTAAATAAAATTATAGTGTCTGTTTGTAATTTTAAATTAACGGCATTTAACTAAAAGCATATGAAAGTATATATGGTACTTAAAACAACAACACTATTTTTAAAATTTTTGTCTGTTTGTTTCGTCTATCTCTGAGACGGCTGGGCTGATTTCGACGGTACTTTAATTCACAGATAGCAATTGTTATCAGGAGTAACTTGGTTACTTTTATTTTAAAAATTTTATTTATTTAATATTATAAATAAAATAGAGGGTTATGCGAAAACAAAACTGAAACCAATGAAAACAATATCCGATTTAAGTAGGATAGGTATATGTCATATAAATATAATTTTTCCTTAAATGGTCGCGGATGAAAAGCGAAGGCGCAGCTAGTAAATATATAAAATCTGAATGTGGGAAACGCCTTTAACGATTTTCATGAAATTTATTATGCAGCGGGTTTCAGAGGCGATAAATTGATCTAGCTTGGTTTCCTTTTTAGAAAACGTTGTTTCATCCATGTTTTCAGATAATTGAAAACTCTTATTATTATTTTTTATTTACTATGAAATTTATATATAATTTAAAAAAAAAAAACAGGATATACCAAAAAAAAACAATCGTCTTGACCCTGTTTATTACATCGTCACAATGTTTACAATTCATAGGCTTTATATACAATTTTATTCTATTCATATTTCTAGTATAATGAATGAAGTATTTATATTTTTAATAAATTACTAATAATAATTTCTGAGCAGCATATCTCAGAACTAATGCAATGTGATATTTATTTCAGAATACCGTGATATAAATAAGGATTTGTTTAGAATAGCAAAGATACATGCTCTAGTATTTTAAAACAACTTTTAACCTTTCACAATTAAATGTATATGAATAGATTTCTACAAAATATACCGTTCGTAAAGTTTTAACAGGGTGTAAGTTTAAATTAGCAGCTTTAAGGGAGAGCGAAAAATACTGCCTAATTTTACACAAACATCATTATGAATCGATAATAAATCTAGTTTTAAGTGCACGGAATAGAAATATTTCATTTAAAATGATATGCTCTCATACTTTCATAAAGATTTATATAAATTGTATGTCATTGCTTTACACCTGAAAGAATTTACTAATAATGACCTAATTTTTACAGACCCACTGCTTTCGTAAGTTTACCTAGATAACGGTTACCAGGTTACAAAGTTTTTTATTTCGTTTACGAGAGTAAAACTTACTAATGTAATGCTCGCCTTAAAGCTTCTTATATTGACTTACGCAGTTTTAAAACTTCACTTAAATCAAAAATCATTGAAATCACGTTTTACTATTCATTACAATAGTGTTCCTATTAGTATGATAAGGTATGGCTAGGACGGCCTAATGGTTGCCTTTAATTTTAATTCATCCCGAGCTCGGCGGTGAAGGAAAAACATCGTGAAAAATCTATATGTGCCGAGAAAAATTCTTATACATGTACATGTATCCGCAATCAACAGTAGAGCAGCGTAGTAAGCTCTAAACTTTCTTCTTAAAAGGAGCGGAGGCCTTTGCCCCAGCAGTGGGGCATTTACAGGATGATGATTTACTTTTGTAATATGTAAACATTTTTTTTATAATCTTTTTTCTTTCGTGACATGAAATATGATTTAATATTACTGTACGATTTTCAGTGCCCGATCTCCAATCCGGTCTTCAAGCATAGAGTACAGAAGGCCAGAGAGGAGCGTACAGTGGGGTGCGGGCGGGGTCCGCATCCACACACCCATGCTTGAACCTTTGGCAGACAATTCTAATAGAAGGCAGTTTGGAATGGGCGTCGTTGGCAGGTTTTTCCGGTACGTCCCTTGATGTATTTAACTTTGTTGTACTGTATAATTCTAACGTGTACCCAACATGGAATAATTGAATGGGTTTTACGACAATATGTTCAATATATATCAAAACTCAATGATTGTAGAAATAACAGATGTATCTACTTACGTACCCTATATGGATGATGATAAGTAATACTGTGTCAACCCACAAAAAGTCAAATTAGAAAGTATTGCTGTATTCTAATAATGCATCACCTATTTAGCATGATTAAAAAAAGAGATCTAAACTAAAAAATTACGAAAAAGACTTTCTTAATTTAATGTTGCGAATTACAAGTGCGTTTCATATTTTGCAATTTTACTATAATTTCATATATTTAATAAAACTTCTTATTAGATAAAACTTTTGATTATACCAATCTAATTTTAATTAATTTTACCTTTTTTAAAAAAGAAAAGAAAAAATGGATATACATATATGTACTTCTTCAAACAAATTGGTTAAGAATAGGTTTGACATCTTAAGACTCCATTTTCATAAAATGAATTTTGTATGGCTTGACATAGTACTGCTTACCAGCGTCCATATTATATTTTGCAGATATGTTGCACCTATGCTTTTAAAGTTTATTAAATCACCTTAGAATTTGGTAATAACTTTTTTCCAGATTTCTTTTGTATGAGAACTAAGTATTTCTCTATTTTGTAGATATTTCTGAAGGAAAATTAAATTACATAATCAAAAAATTGTTATCACATCCTTCTTGTATTATAACAATTAATTTTAAAAATAAATATACAAGTTATTTCCAAAAACCAAAATTATAAAATGATACATAAATATGTATAAAATATTATACATATTCATAAACACGCTAAATATTTGCAATGCAATAGGCAAAAATAGTATTCATTATTGATTTTTCTATCAGCATTTATAATATAAGCATATGTGTAGGACATTATAGCTTCTATTTAGTTGTAAGCGGATAAGTGACTATGAATACTCGTTTCAAATGCAGCTCAGAGAGCTCCGTGTTCCTAAGTGCTACTAGTATGAATTTTAATACTAAGCTAACACATCGAAATACATATATCATAAATCTTACATGTGTACATAAGAATTATCAAATATATTATGATTTATTTATCATAATATAATCTAATTTAATTATAATTATGAATGAATATGGTACACAGTGACCTTTTCCACCCTTTGTAGAGATATATAGCAGTAAATTAAATTACTAATAATAAGACTACAAAATAACATTTAATATCATTTACAATTTATAATAGAAATACCTAAACTGATTATTAATTTATGGCAAAAAAAAATCAAAATTATTTATTTTCATTACATGAGATCATCCAGCGGGTGACTTCTGCAAATAATTGATGTTCAATAGTTTTTATATAATAATTTTGTGATTCAGATTTGAATAAATCTATCAATTCAATTTTTTTATCGCTCAGTTTTTATAAGCATTTCATCCTTTCTTTCATAACCATCCGTCCATTTAGTGTTGTTGAAATAACTCTCCGTAAATAAAAACTAGAGTTCATTGTTCATCTGAAAACTACCTTTTATAAAAATAAAAAGAACGCTGTCTGCGGTTGTGGGCGAATCATTTTCAGGATTACTCGTTGGATGGAGACTCGTTGAGCTATCGATCCACGTCATAATTATTAAAGAGCTCCGCAAAGAGCTTAGCCGTCTATGTAGCTCACCTGATGTTTGCATAACATTTATGTTTTCATATTTCGCATAAAGCGTATTTTACTTTAATACTATGCTAATCAGAATTGGGAATGAATTTTAATTTACGATTTACATTGAATATATTTTCGTATTATTTGACGTAGAAAATGATTTCATAGATTTTCATTTCAGTTTTGATTTGATTTATTATGAGGAGTTTTCACGGTTACTAACCGTGATTTCGAAAATGTAGGTATTGAATATGAATACAGTGAGTCTTATTTGGGAAGATTATTTTTCGGTGTGAAACTTGTAGTTTTCGGTTTCTTAGTATAAATATTTCACAATATAGTGTTTTAATATACATAATAGTTTTTGAGTGATACTCGTACATTAGTGCAGATGAAAGTAGTGGCAGATAATATTTACACTCATATGTATTTTTACTAACATTGTAGCTTCATCTCCCTAATTGAGCTTACCGAAAATATAAAACGGAGATGACTCTATCACAGTTTTACTGTATATATTTGCAGAGATTTAAGTTTAATTTTTTATCCACTCTATGCACAAATAAGGCAAAATTACCTCTCGAAATACACGGCACAAATTTGAAAATTATAGCAACATTAGTAAAATATCTAACATAAATTTTACCAATGAGCTCGTATTTCACGAGCTTGTTAAGTTCCCGTTGCAATACTTAGCGGTACGTAAAGGAATTAGAAAACGAAAATCTGCTTTAAATTTCATAACTTGCTTCATTTTCTTTAACCGCATGAAAGATATTACGTATTCTTTGAACACGGACAACTTTCAGTTGTTTGTGAGTTTTATAAATAATGAAAAGTTTCGAACTTAAACAACGTGAAGCTTAATAGCTTTGCCGCGGATGGGTAACTCAGTTGAAGGCGAAACGGAATATCCTTTTTGACTAGTGATGTTTTAATAAATATACTTAAATAAACTCAGATTAGAATTGTAAATTATGTTTATTTCCTGCATTATTCATTTGTTTTTGTACATTCTAGATAGAGTATCTTATTAATTCCTCATATCGGTAACAGAATATATCCCATTTGATTTATTTAAAGGGAAATTGTATAATTAACTTACATAGAAACGAGTGCTTGGAACCTGTCATAATTCACCCGCGGCCTCAATATATTTCCCTGCTTACCAGAAACTCCCATTTTAACTTTATGTAATGGATTTTTAAATTAATACCTCGTGGACATGGCATTGGGTGTTATTTATGTAATGGTATTTCGCGATGTTCTCCTTTTTTCTCTAACTGGTATTACTTAAAATATTTTTTCTTATTTCATTAAAAAAAATTGAAATAATTCTATAAAAAACTTTTCATAGAAAATTCAAAAATCGATACGTCTGATGATGCCAATAATGCCTACCTTTAGAAGAAGCTTTTATATACGTATAAGTTAAGTATTTTTAAATTTCCGTTGAGTCTTGCCTTCTCTATGTTTATCATTTTTCGTTTACAAAAAAAATAGTTTTTATTAACAATTTATAATACTGCTCTATAATACATATGTACTTTTATTTAAGATATTGTTTCTTGTTGTAAATTTTTTTTTTATTTATATATACAATTAAGTGAGACTTATACTTGTAAGTTTACTTTCGTAAATTATATGACACAAATCTGTAACCTAGTAACATTTATCTCACGGTAACCTTACGCTCCTCAACATTGCAGATGTTCATGGGCGACAGTGAGCAGACAGTTCCACAGATATTAAATCTGTGGAACTGTCTGCTCTTTTGGCCCCCTTTATACCCTACTACAGCCTAGACAAAAGAAAGAGTAATGATTTAGGCAGTCTGTGTATGTATGTATATTTCTACGTTCCCCCGTAGCGCCTAAACTTCTTAATCGACTTTAATGAATGAGGTGTCAATGGATTATAATTTATTTACGGAGTCAAATTGTAGGTTTTTAAACTTTATTCCTTGTTATGAAAAAAATAATTATGAAAGCTATATTTTTAACAATACTGTGTCATCTTCTATAATAATATTATAAAGAGGTTAAGTTGGTTTGTAAGTTTGAATATAGGGGGTAATCCCTGAAATTACTAATCCGATTTGAAAAATTCTTATTGCTTTAGATAGCCTATTTATTGAGGAAGGCTATAGGCTATATAACATCACGCCACAACTCACAGGAGCGAAACCGTAACCATAAGCATGAGTGAAACAGCGAGTGGCAGCTCGTAGTTAATAATTATAATTAATATATTTCTCAGTCGATCTCTTCGCAAATCTGTGGCGCATCAAGAAGAGGTCGCCCAGCAGTTGGACGAACTCACAGACTACAGGCCTTATTTCACGTGGTGGGTCAGCACGGTGCAGACGCTGGTGCTGCTACTGTCACTGCTGTGTTACGGATTCGGGCCAGTCGGCTTTGGAAGGCACACACATTCGGGACAAGTTCTAGTGAAGAGCCTCAGTTTACAACAGGTAATCTTATTTGTACTTCTTGAATACGTTTCCTTAACAATGAAAGTTATACTTTGTTTTTGAATTTCTAAGGTATATTTGACAGTGTATTGCATTTTAAACGTTAATATTTAAAGTCCTAAAATAATCCAACAAATAGATTTTTAAAAGGTGGCTTCTATAAGTAACTTAACCTACTTTAAGTAGTTTGGTAGTTTTTTTATAGATATGTATAATAGAAGATTATTAGAAATTTGTAAATTGAAGATTCGACAGACACGTTGGCGCAGTGGTCACTGCAACTGACTCAAGCGCTAACGGTCGCGAGTTCGATCCCAAACGTCTGTATTGGCCATACGGATGTTTGTCATGGTCTGGGTGTTTGTGTTTGTGTTGTGAGTGTTTCCGGACCCCCGACACAAGGTCACGCGATCTTAATGGGGGCCGTTGAGTGTGATGCGTTTATTTATTTATATATAAAAAAGCGCTCTCGAATAAAGTATATTTCGAATTTGAATTTTCTTAAAGTTGTTTTGATTGCCATGGTTTAATCAATTGGCAATAATACTGATAGACAGATTGTCGCAGTGTTTACCACAATTGACTGAAGCGCTAACGGTCGCAGATTCGATCCCAGCACACGGGAAACTGGGCAGAGAAACATGAGATCCTAATGGGGGCCGTTGAGTGTGATGCGTTTATTATTTAAAAAAATATTATTAGTCCAAAATAGTTCCAAATATTGCTGTCTTAGATAAGAAATGCTCGTTTAAGATAATGAGATAGGGCGTAAGATCTTTAAACCTAAAGTTAGAAAAAGAATAGACCTCTAGAGAGAACTGAAATGGTTATTTAGTAGTTATTTCTTGGTATAGTTTTAAATAGCTCACGTTAACAACGTAAAGCTTTTAGACAAAACACATTACCCTGGGTTTAATGCAAACAGAATAAGTAGGGCGACTTTACACTCAACTCGTTTTATTCGTTAAACTTATTTTCAGACGGTCTGCTTAGGTTTTTATCTATACAAATATTATAAATAGTAAAAATTTGTTTGTAAGTTTGTATGTAGGTGGTTATCTCAGGAACTACTAATCCTATTTGAGAATTCTTTTTGCGTTGAATAACCCGTTTGTTGAGGAAGGTTATAGGCTATATTACATCACGCTACGACTCATAGAAGCAGTAATCATAAACGCGAGTAAAATTGCAAGAGGCAGCTAGTATGGTATATTTTAAATCGCTGATAAGCAATTCTGTGTCAACGCACACGGACTTCATTTTAAGAAAATGACATCTAAAGATATCAATTATTAATACATTTGTTTGAACAAGTATATATCCATCTTTTCTTTTCTATTCCGATAGAAGGTCAAAAGAATTAATAGCAGTTTGGCATAATAAAAAGATTTATCAAATAATATTTTTTTTAATATATGAGATTATTGCATATTGCAAAATATGGAACACACCTTAGTTTTCGGACATTAAATTAAGAAACTTTTTCCCGTACTTATTTAGTTAAAGTGACGTGTGACTGAATAACAGAATACACCAATATCACAGAATTTGACTATTTGTGGGTGTGTTCCATATTTTGAAAATATGGAATAGAAAAGAAAAGATGGATATATACTATTGTTATATATCTTGATGGGTATATCTATTGTTGATGGATATATGATATTGTTTAAACAAATTGTTTAAGAATAGGTTTGACATTTTTAATTCGCCATTTTCTCAAAATGAGGTCCGTGTGGCTTGACATAGTATTATATATGGGACATTTTGTTGCTATGCCAGGAGTCTGTAGGCAATACAATATACTTTCAATGCAACATGCTGATTTAGATATATTTACCATAAAACTAAACGAATATAAGAGTTGCCTCAATAAAATACTTTATTAATATATTACAGTTTTATATATTCCTTATTCTTATGTATATAATATAATATAATATAATATAATATAATATAATATAATATAATATAATATAATATAATATAATATAATATAATATAATATAATATAATATAATATAATATAATATAATATTATAATATATAATATAATTAAAAGTTAGCAATTTATTAATTTTACGTTTCTTCATTTCTATTTATAAAATGTTAATAATTTACATATATGAGCAAGCTGTGGTCTCCTATAATTGAAGGAGCACACATATTGTGTTAAAGTAACATTGTTCTTTTTTTAATTTCTTTTGTGTGTATCTTTTGTTGGAGATCCTAAAATAAAAAAAAATATATATCCCCGTCCATGTATTCATTGCATGGTAGGATATGACCAAAAAGGCATCACTATAAAAAAGTATCTTTTCTGATAATATATACTCGCAAATATGTAGGAGAGGAAATAGTCAATCATAAAAGCACTTCAGAATGTTTTTCTTTTCCACAACTCTCTATGTAAAACTTTACCGTATAATTGCGTGATAGTTACGTACTCGTATTGATTGCAGGAGTGGGTTGCGCTTGGTTGTGGCTTAGAATAAACAAAAACAATAATTTTAAAATGTATGCTAATACATAAAACTAATTTATTAAAAATTAAATAACTAACTAAGTGATTCGTTATCATGTGATTATCTTTTTATTTGTTAGTAAAATCAAATTGAAATAATCGAATTTTGAAATTTAGAAATGAAGAATACAACACTATGCATGTATTTTTATGTCTCGCCTGTCACTTATGTTTGCAGTTGCTTGTACAGCTGCATGTAAGAATTAGTAGTCGAATAAAAACTATTCGTGTCGTATAATAATGAGCAATTAACAAATACAAAGCTTTCACTGCGGTAGGTGGAAGGTCGACACGACAAAGTAAGAGTATTAACGAGTGAGTGGGATCTAGGTCACATAGGCTTTGTATACGACTCTTTGTCTAGGCTTTTGCAGCTAACCCAGTGATACCATCTTTTAACATGAATGACCGCTCCGCTAAATTAATTTAATGTATTTTTTTTACGATAAAAACTTTTTCGTTGCATTCGTTTGCACTCGATTTTACACTTTGACTAAAAAGTCGATTACGGCAATGGATTGTGTACGTTTTTTTTAAGCACATCGACTGGGTAATAATTCTACTAGATGTTAGGGATTATAAACTAAAGTAATATAAAATGATCGAACGGTATCTTCACTTTATTCATTCCATAAATAATTTGGAAACATTTTATGCCTTTTTATGATCTTTGTCCTTTCATTGTATGTTCTTTGAAATATTTGTTCTAAAATTATTGGGATTTTCTTTTAAATTTCTAGTAAATTTTTGACCACACATCCACAGACTATATAGTTCGTATATGAGCTGGCTCGACCGATCTAGTATCTCACTCTCACAAAAGATCAGTGTGAAGTAACGTTATACGGCGAGTGAGAAACCCGGAAGCCTAAAATCCCATGTTTTTCCTTACTTTTTATTCCTTTCATATCTGATGAGTATTTAAGCTTGTGCAATACATTTACATGTAATTTGTGAAAGGGAATAGCCCTTTTACTCCATATTGCTTCAAAAGTAGGCAATACGTCTGTGCCTCCTCTGATGTTGCAACTCTCTATGGACGGCGGTGGTCACTTAACGTGTGTTTCGCCACGTAACGTGTGTCATTTTTATATAATAAAATCATATTAATGTCGAATTATTCCCTTTCAGGTGGAATGGGAAGAACCAGCTTCGTTTTGGCTCGGGCCCCGAGCGGCAGACCTCATACATTTAGGCGCTAAATTCGCACCCTGCATGCGAAGGGATGCGAGGATAGCGCGAGCGATAGCGGCTTCAGCGAGGCGGGAGCGGGATACAGCATGTTGCATACGAAACGACGACTCGGGATGTGTGCAATCTTCCAAGGCCGATTGTTCCGTGAGTACCTTCGACTGCTTTAAACATCCTTGAATAAAAATTGCTGTAATTTTTTTAAACCAATTTGACTTGACCTGTCCTCGATTTTAAGTAAAAAAAAAATACAATTTATTTATTTAACCTTTAATTACTTACACGCACTCAGATTAGAGGATTAGTGTCAAAGGTAAGTTTTAAAATATTTTTCGTTATTTTAACCTAATTTTGGGTTTGAATTATGTTGTTAATGTTTGTTATAAAAAGTTTTTGTTATGAACTATTTATTTTTAGATTTTTATAGGTTAATTATTTCGTTTTAATTTTCAGAATACAATATCAACGTGGAAGAAGTGGTCGTCAGGGGAATCGGGGCCAGGCGGTCGAATATCAGGGTCAGTTTGTGGATTGGATCCAAAGTAAGTATCTTTAGCTTTTATTATCACTGTGATATACTTAAAACTCCTAAGTCTTCTTCGTTTATTTTCTATTCCTCTTCATTTTTATTTGTTCATTTTTAAGCTGACAACGTTTTTGTGGATCCTCTTGGCATCGTTTCATGGATGTCAGTAGTCACTTAACATCACATGACCTATCGTTTAGTATATATTCGTTTCTACACTAATTTTAAAATCAATATAAAAAATATTTTAGTCAAGTAGGCTTTTAAAAAACTTTGGATCGTTAAAAAAAAACATGAAATTGAAATGAACGAAAATCTACCACCGGTTCAGAATGTAGGTTCTACAGAGAAAAATAGACAAGAAACTCGAAAGTACTCTTTTAAAATTTTGTTAATACATACGTTTAGAAATTACAAGTATGTAGATTACACATCTTGTATAAAATCCAACTATACTAAATCCACTTATCATTATCATCTACGTAATCTTGTATAAAATAATTTGCTTTAGCTAATGATTTTTAATATAAGAGCATAGAGCAACTGTTTTTACCCGATTACGGTAAAGTCAAAGGAGGATTATGATTTTTCATGTGTTCTCAAAGCACCCAAATTACTTATCAGAACTGGACTAATAAGGCATCCTTAGAATCGTCTTGATCGTCTGCTAGTTATGTGACGTTTCACTAAATCTAATGTTGCGCGCTCTATCGGGTAAAAGTACTCTCTTAAAAAATGAGATAAATATACCGTGTTTGGTATCATTGCATAGATCTTTACTTGTATATTTCAAAATATATACATTGTGTACAACGCATGTGCTTGTGATTGTGTTCGTATTCATTAGATAATTGTGATATTTCTATCGTTTTTAGTCGTAGTTGGGTTTTATATTAGTTTTCTACTTTATCTTAAAAATATATACGTATATAAAACTGCATTGTCTGTTTCAGGTTTTGTGAAGCGCCGCGTTCAATAGCTCCCCACGAATGGCCGGATGATATAACGAAATGGCCGATCTGCCGCAAGTCCGTGTTAGACGGATCAGCGGCGGCTGGTCGGGCGGGCCACGCGGCAGAGCACATGGCGTGCGAGGTCATCGGCCACCCGTGCTGCATCGGCGTGCATGGCCAGTGCGTCATCACTACGAGAGAGCACTGCGATTTTGTTAAGGGTTATTTTCACGAAGAAGCTTCGTTGTGTTCACAAGTAAGTTTATAGAATTATTTTAGAGTAAAATGAATGGTTTATATGTACACTTAAGTAAGAGACGTGTCTTCTCACTGCTGAACCGACAGCCTCTCTATGGAAAAGGATTCACACTTTTCTATTGCGGATTGGCAGATATAGTCATGGATTTTTTCTTAAAACATGAAGAATTCGGTTTTCTTATTATGCAAAGCAATTTCTCCAGTCATCATTCATCAATATATAATTACATTTCAGGTGTCTTGCTTAGATGATGTCTGCGGTATGTTACCTTTTATGCGGAGACGTCGTCCTGACCAGTTGTACAGAGCGTGGACGTCGTTATTCGTGCATGCTGGTTTGTTACATTTGGCGGCCACACTTGCTCTTCAGTGGCTGTTCATGAGGGACTTGGAAAAGATGGCGGGCCCGGTGAGAATAGCAGTCATCTATCTGGGGAGTGGCGTTGCTGGTAATATGGCGTCAGCTATCTTTGAGCCGTATAGGGCAGAGGTAAATATTAGGATATTTGTGTTTCTTTACATTAGTTTTATAATGAAGAAAGTTTTTGTTTTCAAATTTATGCATAAGACTGTTCTATCTAAGCTATAAACACAATAATGCTAAAGATATTCTGAAAATAAAAATTGACTCCGAATTTTAATAAATATTTTAAACGTTAATCTCGATTAATAATTTCACATACCTATTGACATTTATGTATGTATACATTTTATTTTAAATTTCAGGTCGGTCCAGCAGGTTCGCATTTCGGTCTGCTTGCGTGCTTGATAGTGGAGGTCATCGGCGCTTGGCCGCTTCTAAAACATCCCCGACGTGCTCTTTTGAAGCTCGTAGGGATCGCGCTAGCCCTTTTCCTCCTGGGCCTCCTGCCCTGGATCGACAATTTCGCCCACGTGTTCGGTTTCGTATTCGGCTTCCTGCTCTCGTACGCGCTGCTACCGTTCATAACTTTCGGGCCGTACGAGCGACGGAGAAAAGTGGTGCTCGTGTGGGTGTGCTTGGTGTCGGCGGCAGCGATGCTGTGCGCTCTGATAGCGCTGTTCTACGCGGCACCGGCGTACGAGTGCGCGGCATGCGCTTACTTCACGTGTCTCCCGTTCGCGCCGGATATGTGCGCATCGCAGGACGTCCGCGTGCGGCAGCTGGACGGCGTATGACGGCGCGCGGCCCGGGCGCCACCGCCGCCGCCGCCCCCCCGCCCCGCGACACCCGCGCGCGCCCGCCCCGCGCCGCCCGCGCCTTCCGCCTGCCGCCGCATCGCTCGAGCGTAAGCCGTAATGCTGGATCCACACACGACACCGACTCGTCGGTGACGCCAGATTCAACGTGATGTGCTTATAAGCAGCGACTTTTTGTATTTTGATATAATATCGCTTCAAACTGTCTTGTGTACACGCTGAATTTGACGTTGCTAGCGAGTCCCCGCCGACTAAATCGTTGTTGTAAGGACCTGCAGCTGCAGCGATCAGTTTTGTCCAGCTAGTGATGTTAAGTTGTCAATAGAGGACTGTCGACTGTTGAATTCGAAATTCAGTTAGGATATTTTTTGTATATGACTATCAATAGTATTGGATGTATATGTCTGACGATCGATAGTTTTATAGTTCTAAGTATGTTTCCTATCGTTACTTTCAAGATTTTCGATATTATCGATAGGTATTACGCCATAAAATATTATCGATAGTTTGTCGATAGTCGTCTACCGAAAGGAAATCACTATGTTCAGCCTTGTTATCTGTGTACCAATAACGCGTACCATTTTGCATTATTGCATTTTACTCGAGTACATCGTTTTTTACGTTAAAGATAAAAAATACAATTAAATGTTATTGAAAAAAAAATGTAGTTTTATCTAAATGTTAATAAAGTCGTCGCCAAATGTATTTTCTGTGAAAAGAAAATTTTTAGACTTTAACAACTTTGTGTGTACAAAATAAATTAAATTCGTTGTAGTACCATTTGGTTTGAGTAAGAAATGAGTGCTATATATCATTTTTATAAGTTGTAAAATGTACTCGAATTTTAAATAAATGCATTTTCACATAAAAAAAGCAAAATATCCCAATTTTATTGGACACCGGATTCAAAAATTTAAAACGTCTTAAATGGATTGCTTAACGTGTAAATAAAAAAAAAAACATTTTATATATTTTTTTGTTATTTTTTTATAATGGTCAAAACTGATCGTACAGCGACAAAGTGCTAACTGCCATTGCCACTCTGTGACAACACAGTATTATAACGCTCAGTTCGCGATGCTCAACTCACGTTCGACTGCAATAAATCGAATTGTA
Source organism: Hypolimnas misippus (assembly GCA_037950945.1). Taxonomy (NCBI): domain Eukaryota; kingdom Metazoa; phylum Arthropoda; class Insecta; order Lepidoptera; family Nymphalidae; genus Hypolimnas; species Hypolimnas misippus. The sequence continues at coordinate 6,859,580 of JBBEEQ010000029.1, read as the reverse complement.
GGATATCACGTAACAAATTAATTAATTTAACATAAATGTCGAACGAAGCACAATCGTTATATTAAAAAAAAAACAGTTTTTTAATCAGAGGGTTTAGCGTGACTTGCAAACTGAATGTACGATTTGCGTTTTGAAATTTAGTATGCATAAAGTACAGCGCCATCTCTCGGTAAACGCTTGGCAGTATTTTGTCCATACTAAATCGTAAAACGGAAACAAGTGCATATTCACGTTATAACTCTCGACTGTTCGTGACGTTTCTGTTTTAATGCGTTAATTTGTGAGGTGTAAGTGTTATAAATTTCACGGTGGATGAGATTCATTTAGAAGCACTGTTTAATCATTTTTCCATATTATTGTTCTTATTGTTACATTCTCAGTGCTTCTATATGTATAAGGCTTACCAACCCTTAAATGTGATAAATTACCCATGGGTTACTCTATGGTACTTTGACGAATATGTTAATTTACTTGTATATAATCTGTAATATATACATAATAAATATGATCCTTAATTAAGCTGTATTTATATTTAGAATAATATTACTTTTTTGTCTGCCTGCCTTTTACGAGAATAAGATTTTACTCCCGTTTCATAGAGATTATTTCTATTTAAACTTTCATATGAATCTTTTTTTTTTAAATCATAGATAAGAAATTAATTAATATTGAATTTTCATACCATTTTATACATTTTATTTTATACATTATATTGTTACTTTACTAGAAAAAAAAAATTTGTTTCAAACACAATGTGGTCGCAATAAATTTATTTTAATTTGAGTTTGAATATTAATGCTGATAAGCAATAATGTGTCAACCCACAAAAAGTCAAATTCGGAGATATTATCATTTTCTGAAAATGCGTCGTATAATTAACATAATTAAAAAAGTTCAAGTCATCTAAACAAAAGAAATACCAAAAAAGTATCTTAATTTAATGGTTCGAATTTCAAGCGCATTCCATATTTTGCGTATTATACAATAATGCCAGTTATTTGAAAAAGTTATAATTAGATAAATCTTTTTATGATACCAATCTGCTTTTAATTCATTACCTTTTATTAAAATAGAATAGAAAAGATGGATATATTACATACTTCTTCAAGCAAATTTATCAAGTATAGGTCTGAAATCTTTAGACGCCATTTTCTTAAACTGAATTCGGCAAGACTTGAAGTATTGCTAATCAGTGTCCATATTTTCTCTCCTTTTTGAACTTTTGGAGTCACTAATGATCTTATCGACCCATAAGTAAATAATTATACTGATTTATGTAGCAAGGTTTGATATTTTTATTTGTGTTTGTGGTACCAAATCTTATTCCTGTAATTAGGCATATTATATAAAATTTAGTATATTACTAAATAATGTAAATATCGTAAACGAATATTTGTTAAACGTATTTCGTATTATTTCCAGTGATTGAAATTCCATTCTAACCTTTAAGTATCAAATATGAATTTTAGTTTTGTCAATTTATATAGGTATTATGATAAAGTCTGCGTAGATTTAAACGTTAATTTATAAAGTATGCTAGAACATATTTATTACTATGATCTGGGGGGTTATTATGCAGAGAAATCGCTATCGCAATGCGATATATTTTGACGGTTGATTAGTTTCATTGAAGTACAAAAATCAGAAATCAACCGTCAAAATGTGTCTCGTTGCGATACAGGTAGCTCAACGTAATTAGCCGTCTGTTTTAAATCATTTTGTACAGACTTACAAATGTTGAATCAAAAATCTAAATTTTTATCGCCAATTTTGATGTTATTTTCTTTATACATTTTTCTTACATTCTGTACAAATGACTTTAAAACAGAATGAATGTTAGTATCGATTTGATTTTACGACGAACAGGCTAAGATATTTGAAAGTGTCAAGCGTTAGTCATTGTATAGATGAGACGATTTGTAACGAATTTATAAATAAGCTAGTCAGGCACTTTTATTTATTAATAGATTTAGTAACAGCATATGTTATTTACACCCCCGAGATAATTTCACGAATAAGCACAAAATCGTACTGATTGAATTTTTTACTGTAATCTATGATACATTGTAGATATTATCAGTTCTGTAAATATGAAGAAAACGTAACAAGGGAACTGTAGGTAATATTTCGAAATTAATTTTTTTTCAATACGAAATATGAAAACTCTCTTATTTCATTTGAAAGAGTATGTTTTTAATATTTTGTGCGGACATTGTGGCGTTAACGCACAAATGAAAGGCTAGGTTTTTACATTTTTAACGTTACTTGTGTTCTTGTTTGATTATTCTTAGAGGTTTAAGGCTTTTAAAATGGACGGGGCTTATTTTTACTCAAAATAAATCTCCTACTTTAGAGTTTTTATTGATGTTTCTTTATTGCAATTCGAGTAAAGTAAAAATGTCAATGCCGAATGTACAAAACATTTAACATAAAAAATATCCAACTCTTTATGTATATTACTCGTATTTATTTTTATAACACTTCTTTTAAATTCTCATACGTGTTCATGCATTACATAATTATGTGTATTAGTTTTATTATGTAAATTGTTATAAACGTAAATAACAAAAATATTTTAAAATATCAATTATTCAATATCAGCCCTAAATTAAAATTCTAATGGCCCGATATTCATTGTGCCATAACTGATAGAAATGTGAGTAACCTACTGATAAACATTTTAAAACATACAAAATAACACCCATCAAAATGTATACAAATGCAATTATATGGATGATAATTTTCAATGCTCATGAAATTCTTGTAAATACCAGTATATGATATATTTTTCGATAAATAAATAACAATCTCGAATTATGTGGAATATGCGTAGTCTTTGATATTTAATTTTTTAAGGTTTGTACATTAGTCTATGATGTTTTGTAGCACAATTTATCACAATTTTCTGTTATATAATTGTTACTGAAAAAGTGAGTTCCCTCAGAAAGTAAACAGAATAAATTAAAATGTTTGCATGTATATTAAAACTACCATTCGTTTTTTCACAAGCTTAACATTAACATGTGCATTTTAATGTAACTGTAAGTGCCACAGTCCCTATTCCCAACTTTGTAGTATTTATCTAATTAAATTATTATCATTGTACAATGCCTTTATATGAGAAATTTAATAAAATACTTGAATTGTTAAAATAAATCACAAGTACCTAATCAAAATGTTGCGATTTCACTGAAAATAACGTTGTAAATGTGCGTATTTTTATACTAAAAAAATAATTGTGTCGTGTTCGAGTGATGTGTATTGTGTGTTTATCAAAGCGATTCGTTCAGTATGATTTCCTTTTGATATAGTTTCAGCGATGTTATCTCAAAGTGCCCTTGCGGCCGGCGGCCCGGCGGACTGTTTTCAGAATTTAAATTTAAGAAAAACCTTACATATTGTACATTGTGAACATATAAGTAATTAATATTCTAATATATAAGGAAATGGTAAAGTAATCTTATTGTAAACTAGCATTAATCGAACAAGAAACCTTATTATCATAATATTATTGTGTTTTATTTTATAATTGTCCGAAAAATAATAAGTGGTTGTTCTCGCGATTTCGTTCGTGCGAGCTCTGAAATAAGGTCTACGGAAACTGGTTTTTAAAATCGTACATTTTTATTTATATGCTGAATTAGTATCGAATTTAAATTGCTCTCAGTCGATAATTGACTGCTATGTTGACTGTTTGATCCTCGTTAATGGCAAATGTTTTATATACTGTTTGATAATCGTCGTGATCTGTGTGTTTATTTGTTTTGGACCGTCACCGAAGTATAATTTTGTTAGGCTGTTGAGAGTGAGTTTGTTTATTTATTATATAATAAAAGTAAAGTAAAATATCATCCTGTAAATTTCACACTGCTGGGCAAAGGCTTTCTCTCCTATTCCATGCTGCTCCACTGCGGATATACCCACGTCAGGATTTTAGACACGATGTTGTTTACAGCGCTGACCAGTAGATGAATGTAAACACTAGTTTGGCACTTGAAAAGTCAGCGGTGCTGCCTTGGGCTCGGATCCGCGATCATAGGTTGAGATCGGCCTGTTCTAACCACTTGGCTTATTATTATATGGTTAGAAAACATACATTTTGTAACAATAGATGGATTCCGTTTACTTGCCTTAAGGTACCCTAAGGGGATCATTGGAATCTGTTCGGCCACCCATACCGCGGTGGATCCCTTAAGGTGAATACTTAGGGGTGAATAAACGGAATCGTCCGTATAGATATGTTACGTTCATACTATTTAACGATAAAAAAATTTACTCATTTCCAATTTTGACAGGTTCGTCAATTGACTTGTTGATTTAAAGATACTCTCGTCATACTCAATCGTTATCTGGTTGCTAGAAACTGTCGCGCAAAGTGATCGGCCTTCTGGCTGTCAAAATCGATGCACTAAATTGCATATCTACAGTTATATAATATTATTGGTTATAAAAAATAATTTGTTACCTTCTTGCTGTTTTCAAAATTTGTTTGGTTTGGTTTTTAAGGTTGGTTGTATTGCTAATGGCACTAATAAACACGTAACATGGAGAGTTACCGGGTTGTTGATATGATGAAGGACAGCATGGCGATATATTTAGAAAATAAAGATGCAAAACATAACTTCTTGTTATTCACTTATGAAGTCTAAAAAGTACATGAATCTATAAATATACCTATGTATTAATATATAAAGGTAAAGAGTTTGTTTGATTGTTTAAACTGAGTTATTATATTATTTTTATAAATATAGATAAATGGACGCTTATAAGCAATACTGTGTCAAGCCACACGGACTTCATTTTGAGAAAATGGCATCTCAAGATGACAAACCTATTCTTAACAAATATTTTTGAAGAAATATATCCATCTTTTCTTTTATTTTTTGATAAAAGGTAAAATGAATTAAAATTATCTAATAGAAAGTTTTTTATATAAAATCAAAAATCAAAATAAAAAAATACTTTATTCAAGTAGGCTCTTACGAGCACTTTTGAATCGTCATACATGAAAATAACAAAAAAAAACATAAAGCTACCACCGGTTCGGAACGCAGATTCTACCGAGAAGAACCGGCAAGAAACTCGATAGTTACTCTTTTAAAATATTGTAAATACAACACAGTTTATGATTACAAATTAATTATTTATCCTGTACGAATATTTGAGATTATTGTATAAATTGCAAAATATGGTACGCATTTGAAATTCGAACCAATTAATTAGGAAACTTTTTTTCGTACTTATTTAGTTTGATATAACTTCAAATTTTTTAATAATGTTAAATAGGTGATGTAGTATCAAAATACATCAATATCTCCGAATTTGACTTTTTGTGGGTTGACACATTATTGCTTATCAGCATCCAAATTATGTTCAAATATTACTTGTGTATACGTGACCTAGAGAGTTGCCTAGCAACATGTTGTTAATGCCAAGCAGGAAAGCATAGCCATATATTGTTACAGGAGTTGAAAATAATATATAAATATAATGAGTTTGTATGATCAAGGCTTAAACCGATATAAATAATTGTTTTTGCGTTAATAGATGATACGTTATGGACTTAAGAGCAGAGTATATACTTATATATATGAATTCGCGAGATACTAGGTATTAACATATATATTGCAGTATAATTTTTTATCTATTATTAGGATACAATTTTTTTTAAATATATATATATATATATATATATATATATATATATATATATATATACATATATATATGTGTATATATATATATATATATATATATATATATATATATATATATATATATATATATATATATATATATATATATATATAACATTTTTATTCTAATATAATAATTATTTATATATTTTTAATACTTGAATCGTTTATGTTTTATTTGCATTTACAATATAATGTATGTGAGAACATATTTATTTAGTAATCTGTGACGTGAGTTTTGGCGGGAATTGAAAAAAAAATGGTGCATATGTCTTTAATTGGGATTGGAGAATTTGATGGACCGTAAATAAAATTAGACTTATAGAGTGAATAGTTTAAATTAATAAAAATATTGTGTCTGTTTAAGTAAAAAGAATATAGTTGTGGACGCAAAATATCAATAGTTATTCTTGACTTTGCCGGGACTTACAGTATTAATGATAACAAATGGTTGAAGTATTGAATACTTGATTTGAACATAAGGTGGTTTTACTTCACTATACTAACGTTATAAAGAGTTTGATATTGATATAAAGATTTTGAGCGAATTTGTATTTGCAAAGTAAACTCCTAAATCTCTACACCCATTCCAAAAATCATGATGCATAAGGCACATTTTATGTAGATAGTACATGTGCGTATTATTTTAAAACTAAATATACATTGTGAAGCCGCGAGCAAAAGTTACTTAGGATAATATCATCAATTTTTAACTGACCTTAATAAATAGGTATGTCTGTCCGCAATTTTTTCAAAAACTACGAATATTTCAAGGAAGATTTAAAGTATAACTAGTCTGGTCCTAAATACTGTTACATAAAACTTTGGCACGGCGACATTAACTGTCATACTACAAAAGACGCATTAAAACCATGTTGAACACGAGTCTAGCTAAACAGTGTTTAAGATTTAAACATTGCTTAAAATATTATCTAAATTGCTTAACAGCGAATAAACTCATAAAAAAACTTATTGATAAAATGTTATAATTATGACAGCAAAAATAGGTTTTAAACATCTATTAAACTCATTTGAACGTATATTAATCTATTTCTAAAGCATGTTTAACTCAAAACTGTCTTAGACGCGCGTTTAACGTCTGTTTAAATCTTTTGCAGTAAGGCAGTAAATCTTTTAAAAACTCTTTGGATTAAGTAGTGGCGAAATTTCCATAGATTTTTGGCCAATCAGATTAAAGGCATATATAAAAGTCAAAGGTGGCCATTACTCGCTCCACCAGGATGCTTGTGTCGATATCCAATGTGCAGGTTTCACGAGCTTTTTTCACCTCATCACGCGTAAAAACGCAGCCACTAGAGCCCATGACTCATATCCGACCAACGAAAACCGGAGGCAACTCCGGGCCCTACAGAGGGAGGTAAAAGCTCGCTTTGCCGAACTCAGGGACGACAGATACGGCAGTCAACTCGCAAAGATCTCGCCATCACATACGGCCTACTATGCGATGGCGAGCGCTCTGCGAAAAGACACAATCTCAGTAATGCCCCCTTTGCTCAGACCGAATCTCCCTCCTGCGTTAGACGATCTGGATAAGGCCGAGTGCCTAGCGGACAATCTCGAGAGCCAATGCTCCCCAAGTACACAACCAATCGACGACAGTCACCTTCGGAAGGTAGACCTAGAAGTCGAAAGTAAGGCGGCCTCACCGCCATCAGATGAACCCCTTCTCCCGACCTCAGTCGAGGAGATCGAATTGATTCTGAAGTCCATGCACCCGAGAAAGGCTCCAGGTCCCGACCAAATCGGCATCCGAGTTCTCAAAAACCTTCCCCATCAGCTACTAACGCTGATTGTCATAATTTTCAACGCCCTTCTGGCCGGTTGCTCCTTTCCCGACGAGTGGAAAGAAGCAATCGTAATAGGTATCCCTAAACCTGGTAAACCCAGTAATCTTCCGTCCAGCTACCGCCCAATTAGCCTTCTTAACTCTCTCGGAAAATTGTACGAGAAAGTCATCCTAGCTAGATTAAAATCATTCGTGGAAACCAACCACATCCTAATCGACGAGCAGTTCGGCTTTCGAGCCGGACACTCGTGCGTAAACCAAGTGCACCGAATAACGGAGCACATCCTTGCAGGTTTCGCCCGTCAGTATAATTATACTACGGGCGCTCTATTCTTCGATGTCGCGAAGGCATTCGACAAAGTCTGGCACAACGGCTTGATATACAAGCTTTACCAACTAGGAGTGCCAGACAGGCTCGTGCTCATCATACGAGACTACCTGTCGAATCGCACCTTTAGATTTCGCGTAGAGGGTACTCTTTCCTCCCCCCGTCCCATTAGAGCCGGCGTCCCTCAAGGATCCGCACTATCGCCCCTCCTATACTCGCTCTTCACGAACGACATACCACGACTGACAGACGGTAAAATCATAAAAACAGCCCTCTTCGCTGACGACACCGCAATTTACACATCGTCGACTTCAGGGAAAATTATCTCAAAACGCCTCCAATCCGCAGCCGACGCACTAGGCGCCTGGTTTAGGAAATGGCGTATTGAGGTCAATCCCGAAAAGAGTGCCGCAGTGCACTTTTGCCGCAGGCCCAGAAAACTCCGTATCCGACACGTCAAACCCAGAGCCATCTCCATGTACGACAAACCGATCCCGTGGCAAAAAGAGGTTAAATACCTCGGTGTCACACTCGACGAACGCCTCACGTTCAAGTCCCACATAGACAAAGCCCGCAATAGGGCAGCGTTCGTGCTGGGCAGATTATATGTGATGATATGTGGGCGGAGTAAAATGTCGCTTAGGAATAAGACGACATTATACAAAACTTACGTACGTCCCATTATGTCCTACGCGAGCCCTGTCTTCGCTCATTGCAGACCCACCTTCTTGAAAAGGTTTCAAATCATCCAAAATAAATTCTTACGAACAGCCACGGCTTCACCGTGGTACGTACGTAATATAGATTTACACAAGGACTTCGGACTCGATTCGATCGCCAAACATCTAAAAACGCTGTCCACTACCTTCTTCGAGACAGCTACCCGCCATCCGAACCCCCTCATCAGAGAGGCTTGTGATTATTCCGGTAGGAGAGGTAACCTACCGAAAAGACTAAGACGTCCCATGCACGTCCTAGCAGATCCCGACGACCCCATCACCCAGGCGAACGCGCCATTCCTAACAACAAACACGAACACACACACACACCGTCTCCGCCGGCGGAGACGAGGTCCCCGGTTTGCGACGGCTCGGGCGCGCTTAGGCGCGTCGTGAGACCGTCACCCTCGTCATCCGCGCTCCGCACAGCGCCATCCTCCACTCCGACGACGTTCTAAGCCGAGGTGCGATCTCACTAGGAGACACCCTTAGACACGGGCGTCCATTCTGAGCCCCAACGGGGGCTCCCAATTTCAAGGCTGAGTCTCAGTACTCGGCCCCCCCCCCGGTGACGCTGTCAAGGCCAGTAGGGCCAACAGCAATACTCATTCAGAAAAAAAAAAAAAAAAAAACGTAAACTTGACCTATAGCAGAAATATTGTGTTGAGGCTCATTGAAATGGTCTCAATGAGTAGATCGTCGGGGGTTTTTTAAAATTTTAAACTCCATGTAATTTTTTTTTAGTTTAGGAGTATTTAATATTATTTAAATAAGAATGGTCATATAAAAGCCATTATTTCTATGTTTACACTCAATTGGCCTTGATTGATATCATCACAAATATCCATTTAACAAAATAATTTATTAATATTTAAAAATCACTTAGGAAAGTCCACGTGACAGGTAATTAAAAAAAACCTTACGTGTTGACGCATTAAATTAAATAATAACCAATAATTATTTATTAATGGAACTAATTAAAAATATATACAGATTCAAATATACTAGGAAAATTTTTAATTAAAATTGCTACGAGCTACAATAGAACTATAAGATGAGAAAAGATTATAAAAGATAATCGTTTATTTCAATGTGACAGAATTCAATTGAAGTCATTATTAGGTATTGTTTATAATAATGGATAAACGATCGCAACAATCGCAGATCTTTTGATGTTAGTTATTGAAGAATTCCTTTAGTTAACTCCGAAGGTATTTATCATAGTCTTATATATTGTAAGTACCTAATCCAGTCCCAAATTCTGTTACAAATGAAGATGCATTTTTTTTAAATAAAGTACTGTAATATTATAAAAATGTATACCTATATGTTTAATAAAGTCTCAAAAAAAAAAAAAATAAAAAAAATATTATATAGATATGACACCTGATGTTAAGTGGCTACCATTGCCCAAGAACATCTGCAACGCCAGGGGCGTTGCGGGTGCGTTGCCGGCCTTTGATAAAAACGTGTCTATATATACTCGACGCTTGAAAACCCCTTAGTTATAAAGCTCCAGGAAAACCTCAAGAGGTAGATTTTTCCACAGTCCGCACGTATGCGGGAAAAAAGCTCGTGAAACCTGCACATTGGATATCGACACAAGCATCCTGGTGGAGCGAGTAATGGCCACCTTTGACTTTTATATATGCCTTTAATCTGATTGGCCAAAAATCTATGGAAATTTCGCCACTACTTAATCCAAAGAGTTTTTAAAAGATTTACTGCCTTACTGCAAAAGATTTAAACAGACGTTAAACGCGCGTCTAAGACAGTTTTGAGTTAAACATGCTTTAGAAATAGATTAATATACGTTCAAATGAGTTTAATAGATGTTTAAAACCTATTTTTGCTGTCATAATTATAACATTTTATCAATAAGTTTTTTTATGAGTTTATTCGCTGTTAAGCAATTTAGATAATATTTTAAGCAATGTTTAAATCTTAAACACTGTTTAGCTAGACTCGTGTTCAACATGGTTTTAATGCGTCTTTTGTAGTATGACAGTTAATGTCGCCGTGCCAAAGTTTTATGTAACAGTATTTAGGACCAGACTAGTTATACTTTAAATCTTCCTTGAAATATTCGTAGTTTTTGAAAAAATTGCGGACAGACATACCTATTTATTAAGGTCAGTTAAAAATTGATGATATTATCCTAAGTAACTTTTGCTCGCGGCTTCACAATGTATATTTAGTTTTAAAATAATACGCACATGTACTATCTACATAAAATGTGCCTTATGCATCATGATTTTTGGAATGGGTGTAGAGATTTAGGAGTTTACTTTGCAAATACAAATTCGCTCAAAATCTTTATATCAATATCAAACTCTTTATAACGTTAGTATAGTGAAGTAAAACCACCTTATGTTCAAATCAAGTATTCAATACTTCAACCATTTGTTATCATTAATACTGTAAGTCCCGGCAAAGTCAAGAATAACTATTGATATTTTGCGTCCACAACTATATTCTTTTTACTTAAACAGACACAATATTTTTATTAATTTAAACTATTCACTCTATAAGTCTAATTTTATTTACGGTCCATCAAATTCTCCAATCCCAATTAAAGACATATGCACCATTTTTTTTTCAATTCCCGCCAAAACTCACGTCACAGATTACTAAATAAATATGTTCTCACATACATTATATTGTAAATGCAAATAAAACATAAACGATTCAAGTATTAAAAATATATAAATAATTATTATATTAGAATAAAAATGTTATATATATATATATATATATATATATATATATATATATATATATATATATATATATGTGTATATATATATATGTGTATATATATATATGTGTATATATATATATATATATATATATATATATATATATATATATATATATATATATATATATATATATATATAACATTTTTATTCTGACTTAGAAATTAAATTTTTTCACAGCCGCAAGTCATTGTAGACTTGAGTATATGATATTAATTTTTACATGATACGTGAAATTGTAATTTTGTCGCTCAGAGTATTAATGCAACTATTCACCGCTAGATGGCATTAGATATAATTTAAATCGCGCTAATGCTTAGTTAATTCTTGTTAAAATTATTAACGACCACGTTTGCAAGTCCTCAAATGTTTTTTCTTCCATAGTTTTATACCTACAGAATTTTTGATCGTCTAGTACCGTGACAGGTATGAAGACGCTGCAGACTATACTGATATAGCATTCATAAATTAAATAGGTTTGTATATACGATCTTGATTTGAACATAAGGTGGTTTTACTTCACTATACTAACGTTATAAAGAGTTTGATATTGATATAAAGATTTTGAGCGAATTTGTATTTGCAAAGTAAACTCCTAAATCTCTACACCCATTCCAAAAATCATGATGCATAAGGCACATTTTATGTAGATAGTACATGTGCGTATTATTTTAAAACTAAATATACATTGTGAAGCCGCGAGCAAAAGTTACTTAGGATAATATCATCAATTTTTAACTGACCTTAATAAATAGGTATGTCTGTCCGCAATTTTTTCAAAAACTACGAATATTTCAAGGAAGATTTAAAGTATAACTAGTCTGGTCCTAAATACTGTTACATAAAACTTTGGCACGGCGACATTAACTGTCATACTACAAAAGACGCATTAAAACCATGTTGAACACGAGTCTAGCTAAACAGTGTTTAAGATTTAAACATTGCTTAAAATATTATCTAAATTGCTTAACAGCGAATAAACTCATAAAAAAACTTATTGATAAAATGTTATAATTATGACAGCAAAAATAGGTTTTAAACATCTATTAAACTCATTTGAACGTATATTAATCTATTTCTAAAGCATGTTTAACTCAAAACTGTCTTAGACGCGCGTTTAACGTCTGTTTAAATCTTTTGCAGTAAGGCAGTAAATCTTTTAAAAACTCTTTGGATTAAGTAGTGGCGAAATTTCCATAGATTTTTGGCCAATCAGATTAAAGGCATATATAAAAGTCAAAGGTGGCCATTACTCGCTCCACCAGGATGCTTGTGTCGATATCCAATGTGCAGGTTTCACGAGCTTTTTTCCCGCATACGTGCGGACTGTGGAAAAATCTACCTCTTGAGGTTTTCCTGGAGCTTTATAACTAAGGGGTTTTCAAGCGTCGAGTATATATAGACACGTTTTTATCAAAGGCCGGCAACGCACCCGCAACGCCCCTGGCGTTGCAGATGTTCTTGGGCAATGGTAGCCACTTAACATCAGGTGTCATATCTATATAATATTTTTTTTATTTTTTTTTTTTTTGAGACTTTATTAAACATATAGGTATACATTTTTATAATATTACAGTACTTTATTTAAAAAAAATGCATCTTCATTTGTAACAGAATTTGGGACTGGATTAGGTACTTACAATATATAAGACTATGATAAATACCTTCGGAGTTAACTAAAGGAATTCTTCAATAACTAACATCAAAAGATCTGCGATTGTTGCGATCGTTTATCCATTATTATAAACAATACCTAATAATGACTTCAATTGAATTCTGTCACATTGAAATAAACGATTATCTTTTATAATCTTTTCTCATCTTATAGTTCTATTGTAGCTCGTAGCAATTTTAATTAAAAATTTTCCTAGTATATTTGAATCTGTATATATTTTTAATTAGTTCCATTAATAAATAATTATTGGTTATTATTTAATTTAATGCGTCAACACGTAAGGTTTTTTTTAATTACCTGTCACGTGGACTTTCCTAAGTGATTTTTAAATATTAATAAATTATTTTGTTAAATGGATATTTGTGATGATATCAATCAAGGCCAATTGAGTGTAAACATAGAAATAATGGCTTTTATATGACCATTCTTATTTAAATAATATTAAATACTCCTAAACTAAAAAAAAATTACATGGAGTTTAAAATTTTAAAAAACCCCCGACGATCTACTCATTGAGACCATTTCAATGAGCCTCAACACAATATTTCTGCTATAGGTCAAGTTTACGTTTTTTTTTTTTTTTTTTTCTGAATGAGTATTGCTGTTGGCCCTACTGGCCTTGACAGCGTCACCGGGGGGGGGGCCGAGTACTGAGACTCAGCCTTGAAATTGGGAGCCCCCGTTGGGGCTCAGAATGGACGCCCGTGTCTAAGGGTGTCTCCTAGTGAGATCGCACCTCGGCTTAGAACGTCGTCGGAGTGGAGGATGGCGCTGTGCGGAGCGCGGATGACGAGGGTGACGGTCTCACGACGCGCCTAAGCGCGCCCGAGCCGTCGCAAACCGGGGACCTCGTCTCCGCCGGCGGAGACGGTGTGTGTGTGTGTTCGTGTTTGTTGTTAGGAATGGCGCGTTCGCCTGGGTGATGGGGTCGTCGGGATCTGCTAGGACGTGCATGGGACGTCTTAGTCTTTTCGGTAGGTTACCTCTCCTACCGGAATAATCACAAGCCTCTCTGATGAGGGGGTTCGGATGGCGGGTAGCTGTCTCGAAGAAGGTAGTGGACAGCGTTTTTAGATGTTTGGCGATCGAATCGAGTCCGAAGTCCTTGTGTAAATCTATATTACGTACGTACCACGGTGAAGCCGTGGCTGTTCGTAAGAATTTATTTTGGATGATTTGAAACCTTTTCAAGAAGGTGGGTCTGCAATGAGCGAAGACAGGGCTCGCGTAGGACATAATGGGACGTACGTAAGTTTTGTATAATGTCGTCTTATTCCTAAGCGACATTTTACTCCGCCCACATATCATCACATATAATCTGCCCAGCACGAACGCTGCCCTATTGCGGGCTTTGTCTATGTGGGACTTGAACGTGAGGCGTTCGTCGAGTGTGACACCGAGGTATTTAACCTCTTTTTGCCACGGGATCGGTTTGTCGTACATGGAGATGGCTCTGGGTTTGACGTGTCGGATACGGAGTTTTCTGGGCCTGCGGCAAAAGTGCACTGCGGCACTCTTTTCGGGATTGACCTCAATACGCCATTTCCTAAACCAGGCGCCTAGTGCGTCGGCTGCGGATTGGAGGCGTTTTGAGATAATTTTCCCTGAAGTCGACGATGTGTAAATTGCGGTGTCGTCAGCGAAGAGGGCTGTTTTTATGATTTTACCGTCTGTCAGTCGTGGTATGTCGTTCGTGAAGAGCGAGTATAGGAGGGGCGATAGTGCGGATCCTTGAGGGACGCCGGCTCTAATGGGACGGGGGGAGGAAAGAGTACCCTCTACGCGAAATCTAAAGGTGCGATTCGACAGGTAGTCTCGTATGATGAGCACGAGCCTGTCTGGCACTCCTAGTTGGTAAAGCTTGTATATCAAGCCGTTGTGCCAGACTTTGTCGAATGCCTTCGCGACATCGAAGAATAGAGCGCCCGTAGTATAATTATACTGACGGGCGAAACCTGCAAGGATGTGCTCCGTTATTCGGTGCACTTGGTTTACGCACGAGTGTCCGGCTCGAAAGCCGAACTGCTCGTCGATTAGGATGTGGTTGGTTTCCACGAATGATTTTAATCTAGCTAGGATGACTTTCTCGTACAATTTTCCGAGAGAGTTAAGAAGGCTAATTGGGCGGTAGCTGGACGGAAGATTACTGGGTTTACCAGGTTTAGGGATACCTATTACGATTGCTTCTTTCCACTCGTCGGGAAAGGAGCAACCGGCCAGAAGGGCGTTGAAAATTATGACAATCAGCGTTAGTAGCTGATGGGGAAGGTTTTTGAGAACTCGGATGCCGATTTGGTCGGGACCTGGAGCCTTTCTCGGGTGCATGGACTTCAGAATCAATTCGATCTCCTCGACTGAGGTCGGGAGAAGGGGTTCATCTGATGGCGGTGAGGCCGCCTTACTTTCGACTTCTAGGTCTACCTTCCGAAGGTGACTGTCGTCGATTGGTTGTGTACTTGGGGAGCATTGGCTCTCGAGATTGTCCGCTAGGCACTCGGCCTTATCCAGATCGTCTAACGCAGGAGGGAGATTCGGTCTGAGCAAAGGGGGCATTACTGAGATTGTGTCTTTTCGCAGAGCGCTCGCCATCGCATAGTAGGCCGTATGTGATGGCGAGATCTTTGCGAGTTGACTGCCGTATCTGTCGTCCCTGAGTTCGGCAAAGCGAGCTTTTACCTCCCTCTGTAGGGCCCGGAGTTGCCTCCGGTTTTCGTTGGTCGGATATGAGTCATGGGCTCTAGTGGCTGCGTTTTTACGCGTGATGAGGTCTCTGAGCTCTTGCGGGAGCGCAAAGCGTTCTAACGGGCGAATTGGGACCTCTTTGGAACAAGTTTCGAGTTCGCCTTTAAGGTGGGAGGTTAAACTAATCGCGGCCGCTTTCGCAACATCGACTGCATCGATTGTGTCCGGGATCGCTCGTAGCGCCTCTGAATCTAAGGACTGGAGACGTTCTTCGAGCTTTCTCCAGTCCGTGACTATTTTTGTCGGTGGGCCTAGAGTGGGGTCTGGTCCTAGCTGGATTAGGACAGGTCTATGGTCTGAGTCTAACTCTGATAGCACTTCGATGGTTCGCAACTGTAATGTTACGCCTTTCAAGAGTGCTATGTCGAGTACGTCTGGTATGTCATTTTCGTCTCTAGTTGGGAATCTAGTGGGCGAAATTGGCGCTATTATTTCAAAATCTAAGTTCGTTTGTGAGGTCAGTCTGTCTAGTGCTCTACCTCTGGTATTAGTACGGTAAGAGTTCCAGCGGGAGTGCTTACAATTAAAATCGCCGGCCAGAATGACCGCGTTGCTTAATGCAAGTAAAGACCTAATGTCGTTTTCTTTAAGAGATTTTGACGGGGAGAGATATATGGAGGCCAGTGTGACGGGTTGATGACCCGTCAGGCTGACCTGACACAGTGATGCTTCGATGTTTTCCAGCGGGGGAGGGTCGAGCGGCACGCAGTGCAGTGACTTTTTGTAATAAATGAGGGTACCGCCACCGGCTGATACCCTGTCATTACGAATTAATCGGTAATTTGCCACCTTTGGGCTGCGCGAGCTAGGTTTGAGAAGTGTCTCCTGCACTAGCATGACGTCGACTGGGTGATTTATTAAAAATTCACGTATTAGATCGATCTGTTGGATAAGCCCGTTTGCATTGAACGTGACAATGCTAAGAGAGCGGGGTTTTACTCTAGCTAAGTTAGACATTGAAGGACTTAGCTAGAGACTCTAATCTGGCCATCATGGTGGCCATGTGTAAAAGGGAATTCTGAAGGAATGCCCTCGTGTCCTGTAGCTCCTGGGCTATGGACGAAGAAGTAGGGGTGGGTGCGACAGGGCTGGGGGCTGCTGCTGCGGGCTTTTGGGCCCTTGGCAGTGGTTTTGCCCATGCGCCTTTACCCTGAGGGGGTTTAGGCGGCATTAGCGGGGGTATTTGTGCCTTAGGGGCTGGTGCTGTGGGTGCGGGTGCAGCCTGGATGGCTGTAGAGACCGCCTGCGGAGATGGGTTTGCCTTAGGGGCAGAGGGCGCAGCTGAAGGCCGTGAGGCGGCCCTGCGCTTGTTTCTTTTGCCCCTCGAGCTAGGTCTCCGCGGGGCCCTCGGACAACCGCGATAGTTCGCGGGATGCCCTTGGGTCTCGCAGAGGACACAGCTAGGGGGGACGAGTGGGTCGGGGACCTTGCGGGGGCAATCCGCAGTTGCGTGATCGCCCAGGCACTTGACGCACCTGGGGCGCGCGAAACAGTTACGGGCAGAGTGCCCGTATAGCTGGCAACGGTGGCATTGCCCTGGAGCGCCACGGTTGCGGGGAGCTTCGACTGTCAGCCCGGAAAGCCGACAGACGTCTTTAATGTTGAAAATGGCCTTTCCTTCAGGGGAAAGGTCGAGAATGACCAGCACCATATTATAAGATGTTTTGGTGCGGGGGTTGTACATGCGGTGGACCGCGTGTACGGGGAGGTCAAGTTTACGTAATTAGGTTATATTATATACATTGATATCATTCACACTATAGCAAATTTTGAGTCGACAAGACACTTAGAAGTTGCTCAGATACTTTTAACGTTTACACACGAAATGTCTAAACAGATCTTCATAAATTATACCTAAGAACCACCCCGATTAGATCAACATTAAAAAGAAAACACATTAAAATTGGTCCATCCGTTAGGAAGCTAGATTTCACTTAAGTAAGTTGGTCTGAATACGAGGCGAGTCTGAACTCGCGCATGGCATAGTCGAGTAAGACTTTAAACATTAAATATATGATGATATTGTTATAATCTTATTGAATAATTCTTAGCCGTTAAAAGACATTTATAATGTACTTTATTCTACTTGACTTATTTAGTAAACACATCGTGGAATGAAAACCTAGTTGCCTAGCATCCAGCTAGCGACACAATATGACAGGCGAGATCTAATAATGGTTTGAATCTATAATGAAATAAATCATAAAAATAAAAAAATTTCGCATTATACGAGTGAATCTCTCGAGTAATTTCTGTGTACTTTAATCAAAAGTACATCAATTTCTACTATCTTGGAATTACTTGCGTCCATCTCGTGTCAAGATATTATATATTCTCGCGACAAGCTTTTACATCCATATAACGAGTTTGATTTATTTCAAACTTCATTTTATTATTGACTGTGCTCCGTGGTTTCACCCGCGTTAATTTGAGAAAACGTTATGTGTAATTGTATTATGTTTACCTTATTATTATTAACTTTTATTTTATTATAGTGGTATTCTTGACTCATATTAAAATAAATCGTTAATTTTGTCGAATGTGCGGAGATGGATGCTAAATCAGATCATGATTTTTGTACTAAAACCAGGCCCGTGCCGTACGTGCAAAGTCGTGCGGCGTCGAATCGTAAAGGCGGCGGGCCTTATACTTAAAAATGTCAAAATTTTAATTTTTACTTTGGGTCTTGTAATAAAAACTTACGAAAAAAGACTTGTTGATTAGACTAAAACCATTTTCTCCTAATATGCCGCTACACAAAAAGGCGTATATAAGACAGTTGCAGTTGGCTTGGCGCGGACCAGACTAAAACGCCTCTTTTAACTGCCAACATGTAGCATGATTTGGTTTGCAATACAATCAGTCTAGGAAACCTGATACTGAAAACTAAGTTTTTAAGGTCATTTCTTTGTATATAAAATAAATGAAGCTTTCGACAATCAGAATGTATGTATCATCTTATCATTATACCGATATTATTTGACACTTAGTTCGTCGGTGATCAAAATCATTGAAGCAACTGTGGACAGAAATAGATGAAAAATATATCATCAGTACTGATAGGATTATCGTATTACATTTTATATTTTTATTATCTCAAGATATTATTTCTTAAAAATGTTTTTTTTTGTTTGTTCGAAATATCTTCTTTAATACGGTATTAAAATTAATCTTTGATTCTCCATTTTGAAGAACATTTTAAGCTCTAATAACAAAACTTTAACAAATAAATGAACCGACTTCAATAACGCAAAAGTTAAAAAAATTCAACCGACTTCAAAAACGAACTTAAGAGATACAAATAAACTAAAAGGCATAAAATAAATATTTTCTACAACATTATGAAGTCGGTGCCTAGTAAAACATTCGAAGTCGGCGTCAAGTAAGACCTTTTTCGTGTTATTTACTGACACCTCTCAACTCCACTCAACTTTACCATATGCATTATGACGAGCATAATTGCTTAGCAGTGATATTGAAGTAATGGAATCATAACCCATGAAATATTTGTTATTGAGTAGTTCCGGTGGCGACCTGTGGTCTCCATCATCAGTTCTACCCGTACCTATGTCCATGAAAATCTTGATATTTATTTATAAAAACGTTCACAGTTATTCAAACAAACAATCATTGTAAATATCGAACTTAACTTTAACAAAAAAGAATATTACAAATTAATATTGTTATATTTAATTTACTGACTTCCTGTGTTCTGGATGTAAGCTCTATATTTTGTAATCTTTTATAGCCTCTTGAATGGTCTTTGATGCACTGATACGAATTAGCTAAGTAATTAATTTAAAATTTTGTTCCGTATTACTCTGTGTTTTTTTTTAATCTATGATTGTCAAAACCATAAGACGTATAAAAAATCTATCAATATTATATGAAATTAATGTCTAAATAAACAGTTGAGTTCCTAAGAGCATGAATTTATGCATAAGAGTATGAATTTTTGAATTCGGTCCCTTAAATACTAAGCGTGCGATAACATTCGCTTATAAAATATCTTATATTTGTTTATCGATACGAATATTTTTGTTTTTAATAATAATTATAATAGACAGACATGTATAGAACACGTACATAGTTTCTACTATATAATATGGCTCAATGTACTTCAAATCTAATATTATTATAATTAATATTATTCATTGTTATTATAAACTATGTATAGATTTGTTATTGTTCAGTTTATTAAAATCGTTTAAGCCTGAACATAGCAGCCACGATATCTATACTAGATTATAAAACAAATATATAACTAAAATTAAATAAATCGTTTAAAATGTATGGTGTAACGATAGCTCTGCGTAGCCTGCTGGTTACGCATGTTAAAGCAACTCGTGCCTCCAATGAGGACTTACGTACACCTTGATGTGCCCTGTACATAGGGATGCAGATGGTCAGGAGACCATCTAAGATTGTTTCGGAATTTTGCGTCTTGTCCCGTGTCCAGGAATAAGATTGTACATTCTCCGATTTCGAGCACTTGCTAGTTTTTTACAGATTTTTTTTTACATTAGCTGTTTCTTTAATGTGGATAATAAGTAATAACCTTTTTAGTTATTTTTTCACCTCTTTTAAATTAATAAATACAATACAAGAAGTAATCTTCCTTAAAAAATTAAAGATGGTTTCATATTATATTTAATTTCTTTCTTTTTCAAATTTTTAATTTTATTTTAATAATTGTAAATTTAATCCTATATAGTTCCAAATACTTCTATTTTTTACGTTTTCTCTTTTTACATATGACCTTTCAAATATTATAAAATAATTGTATTTTTTTGCTTTTTTATGTTGAACAATAGTATTTTAATTAATGAACTTAAATCTGGCAACCTTACCTTTAAATGGAAAGACTTAATGCAGGGCATAAAGGTGTGGTTCGCGAATTTTTGGGATACGACCATCTGATTTAGCTTCGACACAAAAGGAAGAAGAAGAATGGTATTCCTGGATTTGCAAATGGTTTTTGAAATAAAAGAGACACTTTAAAGGTGATATCTAAAAATTAGATGAATAGAATATGACAAGAACCGTTTGAGGCTTGATCTTGAATGTGATTGTCTTATCTTATGATTTGCAGGAATTCTTAAGACGTCTTTGGTACGACTGTTTCAAATCAAGTGTACCAACTGAAGCATTGGGCTTAAGGCTAAACCTGCTTATTGTTGTTGTTGAAAAAAGTAATACACTTATTTGGAATGTACATATGTTCTGTCGTTTCTCCTGATAAGTCCATCTATCTTTTATCTTTTTTATTTGGTAACCTTGCTGAAGTGTTTTGCTGCAAATAAAGATTTTCAATAATTTATTATGTATATCGTATGTATTTTTGTTTGAATATGAAGTAGGGAAATCATTTATAGAGTTGAATTATTTATTTCTTTCAACTAAAAGTTTCTTTGGATATTTTTTATATTTTTTATTGGAAGTTTTTAGTATTAAGTAATAAAACAAATTTATTCCTGTCTTCACTCACAAAGTAGGGCTATGATTTGGGCGAATAAAAAACGTGTACATGTCGATTCGGCGAAATTCAACATTGTATATATATACAACCATTAACCAAAAACGATGTTATTAACCACTAGATTATATAATTTTTAACAAAAATAAATTAGTTGTCTTATCTTCATGTCAAAATTGTTTATTTATTTAGATTAAATATTAACTGACATTATTTTATCGTTCTGACATCGATTTTAGATTACAGGAGACGTTGAAAACGTCTTGAGCGTCAAATTCACGCATGAAATTTGTGTAACATGTAGTCATCTGTGTAGATAATATAACTATGTTTCTTACAAAGAGATGGAAGGCTGGATGATGACGGACCATCTGTTATTCCTATAAAATAAATACACTAAGTACATTTTATGGTTCTTTAAATAGCTTAGAAAAAGACATAATATAACTATAACAGAATGTTTATTGTTCACGATCTCTTGCTCGTGACGTGGGTTTAGAATGTTAAATATGCTTAGATAAAAAACTTTATATGAATGGTAAACTATGCGAAATAAATCATTACCAAGATAAAATTGAGAGTTTTGACTTCGAAAATCCATTCATTGAGATTACTTCAACGAGTTCTAATACGTCCCTTTAAAAACCAAAAAATATAAAATTTAAAATTTTATAGCTTCCGACATTTACTCCTTGAGACCATTTCAATGAGCCCCAACACGATACGTCTTCTATGAGGAGTTGTGTTTCCTGCTGATTCTTCTAGATTCTAGAAATGTAGCTGCTAAAATCTAGAATGTTACTGCAGCATTAGGTTAAGGTTATGCGACAATGTTATTTTGATATGAGTGTTGTAAATTGGAGTCGATTGGACGTGTTCAGATCCTTCCAACAACTAGTAAAAAATCTGATAACCTTCAAGCATCAGAATAATTCCTCATAAACTATAGCTAATAAGTGTCACGATTACGCAGCATCTTTGGGATAATTACGAGCATGCTGATAAGTAATAATGTGTTTACCCACAAAAGTCGAATTCGAAGATATTGATGTATTCTGATAATTCGTCCTTAATGTAGTGTTTCGAATATTGAAGTGCGCTCTGTATTTTGCATTATACAATAATCTAAATATATATAACTTAAAGGAGACTGATTGGCTGACTGACATAGTGATCTAACAACGCACAGTCCAAACCACTGGACAGATCAAGTTGAAATTTGGCGTGCAGGTAGATGCTATGACGTAGGTATCCGCTAAGAATTTTGATTTGAATTCTACCTCCAAGGGGATAAAATAGGGGACAAAAGTTTGTATGAAACTTTACCAATTTTAAATCGATTGGGCTGACAAATTGCAAGCATAAAGCTACTGACGTGGGCATCACAGACATCGCAGACGGAGTCGCGAGCACCAGCTAGTAAGTAATATGCTCTTATGTCTACAAAATAAAATACGACATCGCAGACGAAGTTATTAGATAAAACTTTTAATTAAACCTACCTTTTAATTCATAATACCTTTTTTCAAAATAGAAAAGAGAAGACAGATATGTAAATACATCTTCAAATTAATTTTTCAAAAATAGGTTTGACATCTTTTTCCTCAAAATGAAGTCAGCGTGGCTTGATATAGTTTTGCTTATCAGCGTCCAAATGTCAAATAGAAATTAAATTCAAAGTTATACAATCTCTAATAGGCGAGAAGTACACTTGTAAGTTTTAGTAACAGACTTTTATAAATTTTTACATAAATTGCTACCTTTTCTTTTACACCTTAAATGTCATTTCTCGTCTTAGGCACGAATTAAACTTATAAGTTTTACTTTTGTAACTGATATAAATAAACACTTTAACCTGGTAACAGTTACCCAGGTATACATATATATAATTACTCGTAAATTGTGAGTGTCCATAAATATGTCTTTGACAGTGAATTCTTTCCAGTGCAAAGCATTAACAAACAATTTATGTAAGAATTTATAAAATTCTGAGAGCAAAACTTATAAGTGTAAGTCTCGCCTTATAATAAAGATCCTTGTGTAGTTGATAACGTCAATCAAGACGATAGTAGTTATTGTGAAAATACGAAAGCAGGTGAACTCAGAGTTAGTGCCGGGTAGTTTTTCTTAGAAGGTATACTCGTATTCAATTGTCTGAAGGAATAGAAAGGTCAGTATTCAAATGAATAAACTTTACTTGTTTGATTTGTCAATAATCGTTTCATTTATTTGTTGTTTTTTTTTGTAATAAATTTTAAATAAAATTGTAATATTTTAACTTTTAATGGCTTTTGTGACTTGTGTGTTTTACATTTCATTATCAATATTAAGAAGTACGTGTACTAAGTTTCACGTCAAAATGACGACGGTAATGTCTTATATACAAACGTTTTTACCCCCTTTTACCTCGTTTAGAAGTTGAATGCTCTCTTTCCGAATTGATACCCTTCCTACATTATAGAAAAACAATGTCGAAGCATTTTACATATGGAGATTATAATCATTTGTAATTTTTTGCTTCAATATAAATTTAAATATAATATTCGACCGACGTTTTGTTTTTGTAAAGTCATGTTTCTTCTTAAGCGATACTACAGATGAGATTGTTGTTTGTGATTTTAAACTAAATATTTCTTTTATTAAATATACTCCAAAACTAAATTCAGCACAAGTAAATAAAAAGCAAAAGAAACATGTTCATAGCATTAGAAAGTCGGTGTCAACTAAAACATCCGAAGTCAGTGTCACATAAAAATTTTTACGCTTACAATTTTTGTAAAACATATTTTTTTTGTTATACTTTGTTTGTATTAAATTCATTTTTGATGTTAGTCTTTATTTGACACTTTTAAGTTACGAATTTAAAAGATATTTGAAGTAATATAATCTTAATTGTGAAATACTTGTTATTGAGTAGTTCCGGTGGCCATCTGTGGTTTTTATTATCAGCTCGACTTCACCAAATACTGCTTTCCGAGAAAAAATGCTAGAGTTAGAATGAAATTACCTAAATCAGTAAAGTAGAATTTTCTTTCTTTCTTAGAATTGCGCCTTTAAAGTGACTAGATTGTTTGCATATAATTATAACTGCATTTCAAAACTTTTAATTTTATATAATTAATACAGTTATACCGGAAGTTTAAGGATAATATTTTTCACAATGATTGGAAAATTAAAGTTGATCTTTAATTTCCTTATTCGTAATTTTAATTATCACAAAAAATATTCTTATAAATATTATACCGAATGAAAATTAATTTATTTATCTTAAGATATCGTGTTTGGCAAAAACTAATTGTTTAACGTATTTTGTCATGCGTTTGTCAACAAACGTGACCTTTAAGCAAATAGATTGGAGATGAGATTTCAGTATTGTATTAAATATTAGCTGCGCCTCGCGGCTTCACTCCTATGAGTCATAACTTATTAGGACCTGTCATCTAGGATAAACGATTTAGACATCTTGCTTGACAGCCATTTTAGTTTTAATTTTAAAATAAATAAATATCTGAAAGGTAATTAATTTTATTCAATATATATTTCTTATATATTTCTCTATTACTATCGTTGTTTTTTTTATACTTTGTTATATCAACACTAAATAATTTTGAATTTCCTTCTCATGACTTTAATTATTATTTTTTTTGTTATTGTGTAAACTTTGTCTTTTGTTGTTTTTTGTGTCATGTTGTAAACTAAATATTTCTTTTATTAAATATACTCCAAAACTAAATTCAATACAAGTAAACAAAAAGCAAAAGAAACATGTTCATAGCATTAGAAAGTCGGTGTCAACTAAAACATCCGAAGTCAGTGTCACATAAAAATTTTTACGCTTATAATTTTTGTAGAACATATTTTTTTTGTTATACTTTGTTTGTATTAAATTCATTTTTGATGTCAGTCTTTATTTGACACTTTTAAGTTACGAATTTAAAAGATATTTGAAGTAATATAATCTCAATCTGTGAAATACTTGTTATTGAGTAGTTCCGGTGGCCATCTGTGGTTTTTATTATCAGCTCGACTTCACCAAATACTGCTTTCCGAGAAAAAATGCTAGAGTTAGAATGAAATTACCTAAATCAGTAAAGTAGAATTTTCTTTCTTTCTTACAATTGCGCCTTTAAAGTGACTAGATTGTTTGCATATAATTATAACTGCATTTCAAAACTTTTAATTTTATATAATTAATACAGTTATACCGGAAGTTTAAGGATAATATTTTTCACAATGATTGGAAAATTAAAGTTGATCTTTAATTTCCTTATTCGTAATTTTAATTATCACAAAAAATATTCTTATAAATATTATACCGAATGAAAATTAATTTATTTATCTTAAGATATCGTGTTTGGCAAAAACTAATTGTTTAACGTATTTTGTCATGCGTTTGTCAACAAACGTGACCTTTAAGCAAATAGATTGGAGATGAGATTTCAGTATTGTATTAAATATTAGCTGCGCCTCGCGGCTTCACTCCTATGAGTCATAACATATTACGACCTGTCATCTAGGATAAACGATTTAGACATCTTGCTTGATAGCCATTTTAGTTTTAATTTTAAAATAAATAAATATCTGAAAGGTAATTAATTTTATTCAATATATATTTCTCAATTAGATACTATCTATGTTTTTTTTCACTTTGTTACATCAATACTAACTAATTTTTAATTTCCTTCTCATGACTTTTATTATAATTTTTTTGTTATTGTGTAAACTTTGTCTTTTGTTGTTTTTTGTGTCATGTTATAAATATCTATAATTAGAGGTTCAATTAATTTTCTTTATATGTTATTAAGATACATTGTCGGCATTTATTATTGTTGCCTCTGTTGATATTACTAAATAAATAAATAACGTGATGTAATATAGCCTATAACCTTCCTAAATGAACAGCCTAGCCAACGCAAAAATAATTTTTCCAATCAGTCTAGTAGTTTCGAAGGCTATTCAATGCAAACCAATCTAATCTCTCCGCTTTATTATATTCGTATAGTCGAATATTTACGTAAAAAATATTGCATATTGCACCATTTTTTAATGGTTTGCTTTATTAGACAGCCGGAACTTCGTCTGTCGAAGGAATTATTCCAATTTACTTGAAATTTTAACGTTATAATTTGATTAATATAATTTTTTTTAATTTAATCCTATTTTGATGTATGAGTTAAATTATTGTAAAGCTTTTGCACTTAGGGGGTAGTCGTGTGCACGCGGCTCCGTCCGCGTAGTTTTTAGGTTGCCTTATAGGAATATATTTTAAACTTTCGCAATTTAAAATATTCATATTTAATATTTGAATGACTATCAGCTGAAACAAACCAAACTTACAAACCGATAAGGGCCGGAATTTGAGTCAGCTCGTGACCACGACGAATTTTTTTTTTCGTCGAAACGTCGGGCAATAAAAAGGTATTACTAACGTTAGTTATCGTCATAAGACCCGTTATATTAAATATGAACTTATAGGTATAGTTTTAAATAGTCTAGAAGAAGAGGATTATGATACAATTTTAACAGGGTGTTCTGGGGAGGCTCACCACGATTCCTTGCCAGAAAAATCTATGCACTTTAGGTGGCATTACAATCTTTGCTCGTTAATAATAAATATCACCTTCAGTTTGACATCAACAAAGCGTTGCTAGGCAACTATCAGTATATCAGTAGGTACCATTAACAGTTATTAATCTGCCATATCTCATAAAATAAAAAAAAGAAATTAAAACTTGACAGTTGAGTAACTCTATATCTAATCGGACAATTAGGCATAGATGTTACCTTCAACACACAAACAATCAAAGAAACTTTTTATAATTTTAGTATAGATCTCGAAGTCATTAATTAATAAATTAAAATTGGGCATAGGTACATATGCATATTTTTAATTAAATATCTGTGAGATTTGTCTTGTTTTTGAACAAGCTAATATTTTTCTAACGAGTTTTTTTTTATTTCTACATCAACTAAAGTATTAAATACAAAGTTTATTATGAAGGTTTGAAAGTTATATTTCGTTTTTACTTATCCCTGTAAAGTAGTCATTAAGTCAATTGTTTTCAATATTTTATTTACATAACAATTTGAGTTAATAGAAATTTAAATTTACATAACAATGTAACAAATGACGTTTAACGCCACCGTCACGGATATGCTCTAGCAACAGTTTAATGTGAATCGCGAATATTTGACATTTCAAGGATGGTTTTAGATTAATATGACAATCAATAATGGTTTGGACTGTTTTTATCAAGTATCAAACACATTGCGAGTTTATCTCGGAGAGGTTATGATTTTCCTGTTCGGTTTTTACCTGTTATGATTATAAAATACGTAGAAGATTTATTTGACAAGTATAAGTAGCAGTACTTCAAAGGTATTTCATTAAGGACTTGTCGTTGTTACATAAATAGTTAGTGTTTTTAGAATACTGTTTAAATACTTCCTAAAACCAATTTGACGGTAAGGTCGGATCGTTTTAATTGAAAAAGTGTAAATAATCAAATTGCGAAAAATGTTCACGTAAACAGTTGAGAGTCAATATTGTTTATATTGACTCTCAATTATTTTTAGGAAATGAAATTAAGTCTTTTCGAGACAAATATCTGATCTTTATATCCTTATTAAAAAATTGTTTTTGTGGGCTGTGTGCCAAGTGAACAATCGAAGTCGGCGCCAAGTAAAACTTTTTATACTATTTCCTGCACCGACTTCAAAATATTGAAAAAAATTTTTTTTTCTTTTTTTATTAACTTACACTTTTATATATGCAAGTTGTAAGGCTGTAAGTGTTAGTTTGTGATTTACCTAAGATACAATAGCCTAAAGTCAAATGCTTATCACCATTTACATAACATTGCTTTTCCCAATGTAGGTCTGTTCATTATTGAGGAGTTCTTGGCGTTGCTCATCCGCTCTACTTTATCATATTCATTGTGGCGAACATAACATTGCTTAGCAATTATATTAAATTAATCTAATCACAACCCATGAAACACTTGTTATTGAGTAGTTCCGGTAGCGATCTGTGATCTTCATCATCCATTTCACAAAATGTTATTTTCCGAGAGCAAATTTATGAGTTACAATTAAATGTCAAAATCGGTATAGGTGTGCCTATAATATTTAAAGAGTTCTTTCGATTTCTCCAGCATCTCAGCTTTAGATCTTGACCTGATTAAAATGGGACCATCCTGGAAGTACAACCCTAGCTAAGAACCACTTCGATTGCATCAACTTTCAAACAAAAAAAACCGCATCATCCGTTAAGGAGCTACGATGTTACAAACAGACACACTGATACACACATCAAAGCTATAATTCCTTTCTTTTTTGATCAGAAGTAAAAAAAGTTATACGACAAATAATAAAACCATGTGAGATGCATGGAATTCTAGTCGCGTGATCTCGCGTTTTACCAGTTTATTAATCAATTATTTAACAGCACGCGATCAATAAAATATAATTATGTTTTCATCTACCACGTCGAAAATTAGATTATCCTTGCAACCCGGTAGTGTCAATGAAGATTACGTGGTACAGTCTACCACGGCATTGTTTACGCTGTCTGCGTCCTTAAGGAAAAGCATGATTGACCATAATAGCGTATCCAATTTCGTTTTTTCGGATGTATAATTTGTCATCGCTTGTACAGTCTTTGCAGTACCTTTTCCTGATTAGCTTTACTGTCAAGTAGTCGCGTTAAAGTAACTGAACGTAGTGCCCGCGAATTGTAAAATAAGTAACATTTATAGTTTATGAGATGGTGAGCGTTGCTAATGTCGAATATGTTGGTTCTAGGTACAAACACAAAATGTTAACAGGATGGCGACTCGCTCTATCGAAATGTAAGTGAAAATTTGTTTGGTTTTTGTGAAATGTTGTAAATAATATATTTGTAATTAACTTTTTCCATTAAATACAAGTGTACTACGTAGAAGTTTAAACTAAGCAAATAAATCTCGAAAATTTTGTAATTTTTTTTGGTTAATTCTTTTTTTGTTTGTGTTTAATTAAATAGTAGTAGCTAGATGCTTTATTATCTACCTAGATAATTAAACTTTAAGCTATTTTTTTTATTTTTAAATAATATTATTATGGTATTATTACACAAGAAATTTACTGTAACACTGTAATCATATAATTTCAGTAATCATATAAAACTGGATATTAGCGGTACATGTACGTATTTATTACTACTCCAACTGTAAATAATGGATACGTCAGACAATATACATATCATTGAGTAATAAAATTATCAGATTTTATATACAAACGTTCGTTATCAACTACGTTCATGAAAATATTTTGTACCGTTTGTAAATAGTTGTAAAAAATGTAAAAGATTTTTAATGAAAATATTTATTTTGAGATTATTTACTTCACTTTCGTCATTACAGCGAAAAATTATTTTCATAACGGCGTATCGACCATTAAGTTAGATGAAGTATTAAAATATTTTATATCCATAAAAACACTTCTGAAAAATATTAAATAAATCAAAATATTTTTTATTTTGAATTATCATATGTAATGAATATCAAATGGACACTGATAAGCAACACTGTGTCAAGCCACACGGATTTCATTTTGAGAAAATGGCGTCTAAAGATGTCAAGCCTATTCTTAACATATTTGTTTGAAGACAAACATATCTTTTCTTTTTTAATAAAAGGTATAATGAATTAAAAGCAGATTAGTTGAATTAAAAATGTTTCCTAATAATAAGTTTTTCAAATGTATGAGTTTATTGTATATTACAATACCTATATGGAACACACTTCAATATTCGAAATATTAAATTGAGAGCTTTTATTCCGTACTTATTTGATTTAAATAACTTAAAAAAAATTGAGTAATGTTAAACACTAGACGCATTATAAGAATAAATCAATATCCAAACTTACCAAAATTTCACTTTTTGTGGGTTCACACATTATTGCTTATCAGTATCCAAATAAGTTTTAATTTGCGGTAACCTATGTTTATATTAACGAGTTATTTGATTTCAGTGTTTATAATACCGCAGCGGTATGTGTTCGCGATAATGTCGCTGCTAGCCGTGGCGAATGCGTACACAATGCGAGTCTGTTTGAACTTGGCGATCACACAGATGGTGAAAAAAAAAGTAGCAGTAGAAGGAGACGCAAATTATGACCCCAATGCGTGCACAGACTATAACATAGTACCAAATATAACGACGACACTAGCAGATTACGTGACTAGAGATAGTGTAAGTATTTGAATTGTTTATCGTACCATAATCGCCGCTACTGTAATTGGATTATAAAACCTTATTTTACGCAGTTAGTATGAGCTCTAAATGTGTGGCCCTTTCTGTGCTGAGATGTACAAAATATTAGACTAATAGATGTGGGTATATAAATTGGTTAATAGGTATGATGCATCAACTTAAAAGTTGACTCATGACACGATGTTTAAATAGTAGATTGTTCTGATTAAGTTACGGACCAAAAACGTATAAGTCTTCTAACGTGCTTCAATTAAATAACTATCAATTTCGTAACTCTACATACAAACTGATATAATAGTATTTTTGCTAATCGTTTGGCGCAGCGATAAACTTATTTTTATTAACAGAATCGTCCTTTCGATTCTGATTCGCTTCCTTTCTGGTTAAATTATATTTCCTAATCACAATTATAATATTAGATACCCCACAGAAATTGTCCTGTCCAATAAAAGCGCCATCTATCGATTTAATTGTGAATCTTAAACCATCTATGGAACCACTCAGACGCTCAAAAATATTAAAAAACTGGCTGAGTGTGTGTTTGAATCGCAGAATATGTACCTAAGTAATTTTTAATAATTCTATACCTAACAAGAGTGGCACTATAACGATAGGTAAAATAAAGCCGACTCGCATTTGACCAGATATTTGTTATTTTAACGGCAATAGAGTTATTTGTTGTTTTAAATGCACATGAAAAATTACATTTCTCTACCCATTATGATGTATGAGATACAGTCATCTTATAGACGTATAGCAGAGGCTTTATTTAGGCTTAATAGCGCCCGGTTGGCACATTCTAGGCGTTTAGGAGGAGTTCAGTGACATACACACAAACAAAATAAATATTTCTTAATAGCTGCCCCTCGCAATTTGACTCGTGTTTCTGGTTATTGCTGCACTCTTATCAGCTGTAGCGTGTTGTAATATAGCCTATGAAAAGGAAATGGGCAGAAAACGGGCTATGTAATGCGAAGAGACACTTTAAATGGGACAAGTCGTTTCAGAGATTAATCTCTATATACAAACTTACATACAAACAAATTTTACCCCTTCATATTATTAAATTAGATATAGCTATGGCTATTAAATAAAGAAGCAGACTTCGAACGGAAAATACATAATTTCGTTTACTTGGATGACTCACAAGTTATTTTGATTTTAAAAACAAATTAATAAAACAATTTCCATTAAATTTCTATAAGACCAATTTCGAAGAAACAAATAAAAACAACCAACCAAAAAAAAATTTCATAATCAGTTAAGAAATGACGGAGCTATAAGATAACAAACATTAAAGAGAAGAAAAACAAATACGCTACAATTTAAAAACTTCCTATATTTTTTATGTCGGGTAATAATAACAACTGTATGTGACGAGTTTGTAAATAAAAGCTGCATAGCGCATTTCAGCGTAGCGTACAAGCCTCCAGTAAACAGCGACGTGAAGTGCTATCAATATTATCTAAATCCCTTTTATTAATGCTATTATACCAAGTAGTTTATTTGTAATTATAGCAGCGTTAATTGCGAGAAATCGTCGACCTACTTATATTATTGGTTGCTGATAAGCAATAATGTGTCAACCAACAACAAGTCAAATTCGGAGATATTGATGTGTTTTGATAATACGTCCTCTACTTAAAATTATTCATATTTTTTTCAAGTCATCTAAACTTAATAAGTTAACAGAAAAAGGTTTTTTAGTATTATTTATTAATTTTATGTTTCGAATTCCGAATGCGTTCCATATTTTGCAATTTATATAATAATTTCAAATATTATAAAAAAAAACTTTTGATTAGATAAAACATTTTATTATGCCAATCTGATTTTAATTCATTACACATTTTATCAAACTAGAAAAGATGGATATATAATTATTCGAACAAATTTACACATACATAAGTTATTAAAAACTGGATTAACATGAATATTTCATTAACAGAAAATATTTTACAAAATAAGTGTTTAATAATTATCTTTGACGTACATGTAAAGCCTTGGTCTTTATTAATGTCCCAGTTTCGGATAATTTGAATTTGACAACATAAACATTAAAATTTTCATTGTCATTATAAATACTTGAACATGTCTTAAATTGTAAAAACTCATGTTCTTGAATTGGGTTTAGTTTAACAGATAAACATTATTTAGAGCAATTTTATTTATCATTGCCATCATTCAATTAACGTAATATACTTAATAACGAAATATACTTTATTCTAATATGTTGAAGAATTTTGGGAATCACCTGTACGACAAAAAACAATTTTATAATACCATATTTATTATTGAAGAAGATTATAGATTTCTAGTTTCCTTTTGCAAAGTATACTTATAAAAAGTACGCTACGTACAAGGAATTTTGAATTGTCAAAAGAGAATAAAAAAAAATTAAATAAATGAAACTACCGCCATTCATAAAAGTAGTACGATAAAACATGGCACTACAACCAATGAGAGCAAAACAGGACCGTCAACCAATCGAGAAAGTATTAAAATTAAATAGAGTTTGCGGGTTACCTGTTTAAAACAATAACACTCATTTCGAAGTTTGAAGACAAGTATTTATGAACGAAATAGATAATTACGAAAGAAGGTGTTTGAGAGAGTTACCTATCGACTCTGTGCTGATGTTTATATGTTAAACAATAATACCTGGACGACCAGCCTTTTTTTTGGTAAATCGTGGTTTTGGAATCTGAATAAAAATTATCTATCTTGAAAACACGGATAAAACGACGCTTTCTAAAAATGGAATCTAGCTAGATCGATTTATTATAGACAATGGTCCAATCCCCTCTGGATTGGACCGGATAGATATGATTATTAAAGTCGTCTTCAGCCTCTCTTCGTTAAAATTTTTTCGATCCTCCACATTGATACGATTAAATAATTTACAGTACCTACAGTTAATATTCGTTCTTTCATAATCATTACTTAATAAAAATACATTTTTCTTACAGACTTATCTTTTCGAATGGAATGAGGCGACACAGGGTCTCATACTCGGTTCTTTTTATTATGGTTACGTATTAACCCATATTCCTGGTGGTATGTGGGCGGAACGCTTCGGTGGGAAGTGGGTGTTAGGGTTAGGTTTACTATCGACGGCTCTCTGTACGTTAATAACACCAATCGCAGTTAAAAGTGGAGGAGCTACAGCCTTATTCATTCTTCGTGTAGTTGAAGGACTTGGTGAGGTAATAATTAAAATTAGATTATACTTTTTGCCGCAAGTGAAAAGAACGACGTAACATTTTTGGTTTGCAAAAATGATATGTTCTATATATCTATGTGAAATATATTTTATTACAATTCAAAATGGTCTAGCATTGATTTCTTGATTTTTGATTAACTGACGAAAGACATATTTTGGATAAATTTATTTTTGCTAAAAAATGTTACTAAGTTTTTTTTACGTTGGTGGCTGTTTGATTTTCACTTATAAAAAATTTGCACAGTGTCTTAATATATTTGAATTTAGTATTATAAAAAATAATAATTTAAAAGGGAATTGTTGTGATTTTAGTTAATTGTTTATCGTAGGGTCCAACTATGCCTGCGCTGATGGCAATGATATCAAAGTGGGCACCAAAGGCTGAAAGGGCGCGTATGGGATCTATTGTTTTTGGAGGAGCTCAGATCGGTAATATAGCTGGGTCGTATTTCTCAGGCCTGATCATGCATGATGGATCTTGGGAGCATGTGTTTTACATGTTTGGCGGCCTTGGTCTGGTGTGGTTCATGATATGGGTATGCAATATTCACTTTGTTACAGTTAAAAGTTCTTTCTAAATTGTAGATGAGTTAAGATAATTTTTATGAAAATTATAACGTCCAAGTAGTTTTCCTTTATTATAAATGTATGTACGTACTATGTTTATCATTTATCCCAAAATTTATGTTTTCAGTCATTAATTTGCTACAGTACACCGAATACGCATCCATACATAAGTGATAGTGAAAAGAAATTTTTGAATGAAAACGTCCAAGCATTAATTCATAGTGAGAAGAAGGCATTGGATCCAGTGCCATGGAAAGCATTACTCCGATCTGTGCCTCTTTGGTCCTTGATTATCGCTGGTGTAAGTTCAGAATATACCAATCCTTATTCATATTTTTCACTTGATTGAAATTGAATGTATAACATATATTGTATTTGATTTATTCTATCTAACTGCTCTGGAGAAGGATATGTATATCTATTTCTTTACTGCGATCTGAACGCATAAGCTTAATAGATTTTATCGTAAAATAAGATAACATTAGACAGGGTGACATAAAGTATATTCGTACAATATTAAGAATATTTTAGTCAGTCAGGTATTTCCATTATTTTCTTATTAGTCCCCTTGTTTTATCTCGAATATTATTTGTGTCCTTTATTTGTAAGTAACAATAATATTTTCATTAACAGATCGGTCACGATTGGGGTTATTTCACAATGGTAACAGATCTACCTAAATACATGACTGATGTGTTGAAATTTAACATAAAATCCACTGGATTGCTCTCTGCTATGCCCTACGTTGCTATGTGGATTGCCTCTTTCTTCTTCGGGCTGATCTGCGATTTTTGTACTAAGAAAAGGATTCATAGCATAAAGAATGCTAGGAAGATCTATACGACTATAGGTAAGTAATACATTGCTATAAAATGTTATATTTTATAAAATCATACACATTATAGGCTAAGGAACGAACCTTAAAAGTTTAGTTCCATTCGTTTTGCTATTCTGTTACCCCTTAGAGTCCGTTCAGATCTGGCTATTCTCAAGCGGCTCGCGAGTTGTTCACGAGCAGTGTATTCGTCAGAAATGGATGCGTCTCCGTTACTATGTCCTCTTTAAGTAGTGACTAGCATTTCAAACATGGATACTATTTATTTTAATATCATATTATTACTATATAAAGTTTTTAATAAAGTGGAAACGAATTAAGATTCTTATAATAAATAAAAAAACCATCAAATGTGAAAGAACTAATGGTTGTCTTATTTGGTCTTTTCTCTCAAATTAAAATATTAATTGATTTCAGCATATATTATACGGGCATATTATTATTTCAGCGGCCACCGGTCCAGGCATCTGTATAATCCTTGCTTCGTATTCTGGCTGTGATACAACTTTAGCGGTGTTTTGGTTCATCGCGGCTATGACGCTAATGGGCGCTTATTACAGTGGAATGAAAATCAACGCTCTTGACATCACTCCTAACTACGCCGGTACAACCACTGCAATGGTGAACGGAATCGCGGCTATATCTGCTATAATAACGCCATATCTGATTGGTCTACTTACTCCGAATGTAAGAAACTTTTATATACTGTTATGAACTTTTTGACCCCTCCCTTATTTCCGGATCATTATATTAGATTTATTAATTTCGTGATTCACGTTCATGATACTAGGTTAATCATAAACATGAATATCAAATGTGTCAGCAAATTGGACCACTTGAGATTAAGAATGTAAGAAAACAGAAAACCGGAAAGAATTAAGATATTACAAAACTAAAACTTATAGATTTATAGCTAATTTAGTTGTTATTTTTATTGTATTCTAGTTATATAACTAAAGTGTGTTTATTTATTAGCCGTAATCTCGGGGTTAACTTGATCAACTTGAAATATTTTTTTTGCGTTAAACTTACGCTACGATCTTTTAAATCCCATATGTTTATACCACTTTTATTTATTTTAAGTGGTTCTTTATTTAAATATATTTTCTTTTATCTCTCCTGTGCAGGTGGTAATCAAATAATTCATATAGCTTATATCTTTATACTTGAGTACGTCAATGTCATTTCGTCTTGATAATGTTTGAAGTTATCGTGTGTTGTAAGGATTAACGTGATGCGGATAAGCAATAATGTGTCAACCCACAAAGAGTCAACTTTGGGGATATTGATGTATTCTGGTAATGAGTTGCGTATTCAACATTATCCAAAAAATTTTCGAGTAATTTAAACTAAATAACTACGGATAAAAGTTTCTTAGTTTAATGTTTCGAATTTCAAGTGGGTCCATATTTTGTATTTCTTACAATAATCTCATATATTTAAAAAAAGATAGAAATTTTAATTACACTAACTTGTTTTTAATTATCTTTATTTTTTATCAAAATAGAAAAGAAAAGATAATATACATTTTCTTTAACAAATTGGTTGAGATTTAAAGTCTTTCGACGCCATTTTCTCAAAATTAAGTCCGTGTTGCTTAACACAGTATTGCTTATCAGCGTCCATGTATTAGTTCGTGTCTTTATCAATATCAAAGTAATCTACTTGCAAATAAAAACATTTTGATTCACTTTTTGGTGCTTTTGAGTTCTTCATTCCATTTTATTTATTATAGATAAACTATTTCAAGCAGAGCCCCAACAATCGCAGAACATTTGCTGTTAGTTATTGAAGATTTACATACACATATACGGATCGAATATTGAACCTCCTTTCTTAAATCGATCTAAAAATGTCTCTCCTGTGCTCACTCGTGATACGAAATTTGTCTAAAGTAAATATACCTACTATAAGGTATTATAATGGGTATTTAAGTAAAACATGTGTCTTATTTATCTTTACAGTCTACACTGAAAGAATGGCGAATTGCATTTTGGGTATGCCTTGCCGTTTTGGTAATTACAAACATCCAATATTTAGTATTGGCGAAGGGAGAACAGCTTTGGTGGGATGATGTCAAGACACACGGCTATCCAGAGAATTGGAAACATGGACCTCTACCTGTGAGGAACAATGATTCAGAGAAAGCTCAAACTGAACAAAGTGGTGAAAAAAAGTGAATGTTCTGGCTAGTCATTAATATTAAGTTAAGTTATTAATTTGTAAAAAAATATATTAAGTTATTAATTTGTAAAAAAAATAATTAATAAATTAAATTAAAAAAGAAATTGTTTTTTTATTTCTTGTTGTTTAAGTCTAACGCTATAAAATGTAAATTTTACTCTTGACATAAAATAATTTTATAATTCGGTAATACTTACCTAGGTATAGATTGATTCTTTACTATACGGCGCTCCCTTATGGGTCGACTATCTCAGCGCTTCAAACAAAATTTTCCTGAGGAGATCTCAGAAAGTCATAGCGGTGAGAGCGATACGGAGTTATCGTACCGTGATCGGCTGCAACACTTCTCTTGAGTGATCCGCTCTAGGAGCTCCAGGCTGGTGCTTGTAGAAGTGAATCGGCAAGTGTCGGTGCGAGAGGAGATCGTGCGAATGTGGACGAAATTGGCCCCGGATAGCTCTGATTAAAAAGTAGAAAGAAGGGTGTTCTGGGCGCTCAGGTGCCTGGCCTAGCGGTGGTCCAAGCGATCAACACACGGGGTGGCGCGCTTATTGCGTCAGGGCATCACATCCTGGTGGAGTGGGTCACATAGGGACTCCAGGGTCAAAACTTGGCGCCGGTGATAGGCGGAGATCTCCTACTGTGCTATTCGTGCCATGCTCGTCAGAAAGAGAGTTGCTGGTCGGTCATGGTTTCCTTCAGTGAGTCTATCATGTCAATAAAAGAAACATAGAAGGAACAAGAAACTGACGCTTTCGTTGAGCCACTCCGTAGAACAAGACCAGGGTAATAGAGACTTATTCTGACGGTGAGGGTGCCGCTAGATTTTAGTGGGCAGTTTGGTATTTCCATTCCAGGAGTCCCACATCCACCTGAACACCGTAGGCGGGATGCCTTAATGCATTTCCAGTATTAAAAAAAAAGTATTGGTTGGTTTTCCACTGATGGCTTGGTCCGCTCTCAATAAGGAGCTGATATTTACGCCCCCATCTCTGACGTGAAGATAAGCCTGACTCTTGATCGCTTGTTGTAGATGGAGAGTCAGCCAATGGATTCTCCTTCGGTATATAGATCAATTGTGCTGCTGAATGAGATAATCAAACTTCTAGGAGGTATTGTTGCTATCTCATACTTCTGCATGAGAGACTCCTCGAAGGGGACCGAGGGGGTCGAAGGCATAGTTCAGATTCAGGGTAGATCGTTCTATATTAAATGCCCTGGACATCCTGCGGTCCCTGTTAATGAAGGAGATGGCTAGTGAAAATGTACTCCCATAGCCATATGATGTTGCAAATGCGTTAAACAGTTTTCCTTTTAAGATTTTAATGGCACTTAAATATCATAGAGTCCCTTTATAGTCCGTGAGTCTAAATGTCAGAATACGAGATGAGTTCGTTCTCACGCATGGTACAGTCAGATTTAAGTCTCAGATTATAAACATATAATGTGTAGTAGTATTTATAGTTTTTTTTTTTGGTAATTCTTAAAAAATTTTAAAAAACATAATTATAAACCATACAACATTAACATTAAGTATTAAGTTAAGTATTTGTATTAA
Source organism: Hypolimnas misippus (assembly GCA_037950945.1). NCBI lineage: Eukaryota > Metazoa > Arthropoda > Insecta > Lepidoptera > Nymphalidae > Hypolimnas > Hypolimnas misippus. The sequence continues at coordinate 6,820,755 of JBBEEQ010000029.1, read as the reverse complement.
GTTTAAAATGTAAAGTAGTATTCAAACGACACGTTCTGATAACTAAACATGTCCCTTCGTATTACAATGAAGACTTGGTTGAAGTAAGATATTACAAAATAAATACAAATTTAGATAAAATAACTTATTTATGTGTATTTTTCGATAATACATATAAATTATAAAAATAAATGTATCAGAATAATTCTTTTTTTTTATATATTTCATAATACTAACCATTTATAAACATTTTTCATAACTTGTTGCTTAAAAAATAGCGTCAAGTATAAGTGAATCTATAGACTGAGTGAGCCTTAAAATTGACGAATTGTGTTTCAGTTTACCTCTGCTGCCTTCTGCACAAAAAAGACTTCGTGGAGTAGTGATTAGCGATCACCATTATCTGAAGCATCGCATGAAATAGAGAAAACTTATCATCAAATTTTAAAATAAGTAAAGTTCTGCCTTTGTTTGTTTTGTTTTGACAGGGACGTTGGCGCAATGCTCACTGCAACTGGCTAAAGCGCTAACGGTCGCGGGTTCGATCCCCGCTCACGACAAACGTCTGTATTGGCCATATGGATGTTTGTCGCGGTCTGGGTGTTTGTGTTAGTGTTGTGATTGTTTCCGGATCCCCGACACAAGGTCATGAGATCTTAATGGGGGCCGTTGAGTGTGATGCGTTTATTATTTGTTTTATAACAAAAAGTGGACAAACGAGTAGGTGGTTCTAATATATAGTATTGTTGTTACGGAACGAAATAAAACAAGATGAATTGTTATTGTATTATTTTATTTTAATTTTAAATTTCTTTTATTTTTTGATTCATTATTTATTAATTCACATTTTAACTAAATTATTAATTTATTGTTTTACTATTTTACATGATAACCTAATTTATTATTCTAATTGTATATTTTAAAATTTTAACTTATTATTAATTTATTATTTATGTTAATTGTATATAATTTAATTGGAATACCTTGAATTTTAATTATTTTAACTGTATTAAATCTGCTTTTATTTTAATGTTTTAACCATATTAAGTGAATGTCCGTGTTCCGTAACAACCTCTGCAACCTTAAGCCGTCGGCAAGATTTTAAGTGTATATAGTTAAGGTAGTTTTAATAAGTGTAAATAAATATGTATTTTTAGTAATGAGAGAAAATAAATTGTAAATATAGAATAGTACATATAAAACTGACAACAAAAAAAATGGCAATAAAAGAAAATAAATTGACAAGGGGAAAAAGAGACCCAAAAAAGAAAAAGACAATAAAATGCCGCAACAAATATAAATAGCGGTAAAAAAAAGAATATAAATAAATAAATAATTATGACTACCTTACTCAAATTCTTGCCACGCAAGAAAGTCCTTGACGGCATAAAAAAATATATATATATATATAGTATTTACCGCCCATGGACATTTGTAGCTTCAGAGGAGTCACAAATGCTTTGCAGGCTTACAAAGGATCAAGCAGTAAAGGGTAATAGGGTGTAAGGGAATGGATGAGTGTGTAGGGCTTCCGGCTCTCTATCTCACCGTGCGTAACATAGTTATGAGTATATTACCTAGCTATTTCCATTTTCTGTGAGAGCGTAGTACCGCCCGATTAAGTAAGCCGGTATAAAAGAAGTCAGCATGGTCTACAGCTAAGCTCTACCACGGAAAAGGTTTTTCTTATAATAATCTTTACTAATATTATAAAGAACTAAGTTGCTTGTAAGTTTGTATGCAGGGAGTAATCTCTAGAACTACAGATCCGATTTGAAAAATTTTTTGCGTTAGGTGACTCATTTACTGAGGAAGATCATAATATTCCTCAGTAAAGTGCGGTATAATATAGCCCATAGGCTATATTTTATCGCACTACAAGTCATAGGAGCGAAATAGTAAGGTAATAGTAACACAAACCCCGGTTAGTACCTCTGAGTTTTCAAGTACTAAATTTGTGCTTACATTCATCTCGAGCTCAGCGGTGTAGGAAATCATCGTGACCTGTACGCGGCCAGAGAAATTCTGACACATGAATATTCGTCAACGCACAGTGGAGCAGCGTGGTAGATTAAGCTCTAAACCTTCTTATTAATAGGCGAGGAGACTTTTGACCAGCAGTGGAACATATATAGGCTGTTACTTTACTTACCTTACGATGTAATAAAAAAAAGGTCTAGTTGATTTATCAAATGTCGTATTATAGCCGCTGGTTCAGTTTAATCGAAAAAATCTTGAAAAGCGAAAATTACACCTTTAAGTTTTTCTTTCAGACTTTCATAAAGAATAACATAAGCTGTTTGACATTGCTTTACACGGACAATCGTTTACTGTCAGTACCTTTATTTTTGACAGTTACAGAGTTGCATAAAATTCTCGCCTAAGGAACAAGAAAAAAAAATTCTTATTTTAATTTTAATTTATATTTTTTTTAACAAATAATTAACTTAATATTATTGACTAGCCGGGCAATTCATTTCTTTTCATTGCTTTGTTCAGTTTGAGCTTTCTCTGAGTCATTCTTCCTCACAGGTAGAGGTCCATGTTTCCAGTTCTCTGGATAGCCGTGTTTCTTGACATCATCCCACCAAAGCTGCTCCCCTTTCACTAATATTAAATATTGGACGTTTGTTATCACCAAAACGAAAAGACATACCCAAAATGCAATTCGCCATTCTTTCAGTGTAGACTGTAAAAATAAATAAGATACATTTTATAAACAAAATACAAATTATAATACCTTATAGTATTTTAACATCAAACAAATTTCGTTTAAGGAATGAATATAGGAAAGAGCATTATTTAACCAATTTCAAATACTATCTTATTATATATAATCTGATCATCTTCGGAGATATGCTAAAAGCTCTTACTTACTTCAAAATGTTTATAGAATAAGAATAAAAACGAAATTAGATATATATAAATATTTCTTAGTTTTAGAATACCTTAATCTTATCCTGTTTCATGTTTTGTTCTTAATATGAAGTGACCCTAGGTAATTTAATCTTGTTTATACAAATATGATGTGTCTAATATGAGGATATACATATTTTTACTGGTACGGAAGCCTATTATAGGACCAGCGGGCAATTATGCGTACGCTAAAGCTATCGTAACGCGATATATTTTGACAATTTATATTATTTGACGCGATATATAATTTTCCTAATGGTGTAGCTATTATTATATACCACATTATGACACTTAAAAGAGCTTCTTTATACAAAATCGGAAATCAACTGTTAGAATGTAACATGTTTTGATAGCGATAGTTTAACACAATTAGCCCAAAATATAGTATATTTTTATTTAGAAACGCTGTAGTAGAATTGCATCTTATGGCGGTAAGTAGAATACTTTTTCTTATCTAATATAATGCTACCGAAATAAGGGAGGGGTCAAAAAGTTCATAACAGTATATAAAAGTTTCTTACATTCGGAGTAAGTAGACCAATGAGATATGGCGTTATTATAGCAGATATAGCCGCGATTCCGTTCACCATTGCAGTGGTTGTTCCGGCGTAGTTAGGAGTGATGTCAAGAGCGTTGATTTTCATTCCACTGTAATAAGCGCCCATTAGCGTCATAGCCGCGATGAACCAAAACACCGCTAAAGTTGTATCACAGCCAGAATACGAAGCAAGGATTATACAGATGCCTGGACCGGTGGCCGCTGAAATAATAATATGCCCGTATAATATATGCTGAAATCAATAAATATCTGAATATGTGAAAAGGTAAATAAATACCGCAAGTACGTAAGTATAGTGAAACATTAGTTCTTAGCGATTTTGGTGGTTTGGTTAATAGATGTAACTTTGTAGATTTTACTATCTACTTTTTTACTTTTTCCCCCGACCGAGAAGAGGGGTGTTATAAATTTGAGCTGTATCTGTAAATCAGTATATCTGTCTGATGAATCGGAATGGTTCTTAGATTTATAAAGATTTGTTCTGACGTTTGTAGGTTAAAAGGGCTGTTGTTAAAAGGATCTGAGCCACTTCTACTGGTCTGATGGATTCTAAATTTACTATACTTCAGCGATACTAAAATATTATGGATACTTGATCTGGATCTGATGCTGCACCATCATTTGGAATCAGCAGGATACACAGCTCCTCAACAAGTTACAGCAGATATATTGTGCTAGATCTCGTTACTATGGTCTCAATGAATATTCTGTCGGGGTATTTTTAATTTTAGTCAATTATTGAACTTTGAAAGCTTACGTTAAGATTTAAAATACATTATTATAATTGTTTTCGTAAAAATGCTAGTCTTTTCTAAAAAGTCTTCCAAAGATGGACGAACTAACGCAGCGAACAAGAGAGCAAAACAATTGAGACTAACCGTTTAAAGTTTGTTTCTTTGCCTGTATCGTACGCGAGCTTAAATAAAATAATATTTTATAACAAATTTATTATCTGACCTATAGTTGTATAAATCCTTCTGGCATTTTTTATACTATGAATCTTTTTCTTAGTACAGAAATCGCAGACCAGCCCAAACATGAAAGAGGCAACCCACATGGCTACATAAGGCATAGCAGAAAGCAATCCAGTTGATTTGATGTTAAATTTCAACACATCTGTCATATATTTAGGTAAATCTGTGACCATTGTGAAATAGCCCCAATCGTGACCGATCTGATAACAAAAATATTATTATTGCTTATATCAATTAAGGAAAACAAACTAAGTAACTAGCAAATAATAGGAAAATAATTGAAAATCTTAAATATTTTTCTTAAGCATTACTATGATTTTTTCTTCTGAGGCAATTGAGTTAACCAAATATAAATTTAATAAAACTTCTATGTAAATTTTAATCTGAAAAAATACGTGAGATCTAAAATATTTTATACTTACACCAGCGATGATTAACGACCAAAGAGGCACAGATCTAAGTAATGCTTTCCATGGTACTGGATCTAACACTTTCTTCTCATTTTGAATTAGTGATTGGACATTTTCATTCAAAAACTTCTTTTCTCTGTCACTTATGAAAGGATGCGTATTCGGTGTACTATAGCAAATTAAAGACTGAAAATATAAATTTTGGAATAAGTTATAAACATAGTACATACATTTATAATCAAAGAAAACAACTTGAGGCGTTTCATTTTTTATAAAAATTATCTTAATTCATCTACAATTTAGCAAGAACTTTTAACTGTAACAAATTGAATATTGCATACCCATATCATGAACCACACCAGACCAAGGCCGCCAAACATGTAAAACACATACTCCCAAGATCCATCATGCATGATCAGGCCTGAGAAATACGACCCAGCTATATTACCGATCTGAGATCCTCCAAATACAATAGATCCCATTCTAGCTCTTTCAGCCTTCGGTGCCCATTTTGATATCATTGCCATCAGAGCGGGTATAGTTGGACCCTGTGACATACAGTAAATAAAAACAAAAAATTAGTTAATACATATTCTTTCTCCATTCTACGTGACTATGGCGAAATAACATGTGTCTAATTGGCATAACAAAATGTCATTAACTAAACAATTTAATTGAATCTAAGTTAGCACATAGTAAGACAGTGAGCAAAATTTCTCTTGAAATGAAAATCGAACCAAAGACTACCAACACCAAAACATTTTAGTAACATTTTTTTTATCAAAAATACATTTATGCTTTTAACATTATCCCAAATGTGTTTTTGTCGTCATCTTTTAATTTTCTATTATTGAGAAATTAATATAAGATCATTTTGAATCTTATTTTATACAAAAATTAAATAAAGTTAACATTTGTAGATTTTATTATGTATGTTTGTAACTAATAAATTCAATGTATATTGCTAAAAGTATTTTATATACAATTTTAATTATTACCTCACCAAGTCCTTCTACTACACGAACTATAAACAAGGCTGTAGGTCCTCCAAGTTTTACTGCGGTTGGTGTTATGATTGTACAGATAGCCGTCGATACTAAGCCTAACCCTAGCACCCACTTCCCACCAAAACGTTCCGCCAACATACCACCAGGAATATGGGTTAATACGTAACCATAATAAAATGAACTTAGAATTAGACCCTGTGTAGCCTGACTCCATTCGAATAGATGAGACTGTAAGAAAAGATATTTTATTAAATAACGACGTGAATGAATTAATTGTTCATTGTATAAAGAAAATTGATAAATTATATTAATATGGAAGGAAGTACGATAAAAAAAGGCATTATATTATGCAAAATTTAGAATTTCATCTTAACAAAATAATTATCTGAGTGGCACAAACTACTGTACATGACCCTCACTGTGTAGGTGTATCATATAAATCCGCTTCGTTTGTATCCCCTGGCTCCGTCCTGAACACTGTAGCAATGTGGCAGGCGAGTGACTGAAGTCCTTCGTGAAGTAACTGGTTTTTACATTCCAGTGCTGCCCGAAACCCTCAACGTCAGATAAAAACTACATTCAATTTAAGATCTTTAGCCTTTTCGCTAATGCTGAGGACGCCAGCCTTGCAGCTTTGCTAGGAGACTAGTCACATCCACGGATAATTTATTGAGATCTATGATTCAGCTATGCAGAGAGTAGGCGGTACCTGCGATGCTGACAAGTAGTATAATGGTGGTCACGTGAAATAGCGTTCTAAAACCTAGGCCTGGTATTGCAAGCAGAACGGATTAGATCCAGCCCTAGTAAGTGAACAGCAGAACTTTTAAGAGAGACAAAAAAACTCTGGAGTTGGCCATTAATCGGACAAAGGGGTTGGCCAGGGAGGAATAACTAGTAGTATGTAGGTACGAGCGCTCAGAGTGCTTCCGTGAATGAGACGCTTTCACCGGAGTTTTTTTTGTAAGTAGCGGAGAAGCTGTTTCCACACTCTCCTCGTCACCCAATGAAGGCTCCGTATTTTCCCAGCATGGAGGTTGTTTCTTTACCACATTACTGGGCAGATTAATTTGGTCCAGGATCAGCTTAGGGTTAGAAAAACAGCGACGGGGCCGGCTGGCATCACGGGCCGTGTACTGAGCATTGATCTGCAATACCTCAGAGAGCGGCTCCGGGAGCAGTGCACTAACTTCCGAGACCATGAAAGGTAAGAAGATTGTGTCTCTTGCAAAAGGAGGTCACTTGATTCTCCTTCTGCCTACAGGCAAATCGTGTAGCTGGATGAAACGATAAAGCTTTTTGTAACGATCCTTGCTGCTTGTCTCATCCGAACACCTCGAAGAGGAGGGTCTGGTCTCTGATGCACAGTTTTGGTTCAGGGCAGGGCTTTCCACATTGGATTCCACGCTGGTCGCCCTGAGGTCTCTGTTCACGAGGACAATGGCTGGGCGAAACGTAATCCGGCCAGGATTATGTATATCTCGCATGATATTCACAATTGATTTTCCTGCTTTGCCTCTCCGTTGTTTTTTGCTGGAATAAGCATTCATTCATGCCGCCCCAGGAACATCAGAAGAGTATGTACAAGATAACATCTTGTATAAAAGTGGATTGAGGAGCAAGTTCAATTCCTATCCGAGATATTTTTGAAATCACATATGTCTATATAATGTGAAAAACATTAAATAATAATTTAAAATAGTTTTCAATGCTAATCAAGGTAAGAACTAGGTATGTGATTTAATTACAGACTACTTTAATATATGTACATAGATGTATGATAAATATTTTATGACTTTGAATATTTAATTAAATATGCCTTTGAACAATAGGAACGTATAAAAGCTAACTCCTAGATATATCTTTTTTTATTTTTCGCACACATCTATTCTGCTGATAAGCACTTATCTACAAACGTCGGAACGTGCCTTAAAGACTTGAAATAATTTGTTGACAACTTAAAAGCAATGTTAAACAAGGTTTGATTAATTGGAATTTCTATGTCCATATTATCCATATCCACTTACACTGAAATTATAAATGTGAAAATAACCAAGTCTGTCAGTCTGTCAGTTTGTTTGTTACATTGACATGGTGAATTTGTTGAAGTTTGATAAATTTGAGGCTTTTAAAAGACATGGGCCACTTTTTGTCGTAAAAATAAAATTTGAAGTGGTGAAATAGGGAATGAAATTTGTAGAGAACACCTATGTATAATTTCTCAAGGAAAGAAGCCTGGGAAACATACTAAATCAAAATATATACTAAGTTTCCTCATTTGTACTATCTTTTTCGTCTAAAAGTAGTGTTGTTTATTATAAGATCTGTATACGCAAAAGATAAAAGAACAGATTTCTGAAACGGGATTGATAATATTGTTGACAACAGTAATCTTTATCCGCACATGTTTGCCTCGTGCCAAATTATTTTTAGAAGGGAGCCACTATCTTTTAGTACAATAAATATAATAATATTTTACGTAATCCGTAACCCCACATTAATTTCGGTACTCTCCCGATTGGTTGACGGTGCTACTTTGCTTTCGTTGGTTGTAGTATTATATTTTATCTTATTATTGCGAAAGTTTCTCATCATTAATGGATGTTTTTTTAGATGGACGTTCGTTCCGCTTACATGCTTTATGCAACTTAACAAATAACATTTTTTATTTTCATTGTTATTATAGATACTTGACACGAGTCAAGTTTAAAACAATGTGTATCGAATGGAGATTAGTTTCTTCGATGACTTAAGTAATGTAAAATCCTACCGGAAAGGAAATAGAAAAAAATGTACATAAGTCCACACTACGAACACTAATTTTATAACAAATAAGCCAAAATAGATAAAATCAAAATCAAAATATACTTTATTCAAGTAGGCTTTTACAAGCACTTTTGAATCGTCAGTACAAAATCAAAAAAGAAAGCAAAAAATTAATTAAATGAATGTGCCACCGGTTCGGAATGTAGACTTTACCGAGAAGAACCGGCAACAAACTCGATAGTTACTCTTTTAAAAATTTTTACAAAAGGTTACGTAGCTTGTAAAACTTTTTAAAAGAGTTTATGAATTACAAATATATTAAATACCCTGTGTAAGTCCAGCCTTTACTAAATCCAAGTATCTTTATCATCTATGTGATCTTGAACAGAATAATATGCTTTAGCTATTAAGGACTTTTTAATATGTACTTTAAATTTATTATTTGTAAACTGTAACACTTCTGCGATATTATTATAAAAACGAATACTTTGCCCCAAGAAGGTAACATTGACTTTGCGGAGTCGAAAATTCGACGTCATAAGTTTATCCTTTCTTCTCGCGACAATACAATGCTTTAATTTTTTTTTTAAATCAATATTGTAGTGGATATACATAATATTGTTGAAAAGATACTGGGATGCAACCGTAAGTATACCAATTTAACTAAAAACATCTCGAAGCATTTAATATTACTTATTTAATTATTAAAATGACCACAATGCTAAATCTTGCACAATGGTACGGAACCCTCCATGTGCGCACTTGCCTATTTTTTTTGTGCACTTGAGTGAATTTTGGATGACTTAGATTGGCAGTCGAAGCCAATAGGTGGCGCTTCAAGATACCGTTTGTGGGGTCCGCTTGTATTTATAATTATGATTAAGAACCAAAACAGATGCAAATCCTTGCACCAAACGGTAAATAAAATATACTAATGTATTAAATTTTGAGTAGAATTATAAATAATATTTCATTCAAGCTTGTCACTTGAGAAAGACTTGCAAGTGTTATTAAAACAATTTCGTGACATATTAGTAATCAGAATAATCTACTATGTACATAAATAAATCGTCGTGAATCAACCCTTGAGTTGATATCATACCTATTAAATAATTTATATACCCACTGATATGTCTTAAATTTTGTACATCTGGTTATAAATATTCGTAATTATGTATAATTGCATATGTAGTATATGTATATATTATTATTAATATTTATTTTATGCACAATAATTAAATTTGTACAGATTTCCGTACACCTCCTAACCGTTTGAGTCAATCACATGTCCTTTGCCCAAAGGTTGTCTGGAATAGATCAATATTTTAGCGATAAGTCCGCCTTTTATACATTATTTTTTTATTTATTTCTATATTTTGTTGTTTTTTGTTTTGGTGTACGATAAAGAATATTTATATTGTATTGTAAAGGAGACATCTAGAGTACACAATTATTTCGTATAAGAAGGGTTTAGAAACCAATTACGGTAGCGGCGATAATCATACGATAAACAATTTAAATACTTACATTGTCTCTAGTAATGTAATCGGTGAATGTCATATTTGTATTTGATACTATGTTATAGTCTGTGCACGCAGCGGGGTCATAATGTGTGTCTCCTTCTATTGACACTTTTTTTTTCACCATCTGTGTGATCGCCAAGTTCAAACAGACTCGCATTGTGTACGCATTCGCCACGGCTAGCAGCGACATTATCGCGAACACATACCGCTGCGGTATTATAAATACTGAAACCGTTAATATAAACATATGGTAATACAAAACAATGTATGTAATGTTTGTTACAAACGATAACTCGGAATAAAAAAAAGTTAAATCAACAATTTTTTATATTATTTCTTAGACGTAATTTTTTGTTGGTATGAAATGTCTCCTTTAATACTGCACCTATATTTATGTTTGATACGCCATTGTGAAAATAATTTTTCGACGTGATAACAGAAATAAATTAAATATCTGAAAATTATTTTTTTCTTTAAACTAGTCACGTACATAAGTTATCACTAATGGTGCGAAGTGTTTCTTCGTATTACGTAGTAGGTAACATATGCTTCCATTGAACATGTATTGCTTATGTCTAATTTTTGCGATTTAAATTAAATTAAAGTAAAATGTAAAAAAAAAATGTACGATGTATATATTTTTTTACTTTTAACTATTAGGTGTTACTTATACAAATGTAAATTTAAGAAAAATAAAATCTTTTACAATAATGCCTTTAGCTAATATTATTTGATTGAACACTCACAAATAAAAAAGAAAAAAAAATGTCTTTTTCTTGTATATAATTGCTAAAATGAATTTCTATTTACTTAGCACTGACACCTTAAAAGCTCCATAATCTATAATAATAATGCGTTTAGGACAAATAAATATTTACTTACATTTCGATAGAGTTAGTCGCCATCCTGTCAACATTTTGTGTTTAAAACTAGAACCAACATGTTCGACGTTAGCAACGTTCACCATCTTAAAGTATAACCGTAACTTATTTTATAATTCATATGCTTTTAAATAATTATAAACTAGTGAAACGTGTGGTCACGCGGCGAGATTTCACATACTTCTAATATTCGAATTATACTTAGCCAGTTTTATTATTTGTTCGGTAACTTGTTTTATAAAGCGGACAAAGCAGGTGGGTCACCTTTATTACGTGATCACCGCCGCCTATGCATATTTGCAGCACCAGACGAACTAAAAATGTATTGCTAATTTAAAAATAATGAGGAAAGACGGGACACTGGATGTAATGAAAGGAATTGAGGAGAGGTGGAGGATTAGACTTCTCTTTCCAACTTACCGCAAACGCAGTTTTATTGGCTAATTCGTGTCGATTTCTGTATAGCTTCTGTCAAGCGATAGTGTAGGAGATATCCTACGAGCTATGTCCTGAAGGCTACAGCTAGGTTCTACCACAGTAGACTGATTTAAAACACTTGAAGTATTAACTATAATCGTATTAAGCTTATACAGAACCGTATGTCATAACTTCACATATTTTGATCCACATTAGTGAAGAATTTTTTAATTAGTATATAGTATACCTGGATACAGTTTTTTTAATAGAAAATTGCTGACAAACGATGAGATGGGATACCCGATGTTAAAAGTTTACCGCAGCCCATTTGCAGCACCAGCGTTGCCAGTTTAAAAAAGAATGAGGGATTAAAGGGAAAAGGAAATACGGAAAGGTATGAGGGAGAGGGTTAGGCTTCCGTCTCTCTCTTTCACTGTACGCAACGTAGCTACATTAGCTACTTCGCTCTTATTTTCTGTCAGAATGAGGAACTCCCCCGATCGAATCGGCCTGAATACGACTTACGATGTGTAGTCTTTTAGACTAATTCATCTACAAATTAGTTCCGTTAAATCCGTTTTTAGAATTACGTATTCAACTATGGGACTTCTATTTTTATTTAAAGTTTTGTTCAAAGGTTTCGTACTGCTATATCTATGAAGTAAGATTTTGTCGAACTGCAAAATACTTTTTTATCAGACACAGCTGTCTTATTTTAAATAAATCATGCAGTTAAGTACAATTATAATTTTTCTTTTAAATAGTAACAAGAAAAGTACATTACACTACATATTTGCGATTAATACGCTAACTAATATTATTTACAACGAAATATAAAAAAAGTTACAATGAGGGTAGTATACAAGAATGCATTTAGAGATGTTCAATTTCCTTGTTTTTATTTTAATCATTACATATTTAAGTCACTTATTTATAACTCTGTTTAAGTTAAGTATACACAATAAAAGATTGTTATTGTAACAATTTTTAATTACTCGTTATTCGTTTTAAAAAGTATTTAAACAAGATCTAGTATCTAATAAACACAATATTTTTCTAGCAAATAACGAGTAGGTACTTTCAATTTAATTCGTTTCATCGATTTTTGGCTTTTAGTTCTGCCAATTATGCACATATTATTTCGCCAATGTCACGTGGAGTGGAGAAAACACGATGGAGATTGTTCAGTGGGATCGAGACTCGTGAAGTACTTCACTTTTTACAGGTGTCAAATGCATCTTATGCGTTTCTATAATCATTACCGTTGAAAGCTAAATTTAGGAAAATCGTAACTTTTCCGAGATGAATTTGCGATTTATTTGATACTTGATAAAATAATCTAAAGGCCTTATCGATTTCCATATTAATCTTTAATCATCTTTGAAGTTTCGGATATTCGGGATTCATATTAAACTGAATTATATTCGTTCAGGTATCGTTAAACGCCACTTCTTACAATGTTGTGTAAATTAATATTTAATTTTAATTTAACTTTAATTGTGGTATAAATACAAAATTAGAAACGATTGCCTAATAACTACTTTACTACTTTAGGGCATAAATAAAAACGAAACACACCTTTCGGATCTTCATAATATATTTTGTATTTAAATTAAATAATATGTACAGATATTAAATCTAAGACTGTCCTATGTATGTCTAATTTAAAATTACTTCCAGGTTTAATGAAAAAATAAAATAATATATATCTGCTAATGACTTCGTGGTCGATATTAATATTACAAAGAATATATATTGTTTGTTTGTTGAAGGTAATGTCTATATCTACTGGTTGGATGTTATATGGTTTCAGATATATAGAAACTCTGGAGAGACCTTGGCTGTTAAGTTTATATATTTTATATTTTATTAGTTGGATGACCGAGCTTTGCTCGGTATAAACGTATTCATTATAAATTTCTTATAATATTTTTTTTTATAAATCGACTCTGCTTTTAGTTTGTAGCTACTTGTTTTCGATGTCGGTTTATTTTTTTCTAAGTTTATAATTTACACTTTTAAGTTACGAATACAAACAGTAAGGGAAAGTTTGTGATTTACCTAAGTTACAAAATCGTAATGTCAACTGCTTATCACCATTTACAAAATATTAAAATGTTGCTTTTACCGACGTTGGGCTGAAATTCAAATTGAGGAGTTCTCGTAGTATCGTATTATCAGTTCATCATAAGCATTGTGTGTTATTCTAGTTCTAGTATTATTAGTTGCGGAGGTTATCTGTGGTCTTCATCATCAGCTCCACTTCATCAAATTAAATTTTTTTTTCGAAGTCGGTTAAAAATACAACCTAGCTAAAACCATAATCACCCTCGAAATCCCCTGCATACTAAATTTCATGAAAATCGTTTGATCCGTTTCCGAGATTCAGATTATACAATTAATTAACTCAATTGACCGTTGAATTAACAACCTAGTCAATTTACTATACATTTCATCACTGTGCTTGGAAAATGACTTGGATCGATACGTATTCTATGAATCTAATATATTTTTAATGATATAAGCTACCTCCTGTTAAAATATGTATGTAATCTATCACGGTTGCATTAATTATGAGTATAGTCATCCGTTGAGTAGCTTTGTTCATTAGCTTATTCGGTTTCTACTGAATCTTGATAAAGTGTATATACGAACACCCTCGAAGAAAAAATAAAAAAAATATTAGAAATGTGTGCATCCTTCTGATTACTACTATAATAAATGTGGACGTATGGAACGTATGGTTTTACTTTTATAGTTCTTGTTAATTCTTTGCTCTAAGAACATAAGTACTAATATAAGTAAAATCTATAGTAATATTATAATGCTGAAGAGTTTGTTTGTTTGAACGCGCTAATCTCAGGAACTACTGGTTCGAATTGAAAAATTATTTTTGTGTTAGATAATTATATAGGAAGGCTATAAGCTATATTACATCACGCTACGATTCATAGCAGCAAAGCAGTAACCATAAACGCAAGCGAAACTGCAAGGGACAGCTAGTATTGACGAATTTACAGAATGAAAAGAAGAAAGAATTTACAGTCAGTGACATTTTATGGACACTCATAGTTTACGTATGTTTAAGGTAACAGTTACCAGGTTACGGAATTGTTTTATATCAGTTACACGTGTAAATCCTGCCTAAGGTAAGCAAACGCATCATCAGGTGTAAAAGAAATTTTATAAGAATCTGTCATCAACAAAACTTATGTTTCTAACCAGACATTTTAAGATGAGAAATAAGATCGAATGATTAAACTGAATCTTATCGTAAGTTATCAAACAGGTGTTTTGCTTAAATATCGAGTGAAAAGTATTCTACGTCATTTTCTGTACAGGTGTACAGGTGTACAGAAAATGACGAAGAATACTTTTCACTCAAAAAACATAATTTTTCGTGAGGGATAAAATCAAATATATTTTTTAACTGAATAGGCTAAGTTTTTATCCTACAAGATATTTTTAATGTACGCGAATATACAAAGAGGTAAATTTTTTTTATATACCTATGAAAGTATTGATATCAAAAATATTTTTTGCGAAAGCTAGCTTATTTAGTAAGAAGCAGCTAGTCAAATATCTTGCTCATTAGACGAGAGATCAATTTCGGCTAATCACCTGTAGACATATTTAAAATTAATTCGTTTTCGATAACTCTGTAGGTCATGGTAGTTTAGATATATTACATATTAATCTATATTAAAATATAAGCCTGAGGCATTCATTTGTTTAACTGTTATATATATTAGGGTTCCGTTAGTCAATTAGGAACCTTTACAGTTTCAAAATTTTCTATCTGTCGGCGTAGGTCAAGGGTTTTTAGCACTGGAATGCTGTAATTTGGGGTGGCTGCGGGACCCATAGCAAAAATGAATTCGGGGCCGGTGATTTAAAGTTTAGGGTATAAAATAAATTTTGTTGTTCGAGATCTCAGGGTTTATTGATTGACATTTCCTCTCTTTGTCTTTGATGTTAAAAAATATTTTGTAAAAAAAATGTAGTCCTTCGCCCTATAAATGTTGGCTGTTTATTGATGTTTGTATTTAGTCCAATGTGTCCGGTTTTATGTAAATATATAAAAAAGTTATTAAATTAAGTTTTAAATAAAGCGTGTGATTGTCTTTAATAAATAATATGTATTTATATAATAACATGCATATAATTTGTTTAATTATATTTGTGTCGTTTTAGGGTTAGTAATAAAATTCACACTATTTATAATATATTTATTTATGAGGTGTTTTCCAAATTTAATTAAGGTTGCATTTTTGACTCCATCGCACAATCTCCATCGTGTTTTCTCTACTCCACGCGACATTAGCAAAATAACAGGTGCATAATTGGCACAGCAAATCAAAGAATTGAAATTGAAAAAAAGGTTTTGTTATAATATCTCAAAAAGAGACTCGTGAAGCTTCGATATAAGCACAGCAGTAACTAAAAACGGGGATGTAATTGCTAAGGACAGCAGGCCACAGTATTAAACATAAGGCACTTAATACAATTGTACATAGTTTAGCTATCTCTCTGTCTGTATTAATTACTCAACCTCAACAATACACGTATAATTAAAACACTTCTTGAATTTACAAAGGTAATTTTGATTTTATTTATTACCACTATCAATGTAATTTGATTTATAAAATAATTAGGGTCTTTTACGGACAGTGTGTTGCGGTGTACGCGTACTCTGTCACGCGGTAGAGCCTGTCTGTAACCCAATGACTACAGCTCGTGTACGGTTTCCACCGGTACAGTATCACATTCTTACGCAAAATTAGTGCATTTAGTAGATAGATAAAAACTTTAATGCACACACACACACACACATTTTATAAGTAAAAAAAACAAACAAAGAAATATGGGTATATGGGTTAAAACAAAATTTAAGACGCATTTATTTTTGATCGCTACAAATCTAGCACACATGGTTGCTTGTACAAACAGTGCGTTCCAGTGTACGAGAACGTACTTAGTATATTTTACTTAGCTTTAATTTAATTTTATGATATCAAAACATTATATCACATTATTTCTAGGAAACCAAGAAGTATTGTTAATAAAAAATAAGGTTCCTAATGAGAGAATACGAGAGAAACATGTATAAAACTAGTCTGACCATAGATACTGTTACGTATAACTTTTCTTTTTTTCAATATTTTATATATTTTGAATTTGGAACACGTATATTATTTTAAAAACTTCTTTCGATTTTGCGCCATTTCATATATTTATTCGTGTTCATTATCGAATTACAATGTCGAATGGAGTGTTAACGAAAATAGTCAAAAATTGTCTTGTACAATGTGGGTATGGAGCTAAGATCATATTCTTCATGGTATGGTTCGTATATCGTACTATCAACAAACACAACAACATTTCCTCTGTTGACCAGACAAGATAGGAGCAGTAGCGTGCTATTAGAACTACAATGCCTGTTGTTGCTCTTAAAGCCAGAGTTCGTCGAAACTCCTTTAAGAATCAAAAAAATCTTATCGCAAAAAATTATGATTTCCGTTAGGACTCTGTTGAGTATTATAAAACAAGATCTAAAGCTCGGTGCTCATTGTCGATATACAGGACATGCCCTAAATCAATCATTAGAATTGAAGATAGTTGATTGATCGAAATGCCTTGTCTCGCGATATGCAGAAATATCCTCTTTACCGATGAAAACACTTTCAAGATTGAAGAACAATAATAAGCAAAATAACGCTTATAGTTCTAACGAAGCTGCTCAAGCGGTCGGAATAGTAAAACGTGGTCATCATCCTGCGTCAGTAATGGTTTGGTGGGGCGTTTATTATCAAGAAGTCACAAAACTACATTTTTATAAAAAGGAGTGAAAACTTCAGGCAAAGGGTAACAAGATACAGTCTTTGATCATGTTGTGCAACCTCTAAGCAATACACTTTTTAAAAATATACCATGGGCTTTCCAGCAGGACTCTGTAACTGGTCATGAGGCACGAAACAAAGGCTGGCTGGAAACCAACGTTCTGGACTTTACAAGAGATGAAGTCTCTTTAAAAAAGTGCGTAACTCCATAGATTCGTGGCCAAACAGATAAAATACCCTTATAAAAGCCAAATGTCACCCATTGTAAATATAATTTTCTGTGCTAAGACTTTGATAAATAAGTATGTATACATTTTAATAATATTACATTACTTCATTCAAAAAAATGCATTTTTATTTATAACATAACTTATAGCTGGACTAGGTATATACGAGTATATTAGTTTATCCATAATGCTAATTAAGTTTTCAAGTATTTCAGTTAAAAATGTAATAAGTAAGAGAAATTTATTAACAATATATCTTTATCATTTTTAAAGCGGTTTTTGCAAACAGTATTTCGTTGCATACGCATTTATCGTTTATTCAAGGATGCTACTTTTGACGTGTGTTACAACGAAACATAAGAAAGGAAATTAGGTTTTTGTTACACTTTTTTTTATTTTTAGCACCCAATCCAAAAAAAGGGTGTTATTATTTAAACCTGTGTACCTATATGTATATCTGTGTGTTTGTGTATCGGTGTATTTGTGTCACTGTGTACCTGCGTATTTGTGTACCCGTGTATCTTTAGGTCTATCTGTGGCATCGTAGAACTCTAGCGAATGGACCAATTGTAGTGCGTTTTTTTTAAAAAAGCTAATGTGAGATGATGATGAGATGGTTTTTCGCCATAATTTATAAAAATCTGTTCAGACTTTTCAAGTTTATCAGCAACTTTCTAGTTGTTGAAAGGCTCTGAGCAACATTTCCTAATCAACTTGAAGTTAACTATACTGTTGATGATATCAAACTAACGTACCCGCGTAACCTGGACTTGATAATGCATCATCATCTGGAATCAAAAGGATACATAACTCCTCATAAACTTACAGCAGAAGCAACGTGCTCGTTGAAATGGTTTTAAGAAGTACATTGCCGGGGGTTTCTTAAAATGTCCAAATTTTTATTTTACGATGATTATTAATTGAAAATAAAAACAATAATGATTTTTTTTAAATAATAAATTGAATATTTTAAAGGTAATTTTGTATAGGAAAGTACTACTTGTTTCTACCAAAATATAATGTGAGTTTCATAACATTAAATATTATTGCGAAATTGTCGCTTAGGTATTTCATAACTTAAATGCAGTGTTCTTGTGCGAACACTATCATCGAACGTGTTGGAGGTGTAATTTCCTAGCTTTTTCTTGAATACTCCAGTTCTCTCGTTTGTCCCAGGGTCCTCCCTCACGTTAATGTAGATTTCGTTTTCTTGAAACAACAAAACAACATCTTGAAAAATATACCTTTTAAATTCTACCATTATTTTTATAATAGTTATTTGGTTCCGAACTTTTATTAGCAGCTAAATTTTTCTTGAGTTTTCGTATACTGCTATACTGACTAGAAAATTATCCGCATAATTGACATTATCAGATTCAATTCCAGGCTAAGAAAGTTATTTTGTCCAAAAAGTAGTGATGCAGTTTTACTAAGACTCATTTAAATATTTTTAGTAATTGACCATCCACGCTCAGTTGAAAAAATCATCCTGTAGATGACCTTGTACCATTAGTACAGTCATCATAAATGTAAAATGGCAAATGTGTAGAGTAATTTTCATTTTCACATTTTTAGCAAAGAAGAACTCTATATATATTAAGAATCATACATAGAGATGAATATTTTTCTTTCATTTAATTTAAAAAAACTATAAATTTAAGCAAGATAATGATTACGTAGCACATTTGCAAATAATTTCTACTAATATTATAAAGCTGAAAAATTTGTTTGTTTGAACGCGCTAATCTGAGGAATCACTACCAGCAGTCAGTACGAATAGAATTTTTTTTTGTTGGTTTATTTACTATACTGGCTATTCGCTATATTACATTAAGCAAAAACTCATAGGAGCGAAGCAGTAACCATAAACGCGAGTAAAACCGCAAGGGACAGCTAGTATTTTAATAACATGTTTTCTTATATTGATAAAACTTTGTATGAGAACTATCTGATATGAGTCTTCTTACCAAATATATACCGTTGAAGTTTTTTCACATATATTGATGTTTTTATCTGAAGGATTCCAAGATCTAAATATGTAATAATCTTCATCTTATCGTATCTCGATACTGTATGATTCTTTCACTGATAATGTCATCTCGCTACAATCGCACGTTCACAATACTTCAATTTATTCCAAGGCTTTTAGATAATTTAAAAAATGCTTGAGTGTTAATATTATTTATTATTTACTACTTACTGATGTTTGTATTTTTCTAAATAAACTCTCGCGGGTGTTACAGTGTGTCAATACTTTGATGATATAGTTTGGATAACAGTAAGTCCAGGAGATAAACGAGATGACACTCAAAGGATGGCGTCGAATATTGAACAAAGGTAAGATACATTAAAATTACACATTATACATAATAAGACATTAGATTCATAGTTGGATGCAGATAAGCAATAATGTGTCAACCCACAAAAGGTCAAATTCGGAGATATTGATGACTTTTTATTATGCGTCACCTATTTAACATTATTCAAAAATTTTCAAGCCATCTAAACTAAATAAATACGGCAAAAGTTTCTTAATTGAATGTTTCGAATTTTAAGAGCGTTCTATATTTTTCTTCTTATGCTTATTGCATATCTTATATTATTATTAGATAAAAGTTTTTAGTATACCAGTCTCTTTTTAATTCACTTTACCTTTTACCACAATAAAAAGGAAAAGTTGAATACACACACACAATCATAAAAATTAGTAAGAATAGGTTTGACATTTTTAGACGTCATTTTTCGTAAATGAAGTCACGGTACTGCTTATCAGTTTCCAGTTCACGTCTTCATTTTCAATTCGTGTAATAATATATTACCATGTTCTCCCTCTTGACATCAACAATCCGTTGCTAGGCAACTCTCCAAGACACGTGTACATCAGTCCTATGTAGGTCAATGGCTCGAAGTAATGAAAACATTACAATCAATTCTTTGGTTAATGGCTTTTAGTCGTGCCAATTAGACACATGTAATTTCGCCAATGTCACGGGGAATGGATAAAACACGATGCAGATTGTTCGGTGCGGTCGAGAATACAACTGTTGGATTCTTATAAATAAAACTATGCTTTCTAGAATGTTGAGATCAACGGGTTTATTTTGAAATTCCATATAGTAGGCATATTTCAATTTACACATGATGCCAAGTTTACTCCATAGCTTAATCATTTTCTAAAAAAACAAGCAGTAACACTAACCTTTATGCTCTCCAGCAATATTTATACAATTCAATCAAATCACTTGGATTATTTCCCTCCGTTCTCCCATCTCAAATCCCGCCTTCGATGTGCCGTTTGGCGCGAAAGATGCCAAAAAGCCAATGAAAGAATTTATACAGCCTAAAAATTATTTAAAATTGTGATCTAAATCTAATGATGTTTTTTGTTGAAGATTTAATTTTAATACATTTAGAAAAATAAAAATAAATTAATGTGTAATGTGTGTGTATTATATTGCTTCCTAACACAACTTTAACTAAATTTTGAAAACACCCTTAAAGTGTGAATTTCATTGTTAGTCCTCAACTTAAAACAACACAAAAATAAATACTATACATACACATAATTTTAATCACATCGTTACAAATGATAGCAAGTTACGCGTCACTGTCAAATTAATAAAATAAACGAATAATGTACAAAACTTTTAATTAATACAAATACGGTTTATGCCACAGATATATGAAACATGGAAAACACTAAGTGAGCCGATTTCAAAATATGTAGATCAAACTTAATTTTTAATTCTTCAGAATAATGAAGTTGGTATCTGCCCATTTAATAACTTTATGCACATAACTTCACTTTTAATTCGGCTGCTAATTTTAAGAAATTTATTTTAGAAAATGTCGTACGCGGTCCATACACC
The DNA here is from genome assembly GCA_037950945.1 of Hypolimnas misippus. NCBI lineage: Eukaryota > Metazoa > Arthropoda > Insecta > Lepidoptera > Nymphalidae > Hypolimnas > Hypolimnas misippus. The sequence goes on along the minus strand of JBBEEQ010000029.1, from coordinate 6,799,387 downwards.
TATCTAAATACTCATGACCAGGTGACAATGTACAAAACATATAAACATGTTGCCTTCTAGTGCACGTAGAAATTTTTAACAGCTTATTACAATGTGCTATTACTCAACTGGCCCAGAAGCAGCGTAATGCTTTTGTATATATGTTTGGTATGTATGTATATAAGTCTCTATTTCATTGTAGTCTAAGCTGCTAGATCGATTTTGGAGTGTAAGATCATATGAAATTTGAGATCTTCCCTAGAAAGTTGTAGGCTAAGTGACGTCTGATGAAATGGCAAACCGTTATGATCTCTTGGAGCCTAAATAGTTTGACCGATTTTAAAGTTGCTTTTCGACAGTCGATTTCTTAATTTTTAAATTACTTAAGTCTCGCTGAATGTATGTACATGAATTTAATATTTTGCAGCATTTATAATTCCACAGCGGTATGTTTTTGGTTTGCTCGGTCTATTCGCTCTGGCAAATTCTTTTACAATGAGAGTTTGTTTGAGTATAACTATCGTTGAGATGGTAACTCGGGTGCCATCTGGAGCGCATATCATTGGTGAAACCTGCCCAGATGTTGGAAATATGAATTCAAAACCGATAACGAATTCGTCAGTTGTTTACGAGGTAAGAAGTTCAATACCCACTATTGATTAATGATTCGAAGACATTACATTGATGCTGATTATTGATTTAATTAATAGCTCGTTAATGGCAAATATATGACAAAATTATACATAAACTCATGGATTTTGGCATTAAGAATGCTGACCATCATGGACGACGTTGCCTAGCAACCATTTTAACAAGCGAGATTATCTTTGAGCATAAAATATTTTTGACAGTACGGATTTTTAACGTTCTATAATATAAATGTACCATAGGGCAAAAAAAGAATAACCTGTCAAAATCTGAACTAGAATGATAGGATGATTCCGTTTATCCACCCCAAAGTATCCACTCATATATTAATTTTCTTTCGATTATTCCCCCGACTATGAACAGTCAATAACATGATTAATTTAATTTTTAAGCTCGTTACTGAAAATACTTTGTTTTATTATGTTTAACGAAATTAAAAAAAGTTTCTAATATACGATTTACGATCCCGATTATCCCTCTTAGGGTGGATACTTTGGGGTAGATAAACGGAATCATCCGAATAATAAGTGGAGCTCCGTAAAGCCACGATTAATACCAGTTTAATCTTCTATATACTAATAATAAAATTCTAGCGGGTCGCTGTCTGTACATGGAAGATATATGAAAAAATCTTACTGGGGGCCTTTACCAACGCAATAGAACCCAAAACAAACATTTTTAGAATTCTTATCTGTTTGTCTGTTTATCTGTGCGTTTGTGCACGCTAATCTCAGAAACGGCTTATCCGATTTAGATGCGGTTTTCACTAATATATTGTGGTTAACTTCACTTAACATTTAGGGTTTGTTTCATGTCAATCGGTTCATAAATAAAAAAGTTATGTCAATTTAAGGGTTCACGTCGAACATTATTTTGTACTTTTCACTAAATGCACGAAAGCATATACAGTACTTACATCAAAAAATCCAATTTTTTAATTTTTTGTCTGTCAGTCTGTTTTTTACAACTAATCTCTGAAACAGCTGAATCAAATTTGATGGGACTTTCATTTGCAGTTAGGGGATGTCCATTAATCACGTGAGGCCCAGAGGAGGAAGAGGGGATGGAAGAAAAAAAATTACGAAATATCACAAAGTCCAAAAAGTTCTTAAAAACATTACGTGATTAATGAACAGCCCCTATACCTAGCAAATATTATAAGGAGGCTTAGGCTACTTTTATTTAAAAGATATATTTATTTTAATGAATAAGTAAAAAAGAGATAATTCTCTTAATATTTTGTTATTGCGTAATCGCGATAACAAAATACTGTAGAACCCAATAAAATAGTGAACAATTTCTGATTTTAAAAGGGAAGGTTATACATCTATACATATAAATGGATGCTGATAAGCAATAATGTGTCAACCCACAAAAAGTCAAATTTTAAGATAATGATGTATTTTGATACTACGTCACCTATTTAACATTATCCAAACAAATTTCAAGTCATCTAAACTAAATAAGTATGGAAAAAAGTTTTTTAACTCAATGTTTCGTATTTCAGGTGCGTTCCATATTTTGCAATTTATAAAATAATCTCAAATATTTAAAAACTTATTATTATATAACATATTAAGTAAAACTATCTGCTTTTGATTCAATATACATTTTATCAAAATAGAAAAAAAGATGAATATATATGTACGTCTTCAAACTAATTTATTAAGAATAGGTTTGACATCTTTAGACACCATTTTCTCAAAACGAAGTCCGTGTGGCTTGGCACAGTATTGCTTATCAGCGTCCAAATATAATTGATGTGTGCGTTTGTAATTTTAAATAAATGCATATGAAAGTACGGTACTGACAACAAAATTAATAACTTTAAAATTTTTGTCCATCTATCTGTCACTCAGTTTGTTACGGCTAATATCTAAAACAGCTGGACCTATTTTGACGAAACTTTCACTGAACAGAAAGCTAATGTAATAAGGAACAAAATTGAAACCAATGAAATAGTGCACAACATCTAATTCAAATAGGGAAGATATATGTATATTATATAAATATAATAATTTGGAAAATAATATATTTACTGGGTAATTTTTTTACTGGATATGATAGACCAAATCCGAAACATATAATCATATATGTGTCGGATATAAATATAAGCAATAGCGAAAAATAATTAAAGGAGTAACAGAGCCGATTTTAATAAATACTGAAACTCTATCATTAGTTTTTGAAAAATAAGTTCTCCTAGCCAGAAACGAACACCTTGATTTTGGAAAAAATTAACATTCTGTATGATTGCATCATCTGATACTGTCACATATTATAAGAATCAACTTCAAAGAGGTATTAGTATATAGTTAACTGCAACAAAAAGAAAGGGCAAATTTTTTACAAAATTCTATCAAATTCATACATTCACACAATTAAATCTTTTGTAATTTTTCAAAAAAACGATCATACCTAAAAGTGAAATTTTAAAATTATAAAGGGATATTATTATATATTGTAACGCTAATAGCGGGTGAGTACAATAGCCGATTCCAGTAAAATGGAGATTTTCAATAAATTGATTCATCTTTTTAGGAATTATCTAAACCTACTTAGGTAACGGAGTAGGTGACGGGGACCAAAACAAACGTCACATTCTATCAACTTTGTATAGCTCACATAAAAAAAATAGACAAACATAAAAGAAGTTACTGTGAGTTATTCATTTTATATATTTTTGATTGTATTCTTTACACTCTTCCTTACTTTAGTAGGTGACTAGCATTTTGATGCAAATAAACAAATTATTCCAAGTAATGCACACTTTTTTTTCTAAACTTACCGGGAGCCATGATTTAACCCACATATTTGATTATGTATATTTGATATATATATAGAATCGATTACTTAACTTCTAATTCATGTATAGATTTAATGTTATTTTGTTAAAAAATAAATCTTTTCCTTTAATTTGTCTCTTACAATTACTTTCCAAAAGTTGATTCTTACAAGTGATACTATTAGGTAGGTGGTGCAATAATACAGAATGTATTTTTTTTTAATTAGTGGGTTCAATTCCTGGTCAGGAGAATCATGAAATCAAAAAAACTTTTGATGCAGTTTTAGATTTCTCAAAATCGGACACGAGACTCCTTTAAGTATTTTTCGCGATTCCTTAAAGTTCCGGATATGGCCTATCAAGCCGAGTTAAAAAAGTCATCCTATATATAATACACGGAGAACCTCGGCGGGAATATACTGTTATACGGTCGAAATTTTATAGACTAGCACAAAACACTTTTCTTCAACATTTATAGTGAAAACCGTGGAGGAATACCGTATCTGAATTAGAGTCTGCTTATAAATATAACCAGAAAGTTCCCAAATCCAAAGTAAGAAGCTCCTTTGTTGAGCAGCACCGCAGACTATAATAATCTTGCTTTGCAGGAGACATGCCAAGCATTCTGTTATCCACGCGAACGAAGTCGCGGGCACAGCTAGTAAATAATATATGATTTTAAAAAGTCCAGAAGTCGATTATAATAAGAATCGTTAACCAGGTCTTTAGTTCCGACTCTTGTAATAATATATCGCCATGTTCTCACTCTTGACAATAACCCGTTGCAAGGCTCTCAAAGTCACGTGTATAGCAGTCCTATAAACAGTATTTATTTTTAAGTATAAATACTTGATGCGGATATCACTTGACTTCGACCTATCTCTATCAAAGGGAAATGCAACTAGATTATTTATAAGATCGCGAAGATAAATGAAACGTCAATATATTACAATGCTTTTTTTTTGTTAATAATATTTTTTAACTTTATAAAATAAAATAAAACTGTTTCTATGGTCTTTTGGTTCGGAAATAATTTTTAGCTTTTAACGTGGTAGATCCACGCATTATATTGCGGGTATTATATGTTTCACAGATTATTTCCCAATAACTAACTAACTCGACTTTGTTTTATATGTATATGAAAGAATATTTTTAAATAAAATTATGTTTTATATTCAATTAAGAGATTATGATAATTTTCTGTGTTAGACGAGAATTACGTTTGTATTTACTCTCGTAAGTGATATAAAAAAACTCTGTAACAGCTACCAAGGTCATCTTACGAAAGGTGTGAGTCTATCACAATTAAGACACTGACAGTAAATTTTTTTCAGGTCTAAAACAATGACTACTAAATTATGCAAATCTTTATCAGATTTTGAGAGCAATATTTATAAGTATAATTCTCGCCTAAAAGGATGTTCTTAAATACATTCAACAATTTATTTTATTATAAAGTAGATGCAATATTACAGACTAGAGAGAAGTATGATTGGGATGAAGAGACGCAAGGTTTGCTACTGAGCGCATTTTATTACGGATATGTCCTCACCCACTTACCCGGTGGACTTTTAGCGGAAAAATTCGGTGGAAAATGGACTCTGGGACTCAGCTTGCTTTCTACGTCACTATCGACACTATTCACTCCTTTGGTAGTTGGACTATGGGGAGCAGTTGGATTGTTTATCATGAGAGTCATAAGTGGACTCGGAGAGGTACGGAATAATATTTTGACATTTTTGTAGATAATTTTAAAGCCTATAAATCCTATACAATATCTTGATATATCTATCGTTGTTTAACTAGTTTTATCTACAGAAAAGCCTTGACCGATAATTTTTATTCGACAATGTTCATATATACGTTGTTTATATATCATCAAAAACATAACTTTTAAATTTATTATCATATACTATTATTATATCCGTTTGAGAACTAAACGGTTTTATAAAGTGAAAATCTAAATATATTATTTCTTATGGGGCTCTTTTTCAGTATTAAATATTTCCCTTAATATGATATAAATTTAATGTTTTCCCTAAAAATGGCAGTATTAATTGGTACGTAATTGATTACGAAACTAGTTATTTATCAATTAGATTTGTAGTTTCGAATTAATGTGAAAAAAACGAACAAATTTTATTTTCGAAAAACCGCAGGGATATTTTAAAACATTCACTTAAATAATATTTGTGTAGGTGTAGCCCATAGCCTCGTTTTATAAATTAAACCTAATTATGTTTTTAGGTACTACGTCATTTTCAAAACACGATGCGATTCTCAATTCGTAGTGTGTATATTTTTTTAAATGTTTATTACCCCTGATCACTGTCATTTAAAAGTCGATTTTTTTATTTCTTTTGATTTAATAGGATATACTTTCAAATTGGTCCCATAGATTTTATTAAAATCAGTACACTAGTTCAGTTCTTAAATCAAATATTATTACTAGAAAAAGCATGTAAACCAAGTAATGGAAATTGTGTCTTTGACTTTTAAAATCGATTCCTCTTTTCAGGATTAGTTATTTTAAAATGTCTTTGTTATTATAATTGTTTACGTAGATAAGTACAAAAGGTATAATTTCAGGGTCCAGTGACACCAGCATTCGTTCTATTAATGGCCCGTTGGGTCCCGCCGGCAGAGCGGTCTCGTTTCGGCGCAATGATCTTTGGAGGGGCTCAAATCGGCAATATTGCGGGTCCATATATTTCAGGATTGCTCTTGGCGGATGGGGGCGACTGGGCGAATGTCTTTTATGTGTTTGGTGCAATGGGCGTCGTATGGTTCATATTTTTTGTAAGTTAGCTTTTATTTTAATATGATATTTCAAGTGTGATGTAACATTATATAGAATAGTCTCAAATAAAAAAATATAGTCACAAAATTATTTAGAGATGATGAAAATATATTTTAAAAGTACTTTATATCTATCTATCTGTTTATTAACGAACAAAAGAAAAAAAATTGCCCTAAGTTAATATTTATTATCATTATATGGAATTTTAATGATATTAAGATCTTCTTTACGAAAATGTTTAAATCAAAGTTGCAGACACTTGGAGCAATAATGTGTCAAACCACAAAAAATCAATTTCGGAGATATTGATGTATTCTGATAATGCATTACATATTAACATTATTCAACAATTTTTAAATCATCTGAACGAATACATTTTGCATTTATAAAATAATCGTAAATATTTGAAAGACGTATTATTAGATAAAAGAAAAGATGGATACTCGTATATACTCCTACAAATAAATGTGTTAAGAATAGGTTTGACACGTTTAGACACCATCTTCTCAAAATGAAGTCCGTGTGGCTTGACACAGTATTGCTTACCAGCGTCTAGTTGTAAATTTCTTTAAAATATATTCATGTTTATTTATAAATAACTCAATTTTACAGACGCTTCTTTGCTACAGTACACCCAACGATCACCCATTCATATCGGATAAAGAGCGGGATTACTTGAACTTTAATGTGACTGCTTCCGGTCTGTACAAGAAGTTGGACCCCGTGCCATTCAAGGCCATTCTCAGATCACCACAGCTCTGGGCCCTTATGATTGCTGCTGTATGTATAATTTCTTTTAGAATAATATTCAATGTACCTAGTCATTGTGTTTTTGTTAATATAATTAGTACATGATAATAACCATTATATTGACAATTATTATAATTATTGACAATTCATTTTTTTTTGATTGAGATGTGTCGTGAATCGTGATGTATTTGGCTAGATTTGTTTAAAATTATTAATTTGACTTTTTTTTTTCGTGTTGTGTTTGAGCATTTATTTTTACGAATTATATTTACTTCTTGTAATTGTTATTAATTTTTCGAATATAAAACTCTTTCTAGGTTGGTCATGACTGGGGCTACTTTACAATGATAACAGATTTACCCAAGTATTTCTCGGATGTACTGAAGTTTAATATTAAGGAAACTGGGCTGATGGCTGCTCTACCTTACATCGCAATGTATATATTTTCATTCATATTTGCCTCATTTTGTGATTTTTGTATACGACGAAAATGGCACAGCATTGGTACCGGAAGGAAAATTTATACTACTGTATGTAAGTATTTTTATAAAACGTATATTTATATCGAAATAAATTGCAGTATAGGAATTCGAGGCTCATAGGTTAATTTAAATCAATATTATAGAGATAACATTTGTTTCTAACTTAGTATGTAGGGTGTTACCAATGATCTGATAAAAAAAAAATGTTTTTGCATTGGATAGTTCGTTTATTGATGAAAGTTATAGACTATTACACCACGCTACGACTCACAGGAGCAAAGCTGTAACCAAAACGTGAGTAAAACCTCAAGGGCAGATAGTATTACAATATTGTGTATGTCGTCAATTGTAATCTAAAATAAGTACTATTGGATATTAGCTACTAGGTTATAAATAAATTTAAAACAATACTATATTTGGATGCTGATAAGCAATAATGTGTCAACCCACAAAATGTCGAATTTGGAGATATTGACGTATTCTGATAGTGCATCATGTATTTAACATTATTCAAAATATTTTCATGTCATCTACAGTAAATAAATACGGAAAAAAAGTTATTTAATGAAACCTTTCGAATATGGAAATGTAGGCCATGTTTTGCGATATAAAATAATATCCTGTATTAGAAAAACTTATTATTAGATAAAACTTTTTATCATACTAATCTACTTTTAATTCACTATAGATTTTATCAAAATAGAGAAAGTTGGATTTATACGTCATTAAACAAATTTGTTACGAATTGGTTTAACACCTTTAGACGCCATTTTCTCAAAATGAAGTTCGTGTGGGTTGACACATTATTGCTTATCAGTGTCCATTTATTAAAAAATCTTTTAAAAATTACATACAATTGTAGATCTAATATAATGTTCGTAAAACAAAATTTTCTTTAAAATATTTCAACATAAATGTATGTAGCCTATTTTTAAAATAATTACATATTAATCAGTCATCTATTCGAGATTAATTAACAGCCTCTTTGTCACCGTTACGTACACAGGAACACACACAAAAAGCGTTAATTAACGCTTTGAAGCCCCATTTCCGTTGATTATGTTAAATAATTTAAGAGTATGAGAGCGAGTTGCCGTTTCAGAAATAAATTTTGAAATAGTCACTGATACTTTACGCAATCATGTGGCACAATTATTGTGACATTAAAAACTGTATTAAAATGTATATTATAACGACTAGGCACAACGGAGTTAGATGTAATTGTTACGACGTATAAAAATAAATTTCAGTATTTCAGATATCACTGAAAGAAAGTAAAAAGTAATCGTATTTAGTTGACACGTTTTTATAAAGTAAACAAAAAAATTGTATCCCTTCTTTATACGGTAAACATTTTTAGGTTAAAAAAGGAACAATTTGATAATATTGTTTTAAACAACTGTGTCTATTTAACGCTATTTGAGTGACTGAAAAAAAATTGTATTTTATTCTATTTAATCAAAAAATTGTGACATCTCATGTAAAGCGGGGTCGGACCTTGATTCTAGTTTAAACTTTGTTTTAGAAGTCATATAACAAAACTGTAACGAGGACAAGCCTTTATTCGTAATGTACTTTAAAAGTATAGTGATAGGTAATGCAATGGACTTAGTGGCTTAAGAACACAATCCTTAACTATCACTTATTTTCTTGTTTATAGCGATTTAAATAAGACTCGGAATAAATATGGCATAGTTTTTATATGAAAAAATAAATAATTTATAGTGAAAAAAGTAAGCCTGCATCACCAAAGTAATGCAACAGCAAGCAAAATTTATTCACATATAAGTATAAAATATACTCTACGCTTGTCAAATAATGATGCATTACAATATATTAATAAATATTCTAAGCAAAAAAGATTTGTATCAGTATTGGTTTTTTTTGTACAATACAAAGTTTCTATTTCCTGTTAGAACATATGAGAACGGGCAAATAATATTAATTAATCTATGATTTTTTATTCCAATTTTTACCAAAATATCAAAATTGCAATCCATTTTTTCAATCGGAAACAATGAACATTTTTTTCTCACAATGTCATTCGTTTTCACGACTTACTGCAATAATAAAATATGTCCCCGAAATCGTCACGCTTACGGAAGATAATTTTTTCCTCAGCCTCTACACTGCCAGCTATCTTTATTATTCTTGCTTCGTATTCGGGCTGCGATCGAATTCGGGCGGTTGGACTATTCATAGCGTCCATGGCCTTTATGGCCGGTTTCTATAGCAGTGTTAAGATCAATGCCATGGACATAGCCCCCAACTACGCGGGTACCTGCTCCGCATTTGTTAACGGATTGGCCGCTGTGTCGGGGATAATAACTCCATATATGATTGGCCTATTGACACCTAATGTAAGTATTGATAGCTAGCACCTGAGTATAACGGTTTTAAAATTGTAATATATTAGTAACAAACACATAATTATTTTTCCATTTTGTTATTTGCTTCTTTTCTCACGTAAGTTTAAGTGACATTTTAATATAAGCAATCTATTATATATATACTAATATTAAAAAGAGGTGAAATTTGTTTTCAAGTTTGTGTGTTTGTTTGTAGAGCGTAATCTCTGAAACTACTATCTAAGGCATAAAGAAAAATTCTGTAAGCCTTAGATAGTCCGTTTGTTGAGTAAAGTTAAATACTATATTCCATCACGCTACGTCTCACAGGAGCGAAGCCGTAATCTGTGAAACCGCGAGGGACAGCTAATGCGAGATATTGCTAAAAAGTTAGGAAGTTGACGAGAGATGTAAACATTACCAACAAAATGGTCGATTGAATTCAAATATCGTGGATAAATTAGGCTAAGCGTCATTGTTTTTTTATAGATGGGTTAGATAGAGGCCAAAAAATCACGGTTGAGTAGACATTGTTCGGTTAAAGGTGAAAATGAAATAAGCCAAGCGTTGAATTAATTCAATTTCCTTTCCAAGTTTTTTTTCAAATGACGGATAATAATTTTGTCATTGACGTCAAATTAAAGTTCCGTCTGTTATGTTTCTGGTAATATAATGATATTAAGTGAAATAAAAGTAAGATTTTAAATTGGATGCTGATAAGCAATAATGTATCAACTCATAAAATAAACAAATAGGAGATATTGATGTGTGTATTATAATAATGTGTCACGTATTTAATATCATTCAAAATGTTTTAAATCATTTAAACTAAAAAGTCCGGAAGCAAGTTAGTTAATTTACTATTATGAATTAAAAATTGGTTTCCATATTTTGCACTACCTACGCAATAATCTCTTATTTAGGAAACTTATTATTAGATAACACTTTTAGTTATATCAATTTGCTTTTAATTCATTATATCTCTATCAAAAGAGAAAAGAAGAGAAGAATATATCTTTCTTCAGATTTATTAAGAATAGGTTTGACATCTTTAGACGTGATTTTCTCGAAATAAAGTCCGTGTGGCTTGACATGGTATAGTTTATCAGCGTCTAATTAATAATCTCGGTGTACTAATAACTTGTTTCTAATATATTTATATTTCATATTTTTGGTTAAGATTTTAATATCAACTTAAGTTAAATTAAATATTAAAATTAAGTTTTATTTATAAAAAATTATTAAGAACGTACCTTTTTCTGCAAACGTGCGGGCTGTGGAATGATCTTCCTCCTGTGGTTTTCTCTGAGCGATATCATATGGGGATTTTAAGCGTCGAGTGTATAGAAACCTTTCCATCTAAAGCCAGCAACGCATCCGCAACATCAGGTGGAATTATTTCCTCGTTTGCCCCCTCTCCCTTGTTTTATATGAAAATAATAATAAAAATAAATATAATTTCAGCAAACAGTACAGCAATGGCGAACTGCCTTTTGGACGATTTTTGCCGTGTTAATTGGAACAAACATCGTGTATTTAATATGGGGTTCTGGCGAACAACAATGGTGGGATGACGTTGATAAATATGGCTATCCTCCTAACTGGAAACACGGTCCTCTCAAGAAGAAATCTGAAGATGCAGAGAAGAAAGTAGTACACCCAAAACACGACCATTCACCAATTGCTACTGATTAACGAAAGAATAATTTGTTAATTTATGTTGTTTTATTTTTTAAAAAAGATGGATAAATTCTGAAACACCATTTTTTATATTAATAACTAGCCCTCGTTCCTATATGTAAATTCTATACACAAAAATATAAACCTTTTACGTGCTATTTTTTAAATTATGGTGATATCTGTATTGAAATGTATTTAGAAATATGAAAATTATAACCGAACAGACAAGACAGACAATTACAGTTTTTTTTTTCTATTTTTGTGATGGTAGCTAAAAACGTCTGTAGGTATATTATTATAAGAAAAATAGTTACTTAACTGCTAAATATAAAACATAACAGCCATTAATTTTTAACCAACACCAAAAGAGAGATTCTGTATTTGACGTATGTCTGTATGTATTTATGTATGCACGAATAACAGAGAGATACCGAGGACCGGCTTTAATTCGATTCCTAATATTTAGTTAAGCTTCTAATCTTCTCTTACATATGAGTTCTTTAATCACCTTTCGGCAGCAGCAAAATATTATACATATACAATAATACTGATATAACTTTAGAATACATTGTATACTACTTCATATTACTTATAGCATATTGCATTATTCATTTATAAGAAATTCTTTTGGATTTGAGCCTTAGGTGAACATACATATTACCGATATCCTATTAAAAATAAATTTGTAGAAGAGTTGTGTATAATATTGTACAATTCGCGCCTGACAAATAATCGAGAGCAAAAATTTAGTTTACATAAATAGTTAAGAAAAAAATATAAGAACTGTTATTATTAGTTTTACAAATTTCATTTAAATTGTCTGGTTTTTTCAATAATTATTACAAAAATGTCCCTTTATAAAAAGTAATGATGAATAACTATAATTACGGAAAAATTAAAAGCTGAGATAAAAACTAAAGTTTTTAACAATCGTTTATATGTTAAAAAAAATTAAGTGATTTCACGAACGAAGGTTCATTTTTATTAAAAAAAATTACATTTTTAAATTACAAACACAGTAAAGCGTCCTGCTTTTAAATTAATTGCCTAATTAATAGCCTAACGTCCACTGCTTATCGCCATTAACAATAAAAAAGCAATACTTTTCTCGATGCAGGGCTGTTAATTATTAAGGAGTTCTCCTGGTGTTGCACCATCAGCTACATTATACCATATACATTGTAATGAGTGTACACTGCTTAACAATCAAATTTAATTAATAGAATGGCAACCTGTGAAACACTTGTTATTGAGTAGTTCCGGTGGTCATCTGTGGTCTTCATCATCAGTTCACTAAATGTGACTTTTCTAGAGTAAAAGCAAGAGTTACTGTCAAAAATACCAAAACTTAAGGAGTAAGGAGGAATTCATATTTAATAAAACGGGTCTTATCGCGATAACTAATGGTAGTAATACCTTTTTATTGCCCGACGCTTCGACGAAGTTGCATTCGTTGTGGTCACGAGAGTTTTAAAATATATAAATAAGGAGGAATACCGAAATTTAAGGAGTTTCCCCGATTTCGCCAGAATCCCAGGATCAGATCTTGACATCGTAATCGGTGAACATCTATGAAAAAACCCCGACGAACTGAGAACCTCCTCCTCTTTTGGAAGTCAGTTAAAAATAATTGCATCAAAAAATTGTTTGTGACTAGTCCATTAGCTCTTAGGCGAGAATTACAGTTATATGATTTCCTTTAAGACTTATATCAACATTTACATAAGTCATTAGTCATTGCTTAACATCTGAAAGAATTTACTGTCAGTGCCTTATTTTTAACACACATAGCTTTTGTAACTACCTACTGCTTAATTGTTACCCGGTTAGAGAGTTGTTTTATATCACTTAGGAGAATAATACTTACAAGTGTGATTCTTGCCTTATGTCATTAGGGTATACAGTAAGACAAAGCAACGAGAGTTCCTTATAAAACGACCGAGGTTAGGATCCTTAGGGACCTAGTACACTTCGAACGGTGCATTTGCAAAATTCTTGGAAAGTCTTCCAATTTATTTGTGGCATTTGAAATATTTGATGGAATTTGTGGCATTGGATGTTGAAACGGCTCGCTATGTTCACTTCAGCTATTTTCATAGTATAATATCTTGTGACATACTATTATGGGGACATATATATATTCTTTTCCATTCACTCTAGAAAACTAGAGACTTTATATAATGTGTAGTATAATTAAATCAAACTAAATATCGAAATTAATATAACTTAAATACAATATATTCTAATATAAACAAATAATTCTATTTAAAATAAAAAGAAGAAAGAGAAATTAAAAAGAACTATATTAAGCCTAATTAACTATCGATGTCACAGTGAGGCAAGGTGACCAAAACACTGGCGGCATTACCTCTTTGTATGGCCATGTATTTGTATGACATGCTGGAAATACAAAAATAAAATGTAATGTATGTATGTCTATAGACACACGGAATAAATAGTTCGGTCATCATGTTCAAAAAGGAGGTGGTTCTCAATTCGTCGCATATTTTTTTAAAATGTTTGTTATCTCAAAATTTAGTCATTTCTAAACTAATTTTGAAAATAAATTTCTTAATTGAAAGAGTATACTTTCAGATTTTTCCTATAGAATTTTTAATTTAAATTCAAAATCGGCTCAGTAGTTTGAACTTAAAATCGAAATGACTGGTGTCGTTAAAGTAAACAAAAATGCGTATTTTGTTTTCGAACTCGATTGCTTTTTTTTTAATTTTTTCACGGTATCACTGAAGCCTGTAGCAAATCTACAAAAGGTAATAATTAAATTTTGCAAGCAAGAATTTTTAGACATACCCGGTTAAATAAAAAAATGGTTTAAATTTTTTCGTTAGGAGACAAAACACGAATATCTAGATTAAATTAAAATTATTAAGGCTGCATTATTATGTAGTATCATATAAGATATCTATACAATATATTATTTTATCTAATAGTAATAGTACAGAGCATCGATCGTATAAGAGCAACTTCCACTTAGCCTTAGTTCGTTATTTATTTAGTAAGACTACCTTCCTTTCTACTATAAAAAGTGTTTTTAGCCTATATCTAGTTATAGGATAGTTCGGATACTAGTACTCTAAAAGATTTATTTAATGTCCTAACTGTTGTTAACTGTAGACCTAAATTTTATAACATATTTACTTGTAACAAAATAATTAAAATTATATCTTTAGCTGTCCAGTAGCTATCTAAGCAAGCTTGCATTTCTACCAAGTTCTGATTATTCAGAATATCTCTTTATGATACCCAGTTGTTGCGTCAAGACTAAACCTATCACCTAAGGCTCAGATTGCGTTTTAATTGTGTTTACGGTTTATTACTTCTGGCTTCGTTACTGCCGAGAGGGTAACAAGATTATCAAGCGAGCATCTTAGATGTTGCTCAAACGTTCACAAGATGGTATAAGTTTTAATATACATTAATATATTTAATTTCAATATAATAAACCAAAGGAACGGTTCTTTTGGTTCCGGGATACACGAAGTATAATACATATAGTTTTTTATTCTAGACTCAAAGTTTTTTGTAGTGTTTTTGAATTTAATCTACAAAATTTATGTCGCATTTATGCATCCCGCCTGAGGGGATCGGGTGGGTACGTGGGACTACTGAAACCAAGTGCACCAGATTTCTCACTAAGCCCCAGCCGTGCCCTCACTGATGATTGATTGATGAATGATTTTTTTGAAAGGTTCGTTTATACTTATAGATTGGTCCCATAAAAATCATCATAATCTGTTCGGTTGTTTGGTTTTAAATTCAAAATAACTAGAATAAGTATTTAAATAAAATTACGTATTTTGCTCTGAGTCAGTTCCTCTTTTTTTAAAAAGTTTCGTTTCATCACAACTAGCTGTATTAGAATAAATCCCAATAAGATAAATAATTTTATTATATAAATACTCAAGGACAGTATAATTTTTGGTTGATTTTAAAATCAATATTTTAACACTAGCAGCTGTTTAATACCATTACTAATTGTTTGCTTATTACTCGTAAAATTGCTATTAAAATGTTAAGTCACTGTATGTTTAGGTTCTTTGACACTGTACCTTATGTTTACTTATACAAAATATGAAAGACGAGTTATGATATTGACGTGAATATTTTTTGTTAGCGAAAAAAAATATATTTCATTGCATAAATTTATGTTTTTTAATACCTATATAAGTCTAGATTATATGAAGTTTGATTTCGACAGCGAACCGGACTAACGTAATATAATAAATTACAAATTGATTATTTCTATTCGGTTTTGATTTTGACCTTCAAATATTTTAAATGGAGTAGTATAAGGCAGCAAATATTTTTGAATCTTTTACTCCTGTAACTTAATTACGTTAGCTGCTTACGAATAATTTACTAATGAAAGCAACTATATAATTCCGTTAAAGTAACCTAGATATTTTATTAAGTTTACATACACGTATGCTGAAAGGCTAAAAAATATCAAGGAAACACGTTAAGCTTACAAAAAGAATGACAATGATAAAATAATATTTAAATTAAGCGAATTACTATTTTACATTAGAATTAAATTTTATTTCTTACGTTACAAGTTACAAATTCGTAAGCAAAACTTACAAGTGTAATTCTCGCCTAATGCACAGTAAATAGTATTCAATCATTTTCTCCGAATTTTTTTTTGGTCGAACTATCAATGGACGTATTACGAAATGAGCTAGCTTTATGCTTATATAGTTAATGTACCTCACTTAGAGGCTATAAGCAATATAGAGATTGTATTTCTAGTATTGTATTATTTTTATGACATTTTTTTAATTTATAAAGAAAATGTCTTTTGAATCTTTTTGAGGTGCATATGTTTTAATTCGAGTGAGGTCAAATTGATTGACATACCTTTATTTATTTATTTGGCAGTAAAATATATTAAATAATTTAAAAAATAATAAAAAAAATTATGTAATTTTTCTTAATGTTTTTTTTTTTTTTAAATATGATTGATTACAAGATATGTACTTTTCATGCCCACGCGTTTCAACGTAAGTTTTATAAGTGTTTGTATTATTTGATTATACTTAGATGCAGCATGAGACTAACGAATGATAGCGGTATTTCAAATATTATTAAACAATGAAATTACTTGGAGGTTAAATAACTATATTTTTGCCTGTTACAATACTATGTATACAATTGTATATAGATAACGTCATTTGCACGTAATAGAAAATCTTACAATTTATTATTTAACATTTTTAAAACCTTATTATAATATAATAGCCCATTATGATTTACACATATACGTACAAGAAATGTATTTATGTTGAAATAACGTAAATATGTATTAACATTTCATTAACATATTAAAATAATTATATAAATGTATATATAACAGAGCGTCTAAAATGGTTTGCACCAGCAGCGAAAAAACACGTGATCAATGTACTAACTTACACAATACTTACATCTTAATATATTTATATATACATGCACGTGGTGTGTTTATCTCGAATGAGTTTGAATCATTTTTTTTATTTTATAAATGATCTTAATTCATCGGTATAAATATCATTATTCTTTGCAAAGTTATGAATGTAACTGTTTCTTAAGAATCTATTCAATGATTATAATTAAACATTCACGTGACCCATTAGTGCTTATAGCACCGTGAGAAATTCTTCATGCATTTTTATAAAAAAGTCTTTGAAATAATATTACTAGTTATGGTAAAAATAGTTTCAAAGAGAAACTGGTTGGACTCGTTATTGGTGTAATTTAACATAACAAACAAATATTGCTTAAGGATAAAGTTTTAGTGAAGTGGGAATACCCGTGAATGTGTCAAGAAATTAAAAAAAATGTTTGTTTTTTATTGCGCCTCTCTAGTATGGATAAATAGTTTTGTTTCTAGTTACAGACTGAATAGCGTAGTCCTAATTAGTAATTCTACTGTTATACACTAATATTGTCCTGTTTTGAATAAAAAAAAATAGTACCAATATACATGCGCTATTTACACTTAAATGGCACATTATTATGTTCGTACATAAATACGTACATATTATATTATACCTATCACAATGATTTATGACATGTCTTTCGAAAAAAAACCCGGAAATATCAAGTTTTGATTTAAATCTAATCATTTATCTAATTCTACTACTTATTGTGTAAGAATACAATGAGATAAATATTATTATTATATGAATTCGCTACGAGATATTACGATGTGTTAATATTATTTTGGTGGAATACACTAGCTTTTGACGTAAATTGATGTATATCTGTTAGTGAAGTCTCGTATGTATCTCGTATATTACTCAATTAACGAAAATATTACTTAGATAATTAGAGACTTCGTGATTTAATACATCTGAGAGTTTATATATTTATCACACTCCCATTTTTGATCGGGTGTCTACCATTCTCTTTTGAGCATATTTTTTTATTAAATCTAACTATTTATAATACAATTTTGTAAAAAATAAGACCTTTCCTTTAGTTTGTTTACGAATACTTTATACAAGATGTTCCTTATATATAACACCATCAGATGGTACAATAATATAGTGTGGATTATTTTTTTTACAATTAGCGAGTGCGTTTCCTGGCTACGAATTTAATGTTTAAAAAAAATGAATGATGCAGTTTGAGTTTGCATCAAAGTAGGCCTCGAGAGTTTTTTAAGTATTTTTCGCTATTCCTATTGGTTTTGGATTCAGTCTACCAAGTCCAGTCATTAAATTCACCTGTATATAATAAAGTCATGTCGGTTACACCATGTGTATGCATTTGTTGAGCAGAATAATTATTAAAACATCGAAAGTATTCACAAAAGAATCATAAATAAGATACATTATCTCATACACCTTATATAGAACGGCTATTAAGTTAAAATAATATATAAACGAAGTTGATAGGGCCTAGCTATGTATATATGTACATAATACAAATCAAGACAACGCCTGTCGTCATGAATTAATTACAACTTGGAGTACCTAAAATTCGTTTCAAGATTCTTCGCCAGATGGCGCCTTGGTCGCTCTGAGAGTATCTTCACGGTAAGCACTCGAACTCAATTTAATTAGTCGGGATCTCGTTGACTATTGAAATCCTCAATGAGATGATATGGTCTTTAATAATTTATGTTTCCTTTTTTAGATATGTTTTTGTAATCATAAGTAATCTAAGTGAGGCATAAATACTTTTTCTTCTGTTAAGAGTACGTTGTTATGTATTATGGTTATGCTTAATGGATTACCGATTGGTAAGTAAACAAGTCAAACAACGCGATATATTGACAGATAATTTGTTTCGTTTTAGAACAATAATCAGAAATCAACTCTCAAAATGTATCGCATTGCGATAGCCATAGTAAATCCATAATTACCCGGTTCTTTTTTATTTCTGATATATGGACATTTCCCCATTATGTTGTTATTTCTTTCTGGAAAATAAATAAAGAAACGCTGCATCCTCAACGAAGTTCGTTAAGATCTTCTGTGTTCTGTATTGGAAGTCTGGAAACATATAAAATACACACATATACCACGATGAACGTGTAGCCATGAGTTTTTCATGAGCAAGTATTGAACACGCGACCGTTAACACTTCACTCAGTGGCAGTCACTTTTAATTGTGCTTGTCGTCATTATATTTTACATATATTTATTTACAATTATACATAATTTTATATACAGTAATATTTTGGATAGTTAGAAGAATATTTAAAAATTACCTACAGTAATATCTCTCTCCTATATTATTTTGTTTACTAAACCAATATATTGTAAGAAAACACGTTTTTTAATATTTATTCACGATCAGCGCTGAATTTGCTATAGGGGCTCTGGGAGACAGTGGTCAGGGCGGCAAAAATTCTAAGGCGGAAAATAAAGGGTGTAAGAGATTTTTTAAAAAGATTTTCATAAAAAAATGAATATATTCTACTAAGCTTTTTCCTTTATTTTTAAACAGTGCTTTTTCTATTACTAAATCTACATAGGTAATTATTTAGGCGAAATAGCGGCTCTTTTGTGCCCCATGGCGGCACTTAGCGTAAACTCGGCCCTGTTCTCAAATACAGCGTTTTAATCTGTTTACTTTTTGGGGTTTTCTTTTTTTTTTCAATTTTTCACCTCGTCTCACCGATAATTTTTTCCTTCCTTATTTTTTCTTGTGTTAATAATCTTGTGTTAATATTTATTTTCTTTAAGGTACTATTCCTTTTTATCTCGTTACAATTGATTACTTTGTATGTAAAATGTATAATAAAATACGTGAGTTTCAGCTAGTTTTACTTTTTAAGTTTTTTTTACTTATCTTAAATTATTATTATTATAAACTATTGGGTTTTTACTCAGAGCTATCACTATCGCAACGCAATACATTTTGACACTTGATTGACTTCTTGTTAGTACAAAAATCTATTGTGAAACTTTCGAAATGTATCGTTTGGTAACAACGGTAGCTCTTATTTAGCGTTCGTTTGAAAAACAGCTTCACTTAAATGTTGATCATACATTTCCATATGAATATTTTATAATATTAACTTTAGTGATACGTTAATGAGCCTTTATTTATTTGTCTTTCGACTATTTTTAAAAATTATTTATCAATTAGATATATGGACGCTGATAAGCAATACTGTGTCAAGTTACATGGAATTTATTTTGAGAAAATGGTGTTTAAATATATCAAATCTATTCTTAGCAAATTTGTTTTATATATCCATCTTTTATTTTCTATTTTATAAAAGGTAAAGATAACAAAAAGAGATTAGTATGATTGAAAACTTCAATAATAACTATTTGGAATATATGAGATTTTTGCACATTGCAAAATATGGAACGTACTCGAAAATCGAAACATTAAATGACTTCTTTTCGTAAACTTTTTATCGTATTTATTTAGTCAAAATTACTTAATTTTTTTTTTTTGAATAATGTTAAATACATGACGCATTATAAAAATATATTAATATCTTCGAATTCGACTTTTTGGGGGTTGAAACATTATTGCATATCACCATCCATATAATATTTGGTAAATATTTTTGGTATATATATTAGGATTTATTCAAAACTCCTAACACGATCATTGCGTTACTTTTCAACACTATACACTGTTGTCATTCAGTTTTTATATTAAAATAACTGGCAAATGAACAGGCGGGACACCCGCTGTTAAGTGGTCACCGCCGCCTTTGGACAGTTGCTGCAACTAAGGAGACACAAATACTTTGTCAGCGTAAAAGTATTTACTTGCCGCCGACTTCGAAAATTTTACTTGACAAGTTGGCGCTAATTCCAAAATGTTAATTATATATATAGAGCTTGTTAATTGACAAAGATAGTCTCATCTGTCTCTAGCTGGTTGCTAGGCATCGTCGTCTTTCTTATTAGTATTCTTTCTAAATGTATTCATTATTGAAACAATAAAAAATATATCCTTTGCTTTATTTGCGACTAGCGTCCGCGCACCGGCTTCGCATGGGTTACATATACATTTACAATCTGTAATTCACCCGCTTAGGGGTGAAATTAAGCAAAAAAAAAAAATAACGCGCATTTACTTTTAACCAGAAGTAACCATATTAAAATTTTGTGTTTCTTACTTTGACAAATCACGGATTTTCATACAATCGTTCATCCTTTAATTTACTCCCGTATGGGTGAAATTTCCAAATATCCTTTTATAGTGGACATAACTGGCATTAACTGCCAAAATTTCAAATTTATAGCCTCTGCGGTTTAGGCTCTACGTTGATAAATCAGTCAGTCAGGACAAGTAATTATATGGTATATGTTTAGGTGGATAGATTAACTTCACCGCTAAATAAATATACTGTGAGTCACGAGGCAGTAACAATCTCGTATTTTATTATTTCTAGTGTGATGCGGGGACGAAAAAAAAATAGAGAATTCGTTCTATTTGGAATTTAATCAGATTTTACTGGCGAAAAGACTAAAATTGTAATCTATTAAATAAAAATAATAAATTTTAAATTTTAATAAAATTTTAGGTCCATAAATATGCGAGAAACATTTACAGCCGTAACGCAGGCTTTCGCAGTGTGTTAAAACAATCATATGACTGCGTATACTATAATTAATATAACACTTCCATACCCTATTATTTTTATCGTAAACTTTCAGCAATCCCACCTTTATCAGTATGGCAATTTCTATCAATAAAAATTAAATATCGAAGCATAACATTACTGGCATCTACGTCAATACCATTCCATGCACGTTTGATGTGTTAACGTGCACACGTCGGTTTGATGTCTTACCGCGTTCTTTAATCTGACACTGCGCAAGTCGACCCGCGTAGTCGCATGGACGTCTCTCAATCGTGTCTCGTGGTTATCGTGTTTTATAAGTGAAAATTGTATCATTGGATAAAGAATTGTAAAGTAAGTTTTTTTATTATTTTGTATATAATTATTATTGATATAATTTAATGTTAAATTCGTAAAAATGTAGAGTGTTTCGCGTGAACATTTTTTTTTTAATTAGCAAAATGTTTAATTTATCTGTTAATTTATTCTTTCATGTATTTTAAATTGATTTAATTTATACTAATTGTTTGTTAATAATTTGTCCTAGTTAATAAACGTTTTCTGAAAACATTTTTTTTTGTATATTTGACTGCTGATAAGTATTTCAAACGTTTAAAAGATCTTTAAATAGTGTTGTCATTAAATTAAAACGGAATTGCAATTATAGACAAGGTCTTTTGAAAATATTTGCAACTCGTAATTGATAAGTAAACTGTAACAGGGTCGTGTCTGCTTACTATTTTTTA
The DNA here is from genome assembly GCA_037950945.1 of Hypolimnas misippus. Classification (NCBI taxonomy): domain Eukaryota; kingdom Metazoa; phylum Arthropoda; class Insecta; order Lepidoptera; family Nymphalidae; genus Hypolimnas; species Hypolimnas misippus. The sequence continues at coordinate 6,777,127 of JBBEEQ010000029.1, read as the reverse complement.
AGCGATAGACTTTATAGACTGTGAAAATAAGTGTAATATGATAAGGATGTTTAAGACCAAATATTTTATGACATTTCATTAAAATGTGCAGTACAGATAGTTTCATTTTTTGGCTTACATTCTGTTTTCATCTCTGACTCTGATAATTGATAAACCAATTTGATCATAGTGTTACTATGGACCTATAATTTACCTACTTATCTCGTTAAACTATTCGCAAAACACAAGCGTACTTAATAATAAAATATATACAAAATGTCATTTAATTTAATAAGAATTTTTTTAAGTACTAAATAATTATAATTTCAAAGATGTTAGCGACAACATGATTACTTACTCATTACGTAAATAGTGATATTAGTATTTTATAAAAAAATAATTGATATAAAGTTCTTACATGTACAACAACCTTAATCTCATTTATATAAGTACTACAAGTTAGATCCGTGCATTGAAGATGTTTTTCAAGCCGTAAAAAGATTATTTGATATCTTTGTTTAGGTATTATAACAACGCAATACATCTCTATATAAAAACTTTATATCTTGCACAATACAGCTAATTGATATGAAAATCTATTTTTTTGAATTTTTATTATTTTTGTTTTGTGAAGAATATAGTCTAACGATAACACTATGGATATAATTGTATTTATTTCACACGAGAAAAGTCGCTACCTAAAGTCATCGCCCCTTGATTCATAGTGAGATATAACTGCACTTCAAAAGGATAAAACCCTGTTGTCTTCAGGGTTCAACTCACTTATATTGTATAAGTGAGTTGAACCCTATTGAAACGTATTGACTTAAAGGGCGTATGTTTAAATATTATTTGTTTATATCATCTGATATTTTTAACTACATTGCAAAATTATCAATTAAGAGATTAGTTTAACCTGGTTGCTAGGTAAAAACCTCTTTTGGTTTTTTATTTTGTACCCTATAAGACTTCGTGTCGTCATTTTTTACGATGATCGTCGTAAATTTTCACGACACAACAACATTACCAAGTTTCACGAAGCGTTGTAACGCGCTATAGTGCGACGTCGCATCATACATATTTTTTACCCGACCGCGTGAATCAAAGGAGGGTGATATGTTTATGAGCCTATGTATGTGTGTATGTAAGTATGTATGTAGGTTTGTATGTACTTTTGAGGCACTATTTAGACCAATCGCGTTGGCCGATTTTATTAAGTTAGACATCGTTTGATCCGTCTTGACGGCTCAAACGTCACAAAAAGCATAAAAATTTGAAAACATCAAAATGGCTGATTTTGGACGCCTTAATGTGAAAAAGAAAAAAAAGAAAATGGTATGTCAAGTGGGGGATCGTTGAATAGGTATTTAAAAATCACATATAGGTTTCTCATATCATTTTTCAATCAGAATTACTGTTTAGGATCTATAACGACTTAAAGTTCGTTTTTGACAATTTTCACTAGAGTGTAGATGCACTTGTAACGCATCCAGGTTTTGGATTTTTAAAGTAATTACTCGTTTTTTCACGTTTTGATTCGTACCGTGTATACACTTACGAGTTACACAACGTGATATAGAATGTCAGATAAGGAAAGAAAAAATGAAAATAAATAATTTATATCATTACATAGTCCCTATACTGAAGACGACTAGAAATGTGCTTATAAAGAGTTTTGTAATAAGATAGTAAAATAAATGTTAATCTCCAGTGCAAATGAGACATTTCTTGTTTCATCATTAGTATTATCGATATAGTATATTTGGATGCTGATAAGCAATAATGTGTTAACCCACAAAAAGTCAAATTTAGAGATATTGATGTATTCTGATAATGCTTTTCGTATTTAACATTATACAAATATTTTTCAAATCATTTGAACTAAATAAGTACCGAAAAAAGTTTCGTGATCAAATGTTTAGGATACTGAAGTGAGTTCCATATTTTCCATTATGCAATAATTTCATATATTTGAAAAACTTATTATTAGATAACAATCTTAACTAGCCTATCTGCTATTAATTAATTATACTTTTTATCAAAATAGAAAAGAAAAGATGGAAATCTTCAAACAGATGTGTTAAAAATAGGTTCAACATCTTTAGACGCCATTTTCTGAAAATGAAGGTCGTGTGGCTTGACACAGTATTGCATATCAGCATCTATTTATATGTTTACATTATTACGACACATTAAATATTTTATACATAAACTATTACGTTTAATAAATGCTTTAATACATAAATAACAATTAATTATTACATACCTAATTACGTATTCTCCATGCTCGGTTGAGTGTAAAAAAATGTTGAATTTTGTAATCATTACGGCCTTGAATATTTTTGCGTTTTACATTGTATGTACCTACTCTATATTTTCTCGAAAATTTTTAATTCGAATTGTGTAAATACATGTAAAAGTCTGAACGACCTCGATTGCACAGTTCACTTCAAGAACACTGACCTTTGTAGATTTTGTTTACATAGATCAATGGACTGACTGCTATTGTTGTGATATGCATATAGAGTTATTATACATTACGTACACGCTGCACAAAGCCTTCGAATAATTTAATGTCATGAATATGTTTTCATGTTATTTAACACTTGTATACTGCATTCTGTAATACATTTAATAGCGTGTGATATGCCGCAGACGTAGAAATATAGTGCAGAATTACCATGGTACGACAGCTAACCTATATAAGTATGTGTAGCAATGATATGTATACATATATGCGTCCCACGTGCTTGCATTATACTACACGCTGCTATTAATTATTTTTTCAAACACTTGTTCAGCGCTGCTCTGTGGGGAACTGTGATGATCGTGGCACAGCATACAGCGATTATGTTCAATCAATTTATGAATAATTAAAATAGGCCTGTTTTAAATGAAAATAAGTAGGTATAAATATGTCATCCGAGAAAGGAAAATTGTACATTTTGCTTTTAGAGTCGATTCCTCTTTTTTGGAAAGTCTTAGTTATTTAACTACACTTTGGTACAAAGTTTTTGGGAACCTGCTATACAAAATGGTATTGTTTTCCATTTTAATCAACTCGGTAGCTTCCGCATGACGTGTACACACACAGATGTACAATGTATTCAAAATTTTGTTTTTGTCCTTTGTTTTAATATTAACGTTAAAAGAGAAAAACATTTTTAGAACATATTTCACGGTTTGGTCTCAGCATTATTATGTGTATACGTTTTTCAAACTGACATCTGTGTAAATTGTCTGTGTATTTAAAATATTAGCCAATTAGTCTCGTTTGTAACTTTTAGTTAATAATATCTATCTGTGTGTCTTTATGAACTTAGTAATAGATATTTAGTTTCAATACATTAAATAATATTTAGAAATATTACTTTAAATAAAATACATTTAATTCCTGATTCAAAAAGAGACTGACACATGTATATCCCACACACATCCGTCAGTATCTGCCAACCCATGTCAGAATTTTTCCCGACACTTGCAGGTGTCCTCACGATGGTTTCCTGCACCGACGCGCTCGAAATGAATTTAAACACAAACACAAGGTGCTAGCCGGACCTTGAACCCGCGATCATTATTTGAGATTGACAAGGGCTATCCACCAGGCGCGGGGAAGAAGGTCACTAATAATATATAAAATGTCTTAGCATGGGCGACGCTAGGATTACCTTTTAGGGGATGGGAAGAGGAGAGGGGATTGGTCAAAAAATTGTCTCCATTATGTATTTATTTATTGTAGCTTTAACATACAGGAGACAATAGTTGTTTCTAACTATGTTATACGCTTTGAAACCATCAAACTAATTTTATGATAAAGGCAATAAAACGACGATTGTTTTAGAGTATTAAAATTGATGTTTTTGGCTATTTTTAAGTGCATTGTTTTTACTATTTGTTATAGAATCAGTATGCCGATGTATGAGATTTTTAAATGAAGAGGGTTAATTTAATAGATCTTCAAATAAAATGCATTTTACTTCCTAGGCGGATGAGATAGTGATTCTTTTATATATACATATAATTTTCGTAAATTTTAAAATTTTATATAGCTGATATTTCGGTGTATCGTGTCCCCTGTGACCCCTCCCCCCTTGGGACCGTTCCTGCTAACCACTACCTAGGCTCTTATCTCGGTATATAAGTATTAATATAACAAACGTCGATCTGTTAGTTAACCTAAAAATCGTAAGCGTAAGCGATATTTCGACTTATATGCTATTATATCTTTATATATTTAATCGCAATCGGTTTTTTAAGTTAAATATACTCGTATTTGATTATATTTTAGCACCCGTACTGGGAATTCGTTTATGTAAATCTACGCTAATTAATTGTTTGCACGTTATGATTATTCAGAATGATGACACTGTTGTGAAAACATTTAACAATGAAGTTACTGGAGTTGGAATTTTTTTACGTGATATTTATTTTGTCAACTAAAAAACAAGAAATATTTACGATTTTTTGCTACAATTCATTTATTATTGATAATATCAGATATTCGAAATAACTATCAATAAGCGAGAATTGCATCCGTAAACAGCCATGTAAAACAACTCCTGAAACTAAACGAGTAATAGAGACATCGTAAAGTGTTACGATAGCTGAGTGCTGTCAAAAATAAGGCACTGGCCGGAAATTCTTTCAAGTTTAAAGTAATGAGAAATAATTTATGTAAAATCTTTATGAAAATCTGAGTGCAAAAATAAGTGTAATTCTCGCCTTACAGTTACTAGACGCGATACGAGAAAGAATTTAGAATATATGTATAACTAATATTTAAAACATTTAAATAGGTATTATTTTTTTACATTCTGCATAGCATTGACCTAAATTATACGAGTAATTATAAGTATACCACTATCATGTTAAAGCGCAGGTATCAATTAAAACAGACAAGTGAATAGTAAGCCAATGAATAATTTTGTATTTTGTCACAAGCTCATTGGCGGTAGTGGTCATTTGACACCTTGACGCTTGCTCGTTCGTTAATATCAACTTAATTTTTCTTTGTCACTAATGGTTAAATTATGTTTAAATTAATAATAATATTTTATTGATTGTATCCTCATATATCTGTGGAATTATTAAAAAAAAAATCTTATTTCCTTACATCTTTACTTTTAATATAAACAGATAAGTTTTTAAGACGATTTGATGTTTAAAAAAGTTTTAATCAAATTTTCCTATAAATTTATTAGTAACAAAGGGGGTCTTCTAAGTAATCAATTTTAATAGACCATTTTAAATACAACTAATATATCAAGGAAGAGTCAAATCTTAATAAGTGTCCATTTGTCCTCATAGCATAGAGAATAACATTTTACTATAAAAAAAATTAAAGGAATGCTGAATTTTTTAATGAAAACTGTCATGAAGCTATTGTGGTTCTAAATGAAATCCCAAAGTTCCCATCGATCCGTGAACTGTTAAAAATGTTACCCAGAATCAAAGGCCAGAAACTACGATTTTTCGCGAATATCTCGTTAGTGAGCACTGTTATCAAAAATAATGGTTACGAGTTTTTTCCAGTCTTTTGGAGTAATTGTGTTCCATTCCAGGAACTAGACCGTCCACTGTCATGGTATTCTTTTGTAATGTTTCTTTGTTAACTACATATGTTCCTTAGCAAAAGTTTCATAGACAATAACTATTATATAAATTATAGTACAATGTAAGAGCCTTCTCTCCTTAATGAAATTAACGCAAAATTTATTTTAGAAATTATTTTTACCAAATTTCTAAAAAAACTAAATTTCAGAATTGCATTTATATTACGCTTATTTTATTTTTAAATTGATTTAAAAAAAAGCATTGGATTATTAACCTCCTTCAGTTGCTACCACATTTATAGCCGGTGGTATCTTTTGTATTTGATAATTCGAAAAAGAATAATTAATTAAATTATAAAAACAACGCTTCAGAACCAAAAACACATAAGCACGATGCGATATCGTGTCGTAACTCGTTAATCATTACTATGTCATGGGAAAATTTACGACACACATCGTAAATAAGTAAAAAAGAGTTTAAAAAAAAAATACGCATTATTATACGCATATTCGCTTGTTCGGATGATACACATTCCAGTTATTTTAATTTAAATAACAATTTATAATACTATATTTATTCCAAATTAAAAATATCAATGAAGAAATGAAGAAGTTCTGAATTAACACATTAAAAAAAACACAATTTGATAACCTTAGCTTTTTTAATCTTAATGTGACACCACCAGATTAATTATTACGTATTTAGTGTAATATAAAAGAGAATTCAAATACGAATTGGATGGCTGGATGGCTGATAAGCAAGACTGTGTCAATCCAGATGGACGTAATTTTGAGAAAATGAGAAAGAAAACGTCTAAAGATGATAAACGTTTTTTTAATAAATTTGTTTGAAGAAATATGTATCCATCTTTTCTTTTATAATTTGATAAAATGTATAATGAATTAAAACAGATAAAGAGGTTTATATAATAATATTTTTTTGAAATACATGAGATTATTGTATAATTCAAAACCTGGAACATACTTCAATATTCGAAACATTGAATTAAGATACTTTTATTCCGTACTTATTTAGTTTAAATGTCTTGAATTTTTTTTGAATAAAACGTGATGCATTATCAGAATACATTGGTATCTCAAAATTTGATTTTTGTGGGTTGACATTTTATTGCTTATCAGCATCCAATTATCATTAATGCAATACAACAAAGAAGTGCAATTTAGTTTTATCCTTTTCCCCATAGATGGTTGTGTCGATTCCCTACCTCGACAGAAAATGGCCTGCCCGAGTTTAATTAAAGACACAGGAAGTCTTCGTATAAACATATTAGGGTCAGCTATAACTAAATCATTTTGTTGATAGTGAACCTAAAGATGAGAGAAAACACGGGCTTATTACTGGTTGATGATATTATGATGATGATGTGTAAAACCAAAAAAATTAAAATTCGGTGATATAGATGTATTCTACTAATACGTCACGTCTTTAACATTATTAAAAAATCAACTCATCTAGACTAAATAAGTGTGGAAAAAGTTTCTTCATTTAATGTTTCGAATATTGATTTGTGCTAACATTTTTCATTAATCTCGTATATTTGAAAAACTTACTATTAGATAAACTCGTTATTATACCAATTTGATCTTAATTCATTATACCGTTTATTAAAATATAAAAGAAAAGATGGATATACAATTCTACAAACTTATTTATTAAGAATAGGTTTAATATATTTTAATGCCATTTTCTCAAAATATAGTCCGTGTGGCTTGACATACTTTTGCTTATCAGCGTCCAATTGTGGATCACAAAACTAATCGTGAATCGTTAATTTATTTAGTTTTCTAATTAAAATTTTTGTATAACAACACGAAATCCTTTCATTTAAATTTCAAATCCAAAAATTAATTTGCTGTTTAGTTTACGTTAATTACTTATTAAGCCATTTTCAAATCAATGAAGCGATTAAAATGAATTTATTTTGTGTTTCTATGCATAGATTCTAATAAACGTGATTTGATGTTAATAATAACATTGAATTTATAAAATACAATCATATTTTATCGAACACCATTTAGCATTCATGAAACAAAACGGGAAGTCGCCAATTATCTTATATGTGACCTTTATAGGGAGGAAAAGTTCTACGTCTACGTGAATCTTTTCTAATACATGATATTTTTTCAAATCCGAGTCTTATCTTATTTCCAATAAGGTTTATTATTAAATAATCATTGCTCTAAGGCCTACCGTATGTTCCTTTGATATGAATCTGAATAGATAATTCACGCTCATTAGAATTCTTGAAGACTAATAACTCTATATTTTGCTTCATTTATGATAAGTATGTTATCTTTTTTACTTATCTTTACAATGCTTTATAATATTCCGCTGTATTGTCTTAGTCTACAACTAAATCCACAAGAAGAGGCTTTAAGAGGTTTTGAATACTTGTAAATTGATAATTTAGATTTTAAAATTTAGTATAAATTGTATTATTATTCCATATTAAGGTGTGTAGAACATGGGGATCCAATGAAAACTGAGTGCAATATACTGATATTGTAAGGAGTTAATTGGATCTGATGAATTTTTCAGTATGATCTGTATTTATCATTCAAATCGTTCCATGAAGGAAACCATAATGAGGAAAATATGTCGTTTCAGAAGAAATTCTGAGGCATACAATACAATATATCCGTCACCTGATAATGGAGCATCTGCCTTGACTAAGTTCTAAATTTTTGTCCCACAAAAGAGAAACGGATTAGGTTGTGATATGAATTTTATGCTAAATAAATATATCTATGTATTAATTCTAGAAGTGAAAACTTTGTACAGAGTACTTATACTTTATACAGAGAAGAAGTGCAGATCGCTAATATATTTTTATTTTACATTAAAAATAAATCAAATCAATAAAAAAACCTTATACACACTACCATGTATTATATTTGACACACACGCAATTATACTATTCACTTTATCGTTTCTCTGTTGTCGAATTGAAAATCGGTGATCAATCTTGAAATCGGTTGAAAATTTAATGAACTACGGTTGAATTCCGACCACTAGTTTCTATAACTAGTGAACATTGCAGAAGTGTTATATTTATTGTAAGATATACTTACTTTTTATATGGAGATTTTTCAAAGGTTTCTGAAAGTTACAATTTAAAAAAAAAAACAAATAGGTACTGTTCTGAAGTGAAGCGATAAAATTTAAATAAAACTTAAATTGTTGTTTTCAACAGAACCCTTGAAAATAATGTTTTGTAATACTTAGCATAGACGGTCAATTTGTGAAGTATTTTATAATAGTATAAGTAATTCAACCGTAAACACAATCGTGCGACTAACCTCGACACCCACTAGTATGAAGGTTATTCGTAGTTATTAAAAAATCTAATTATTTTTCCAAATAACTCACTCAAATAGCTTTTATGGAGATAATTTTTACTATTAACTCACGTTTGAATTGATTGTTTTATTCATTAGTGGTGACATACGTATTGACGAGTATAAATAAAACACAAGGCTGCTTCCTTATATAATTTATATTCCAGTTAAATAAAAGATAAAATCATTGTAAAACATCATAAAAAATACACATACGTAAATACTTTTACTGACTTTTTGTTAGCACGTTTCTCTCTCAGTAAATTCGCGTATTATTCGTAGTGAAGTATGTAACAAAGAAATGTATATCATTTTAAATACTATCAATTTTATGTGGTGTTCATTTTTTTTATTACAAACCGTTAAAATAACCAGTTAAGTCCGTGTCGGACCATGCGCATTCTGGGTTCTGTAGTTGCACAAAAAATAGACTTATGTGACATGGTATATATATAAACTTAGGCGAGACTTACACTTATAAGTTTTGCTCTTAGGATTCCATAAAGATTTACATAAGTTAGTTGGCACTGCTTTACACTTGAAATAAATTTACTGTCAGTGCCTTATTTTTGATAAACGGTTATCGTAAGGCTGCCTACCTGTAGAACCTGTTACCAGGTTACGAAGTTATTTTATTATTCTTGTCTTAGATCTAGTTACATGTTTTACACAATTAACATCTTTATCATAATAATTTCTAATTAAATTCGTATGAATTTTTTTTTCACCTAGTTAAATACATTTTATAAGATATTCAAATATTATCTTTGCCTTAACTTGTATAATATATTCTCATAAATTTTTAGCTTTGTTTTGTCTATTTTACATTTAATTCTAACAAAAATTATTAATTTTAAGCTTAAAAATTTTCAAAGGGATCCAAGAAAGAAAGACGAACATAGAGAAACTGAAAGTGTTCCTATTTGAAGTATCATTCAAAAAATGCTGTTTTGACATTATAGTAGATTTGAAAAACATGTCAAAATACATTGATATTTGTTTATGTAGATCCAGATTAATTAAAATTAATTACTAAAAAAAAACTGTAAAGACTCATAAAAATATATTATCTAAATTAATAAGTTGTATTAATAATATTACAGCTCAATAAAAAAATAATTATCGTAAATATTTTAATAATATAAAAAAATATATATATTATAATTGTTCTGCCGAACCCTATACAGTAATAAACTCGTACAATGTTGATAATCCTTCACTATTTACTTGCTGGCTTTATAGAGACATTTTTATTTTAAAACGGTTGGTGGAAGTTAAAAGGCAGCATTTATTTTAATGATAACATTGTGTTACTGATTATATAACATTTAAACCTAAAAACATAAAGCAGTGTTATATATTTAAGAATGTGTGAGTGTGTGTTTTTTGTGTGTTAGTGACATCACAGCATCAGCAGTTTACATTGCGAGTTTTATACATCATAGTGGCTAGTGCAATATAAAATAAAAATGGTAGAAAAAAAATCTTTAGAGACTGGAGTTGCCCAATTTCGGAACAAGTAAGTAGGTGAACGGAATGACTATATTACGTGTATTATTTTCTCAAGGCCATTTATTTCAATTAAATTTGGACATAGTTAAATATTTTTTTACGTTAATAATAAAGTTACATGAAAGATAAATAACAAGTGATCTAATTGCAACCGCAGTTACCTCAGCATTTTTATATTTTATTTCGTAACGTTCAATTAAGATTTATTTCATACACAAGAAGCGAAATTTGGTTTACTTTAACTGATATCCTTTTGTGTTTACATTTGTCCGTCGTGGAATTAAATCTTTGAATTGTCATAATACAAAACAGTTGCTCGGGAGACTTTTATGCGCGGTATTGTTATGCCTTCGTGTGCGTTATACAATTCAGTTCTAAACGATCTACTTTGACGACAAAAAAATCCCCGATAATTATTCTTCGTCTGTGTCAAAAAAGGAACGAAAAAACTTCGGACAAATCTAGTATAATATATCATTAATGTACGTTAATTAATTTACGTGAACAGTCTATATAAAATAATGCTTAATTTAGTAACATCTACTACAGATTACTAAGACAATTGATTAATTTCCTTTATATTATTATAGTTATCAGCTTAATTAAAGCATGTCGTTTGGTAGCTATTATTGCCACTATCTGTAATTGCATTCAGTATGTTCGTATGCGAGTAGGGTGGAGCACATTCATTATCGTATTCCAATTTGACTTTACTCTTTTACGTCTCTTATTTGTATATCATTAAAGGTATTGTAAGTTATCATATAACTAGGTTTTTTTTTCAATGGTCATTCTGGGCAAGTGTCTGGGCCCCGCAATAGATGGGGGCCCGATGATTTCGCCCCCCTTAAAATACTGTAATATGGATAAACGTTCAATCAATGTAGATTTTCTGTAAATATTATAAGCATGTATGTATCTAATTATTTAATGTGACAGAAAAGAAATAAAACGAATTTTAAATAGACCTCTGTTAAAGTGATAGGTGCTTCATTATTCTAACGCGCCAAGGAGCTCTAATACTTGAAAGAGTATTCGGCACATAACTAGATAATCCTGGTGATTTCACCTTCATTTCGTATAAAATAAATAAGCACACTAAGACAAGTAGAGGGTATAGATTGTCTTAAATAGTATAATTCTACGCTTTAATGTTCTTTGTATGAAAATAAATGGTCATATAAATTAAAGAACAATTTTCTTTAAGTATATCCTTTTTTTAAATATAGTAAGTTTTTATTCAGAATTACTTACAATTGGAGGTCATTGTTTTTAATGTATTTCGTGATAAGAGTTTTATAATTATATTATCTTTTCTTCTAGTTTTATCTTGTGTTTTTAAAACTTCGGTTATTTTATTATTTTTAAATTATGAAAAAACTTTTTTTTTTATTGTTTAATTTTAAACGTTTTTCATTTACCTCGCCTTGTTTTACCTTGAAATGTATATGCAAAGAATTAACATCTACATCCTTTGAGTCTCATTACAGTGATGTGGTGTTGTTTTGTCTCTGATAAATAACTAATTATAGATATACGGATTTTTGAAAAGGCGTGTTATGGCCTTGAAGCGTGAACTATTTCTATAGGGAATTCATTTATAAAGACGAGCACGCAGAGGCGGGAGACTTGACGTTAAATGATCACCCATGGACATTTGCAGCACAGCCAGCCAGAAATATGTTGCCAACTTAAAAAAGAAATAAGGGATAAATAGGACGTAAAGAAAGGAATGGATACCTCTATTTCACCTTTCGAAATGAAAATTCTATTATATACTAATATGGTGCTTCTAAGTTATATTTATAGTAATTGCTTGAATTATTCAATTTAATGTCTGCTATATCGTCTAAGGATAATCATTTCTTTTTCTGTCCGTTCTTTCCCTATCAGATGTTTTCTATTTAGGGTAACAACTTGAGTCATATTTATTTATTTTTAGGAAGTTATTAAAATTCCTTTTTGATCTATTTAAATAATCGAGGAGCTTCTTAACTCTTATGTATATTTTTTATGTTTCCAAGTAAGACCAAAATAAATGTTATCCACATCGGTTCAGTGACTATTTTGTTTGTACAAAACTAAAAAAAAAACAAACGAACATTACCATTATCAAAATCATTAACAAAAAAACATTTAAAAAATATAGCAAAATTTATTGTCGTCGGAGTCAGTATATACACTAGCCGCCCCTATATATATATATATATATATATATATATATATATATATATATATATATTTATATATAAAATACACTAGCTGCCCCTCGCGGTGATGGTTACTAATGAGTCCTAGCGTGATGTAATATAGCTTATAACCTTCCTCAATAAACAGGTGATCTGAAAAAGAACTTCGGTGATAGATAAAAAATATTAACCGACATCAAAAAAGGAGGAGGTTCTAATTTCTTCGAGGACTTTTGTTTTTGTATGTTCACCGATTACTCGATAACGGTTTGACCGATATATTGATAAATATCTTTTTGTTTGAAAGGATATACTTTCCGAATGGTCTTATAGAATTTCATCAAAATCAGTGGAATAATTTGGTTTCATAATCAAAATCACTGGAAGAAGTATGTCATTCAAGTCATTTTGCGAAATCGCGTATTTTGCTTTTGATGTCGGTTCCCCTTTAAACAATAAACATAATAAGTAATAACATTGCTACCATTAATATATTCTATTTTTCTTTTCTTATCTTATTAAGTAACAATACCTAGAACGAAAACCACGAATTTTAGAATATTATTTTTCATTGTAACTTTTCATAATAAAAATGATTCATCAGTTCGATCATTCGATCGATAATTCCTTATCTCTAACTCTTAAGCGTGGTTCGTACTATGCTATATAACTATAAATAAGACCAGTAAAGAAAAATAGACTATTTGTGATACATTTTCCTCCAATTCTCTACCAATGCACTTGTAAGTGGAATTGGGCTTTGTATCGTAAACATTCTGGCAGAAAGTGGTCGACCTCCTGGTGATATCGATCAGTCGAGTTGTTTGTCGGTTGCTCAACACCGCCGGAATATAAATTCACTTTTTGCTGACGTGACCAAAACTCCATCATTGAACAATATTTACTCAGACTTTGTAATATATTAATAGCTTTTATTTAAACAAGATACGAAGTAATGTATTAATTCAAAATAAGCATAATGTCAGTGTAAGTCAACGTAAGATACACATGTTTATTTTTGTTGTCATTGTATCTTTAGAAGGAGCCCAGCGCCTTTTTAAATAGATTAAGTTAATAAGGCGCTGGACTCTTATACTATTAGATAAGATTTTGGAAATTAATAACAAACGTCGACGTCGTTTTTAGTAGTTTGTGTTGTGGGCATATATATGTGACTGAAAGAGCTACTGCATTTATTAAGACAAAAAACAATAGTAATATTATATTATATTTGTAATTATGCATATATTATTCTTTTTCTTTATTATACAATATTAAAGCATAAATATTATGTATATAACATTTTTATAACTTTAAAAAACACATACAAAACGATACCGAAGTCACTAATTGACTGCGAATAAAAATTAAAAACATGTGAGGCTATAAATTTATATTCTGAGCGGAAAAATTAAAAATTTGCGCTCTAACTTTTAATTTAAAGAGTATTAATACTTATTATCCGCGATCCGCGTTTCCAGTACCCGCACAGAGTATTCTAGCGGGAACGTTTGATAAAGCGACTTCCTTCAAGTAATTAATTTTAATAATATATTTACTTACTTTGGCAATAAAAAGTAAAGGCAGTTTCGACTTTTAAAAATTTACAGTAACAATTTTGTGAATATGTAATTGTAGGTTTCACTCACGTTGAAAATCTGAGATAAAATACTTAATTTTTTTATTACGTGTAAATAAACGCAAACAAATTTTCCTGAGAATAGAGGTTTTTTTGAAATATCTGGTAAGAAAACCACGTTTAGTATTATACTTTATTTCTATTACATACATTTAATGCTTAAATATAAAATCTGTAATTCATATTCAGGGTACGAAAAATAATTTTTAATTGAAATACGAGTAACTTAAATATATGACTTAATAATGTATATAGTATATAGCGGAGAAAAGTTTTAAATTTGAAGAGGAAATACTTCGTAGAAAAATCCAACTTGGAATTATCATTACTTTTTAAAAGTCAATTTTTAAAGAGCCCCGTAACACATTTATTTTGAAAATTTTAAGTAATTTTATAAAAAACTATACACATCCATTGTGGCTGACATGTTTTAAATCTGATACTACGTCAAGCTATCGCTATCATATATATACAACTTAAAAGTTTCATATTTTACTGTAAAATAATTTATTTATGTAATATTGTAACAATCAACGACCCCTATATCATAAAAATGATCAAATTGCAAAATTAACCAAATTGGGATGATCAAGTAAATTCGCTGGTACGATATTTTGATTAAATTGAGTCAACTTCATCCTTAAAAGGTTATGTGACATGTACCACTTATCCGATTATTTTATATTAGTATGCCGTCCTTACGAACCGGTTCCAGTAGCTAAGGGCATCCGTAAATTGCCCTTATGCAACTCTTTAGGGACTATAGGTTGGCTGTTTCGATGTATGAACGTTATATTTAATTACGTAGACAGAAATTTTCGTTCGGAACATTCTTGTTAACATTTTACGATTCTTTTTTAAGGCTTTTTACTTTTGTCTGAATGCACAGCTAGGCTCAACCTCACATGTCGTCATCATTATTGACATTGTAAAAAAAGTCTTAAAATTAATAAAAACATTTCAATATTATATACGTTTATTGTCGTTAGATATCGATTTGAAAAAGTATTTATTTATAATATTAACGTAGATACTTGTATATAAAATTTATATTATATGAAAGATGATCACATTAACAAATAAATAAATAAAATTTAAGTGTCTATTTGTAATTTTAAATTAACAACTTTTAATATGTAAGTGTATATGAAAGTATACACAAGACTTACATCAAAAACATAAATTTTAAAATGCTTATCTGTCTGTGTGTTTGTTCCGGCTAATCTCTGAAACGATTTGACGGGAATTTGACTTACAGATACCTAATATTATAAGGAGTAACTTAGATACGTTATTTAAATTATATATTTAATTTAATTAATAAATAAATTTAAAAAATACGCAAAAACCAAATTGAAATCAATATGGTGAACAATAACCGATTCAGGTAGGGAAGGTAAACATTATAATATACTTTTTTCTCAAATTAACGCAGGCGAAACTACGGGACACAGCTATTTTACATATACAATTGATTGGTCTGCTTGTCACTCTTATCTTTTATCGAGAAAAAAATTCCATGTGAAATACAATAGAAGAAAATTTAACAAAACAAATATTATTGAAAATTATTGCTACCAAAATATATGAAATATTTGGACTACTTCAGTCATATTTTTGCATTAAAACTGTCAAGATTTAGTATATTTTAGTATCCGTAGTTTTCGACTGAACGAAGATATTCGAATATTTTATAGTTTGTGAGACTTCAATATAAGACTATCAATCGTGAGCGGGTAATAAGTATATAGTCAATAAAATTTTTATAATAACAAAACAGAATGCACTCAATGCCACGACCGATATATATAAAAAAAAATATTTTTATTAGTCTTTGAAATGTATTCTATGTACAAAAATAATTAATTTAGAAATTCGGAATATTTGACATGAACGTTCAATTCTTTACAATGAGCTTTAAATAATAGGGTTAGTTTTTTAATTAACCCCCGACGCAGAAAAAGGGTTGTTATAAGTTTCACTGTAGAAGTCAGAGGAATGAGAGGGAATTTTAAGACGGATATTACTATCAGAATGTAACAAAGTGATTTAATTGAAAAAGGTCCAATATTCTTGGTGTACATACGCACGCTTAATATTAAAGAGACCGAATTATAAATCTTTGTGGAACCAGTTAGCTAAGTTAGTAATTAAAATTTATTCTTTAATTTCATATAATTCTGTGGTTTATAATCTGCCATTTTGAAAAAATTAAATAACTAGTCGAATAACATTTTGTAATATCCTTAACACGCACTTAAAAATTAAAGTGAACAAATTCAAAATTTTGAATTATTAACAAAATTGTTGTGCTATCTTAAGTTTTATAACATCATAGTTAATTTGGACGCACAATAATACTGGTAGCTCTTTAAGTCCTATATTTCACGACGACACTTCAGAAAATCACACAGACAAGTATTTTAAGCCGTAGAAAGTCGACTCAGCTAAAGGTTTTCGTGATTTTTGACCCCGCGTAAATCAATGAAGTGGATCTCGACTCGATGAGAGGCTTCCAGACGACATATTTAATACAGAAGGAAATGCTGTGATACAAGAAATAAGGAGTATTTACATCGTTGTCGTGTATATCATTATATTACTTTTACTTTTTAGTCGACTGCGCCAGTAAAAAATAAAAGTAATATAACGAGCGGGTAATGTGTTTATCACTCTATGTAGTATAAGTTTATCACTCGTGTGTATGAGTGTTTGTACTTTGTGGCACTATTTAGACCAAAGGCGTTGGCCAATTTTAATAAATGAGTCATTTGATTCGTCGTAATAGGCGCAATAGTCCTATAAAGTATAATAATTAGTCTATTGTGCTATTTCAAGTGGGGTATTCAACATAGGTATTTAAAAATCAATTCTTGGTTTGTCATATTATTTCTCCATCAGAATTACCATTTAGAAACCACAGGTTACGCAGTCGTGTTTTAATTCAAATAATTACAGTTTTTTTTAACGAAAATTGTTGTTAAACGAGTAGGCGAAATACGTGACGTTAAGTGATCATCGCCACCTATGGATTTCAATACGGCTTGCATTAAAAACAGAGTAATTCAAGAGAGAGGCTTAAATGTATAAATACTTGCATATTACAGGAGTCGGGAATATACAATATATTGACTTATAATATTATATGTATAGACGTAAAATTTGTTCGTCAGTTTATATGTAGGAGGTAAACACTGAAACAATACACAAACAGATTTGAAAATTCTTGCATTTGATAGTCATTTTATTGAGGAAGGTTATAGGCTATATTACATCACGCTACGACTCGTAGGAGCGAAGCAGTAACCATAAACGGGAATGAAACCGCGATGGCATTAGTTATCTATAAAAGGAAACCATGATTGGTTGACTGATCTATCAACATTTGGAAAAATAAGGCAATTTACAAAATTCGGGGTGAATTTTAAAGGAGTGAAACAAGTGTTCAAAAGTATGAATATCAAACTCATTGAGAGTGAAGCCGTGGCCAAAAACTAGTACTAACATATTTTGGGTAGAAGTGACCTTCAAGAAATCACATGTTCCAAATTATAGACTGCTCGTAAAGAAATAAAAAGCGATCCTCAAACCAGTTATGTAATTCTCAAGACAACTTTTCAAAATACGTTCTTTTTGTTTTAACTTGGATATTTTATCTGTACTAAAATTATGCACGGATAAAATTTCTTTGTAAGTTTGAATGTAGAAGGTAATCTCTGACTGTTTATTGAGGAACGTTACAGGCTATATTAAACTATAAGACTTATAGGAGAGAAGCAGTAACGAATAAACGTGACTGAAATTGCGTGTGGAAGCTAGTCGTTGATAATAAAAGGATCTTTAAAAGAAATAAGCCACGCTTTTGACAGACGGAGAGCAAGATAAACAAAGATTACATAAAAATATTTACCTATCATAAATAATCTAAGCGTAAATTCCTTTCGATTATTCGAGTTATCATAGTCGAGCTTCGTGAGTCATCATGAGGTTAAGCGTGGTTAGGAAGCTATGATTATTTTGAAACGATAATCTAGCTCTAATAAATGAGCAAGAAAACATGAAAGTTTTCTCATTTTTCTATGTCATACGGATAAGTAGTTTTCGCGTGAAACCGGAAAAAACAACAAACCAAACTTTTTTCTTTACGAGATTAGTGTAATAAACTTAGATATATACTAAAAAATACGTTACACGAGATAGTCACCTCAACCTTGTCCGTAGAAACTTTTATTACCTATCCTGTCTTGTGACGTAAAAAATAAATTTTATGTGACAATAGTAGCCTATGACCTTCTCCAGCGTCCAATAAATCTATACCAAAATTGGTTAACGTGTGACTGACAGTATTACTTTCAAATTTATAATATTATTATGGATTAACACATCTAGGTCTAAAAGAAACCGTTTACGCTTTTAAATGGAATAGATCTAGTATAAATAATAGAAATATATGTAATATAAATATTTGTAAATAGGTAAAAAACGATTTTCATTTCATATCATTGACTTGTATACGTAATTCATAAAATAGATAATGTTGATTATTGTCAACCTGTTTCACAAAAGGAGGAGGGTTCTCAATTCGTAGTGATTTTAAATATGTTACATCAGAACTCCGCCATTTCTTAAGGGATTTAAAACATTATTTTTATTTGTAAGGGTTCTTCAAGATTGCTCCCATAAAATTTTCATAAAAATCGGTTTTGCTGATTGATTTTTTATCAAAATAACTGGAATTATTATGTTATCCAAGTAACAAAATTGGTTGTTTTGCTTTTAATGTTCGGTGTTTTTTTTACTCTTGGTCATTTTCAATTCATTTAAACAATCTATTTTTTTCTTACCTCGTGACTACTCAGCGTATATTCAAAGTTATATCTTAATTGTCTATCCTTTCACTATGCAATGTGGCCATGGCAAACTATAAATTATCAATTATGTACACGATAAAACTAATCTCAGAATCATTCGCACGCTAAATTTCGCTTATGTAACTATTATTTTACGTACTTTTTTTACTATCAATTTATTATATCAATCTTTTATTTAATTATATTTTTACCTAAATACAAAAGAACATGAATATATAGTTATATTTGTTCAAATAAATTTATAAAGAATAGGCTTGACATATTTAGATGCCATTATCACAAAGTAAAGTCCGTGTGGCTTGATATTGTATTGCTTATCAACGCCCATACATAAGTCGTGACACACCTCGTTTTATTAAATATTTGCACCAATCCTCATAGACTCTGTATACTGATTTTAACCTATTATGAATTTAAAATCTGTATACAAGTACACACGATTTGCTATCGTTTAATATTTTACAAATTCATTTGAATTTACATTGAAGAAATAATGGTATAATATTAGTCTTATATCAATTAATTAATGTTATTAATAATTCCAAGAGTAAGTCTCTTATTTTTAAAACTCATTCATTAATTTCACAATATTATCAACTAGTGAACTTAATTTTGTAATAAAACTGAACTTGAAGAACCTGACTAAATTATCGCCCGATTAAAAGTCTGATGTGTAGACTACAGGAGCTCTAAGGCTTGACCTAAACTTTCTTTCTGAAAATTAAAAAAGGAATACTGATGTTAAGTTTAATTCTTATAATTTATCCTTGAACAGACTCGGATCTAGAAGTTCTTACGGGGTTACAGAGGTGAGGCTTTGTATTTTAATTGGTATAAGACTAATATTATACCATTATTTCTTCAATGTAAATTCAAATGAATTTTTAAAATATTAAACGATAGCAAATCGTGTGTACTTGTATACAGATTTTAAATTCATAATAGGTTAAAATCAGTATACAGAGTCTATGAGGATTGGTGCAAATATAAATAAGGAAATAAAAATCACATGGGACAGATCAACTTTTCCATTTTTTTTCTTTTTTTTTTTACTACAATACACTTACATATTACTCTTTAATTTAAAATAAAATACATTATGTATGAATGATTTTAAAAGAGTTACTATCGAGTTTTTTGTCGGTTTTTTTCGGTAGAGACTACATTTCAAACTGGTGGTAGCTTTATAAAAATCTAAAAAACATTGACATGTAACATGACGAATTGAAAGTGTCTATTTGAATATATCCAGAATCGTTATTTGTTTCTAATTTTTTATTTTTATTTTATTGTTGATCAGGGCTTCGAGACATTCAAATCCGACTCTGCCCTTGAATATAGAAACACTTGTATATAATCTAAATCTACGATAACTAGTATCTCAACGGTTTCTTCGCCATGATTACTATAGTGACATATCATATGTCAAATAAACTCTGTGCAGAGATGCGTGTTGTCATGCAAAAACGAAAACGACTAGACAATATTTACTTGAAACGTAATGTGGTTAACATTATATAACAAGATGTTAAGTGATCCCCACTGTCCTTAAATATTTAACACACCAAATAAGCCACAAATGCGTCGCTAGCTTTAAAACGCATAAGAGATGAACAGGAATAGGAGGTAGGGAAAAGGGATGAGATAGGTTTCTGGCTCTCTAACTAACCCTACGCAACGCAGCTATGTAAGTTCACTGCGACCTTCTGTGACTGTGATGTTCCCTGGTCGAACAAGCCCATATATGAGCTGTATTCAGTTACCTACAGTTACACTCTACCTCAGTAACAAGTCATGCTTCTATAACATCAATATTTTCTTACATTTTCGCGATAACTACACTTTGAAATAAAACTAATTAAAACCGATTCGAATAGCGTGTATTAATTATTTTTATCATTATTATTATTTTATGTTAATAACAAAAATAGCAGACTTACGTTTCTTCAGATTAATTTAGAATATATGTATCTGTTAACTTAATAATATTTTTAATGATAATATTTATAATAAAATACGTATCCATTTATTTAATTTTTGGCAATAAAGCGAAAAATTAATTTTAAAATGGCGATATCGTTTTAAAACATTAATTATGATGTAGAAATAAAAGAAATATTCTATGACGCCATTATTTGTATAATAAAGAGATACTTAATTCGTTTGTTATGTTTATTATTAAGTAAACAAAAACCCCATTATATATAAGAGATATTAAAACATGGAGTGACGCAATGATTTCATTGCAGTCTGTATTTAAAATTAAAATAAAATGTTAGCATTAAAACAGGACTATTAAATTCCTTTTCACAATCATATCTAGTTCTAGGCACTTGATTCTTCGATATTTCAACGGCTTAAGTCTCATACAAAGATTAAAGACAGATAAAGATGTCAAACAATATTTGTCCAGATAAATGTTCGCCGTGTTATCTATTAGTGTGGTGATTGACACATTGTTCAATGATTCTGTTACAAAATTAAAAACTGGATAACTGTTGGCATGGTTCCTAAATAACAGGCAATCTAAGAAATTTTACTGTTAATTGCGGCTCGCTTCGGCTTCGCTCCGGTTAGATATAAATTTGCATTATTCAACCGCTCGGGGGGAAAATTTTAAAAAATGCCGATGCACATATGTCGTTGCGCATTTATTTCTAAATTAAATTTCGCGTTTCTTTATTTGAAAATGGTGGACTTTAATACATTCACATACACCACTCACACCCTGCATCCTTTATTTTACCCATTCATTTGCAATACCCATTCATTTTCGTTCTTAGTGGATAGTTTACACTTTACAACATAAAAAGTGTCAACTACAAAATTTTAACTATGTTGGTAGCTTCAGCTCTACGTTGATAAACCAGACAGTCAGTCAGGACAATTATATAGGCATAAGTTTGAAAAAGTAAAATAATTTCAGATACCTACTCAAATAATTTGTAGAAAGCTAACCAATTATATAATACAACTAAAGGCAGGCAACGCATTTCGTAGCTCCTCTCTGCTGGAAATGTCCATACTTTAAATTTTTTCACTCTTTTTTCAATTACAAAAAAAATTGGCGCGCAATTTTTCATCTTCTTTTTTCTTCATATGAGATTGAGCAAGATATAAATGCATTCTGCCCAATAAGGTTAAGTATAAAATAATTTGTCATTAGACGTTGTAAACACGCAAAGATTTTGGCATCCAGGATGGCGAGGAATTTTGAACGATACTGCCTAGTACCCAGCTAGCGATTGAGTATTACAGGCAAGAGTATGTTTGGGCCAACAAGTTAATTGAAGTATTTGTCAAAATATGATATAGGTACAAAACTTTAACATCAAATACTATGAACGTATCATAGCTATCGTGATAAAATTATCATGACCTTCTTACTATTATTTAGAAAGGTTACCTTTACCAAGGTGCACAATAAAAAACAACAGAAATATTTAGAAATTATAGCAATTTTATCACTATTAGGTACAATGTGTACATTTGTGTTTGAGTATTTAAAATATACTTTTCGGTTCCAAATTTATATCGGAATTTGTTTCACTTCATACGAAAATTCAAACTATTCTTTACCTTTATGTTGGTATTCTTATCGACAGTTCTTTTTTATCATTTAACATGAATTTTAAAGTATCAGAAATAACAAATAATGAAATTCCACATAAAAGTACTTTTACGTAGTGAAATAACTTTTTTGCATCCGAAGTGTATGTATTGTGCATTCACATTCCTTGAGAGTCACGGCCAGTTGTAGTGGATTAAATTCTTACGTCTAAACCTTAGGAATCATACTCACTGGCGACGAACTGCGCAGCTGCGACTTGTTTTTATTGTGCAATCGCTTATATTATATGCATTAAACCATAACGTGGTAGTCTGATTAAACCCGAAAAAACAAATATTAATTGAAATAGGGTGGGGTGAGGGTTTATGAGGCCTGAACACTTAGTATATAATTTACTTAATAATCCGTGCCAAAAAAGAATTGCTTACTATTACGAAGACGGTTGATGATTTTTGATGTTAAATTAAATTATTATGCAATGGAAGTAGAGTAAGGAGCTATTGGATTTTTACTCGAAATTTTCTTCTTCTTTAAGAATGTACTTATTATTTTTCTCTAGCATTAATAGATTTTGAGAAATCTATATAAAACTTGCCTCATTTTTTCGTTTCGTCCTTTTGGATAAACCTCTTACATGTGAAAGCTACAGTTACATCCATGGGTTTGCTTGCAAGTAATTTGTACACCAGAAAAAGGATGCCTGTGGCTGTTGCTACTGAATTCGAAAAAGATTTTTAAAATGCCACTATGAGCATTGCACAGGTGTGCATGTGACAAAATTAATTCTTGTGTAATCTATTCATATTCGATATCATTGATGACATGTTTGTTCATGACACGGATTCGACAAAAATACAGGCATATGTGGACGCTGATAAGCAATACTATGTCAAGCCATACATACTTTATTTTGAGAATGGCGCCAATGTCAAACCTGATTTTAATTTTGTTTGAAGAATTTTTTAAGATTTAATGAATGTATGAGATAAACAGCATTTTGTAAAAAGGCTTTTCTCGTTAGTATGCTGCATAGTATTTCTATCCAAAAGTTGATACTTATAAGTAACACTACCAAGATAGTAGATGTAGCAATCATATAGGGTGTTTGTTTTTTCAAAATTAGCGAGGTCGATTCTTGGTTCGGTAAATGAATTTTGTCAAAAAAGTAATTATACAGTTTTAGTTTTCATTTAGATGGTTTTACACGCGGTGCTGCTTGCCAGTTCTGTTAACTTGAACTTGGCTTAACACGCTACTGTTTGTCTCATCTTTAGGATACTTTTTAATAAATACATAACAATGCTGGTGTGTTCAATTTTAATAAAAAAAAATTGATCAAGTGTATCTAATTATAAATCATTAGTTTAGGTACTCGAATCTTACCAAAATGGCCAGACCCCAGTTGCAAAGTTTTTAGTTTATTTGTTATAAGTTTTTAATTTATTACACTTAAAATGATGAGTCTTATAAATTCACGTACATATTCAATTAAATATATTTTCCTAACACATAAACGACTAGAGGCAAAATTCTTATTTTAGAAACAGATTTCGCATTCCGGTTTTGTATCACGTTTTATCAAAAAGAAGAAAAGAGAAAAAAATATTGTTACATTTTTATTCTAAAATTAAATATCAAAAGATTTAAAAATGATTATGTAATACATAGAGAGTAGTAAGATGCATACGACGTTACCAGTTTGCTTATATTAGATTACGATATTGAGTACATCACAATAAAACTGTGTCAATGAAATATTTAAGGTCGTGTACTTAAAACCAATACGTATAGAAAAACGCTCTTGTGTCTGGTCAAAGTATTGAATTCTGCTTCAAAGGTCAAATATTATATTGGAATTTCGCTCTCGAAATATATTTTCCTATTTTTCTATTGTTATTAAGGTTTTCGTATTCTCAATACAGGACCTATAAAAATATACTTTAAATATGTATGTATGGATACCGATAAGTAATCCTATACCAAGCGACACGGACTTCATTTTAAGAAAATGACGTCAAGTGGTCACACCTATTCTTAATACATTTTTTTGAAGGCATATATCCATCTTTTCTTTTCTTTTTTGATAAAAGTTATTATGAATTAAATGCATATTCGCTTAATAAAAATAATATCTACTAATAAGTTTTCCAGATATACAAGATTATTGCATATGGTAAAAAATGTAATACATTTCAATAATTTAACCATTAAATTATGACACTTTTTTATTTAGTTTATATGACTTGATTTTGATTGAATAATGTATTATCAGAATACATCAATATATGCGAATTTTACCTTTTGTGGGTTGACACATTATTGCTTATCAGCAGCTTATTCATATGTACTATATGTGGATGCTGATAAGCAATAATATGTTAACCCACAAAAAGTCAAATTCTGAGATATTGATATCTTTTGATACTGCATCACCTATTTAACATTATTCAAAAAAAATGTAAGGTCATATTAACTAAAAAAATATGGAAAAAGTTTCCTAATTAATTGTTTCGAATTTCAAGTGCGTTCCATATTTTACAATTTATACAATAATCATATATATGTGAAAAACTTTTTATTAGATAATATATTAAATATATCAATCTGCTTTTAATTAACTATACCTTTTATCAAAAAATAAAAGAAAAGGTGGATATATACTTCTTCGAACATGTTTGTTAAGAATAGGTTTGACATCCTTAGACGCCATTTTCCCAAAATGAAGTCCGTGTGGCTTGACACAGTATTGCATATCAGCGTCCATGTATATGTAGTAACGTAACAAAAGAGCTCTGTCGTCACTTTTTCCTCGGGAATACCCGATTTCAATTTTGTTCTTAATTTCGTATAACATATAGTTATTATGCGGCTGCATCTCATTATATTCAAAACAGAAAGGTACATTTGATTGATTTTTTTTCCTTGTTCTAGGTCAAAGTTAACGGTAGCTGCATTATTATTTGTATTCTACGTTGCAATGTTACAAGGATGGCGGTTAACGGTGTCAAAGTGTAAGTATACAAATCCTTTATTCTGTGGTATTTGGGTCGAGAATAGTTTCTATAACTTATAATAGCTTTACTGTCCCAGAACCGAATTGTACTTAGAGTCTAAGACAATATAGCTTTTGTTTGTGAAAATATCATAACGTGAATAGACTGGACGTTTCAAGAAAAAATTGTTTTTTTTTTTTTTTTGTCATAGATAATTTTGTTTAAGGTATGAATTTTTACATTCTTAATATTGTGGTACTTTTTATCCAGGCGCACGTGCTCGATTTTTGCATTCAATATCCGAAATAAAATTCCAATTCGCTATTCCGTTAGCTTAGTACAGACGTTCATTTTTTATCGGGAATAGGTTAATGTCTATCGATAGAAATTAAACTTTAGACTTATTATCGAACATATTATGTATACAATGTAGAAAATAAATTAGGATATTGAGTCGAAAACTAAACATGTGCGACCAACCTTTCTCCTTGGTATTTTCTAATAAGAATTCCTAGATTACATGAAACAATTTTCTTTCGCTCAGTGTTCCTAATTCCCCAGCGGTATGTCCTTGGGATCATGGGACTGCTGGCCGTATGCAACGCATATACTATGCGCGTGTGTTTGAACCTCGCTGTCACACAGATGGTTAACAATACAAGGAATGAAGATATGCACGTCGATCCCGACGCATGTCCTGATGAAAGTGAATTTCTTGGCAATGGAACTGCTGTGCTTAAACCTGTGAGTAATACATTTAAATGAATAACCTAGTATATTATTTATTGTGTATTGGAGGTAACATACGAACATTTGTCCCTCGAAAGCAATTTTATTAATTTCTTCAATAATGAACAGAGGTAGCTAAATAAGTCAAAAAATATATTTTTGAAAAATTACTAAGTTCGATTATTTTTTTCCTATGAATTCTTTAAGCTTTGTTATTAAGAACATTTCGACTAATTGAAAAATTACTAAAGAGTAAACATGACCGTAATATTCGCTCTAAAGAAAATCTAATTCTTAAAACTCTTCATTCGTCTTCCTTCCTTTTATACTACCTAAATTATTTCTTTGTAAGTTGATTCTCTGTATAATTTCTTACTAGTCACCAGTCAACGTGCAAAATTTCTTTATTTATCTATAAACACTTGTAAAACTAATTATTTCTTCTTATTAATTTCATAATTTTCATTTTCTGTCGTTATATACATATACTAATTTATTTAATTTATTTTAAGTTTAATAATACATTTGTCTTGGCTTCCGTACACCTTCTAAACATTTATTCAATAGCAGTTTCTGTCCAAAGGTTATCTGGAAGATATCGGTATTTTAGCGATACGATTAACGACCTCTTGCGCGTTCTTTTCTTTTATCTTGGTACAATGAAAAATATTTGTATTTATATTTCTTAACATAAAAATCAGCGACATGGTGGTTCAACAATTTATGTATCTCGCTACCATTACTATGGTTTACTTCATACTGATCCATCTTTGTTAATTGTCCTGTACACCGAATGAATATATTTTAACTTTATATGTGTACCCTAATTAATAATATAAAAATAAATATCTATATTGTCCTAATTTTAAATTGTTATGTTTCCTGGACTAAATTAGATACAATTTCCATTCCAGCATGCCATCTTCGACTGGTCTGAGTCGACCCAAGGGCTTATTCTTAGTGGATTTTACTACGGATACGCCATTACTCAGATCCCTGGTGGATACTTAGCCGAAAAATATGGAGGCAAATGGACTCTCGGAATCGGTCTTTTGAGTACAGCCATATTTACTTTATTAACTCCTTTTGTTGTGAAGGCTGGAGGGGCAACATGGCTCTTCATACTTCGCGTTTTACAAGGCATGGGAGAGGTAAGAATATTATTGTATTATAAAATTTATGCTATACTTGAAAGATGATTTTTTTTTCTTTTAAATTGTAACACGAATACCGAACCACTAAAATTATTAGTAATAGTAATTAATAATAACGTTAAATATGAGATACATATATAGCAAATGTAGTAAGAAATATATTTTCTTGTCCCGCTTAAAGCGCCGTACAAATATATGTACGAAAAACGCTTTCGCTATATTTATAGCACCTACCTATAACGTTCGAGTCTCATAAAAATATCTTCAATGTTCCAGGGTCCAACAATGCCAGCTTTGATGATTGTGTTAGCTCGATGGGTACCTCCAGATGAAAGGTCTCGACAAGGTGCTCTCGTGTTTGGCGGAGCTCAAATAGGAAACATCTTTGGTTCATTCATGTCTGGTTTTCTAATGGCGGGAGGCGGTGACTGGGCTAATGTCTTCTACTTCTTCGGCTGTTTTGGAATATTGTGGTTCGTCGCCTGGGTATGTAAAATTGATATTTATATTAGTAAAGCCTAGCTACTTCCTATTCTCTTTCATTACTCATTCTATTTGAAGTTGGCAACGTATTTTTAAATCTTTTGGTGTCGCAAATGTGTGACGATGATTACTTTATATCGTCCTTCGACCTGTATTTCGTGAAATTTCTACGATCATGCAAACAATTTTTTTATAATATATTAGTTATCTAACCATTAATATATTATATTTAAAAATGTCATACTAATAAATTTAAATACACAATTTCCAGAGCATATTTTGCTACAGTACTCCAAACACACATCCTTATATATCAGACGAAGAATTAAAATATTTAAATGAAACAGTGACTGGTGCAGACAATGCTAATGTAAGGGATCCTGTACCTTGGAAAGCCATTGTGAGATCAGTTCCGGTCTGGGCCCTTTTGTTTGCTGCGGTAAGGGATTTGAAATTGTATTGATTTTGCTCTCATGTTACAGTATTTAATCAAAGTATTATGGACTTAACAATCGGCGCTAAATCTTGGTGCCTTAAGACTGCACCGCGTGGTGTACTTGCCACATTAAAGTAGATCTCTTATAGTTTAAGACTGATTGCAGATTTATCCATAACTAAAAAAAATAATATCTAATGCAGGAAAAGTGGTTGCTATCTAGAAAGTTTATTTTCTTATATTAAGTCTGTAATATAAGAAAATAAATTAAATAAGTTTCTTTTAAATTCTTTTAGCTTATTGACATGATGCTAGCAATTGACATGATATGTATTTATAGATCTATTATATATATCCCATAATTTTTTTGATTATTTTTAAATGATAATCAATAGTGTCTATAGTTTTGTGTTTGCTATTATTACAGGTGGGGCACGATTGGGGCTACTATACAATGGTAACAGATCTTCCCAAGTATATGACAGATGTTCTCAAGTTCAACATCGCAACTACGGGGACGTTAACAGCTATTCCTTATCTCGCTATGTGGATCAGCGCCTTCCTGTTTGGCTGGATTTGTGACGTTTGTGTCAAGCGTAAATGGCACACTATTAAAACTGGAAGAATTATACATACTACTATTGGTAAGAAACTTTAAGGATTCGGTATTCTGAAACTAATAGCTATAAACGAGAATTAGATTTATAAGTTTCACTCTTATACTTAAAGATTTACTTAAGGAATTTCTCATTGCTTCACATCTTAAACAATTTACTGTCGGTAAAAAGCGTGCGTATCTTTGGGCCAACAAGGCTATTGACGAGCTGGTCAAAGTACGGAAGGGGTACATATCTTAACGTCAAACGAACGTGACATATCTATAGTTATAAAATGTCATTGTATAATGAGTGTAGATGAATGCATATCGCATAGTAATAAAAAACTTTTATTTCATTAATTTAAGAATCATTAAATTAATGATCACATTCATATAGTATATACATTTCTTAATCAATTTGAAGGAATACAGTTTTATTCCTATCAGGAACTTAGTACGTATTGGAATTTTCATTTCGTTCCGACAATTCTGGACCAAAAGTATTCTATTGAATTAAAAGATTATTTTAATGTCCAAAAACGATATTTCACAACAAATTTACGAGAAAAGATTTTTATTACATATCAGTAAATTGCAGCAACATTTCTCGTCCAGCGAAATTGTGTAGCTTAAATGTATTTTTCGGAATGATTACAGCTGCGACCGGTCCGGCCATCTGTATCATATTAGCGTCCTACTCCGGCTGTGATCGTTTCGCAGCCGTCGCCTACTTTATCGCATCAATGGCTTTAATGGGTGGCTATTACAGTGGAATGAAGGTTTGATACATTTAATTTGCTTATTCATGTTAAATTTTGGCTTTGATTTTATTTTTATTACTAAACTTCTTGTTGTAATATTCATAGTGAAATTGAAAATTTTAAGTCGCTCACCTTTTATAAAGTTCTACAATTCTTCGTAGATAGAAGTGATATTGATTATTTTTTATGAATAATATAATACAGATTAAATAATAATCTAAATATGGTCTGTGATTTTTTTACTTGTCATTTTGGGAACAATACCCGAACGAAAATCACGATTTTTCGAACAGTTTTGTTTTCATTATACGTTTGTATTATAAAAATGATCAATCATTCAATCGATAATTTCTTATCTAACTCTTATGTATGGCTAGAAATACGCCTTATAAATATTTATCTGCTAAAGAAAAATAGACTAAATATTTATATTTAAAACTTTATAAATTCTATAAATTATGTATATTTCCGTATCACATCATTCTGATATATTGAGATTTTGATTTTTTCAGGTCAATGCACTAGATTTGGCACCTAATTATGCCGGTTCATTGACAGCCATGATCAATGGAACATCCACATTGTCAGGCATCATTACTCCCTACCTAATCGGATTATTGACTCCCGATGTAAGTATTCATTGAAATATGTTTTGATATTCATGAAACATTTATTGGAAAAATTATAGGATAAGTCTAAATGTGACTTGGATTTTTACCCATATCTAAGTGCACACGCTGTGAGGTTTATAGTGACTGTAACTGTTCTTAAATAGCCTCTAATCTTCCTCGATAAAAAAGCAAAGGCAAGGATTATTTTTTAAACCTGGCTAGTGGTTACTCAGATTTGCGCGTTTAAAAATACAAATAAACTGTTCAGCTTTTTAGATAGTCAGAGAAACTTAAACATTTACAATACATTAATGACTGTACAAAACATGTCCGCGTTGAATGGTGGCAAGAATTCTAGCAGTATTTTCTCTTTGAATTGCAATTCCGAGTCTGCGGATGAATAAATGATATAAAGGCATTGATCGCATTGTAATATTACATAAAACTTGACAAGGCAGGACCATAGTACATGTTAAATTAGGTAGATGGACAAATAGATACGTAAAGCCTTTATTCACTAACCATAAGTAGCTCGAATTTTAATTAAAAAAAAGTACAATTATAAATATAAATGCAGTATACTTAAGTAAAGTATTATTTTCAACAGCCAGTTTGGTTGTCAGGTTGTCCTTCGACATATGCCTCCCCTAGTTCATCAACATATTTCTGTCGCGAGCTAGTCTTGATTTAAAAAAGCCCATGATAATTCACAAAACTCAGATTACATACTAAAGAATTTTTATTAGCTTCATAAGATACCTACAATCATATAAACTTTATAATAATAAATTTTATAGTATTTTGAGCACACGTTACAACGATATTTTTTCTCCAACTACTAATGTTAGGAAAACACTCTCTTACATAAGCAAAAGCGAAGAAACATTACGAGTAGATCCATTTCAAAGGTTTCGTATGAAAGTTGTTGAACAACTCACATAGCTGTGTAACAAAACAACTATTCAATAAACTTCTTGCTAAAAATTTAACTTTTACGTTGTATTGAAATTAAAATCTTTGTAACCTGAATTATATACCTAGTTAAATTTTTTTTTCATAATTGTGTCCGACTCCGGTAAAAATATATAACCAGAATGCGATATCGCACCGTCAAAATTTGTGATATGCACTATAAAAATCTCGGCGATGTCGCGTCGTGGTACGTTACGATGTCCCGAAACGATGCGACCTTGTATCTTTAAAATCTATGATGTGCACCAAAGAGTATACAAAATCTAGATGTGCACCGTAAAAAGTCACGACGATGTCGTGTCGTGGTACGATGCTATGGTTTTTCATTTAAAGTCAAAGAAATTAATCTTAAGGGTTATCACAGTAAGGTACTGCTATTGATAACGATACGTTTTGAAAGTTGATTTCTTCACTATGAAAATTCAGAAATCAAGTGTCAAAATGCCCTGCTGTATATGTGATTTGATAGTAAATTATAATAACCTACACTATACTATAACTGTTAGATTATGTTCATGAAAAGAACTATATGTATAATTTTTCCAATACTTTTAAATTGTTGTAAATTCAATTACTATTAACAATTCTATAACATTATAAGAAGTAAGTAATATTTTCTATAACGTATGTTCTTATTGCGTAGAAACGAGCATAATTTATTGGTAAAAGTTGTTATATTTATCTACTCTATCAACGTTATTAAATATACCATATATATTATTTGTATATCTCTCACTTATCTGTTGTTGGCAGATAATAGCAGTCTGAAATGTTTACATCAAACTTCGCTTAAGTAAGGGTCGACATCGTCAACTTAGTAGATATTTAGTATAATAGGGAGCTAGATTAGAAGTTATAAGGAGATTGAAAATGATAGCTAAAGGTTGATGTTGTTGACATCAACAAATTAAATAAACATTATAATAACATAACAATATTTTCTAATTAAAATAAATTTGACTTCCATTAAATTGTATTCATCAGAGTTATTGTCTCCGTTTAGAATTCTTATTCTCTTAGTCGGATTCTTAACATCGGACCTAATCCAATTTTTTATATATTATAGCCTAATAAGTACATACTATAAAATTAAAAAAAAACGCGATAATATGAAGACATTGAGACCATTTCAACGAGCTTAATCACGATATTTCTACTGTAAGTTGGTAGGAGTTGTATCTTGCTGATGTTACATAATGCCGCAGCATGAGGTCAAGGTTGCACAGCATTAAAAAAGTTTTGTAACCTTGACCTCAAAAAAATTGCATTAAAGTTGTTCTATTCGTTAAGAAGCTACGATACCGCAGATACGATACATATACACAGACGTCAAACTTATAACACCCGTCTTTTTTTATCGGAGGTTAAAAATAATTTAAATGGTTCCTGAAACAGCAACGATTTTGTATAACATACATGTCCTTCTTTGAAAGTCGATAACAAATAGTCTTATTTATTATAACATAATAGATAATTAGAAATTTCAATAAACATAGTGAGAGGCGTGCATATCGAATAATACTGAGATTAAAGTGACCGAACTCAAAAATTCACATTTTGGCTAAATCGCAAAAACAATTTGCATTAAGGATTTCGACCGTTTATTAATGTTGATAGATTTTTAATTATAGATTGTGAAACACAGATTTAAGTGGATCTTAAATAGATGTATAGCAGTTTGGCTAATATCCTTCGGAGAGATTTTTAATTCGGTCACTTTAATACTGTCAAAATCGCGAGCAAAGCCGCGGGAAAAGGCTTGTATAAAAACATCATTTGCCAGTATACGCTGGATAAGACAGTGTAATTACTAACATAATAGACGTAATAACATAACATTTTATGGCTAGTGTCACATTAGTAATAAAGGAAACGAATAATATATATTTAAAGGCAGAGTCGACCTTTCACCAGCTGTAATTATATCAACACATACAAATGGTGTATATTGACTGTGTATATAAAACTTAGGTACGACACGTTACGTACTAAGTTAAACTAGTAGTCGCCTAGCGGCATTCGAACGTAGTTGGTTCAATTTTCAACCAATTTCAAGATTGACCACGGATAATCTATTTTCAATTTGACCATAAACTTTAACAATAAACAAAAGAGTATATAAAGTATGCGTGTGTGTGGTAACAACATACATGTATTTGACAGACACACGCATACTCTGTGTAATGTTTTTTTTATCGATTTAATGTATTTTTTATGCATAATTAAAAAAAAATATTAGCATTTCTCTTTCCTTCTCTATATACATCTCTCTCTATATATCAGTGTGCGAAATTTTATACTCCTTCGTCTGCCCAATTGTCGTAAAATATTTTTGCTTCACGTATACATATATAGATTCCACACACACAACAAAAAAATATCAAACTATACTCATATCATATATATGATACATTTTAAACGTATTTTGTGCATGTAAGGGATTTTCGCGCTTGAAAAACATTTTCAGGCAATAATTTATGCTGTAATGGTTATAAATGCTTCGTTTTTTCACGTTCCACGTTTATCCGTCCCTGTTCAGTTGAAACCAATATTTATAGACCAATCGCCAGGAGATGGAAATGGACGATTTTAGTAAAAAGAAAGGTGTAACTAAAAAAATAGTCAATTAAGTATTATTTTTTATTACTGAAATATATTTATAGATGAAAGGTTAACACAATGATCAGTTATACTTTTCGGTGGTAAAAGTCTTGGGTTCCATTTTCACTCATCTATGTATATAAATATTATAAAAAGATATTTGTTTGTAAATTTGTGTGTAGGGATAATTTTTGAAAACGCAAGGGACAACTAGCTAAGTTCCATATATTTTTAGAAGATATTGCTTCGCTTCTATGAGTCGTAGCAATAAAAGGGCTCATCATATAAAATTATAATTTTACCTCTTTATTGTATTAGTATAGATAAGTTTCTTAACTCACGACCAATAATAATCCTATCCTACGTTGAAAATAACACTTAAAAGTCTTACTTTTATATTTTCATAACGATTTACTTAATTTATCATTGCTTTGCACTTGATAGAATTTGCTGTCAGTGCTTTAATTTCAAAAGACTCATACATACTGTAAGGTCACCTAGATAGCTACACACAGAGTTTTTTTTTTATATCACTTCCGAGAGTAAAATTTACAAATGTAATTCCCGCCTAATAGGGGCTTAACTCGAGACGCTTATTACTTTTTTATATAATTCGATATCGAATGTTTTCGTCAATAAACAAGTTCTTTTTTTTTTCAGTCAACATTGGTTCAGTGGAGATTGGCATTCTGGGTGTGCTTCGCGGTGCTCGTGGGTACCAACGTGATATACTGCTTCGGTGCTAATGGGTCGCAGCAATGGTGGGATGATGTACGACAATACGGATACCCCGAGAACTGGAAACACGGTCCTCTCAAAACGGCGAATGTAGATAAAGAAAAGAACAAAAAGAAGGAAGCAGAAGGCACTCCATTATAGAATATTTAAAAAATATATTAGTATTCTTAATTTTAGAAGACGATAAAGGTTCACCCCTTTTTTGTAAATACGAATAATATTAGAGCGTTTCCATACTCACGTATTATCGGCACGTATACGCACACTCGATATTATTACACCTACTATCGAACGCGCATTACGCTCGCTCGCTATTGGTAGATTTACATTCATAATACGCACGTGCACACGCGTATAATACCATCGTTATAACCTAAAATTGAAAATTACAGAAAATCCTAACAATCTATTAATTGAGACCATTTCAACGAGCCCCTTCAAGGCACTTTCGCTGTAAGTTTTAACTATGTTATTTTAGTATCATTATTATCACAGTATAGTAAATTTCGATTCGATCAGACCAGTACAAGTTTTTTGGATCCTTTCAACGAAAAAAAAAGTTTTTTAAACATCGGATCTTCATAAAATATACCTTAAAACCATTCCGAATACATAAGCTTTCAAACAGAAAAATGCCGCATCAATACCACAGACAGATTTACAGCTACACACGTCAAACAACAGTTCTGTTTTTTGATCGCAAGTTAAAAATACGAGCTCGTATAAGTACCGAAAATTCGTCCTGTGTGTAAATGCACCAGTGATGAATCCCGCTTTCTATCTACTTGGTATTCATACCTATTGCATTAAATTAGTATAAATTATAGCAAATTTGGTTAAATTAAGCTGATAATAAAATAATAATACACAATATGATGGCTCTATTGTATATCTGTTATAGTGTATTTTTTTTATGTATCTATTTAAATTCTAGTTAATTAAAACCTCTATGTGTACAATTCTTATAGTGCCATTTTGTGATAACCTATATGACGGTGCTTTTAAGTTGATTATTAATGTCATGTACAAGAAAAAGTTGGTAACCATTTTGCAAAATTAAATGACATTACTTGATCCATCAATAATCCGAATTTTTATTATGGCATTTTGTTGATATTTATTGTTTTATAGAAATTATGTAAATATTATAGAAAATTAACAAAAAGTTACTGCCTATTGTCAAATAAAGTTACCTTAGAGTTAGAAATGTAGAGTTCGTAAATATCTTTATTGTTGTAAGAACATTAAGTCATTTTAAATATATTCTATTTAGTTTCTGGAGAAAAATATTTTCTAAAAAAAAAAAAAGTTAAGTCATTATTTGATTTTATTTAGCATCGATCGATTTCATGATTTTCCAGAATATATCTATTATTTACTTTACATATTTATTTTTGTTTCAAAATTTTAAATTAAGATATGGAATTCCATTTGCGATTTCAATATAATGTTGATTTTATTTAGGAATGTTGAAATTGTTCCAGTTGTTAAAGTATTATTTTTCTAAATTAAAAATTTATTTAAAAAGAATTAGACATATTCACAAAAACGTAATTTAGGTACTATGCAATATTATTATCACCGTTTTGTGGTAGCCAGGTTTATTGGTATTTATATACACATATCTTTTACTTCTACCTTTTGTTAAATGATAATTATTTAACATAAGTCAATTTTATAAACGGACGCTGATAAGCAATAATGTGTCAACTCACAAAAAAAATCAAGGTATGATGTAATTTAATACTGCTTCAGCTCTTTAAAACATTATTCTAAAAAATTAATATAACATTTCGAATTTCAAGTGCGTTCCATATTTTGCAATTTATACAATAATCTCGAAAATTTGACAGTTTTTTATTAGATAACACATTAAATATATTAATCTGCTTTTAAATTGATTCTATCTTTTGTCAAAACACAAAAGAAAAGATGGATATATACTTCTCAAATAAATTAAAAATAACTTTGACATCTTGAGACACCATTTACTCTAAACGAAGTCCGCGTGGCTTGACACAGTGTTGGTTATCACCGTCCAAATATGTATGTACTTAAAATGTGTTTAACGCAATATTCCTTAAAACGTATTAAAGTTTGTGATATCATTATTTGTTTAGGAAGTTATTATTGTATACATAAATATTGAAATAAAAGAAGTGGTATTATCATTTCCCTACATAAATAACAAGCGTAAAAATACAACACTGTTATTCCAATGGCAAAAATAGCAGTCCTTTTTTATGCAAAAATATAGGAGTATTTTGAATAGAAGAGCCACAGCACAAAGGCACATACGAGTATCCAGCGGATCGAAGTGAATAGAATTTTATAAAACCCCAGTGACCTATTTTAGCTTCATTTGGTTTTTCTTTTTTAAAATAAAACAGTGCTTTAGGTAGCTGCATTAGGTCTTTAACAGTCGATATAAATAAAACTGCTATCTCTCGTTTAAAATTGGCGTCTTTTACTTTTTAATTTTTCTACTCCGACGATTTGTTTACAATGCT
This sequence comes from Hypolimnas misippus, assembly GCA_037950945.1. NCBI lineage: Eukaryota > Metazoa > Arthropoda > Insecta > Lepidoptera > Nymphalidae > Hypolimnas > Hypolimnas misippus. The sequence continues at coordinate 6,739,868 of JBBEEQ010000029.1, read as the reverse complement.
TAACTCCACCAAATTATTTTGGTTGATTTTAGACTAAAAATAAAGAAAATGTAATTATTTGTACTAATATTATAAATAAGTCAAACTTATTTATTTCATAGTATGTAAGATTGTATGTGGGAGGTAATCTCGAAAAGTATTGATCTTATTTAAAATATTTTTACGTTAGATGACCAGTTAATTGAGAAAGGTTATAAGTTATATTGCATGCATGTATTGATTCATGTATTTATTTATTGGATTCATAATCAAAATCAGCCAAGTGCGTGTCGGGCCACGCACAATGTAGGGTTTCGTAGTTGTCAGAATTGTCAAGATCGGTCAAGCAATCTTCGAGTACCTATTTTCGTAAAAAAGTTTACGACGAACTGGGAATTTCCTTTTTAAAGTCAGTTTATACAATATACATACTTACAATTTTAAACCTTTTATTATTATAAAATTTATATTTTATTTTAATTTAAACTTATTAAATATTTATTTATTTATTCATTTAAATTCATATATTAATTTAAAATTATTAATATTTTTATGTAAATGTGTTTTGTAATTGTTAATTAAAAAATTTTATGTGTATGTGATGCTTTAAAAAGTGAAATATTTATTTTTACTTAGATCATCTATAACTCGATAACCATAAGAACCCACATAGCCGTGATAATTTTCCTTTTAAATTCATTATATGTGCCACTATCGTGAATTTTTTCATATTTTTAGACGCAGCAGTTTAGTGGGTAGAGGGGGGGGGGACACTTGACTCTAAGAAAAATTGACAATTCAAAGCTTAATATTTCGGAAACAGTTCGTCGTTCGCAAAAATGGTTTTCCCACAGACGGACATGGCGAAACTATAATTCCGTTTTTTACTACGGAACCCTAAAAACGGAGCAATAACCATAAGCGTGAATCCGCAAGGGGCAGATAATCACAAACAATTCAATTGTAATATAAATACTTTATACATAGGTATATTTTTACTACCTCAGAACGTATATGGATGCTGATAAGCAATAATGTGTCAACCGACAAATGTCAAATTCGGAGATATTCTATTTAACATTATTAAAAAAAAATAATGTCATATAAACTAAATAAGTACGGAAAAAAGTTTCTTAATTGTTTCGATTTCCAAGTGCATTATATATTTTGCAATTTATATAATAATTTCAAATATTTGAAAAAAAATTATTAGATAATATATTAAATATGTCAATCCGCTTCAAAATCATTATACCTTTTATCAAAAAAGGAAAGAAAAGATGCATATATACTTCTTCAAACATATTTGTTAAGAATAGGTTAGACATCTTTGGACGCCATTTTCTCAAAATGAAGTCCGTGTGGCTTGACACAGTATTGCTTATCAGCATACATATATCCTCTAGTTTTATGGTAAAGTTTGTACGTTCAATTAAATATGTATCTCGCATAACTCGAACAGTTAATTGCAATTAAGCTGCATAACTAGACGCTCTAAATAACAATTTTCATAATGTGCGGCTGATTGATTTTAAGCTATGCGAGGTTTGTATGCGTGAACAATTATACACAATAGTGGTAGCCCACTGGTCAAAATTCGACTATAATTAATTGAATAAATGAATTCATTATGGTTTTGTTTAACATTCAGTAAAGACAAATAATATTCATCTGTAATCCATTCTTAATTTGACCACACACATGTGTGTGCATGTCGAATTAATGGTGTGTGAAACTCAAAATAGACTCAGAAATAATTAAAAATACGGTGTCATTAGAATCTAGAAAACAGCCTTTTGCGATAAGAGGACAATAAATATACAAAGCGAAGATAAATAAACACTATTCCCAGACCTTTTGGTAATCATAAAAAAATAATTAATATAAAAAATGTCTTGCACGGGTTACTTACAATTCAATGCAATGAAAATATTTGCATGTACATGAGTGAGATGAATACAAATCTATGGATTAGCCTTGTATCCAGTTAATTATATATTTTATAGTTTTGTTTAATGTAAATGATTCATGTGCATGTCTGTATTATATCTATATTATTCATTAACTAATTAGTATAATAAAATAATAATTGGAAATTAATTATATATTACATTGCTTTGATTTATTTTAATACGAAAAGCAACAAATTGTTAAAATATATGAATTGTTGCTCGTATACACGCTGGCTCAATCGGGGCAGTACCCTACTCTTACAAAAGATAAAAATATGTTTGGAGTAAAGTTGCATTTTGTGATTGAGCCGGGAGTCAAACTCCCTGATTTCTCCTCACTTTATATCATCTCACACACACACACACACACACACACACACACACACACACACACACATACACGCAGATCATAACCGACACTTGAACAGTAACTATAAAAACATGAAGTTTTTATAACAAATGTTATAAAGGCCATTTGTATAGACTGCTGCATCTTAAGGATATCTAGTTAATGCTTAGAAGTTCATAATAAGCTTCTTAAAATTGTTCGTGCTTTATCATTGATCCATCTTCACCTTTGTAGGAATATTTTTTTTCGTAGGATATATTTAGCGTAGATATTTTTGCAACAATAAACTCTTAAATATAACAATGATCTGTCCGACGTCTTAGTTTATTTCGTAATTAATTTAATGCTTTATTCTGTACACAAACGTATATAAATCGATGTGTGTATATTATGTGTGAATGTGTATGTCCCTATAAACTCTAAAACAGGCATTAACATTAGCCCAGCGGGTGATCCAAGTTTCCAACGAGAATGGGTCGCTAATACGAAATAAAATACTGGAATTCTTAATGTCAATCAATGTTCAATGTATACTTCACATATTTTCGCATATTTGACACCATAGACATAGCTATATAGGTCTCACTGGCACGCCAGTGCTGGCGTTGTGCGGTTTCTTATCTAGAACCGATGGAAAGCTGAGTTGTCACAAAAAATTTAGGCAAGCTTATCTAATAGCTAACTAACTAGGTGTCTATTATGGGTCCTATCAGTCGTGGCGTGATGTAATATAGCCTATAGCCTTCCTCAATAAATAAACTATATTACACAAAAATATTTTTTCAATTCGAACCTGTAATTCCTGAGATTAATTCAAACAAACAAACTCTTCGGCTTTATAATATAATGTAATATTATTATAATAATATTATTTTAATTTAATGAAATTTTAAACAAAATAAAGAAGTTTAAATTAAATCCACACTAATATACATAATTAAAATTTCTGTTTGTAATTTCAAATTAACTGCTTTTCACTAAATGCACATGAAAGTATATACATACGGTACTTACGTAGAAAGAAATAAAAAAAAAATGCCTGTCTGTTTAACCGGAACTTAATCTTAGGTAATGTTATAAGGAGTAACTAAGGCTGCTTTTATTTTAGGGCAATCCCTATTATTCATCCTGCGCAACGAACTTCAATATTACGACGTCGAAGTACTTCAATATTATATGTACATAAATGGTTAAGAAAAACACAATCATGGATATTGGATTACTCAACGTGAACTTCCATAGTGCTATTGCGTAATCGTGTCGCGTAAGACGCGGCGCCGCTTAACGACTTATTGAAAATGCAGACACTCAACTCGATTACATTTATGTTATAGATACGAGTATATACCGCTTCTTTGTTTAGCATATTTATTTGATTATTTTGTTATAGTACTTAAAGTGTAATATATTAATATAAATTTAATATATACGACGATTTAATTGAATAATAACTAATAAGTTGTTGAATTTTTAGGGTTCCGTACCTTAAAAGGAAAAACGGAACCCTTATAGGATCACTTTGTTGTCCGTCTGTCTGTCTGTCTGTCTGTCTGTCTGTCTGTCTGTCTGTCTGTCTGTCTGTCTGTCTGTCTGTCGGGATGTCAACCCTTTTTTCTCAGAAATGCATAGACGTATCATGTTGAAATTAATATCATATACTCAAGTCTACGATGACATGCGGCCGTGAAAATATTAAAGTTCTAAGTCAACGCAATCAAAAGATAATGGAAAATATGTCGTATATTTTGACCATTTTAGCGTTTTCGCAAGGGAATCAAAACCTATAGGGTACTTCCCATTGACCTAGCACGATGAAATTTGGCAAGAAGTAAGATCTTATGGTACAAATAAAGGAAAAAATCTGAAAACTGTAAATTTTTGTATGTATGTTTGTCTGTTTGTAAGTTTGTCTTTCAACCTTTTTCTCAGAAACGCGTGAAGGTAACAAATTTTTATCAACGTCAAGTACTTAGAGTTGTAATTACTAAGAGCTGTGAAAAAATCAAACTTCTAAGTTAACGCAATCAAAAGATACGGTCATTTATATCACATATTTTAAGTATGATAGCATTTTTAACGTTTTCGCAAGGGAATCAAAACCTATAGGGTACTTCCCATTGACCAAGCATTATGAAATTTGGCCAGGAGCAAGGTCCTTTAGTATACATAAAGGAAAAAATCCGAAAACTGTCAATTTCTGTTCGTGTGTCTGTCAGTCTGTACGTCTGTCTTTCAACCTTTTTCTCAGGAACGCGTAAATGTATCAAGTTGTAAATTGATCAAGCGGAAAATATATTAATCTTAGAATTAAAATTATATGTACTTGTAACAAATTAACATAGAAGTTGACCATGGTCAAAAAAACAATTTAACAAACACTGAGAAGAAATTTGTATCAATACGAAAACATTAAAAAGCAGCAAACCTTTATAAACAACGCAATGCAATCTATATATCGCAGCTAACAAAATGATAGCGCGATGCAGCGTACAGCTAATGCCATCTATTACAACATTATGACATTAACTGTGATATAATTCTGCTCGATTAATAAAAATTTTTATTTTAATTATTATTTAAACGCGCTAAAAATTATAAAATAAACTTTTCATTTAAAAGTTTTATCGTCGATTTATAACGTCATTACGTAATTAACATTCAATATAAGAGCTTCACGCGATTTGATTTAAGTACTCGTATTGACTTAGTACGAAAATTTTAAAATTAAATTCAAACAGATCGAGTTATTTAATTTACTTATTTATCTACACATATAAGTCTTCTGGTTATTAGTAATATAATTAGTTATTTATAAATAAACAATTAGTTTTGTTCGAATTAAGGACTAATTATTTTCGTCTTGGCAACACTAATATATATTTTGATATTTTGATTGATAATGTAAATCTAAATATTTTACGAACGTAGTGCAGGGGTAATGGAGTGTAGTAGAATATAAATAAAAATAAAACGAGAATAAAATACAATATAATTATGTTGTTAATGTCAAAGTCAACAAGTTAGTTCATTGTAATTGTCAAGAGATGGCGCTAGGTATATCCTGAATCGCGCTATAACTTTTTTTTTCGAAAGTATAAGGTGTATTAGTACTTAAAATAAAATTTTGTGTTTCCATGGATTGCATCCATGACCGTGTTTTAAATTAAAGTGCTCCTAAGTAGTTTCAAAATAGTTTTTGGGACGTGATCCATATTTACATAATATTTGATTATATTTAAGCGACTTCTAAAAAGGAGTGTTTTCAATTCGACCTTGTATTTTTTTTTATGTTTGTTCGACGATTACGCCGCCATTTGGGTACCGATTTTCAAATTTTTTTTTTGTTTGAAAAGGTATACTTCCAAGGTGGTCCCATTGTCTTCAGGTCAGGATCAGATGATGGGATCCTGGAAAAATTGAGGGAACTCCTCAAATATTATAGGCAAGCGTATACCGATTTAGGTATTTTTAATAGTAACTTATGTTGGAACTGATGATGAAGACCACAAATGGCGTAGATGGGTTAGTCTTATATAGATTTCTATAAGTTTGTACGGAACCCTCGGTGCGCGAGTCCTACTCGCACTTGACCAGTTTTTTTTTGGTAGAGACAACATTTCGAACCGTAGCTTTATGTTGATTTAAAACGTTTGTATTTTGACAATTCAAAAGTACATTAAAAAGTATATATAGTATAATCTAGCTTCCGAACGCCGCTCCGTGCGCTTGAAAAGACTATGTAAAAATAAAGCCTATACGAAACCATGACACTCAACGGCCTTCCTTAGGTTCTCGTGGCCTTGCATTGAGGGTCTGGAAACATACACAACACACAAACTCCCAGACCACATACGTATGGCCAATACAGACGTTTGCCGTGAGCGGGGATCGAACCCGCAACCTAACGCTTCAGTCAATAGCAATGATCACTGCGCCAACGTCTCCGTTATATGTTTTGAAGTGTAAGCTATGTATATGTTACATTACTGTAAAAATCTACATTACTGTTAAGTCTGTTCAGTTTACGTGGAAAAAAATTCAACTTCTATGATCTTTTCGTACATTCATCTAATCATTTAATCGCTGTTAAAGTTTCTTAGAATTTGATAACTGATAAGATAGGCCATAATGATAAATTTTATAATATAAATCCTATGAGATTATTATAAAACATTGTTAAAACTATTCTTATCTAAATAACAAAATAGCATAAACTATTAGGTTATTCTTACTGACATGTCTTGATTATCAATCCTAGGTGATAAATTGACTGCTCATATTTTAGTTATTATTATTTCTCAGAGGCATTATTTCAAGTGAATAATATACCATTTTATTATATTTCTAAGCGAACTATTTAACTTCATTTAATTTAAAAGTGATGACTAACACAGAAAAACAAGGAATTAACACGTGTAATTTTAGTACTTTACATAAATATAAGTATAATATTACTTATACACGTTGGTTAATGTTAGTAATAGAATATTTTTAGTAGTAGAATATTGTTAGTACAATCATTTGGCGCTCTAACAGTAGTCGATATATACAAAGTTATCCTGCCACCGTAATGGTAAAACGGCGCTCAAAAATAGTTTTTAGACACTATCTTCTTTCCTACTTAGTTTTCGAAATAATTATGTAATAAATTAGTACTATCAAATAACTATACTATATTATGTACACAAATTGATGACTGATATATGTACATACTTAATGTCAAATATAGAGATTTATAAGAAGTAACTACAAATATTTATAATTTTTACTTATACACTTTGGTTAATGTTAGTAATAGAACATTTTTAGTAGTAGAATATTATTAGTACAATCATTTGGCGCTCAAACAGTAGTAGATATATATAAAGTTTTCCTGGAGTTTTAAAAAATGGTGATCATAAAATTTATCTGGAAGTGCCGCCATAATGGAAAAACGGCGCCCAAACATAGTTTTTTTAATAGACACTATTTCCTTTCCTACATATTTTTGAAATAATTATGTAATAAATTAATACTATCAAATGACTATTTTATATAATGTATACAAATTGATGATTGATATACTTGATGTCAAAGATAGAGATTTATAAGAAGTAACTGCAAATGTTTATAATTTTTAGCTAGTTGCTTTAAGTGCATTTAAGTGATATTGATCGAACAAACATATGTTAAATCACTAATTATTATTTATATAAAGAGTTGTTGCATTATGCATGATGTATGAATATTGCAGGCAGATTAACCCCGTTAGAATATCTGTTGACTAGTCCATTGTGCTGCGTTTAATCGGGCTTAAATTTATGAACACACACAGTATCAAATAATATAACGTACGATAATATATTAGTTATATATTACTAAATATAACTAATATATTATTGTTGTAGATCCTTACATAAATAAATAAATAATAGCGCTTGTATCTTGTCATGACACACACACACATACACAAGCACAATCTGATCATTATAAATAAATCATCCTATGTATATAGGATGTACACAGAGTGATTCATTCATATATGTCAATAGTATTTGTATAGAGTTCCGAGAAATGAAATGATTTCGAAGAGATAAAAAATGAAATTCCATAACCAAAATTCATAACGGAATTGCCATAAAAACATGTAACACATAAGAATCGATGGATGTGTAGAACATTTCTCTATGTAATAAAATAATTGGCGAAGTAACTAACAGAAAAATATATATAGTGAGAGGATGATTTTAAGTGCTGAGATGGTCTATTGATTCGCCGAACTCGACCGCTGATCGTGGGTTTAAATCGGGGATAGCACTTCTGTGTTATTAAGTGATTTTGTGTATTTATCTCGTGCTCCACGGTGAATGAATATATCGTGAGGAAACCTGCATATTCCGGCAGAAATTTTGAGACATTCATATTTGGTATCCCATGTGGGATATCATAAAGAATTAAGTTGCGATACTTTTCCTCAATGAGTAAAGGAACTTTACTCATCTTTGGAACTTTAATAGGCTTGCTAAATATCAACTGAGGAAATGAGGACCCTTCTTTATTGTCGTTTAAAATGTTTAGCATGACAAAATATGAGGTCAATTGACATAAATTAGCGACATTTTTTTCACACGGCTGTTCTGTTTTGTTTAATTTTGATGACTATTAAAGAACGTATAAATAACTCCTACAATTGCTTGTCCAAGCGTTCGTAAGTATTAAATAAACATTGAATTACGACACTTTATGTATATTCACAGCTTGTTCTCAGTAAAATCCTTGTTCTAAAGTGTTTATTTAAATTTTAACCTCATTTAAGTAATCAACTTTATATATATATAAATTTACCTATGTTATGGTTTACTACGTATAATTGTTTTAACGATAATTTATAAATATCAAAATGGAACAACACTTGAGTTTAAATGTATTGATAAAAAAATCTAAAACCCGACCCGACCGCAGCAGTTCTTTCTGAAAGCCTATAAGTGAGAATCTTTATAAACCAACTTTAAATCGTTACAGATTCTAAACGATAATTCTGATTTAAAAATGATATAAAAAACTTTTTTTCTTAACTTAAGTGGTTTTTAATGTCTGTCAATTAGTCAAAGCTTTAAATACCAACACCATACCTAACCAGTTCAATACATAAACTAGTTGACGTGAACATGACATTCACCTCATCTAGTCTTTTACATGTATTATCATTATATATTATGTTTAGTTTCATTGCCGCCTATCGTTTTGTCGGTGCGTACGTTCAAATGTCGGTTGGAGGCTCTTATTACTCAGCCTTGACTTTGAATCGTTGGAATTAAACTCTCGTATTACGCGCTTGTACGTGTGTATAATATCCGGTCAAAGTACGAGCTTATACGCACCTAAAGTGCCCACCGGGTAAAGATTCTGTCTGAGTCACTCATTCTGAGATAATATTTGTTGCTGTGTATAACGAAAAACAAAAACTTATATAAAATAGATTTCGGTAAATCAAATATAATTTCAATATTTTTTATCGCTATCAGGCTATTAAATCTTAAAGAGATTAATCTTTCGCGCCGATCTTATTTCGTAATTCAATGTAGATATTTTTAACTGATTTGTAAAATTTATTGGCAGACAGCTCGAGAAGTGAGATAATAATGTTGCAGTTGAGCTAGAGCTCGTAATTATTTGAATTATTTCATTTTTTATATCATCGGTATCTTTGTTTGGCTATTATTGACAATAATAATGAAGATTTCTCCGAAGTACGAATTTTTTTTTCGCGAAATTGTCTTATCTGTTGTTTGTTTAAGTATAAAAAAATAATTTTACAAATGCTTTAATGCAATGACATCGACAGATTTGCAGGTTTTATATAGTTTAATTTTTTTTTGTTTAATTCTTTTTTTAATATTTTTATTGTTTTTTTTTCTTTTCATATTGTAAATAAAATAAAATTATATTTTATAAATAAAATGAATATTGTATTGGTACATATTGAACTGTTTTTGACACAAATTGAAATTCAAGTTTTGTTAAATTAGTTATATGAATGTATTTAAGATAGTAACAGCCTGTAAATGTCCCACTGCTGGGCAAAGGTCTTCTGTCTTAGTAAGGAATTTTTTTAGAGTTTAATACATCACGATGCTCCATTAATAGTTAGCGGATGTAGTAGTAGTAGTAAGTAGGTATATAGTATTTGAATATTACCAACACATAAAATGTATAAAATTTTATTACTATTTACGGATTGAAAAATCTCGAATAATAACAGTTTCTATTCGTTATCTAAAAAGATAAAAATGTAGATGTAGACATGTCCCTGAGTTTATCCAATGTTTATTTATTTTAGGGTTATCGGAGTTAAGGTTTACAGCGTTGTACATTTTCTATATTAATTTTAAACGAAACTTTGACTGACTGGTAGAATATAAACGCTCATCTTAAATCACAAAACGGGTTAGGTTGATATTTGGTACACCATTTTGATATATGACAGTAACTTAGAAGTTTAACCTGAATAGTTTTCTGGAAGTTTTGAAAATTGCTTATGTTATAAATTTTGATATGCTCTTTCTCAATTTCAAATTTACCACCTCGGATCGAGCATGTTAAAATCAATAAGATCACCAATTGTATTCAAGTAACTCCTACTGTTTGAACACCAAATGACTGTAAAATTTGACCTCTAATTTTAACCTCTAAAGTAGTGAAACGGGAGCTCAAAATTAATATGGAGAAATCAAACTTGGCGCAAGCAAAGTTTCCGACAAATTATTAAATTATTATCATTTTTATATGAGTTAATTTAAGAGGAATAGGCTATCAAATAAAAAATATATTATTAACCAAAAATAAATGAATTGTTTACAAATACGTAACATATACATCGAAACATCAGTCGAATTAAGAACTACCTTCTTACGAAGTAACCATCAAATAAATATATTTGTAGATTACAACAAGTAAAGATTATGGAACATATGTGTAATTGTGTATGTTTTCGTATAGACTCGTCGTGAAACAGGGTCAATTGTTAATGGGTCTGTCGCGACGGTCACCATGAGTCGCTGCCGGGTGGATAAGACATTAATTATAACAAAAGATACGTAAAATTCAAGTACAGTGCGAGTCAACACGCTAGACAGGTTTGAGATAACGTAACGAGATGATAGAGGGGCAAATCTAACGTAACCATCATTGAAGATAGTTCCTGCAAGTTCGCACTTTTAATGGATTTTTTTTAATGTTCACCAATAATCGAAAACGGTAGGACGGATTTTGTTAATCCTTTTTCGTTTATAAGGTTCTACTTCCAAATCGGTCCCATTGAATTATCATCAAAATCGGTTCAGTAGTTTGATTTTAAAATCCAAATAACGTGAATAAGGAGTACGTCATTCAGGAAAACGAAATTGTGTCTTTCGCTTTTAGAGTCGGTTGGTTTCCCTTTTTCATAAAAAGTATTGTCGTTCTACAGGACAAACCGATAGAATATGGGGCTCGTTTTAATCTCGTCACCCAGCTTTGTTATCTCAAGAGCTGATTAGCATTTTGACGCAAACTATAAAATAACAAATATTTATCATGATAACCTTTGACAACAAAATCAACATTATTAAAAATTGTGTACCTCTATATAAGGCATTATTTTAGAGCGAATACTAATAATAACAAATAATATGAGCAAACCAAGTATGAGTCGGCCTCGCGTTAAGAGACTGAGTATGAGAATGCTGAACTGAATATGAGAAGATAATTTTTTTTGGTAATAAATAATATGGTAATCTTTACTGGCTTATTGGAGTTTATATTTTAAAAGCAATATCTGTATTTTATTATATTTAAAGTCTTAATCATACAAATTCTTTACAGAAATGAACACCACACATCTTAACGACTTATTACAATAGCGCTATGTACTTTTCACCTGACTGCGCGATGAAGGAGGGTAATAGATTTCACATATAATTTTTCAATCAGAGCTACCGTTTATGATACATAACAATTTAGTAGAATAGTTCACGAGATACAGCCAGTGGATAGACAGACATTGGGTCGTTCTAACGAACAGCGGAGGCTTAGCAATGAGCTCTGTTAACACTTTTCGATTAACCCTAAACAATGACTTCAAATTGCTTTTTTGCTCATATTAGTACCTAATAATTATAGATTTGATAATCAATATATATACAAGGAATACCGATATTTGTTGTAGTCTGCGTGTATGTTTCAGATTCTCGAACAAAGAATTTTCTAGAAGGGTCGTCAAAGGCGAGGCGTTTAACGCGTTTGTTATTAGGAAGAGGTAAATGGAAAAATAGGGCGTCTAAGAAGCGTCCATTTTCTTTGTGTTTGTAAGCATAATGTTCTTTAAAATTAGTGTCATTTTTATAGCGTGACATCAAGATTGTACGGATCGTTGCTTTGACGACAGACTATAAAATAAAACTCCAACAGATTTTTTCGAATTTTTGTTTTTTTTTTTTTTTTATGAATATGTTAACAATGTTTTACAATAAAAAAGGCAGTTGTTCTTGCACAATCAGTATTTTGTATTATTAGGTAACTATTGATCACATCTATACAAATAAATAAAATTAAAGTATCTGTTTATAATTTCAATGCAACAGCTTTAACTAAATGCATATATGTGATAGTTTCATTAAAATCACTATTTTTAAAAATTTAGTCTACCTGTCTGTCTGTTTATTAAAAAAAGGTCTCAAGCAAAAGCTAACTAATTATAAATAACATAAAAACAGCTACAGTTGGAATTATAAGTTCCCTTCTATCTATAGATTCCGTTTTTCGAAATACGGAACACTTAATACGCACAAGAATATATTATGTACTCGTATGTGTTTTTGTTTGCAGCTACTTCAGTTTTTATCACCTTTTTTAAGTTTACGATGTCATATCAAGGTCAGCGCGGCATTCAAATCGCTATTGATGCGAGTACATTTTAATTGTATCGTTTAACTAATTAGCAATAGTGATGTCACTGCGTCAACGTATGTGTACTACGTTCGAATATATTCCATGATCGTAAAATATCTAGAGAACGCAAATGAATCAATGAACATCTGAAAAATGTTTATACTAAAATCCAATTTAGTTTTTGATACTATACCTCAATTTTTTTAAACCTAACTCTTTTTTAATTATTGATTAAGTAGAAATTGTAGATTTGCTAGAAATACATACCTCTATTTTTTGCTTCACCAGATTTTGTTGGAACTGTGTAGATATAGACTTTTATCATTGGTAAATTTTCATTTGTAATCTTTTTTTAGGTTTTACGTAGAATTTTTTGTTCATCTCTACTTACATATATGAAGTACATTTTTGTAAAATGTTGTTATTGGCACATATAGCTTCTACGGTTATAATTTTTTTACAATAGAATTTCACACTTTTCATATCTTTGGTGTAGAGTTTTCAAAAATTCTTGCTCGTCTACATATTAAAACGCAGCCACGTTCCAATAGCTTTGACAGTTTAATAAATAAATTAAAGAATAAATTTGAGTTTCGGTTTGTAGCATTGGAAGAATTTTAATTCAAATAAAAAAAAAAACAGGCTCGTTATTCCGGTTTTTTTTATAGATCGTATCACAAAAAATGTCATAAAGGCTTTTTTACTAACGTCAAAACAAGTTTTTCGCAAAATTATAACGAATAAGATAAAATAATTGAAGATTTAGATTTTTTTTTTTATTTTTACATATAAATTCAGATGTACTTTTAATATGTATGTTTTATTTGATTTTTTTTAGAACTGAATTAGATTTTTGTTTTAATATTAAAACGCATCAAGATAATTTATTATTATTCTGTATTTAGGTAATCTATGTAAGGTAATTTTTGTTTAATGTTTTTCCATTGTTAATCTGTGAAGCTTTATCTGTTCCTTATTGCATATACTTATATGATGTAACATTAATCGTGAGTTGGCTAAATATGATTGAATTATTTTTGAATTTTAATTTGTTTATTTATTAGAATTAAGATAGTCATTCACTATGAACAATTTATAAATCAAGTAAGTAGTATCACGTGATAATATAAAGTTAATTTGCGTGCAAAACGGTATAATCTGGCGCAAAAATGATCTTTGACATCGTGAAAATTGATAAGAATTAGACGAATAAATTTAAAATTTATCGGACTATTTAATTTTTATATTATTGTGTTGCTATGCTGTTACTACTAGATAATATGTTTGCTTCATAAACTTTAATTGTAATTACTATAAGTTATATAGTAGTCAAAATTCGACCGTAGTCAAGTATTTTTTATTGTTTTAAATAATAGTTTTGTGTTTGTAATGCAAATTAATTAATTAATTAATTATAAATTTTAATTCTTCTATTAATTTTATAATAGTTTGTTTTTATTTTTGTGTGAATTTTGTAAATATTATTTGTAGTTATAATTGTATTTTGGAACATATTCTAAGAAAATTATAATACAAATTAAATATAAATTTTAATTTTCTGCACTCCTGATATAAACTTTCAAATGCCAAATCCCACACTATTAAAATTTTCGCTTTGTGTATTAAAAAAGATCGTTCGACATTAAATTAAGCTCCTTAATAAAAAGTCGAACGTCCTGCATACAGATTATAATAAAACTCTACTTTTGAAGTATACTCCATTCATTAGAACAAGAAACATTAAATTTGTTTATAGTCAGAGACTACACGTAGCATAGAAAAAATTACCACAATCCAAATTAGGAATGTTCATCGCGAGTAAAGTCCAAAGCATTTTATCCAAACATTATTATTTATTTAAGGCAAATGTAACAAAAACACTTATAATAAGATATTTACAATAAAAATTTTACTATTCTTGAACTGCAGGATAATTACGATGCGTTATTCAATGCAACGCATTTTGACAGTCAATTACTGATTTTGTTATGCCGGACGAAAGTCTATAACCTAATTTGCTGTTTCACCGGTATAACATACACGTAACCTACTGGAATATAATTCTACTATGCATATAAGTGCAAATAATAACTGGATAAAGTTTTATCACTATCGGATGAACGGTATGGCAGCGAATAAATTATAAAGAAAACAAACATGATTTTTTAAAAATATAAACGTTTATTGAAAGTTTCAAATCTAATAAATTAAATTGGAAGTTTAAACGTTATCCGCTCCAATAGAAAGCGGCATCTTAATCTTTGTGACCCGTTGATGGCTGAACCAGTTTATATTATCAAAATAACTTTTTTCCCAAGAATTTATGAATATTCGATAGTTTATTTTTTTATAGATAAAATTTTAGTAGATTTGAATTTAATTAAAAATTAGTTAATATTATTCCACAGACACAAATATAGGCAGAACGTAAAATGGTTTAAAAATGGTATATTACTTATAAAGTTTATGTATCTTAGAACTGAAACGTAAAAAGAAGTGCGAAGAATACCCAAGTAAGAGTCCTTAATTTACTTCGCAAAAAGCAAAATATTTGCCTGAATAACAAAGCTTACCGTAATATTATAAAAATATTCAAACATCTCACAGGACAGACTCCTGTTGTTTTGTATCTAGATATCAGAAACTTATTCAGTATCCGCGGTACCAGATTGCCGTATCAATTTCACGATTTCGCTCACACTAACTGGTATCGGTTCTCATACCGACTAAACGATTGACTCGATTCAAGGCCATCAACATATGAAGTCGGCTTTGGCTTGGGTAATCGGCCTAAGAGCTATGACAATATTCGCCATGTGCTCTAACGATACGCGCGTACGCAAGTTCAATTAAACATCAATATTACGATAAAGATTGCGAACACATGACAGACTTTGTCACTGTGTACGTTGTGGTGATGTGAATGTGTTGTGTTTTTAAAATCACAATGTAATATTGTGACTGACTCTGTATTGTTTGATATTTGAGGTAAACGAATAAATTATGTCGGTTATTAGTGAAATAAGTTAATCGTTTTATTTCTAAGGTTGTATGAAACTGTTCTTTTGCTTACATAATATTTGTTTTATTCATTTCAATTACAATTATTAATATAGTTTTACACAGATATAAAATATAATAAACATAAATAAAATAGAATACATATTTTATTAGTTACTAGATATAATTTATTTAAAGATAATTAATATTATAATATAGAATATATAATATTATGATTTCGAGTAAATAAAAATCATTTATAAATGTTTGATAAAATCGTGATTATGAGAAATATGCGTACATTTTAAATGCCATAGAGTAATTATAAATGAAACTATAATTATGTTTCTTACACACAATAACAATCAAAATTCATAAACTTAAATTATGCATGCATTTAAAAATATTAGCAATTCATTTAAAAATACTTCATTTCCTTTAACATGCGGTTATAAAAATAGCATTGATTGTTATTTTAAATGATAAAATTTCACAATCAATCACGAAACAAAATGTACAGCATAATATTTTATAAACCACTCTAAACATTTATTTTAATTTATATATTTTGTGATTTACAGCAGTGATAAAAACTAAGTAAAAATTAGGTAATAAATAAGTTAAAAATAATAATTCTTGGGCATATTAAAAGCATTTATTAATTAAGAAAATGGACGAGTTAAATCAAGTGCAGGCGCATAATTTACTAGGTCAAAAAACTCAAACGCCGAAAAGGAAAGATAACGCACTAACACGGACTCTACGATCATGTAAGTAGAATTACTATACGTTTAGTATGTATATTTTCATTTTTTTTATCCGATAAGGTACAAGGTAAATATTACATACTTTTTAATAACAATTTTGATTGATAAACCACACATTTTACTATTATTATGATTTTTAATTTGACTATTTTGTTTCGAATGTATGCCGTATAATAATGCAAGTATAAACTACAGGTGACCAAAGGACTAGCGGCTACCGTGGCCAGCGTATCAGTCTGGCCATTCAGAGGTAATACCGCCAGTGTTTTGGGCACCTTGTATCACTGTGATATCGATGGTTACTAAGGCTTAATATAGTTATTTTAACAGAATTATTTGTTTATATTAATAATTTAAAGTTATACCCATGTGTACATCTAATACTCTAACATATATTATAATAATATGACCCATTATAGTTAAATGGTTAACCCATTGTAAGAAACATAATCGCACTTTGTATTGCAAATGTGCAGCGAACCGCGGGACTTTAACTGTTATTTCCCTGCAATTCAACTGGTTCAGTCACCTTTCACACGAGAGATCATTGCAAAGTATCATTGCTGGAAAGCAGGAGAATTATTTTGAATTTCACACGGTACTTTTTGTGCTTATAAAATATTTATATTAAATTTTGATTTAAGTGAATATATGCATCTTGTGCCTGTAATTAAAAATTTTCTTAAGCATAGTAGACAGCGTTGTTCATTTGCGGCAGTGTTAAAGTATTTACACAGGTCGGCCACACAGCATTAATATTTGTTTACACAATAGGTATATATGTCATCATCCCAAGGAGCATTATTCAATTTACACTTATTTGTATATACTCCTTATTGTACACAACAAGAAATGATACACGACAATTTCAAAAGTACAGTATTTTATTATTATTATTAGTATTTGTTTATATATACTATAAGAAGTAGGTACAAAAATAATATAAGAAGTTAAAAAAAATAGCATAAACGGTTTAAAATTTTAGCTAGAAAATAATAATTAATTAAACACGCAGAGTAATGGGAAATAAGAAAAAACTAAAAACGATTTTATTTTTAGTTTCTTTTTCATGTTAACAAGGTTTTTTTATAATTTAATATCATATTATACTGTCATGACATCGTTGTATTTTAACCTAATTTATACCGCCTCGTATCCTGAAAAATGACCCAGCTTCGACCCAATGACGCGATGAGTGATGGCCATAATACAGTAGAGTCTATTTGGGTTGTGATTTAATTGAAAACAACAACAATATAATTTTACTATTTTATCATAGAAAATATTTATACCTAAAATATTGAAAACTAAAAACGAATCGTTTTTTTCTTTTATTACCTTCGAGCTTACTTTAAATGTTAAAAGGTTATCTTAAATGCTTATTCTATTTAGTTAAAGTCACAAGACTGTTAATTAAATAACAGTCTTCTTAAATACCTATTATTAGTGCTAACCTTGTGCTATTAAAGTCATAATCAAAGTTAGTACAATATATAATGTATTTAAATAATTTATTTATCAATTGTGTTAACGTAAAATTCAATTTTTGTGACAAAAGTTAATGAGAATAATTTTATATTTGATATTTAATCATTCTTCCTCCATTTATGAGTCACGTGTTTACGTTATAAAAATATTGACCCATATACAATTTAACGTAATTGTATCATGGATTGCTAGTAATGAACAAATTTAAAAAAAAAATACTTAATCGTTTAAAATATAATTAATTAGACGAATAACTTATAGTATAACGATATAGACTGGCTTTAAGACTTTTTATTTAAATCTTCATAATAAGAACGGGTGCCACAGAACTAATGAGGCGGTACGAATTGTGTTACTTTGTAGGTCACGATATAACGTTAAAGTGCTTATAATGATATGCGTATCAGTTATTGGCCGTGATAACTGGAGCTATAGATTTTATGTGGTTTTGATGATAAAAATACGAGTAGAATATCATACATCGATATCATTTGCAAACCAGCAAAACATCGATTACGTATACAAGTATGCAAATAATAATAATCGTAATTGATGGTTATAAATAATAAAAAAATATTCAACGGGTAATGCTGCCAGTATTTTAGGAACACAGATGCAGTGGCTTAGATGAGGTCTACAATCTTTTGTAAAAAAATATCCTTTTTTTGTATTAATTTACTTTACTTTATTAAAATGTTATATACTTACTAAAATTACTTCATACGAATAAACATGATTATGATATAATAAGACTTCATCTTCGTTGTTAGGAAAATTATGTAAAGAACTTTTTTCAAAATTGATACCATTGCATAAAATTATAACATAATTTTATGTAATGGTATAAAGTAATGAAGGATCATAATAAAATATAGCATTATGTTTTTAAAGCAATTAAAATTACATATCAATGAAAGAGCTTACATAATATATATTATAATTATATTAATTACATTATATCAAACGTTACTTGGTTCAATGAATAACCTACCGATACCTTGGCCTTTTAACATTACGTATTTGATAGTCTAATTTCGACACAGTGTGTGTATGAAGTATAATATATTTATAATATTTTGATTGATATGGCAAAATACAAAATAAATACTTCTTGTATTTAAATAATTGAAAACATAAATTAAGTAACAAAAATAAATAAAGCAGCGACAATAGTTTTTTTCTCTAATACATGTACATCGCATGTAAGCACTTTTATAGAGCGCACTCTTTTTTAAAATCTTTACTATGTCACATTCATTATACCTTTTATCAAAATAGAAAAGAGTTGATGGAGATATACGTCTTCAAACAAATTTGTTAATAATAGGTTTGTCATCTTTAGACGCCATTTTCTCAAAATCCGTGCGGCTTGACAGGGTATTGCTTATTAGCGTCCATATGTATAAATTTACTGAAAATTTATTTCGTTCAAAATACAAAATAAATACTTCTTGTATTTAAATAATTGAAAACATAAATTAAGTAACAAAAATAAATAAAGCAGCGACAATAGTTTTTTTCTCTAATACATGTACATCGCATGTAAGCACTTTTATAGAGCGCACTCTTTTTTAAAATCTTTACTATGTCACATTCATTATACCTTTTATCAAAATAGAAAAGAGTTGATGGAGATATACGTCTTCAAACAAATTTGTTAATAATAGGTTTGTCATCTTTAGACGCCATTTTCTCAAAATCCGTGCGGCTTGACAGGGTATTGCTTATTAGCGTCCATATGTATAAATTTACTGAAAATTTATTTCGTTCAAAATACAAAAAGGTTTTTTTTCGTTAAAAGTTTTCGATGTTTTCGTCTCCACTTTTATACCTGAAATAAGGTAGTTTTTAAGTAAGCAGACAATTACAATTAGGTAACACAACTGATACTAGATAAAAGATAAACTTATCGGTCAATTAGATCAATTTTTCATATATCGTTTGATGTTGTTAAGCTATCCTACTTTGTACTATTAATATAAATGCGAAAGTTTGTTTGGACGGATGCATGATGTGATTAGACCAAAAACAATTGAGCAGATATTGACGAAACTTTACAGCTTATAATAAATATATAAAAAAAAGTGGGGTACTCTTACTCGCGAATGGAAGCATGTATAAGCAAATTTTATAAATAAATGTGTACTGCTATGGATGAACTACGCATTTTAATTTAATGAAAGCAGATGTTTTCTGTAACAAATTAAATTTTCGATCATTGATAAAGTAAGGTATGATTATAATGGATCAAGTTGTTTTAAACTTTGTTGTCAGTTCTTTTGGCAGTAACAAAATAAAGTTAAAACTTTCTGTACTGAACAAAATTCTCAATGGCTCATTCACAACTGTTTGAACATTAATCGAATGTGATAAATACACATGAGAACTTTAAATTAAAAAAAAAAACTTATAAATAATTTTATTAATGATTTATTTTATGTATAGAAATAACTTTTTGATAATTTGTGAGGTTAGAGCCTAGCTGTAGTCTGTCTGGCTACATTCAGAATGGCTCGTATACAAAATGGTCCAATGGAAATATCGGCGTGAAGTAGCTTTCATGACTGCGTTTTGGTACGGTGAGTTAGAGAGCCAGAAGCCTGAGCCTCTTCTCCATTCCTTTCTTTGCGTCCATTCACCTCATTCCTTTTAAGTTGGAAATGATTCTTGGGCTACTTAAAATGCTGCAAAGAAATATAAAAAGGTATAAAACATTTAAAAAATACTCTAGATCTCTTTATATAATGTGATTAAGAGAAATATGTAATGGTAGTTTGAAAATTGGTAAACGGTAGATTGATATGAATGGTAGATGTAGAAGTTCAATTTTAAAGTAAAAAATATGAATTGTTCTCGAACGTTGTGATGGGAAAACCCAGCAAGCTGATGGCTTATACGACATAACAAAGTAAACAACATTAAGAATTTAAGGACAAAGAAGGAACAATATTTAAACCAAAACCCCATAATTTTAACTTTACATATTTATTATATATCTGTTTTAGACGGGGATTGTTGGATTTAGTTTAAGCGCAGAGGTGAAAATGTGCTTTATTTTAGAACGACAAAATTTTAATAAGTATTCTATCCTCTGCCCGCAGCTTCGTGATATGTAGAAGCCTATATTTTATTCTGATATCGTTATATCAGAATAAAATATAGGATTAGCTTTAGCATATACTCGTTAGTATATGCTGTATTTCTGTAAAGTTTCATCAAATCTGTTCAGTAGTTTTTTGGTGCAACACCACCAGACATACAACCCATCAAAACATCCAATAGTAAGACATTATAAACGAATATAAGCGGTTAACATGAAAGGCTTATCAATATTGAAAATTATCTTATCAAGATTACATCGAGTCAAGGAAGGATGTTTTCTTAGCCTATATGTTAGTATTAACTTGTTTTATTAAAATAATATTATGTAATGTATTTCAAATCACTTATTATTATTATAATCCTTTGTACCATACACCGTTATTATAAAAAATAACTTTGATGTTCAGTTCAAATGTTACGTACCTACATCAATTGGGTTTTACTTAAGTAAAGTAAAAGTAAGTAGTAAAGTAACAGCCCGTAAATATCCCACTACTGGGCAAAGGCCTACTCTCCTATTAAGGAGGAGGTTTTACTTAAGGCTCACCGTAAAATAATGATTTTTCCATATAATAGTGTCAACTTTAGGATTATAATTTTCTTATTTATCAAAATTTTATAATATTTTTATTTCCTACTATTATATTGTAATTGAGTAGTACTTCATTTCTTCAATAGCTAATAAAAAAAAATTAATTTGTGGAATACTGATACATTAAGATTATTTTTAAAAACATTATTTAAATTTAATAAAATTTATAAGCCAAACACTTTATTAATGAGGGTTTTTACTTACAATGTGTCATTACAAAATGATTACTTTTAATCATTGTTGAAAATCATCACAAAATTGAAATTTCAGGCTGCATCATACCACAACGTTACATTCTAGGAGTGATGGGACTCCTGGGAGTGTGCAATGCGTACACAATGAGGGTCTGTCTCAATTTAGCCATAACGCAGATGGTGAACCGCACAAAAACTGGAGTAGAACATTTTGACCCAAATGCCTGTCCTAGCGATGACGATATCGGAGGAAATAATACAATCACTTTACGACCAGTAAGATTTTATTTTTGGTAAAATTATAGCTGGAAAGTTATAAGTAGTGCAATTTTAATAGATAGTAACGTGTAGTTGAAATTCATTTTTTTTGTCTTCAGTACGCGATCTTTGATTGGGACGAGAAAACACAAGGACTTATTCTGAGCGGATTCTACTATGGCTACGCGGCTACTCAAGTACCCGGTGGCTATTTGGCGGAAAAATTCGGAGGTAAATGGACCCTCGGAATTGGTCTACTTAGCACTGCTCTCTTCACCTTCCTCACGCCAATAGTCATTAGAGCAGGAGGTGCCACTTGGCTCTTCATTCTACGAGTTCTGCAAGGAATGGGAGAGGTAAATTCATCGCTTAATTCTAAGGAACGAAGGTGGCAGAATTTCAAAATATTACAAGGATAAATTTGTTTAAATATGTCTTTGTGTGTCTGTTTTGTAAATTATAGTAAAATATATATAATGCATAAGAGTTTGTTTAGTGGTTTGCTTGAACGCATAAATCTCAAGAATTTTCGGTCTGATTTTTAAAATTATTTTAGCGGTACAGGCTTAGAACATTATCTTACGACTTATAGAAGCGGAGCAGTAACTAACCCGATAAGTATCAAAAGAATACCAAAGATATCTAAAATAAAGTATATTTTTGTAAATCTTCAGGGCCCAACGATGCCAGCTCTGATGATAATGTTAGCAAGATGGGTGCCACCGCATGAAAGATCTTTTCAAGGTGCTCTAGTCTTTGGTGGGGCTCAAATAGGAAACATATTTGGTTCCTTTATGTCTGGAGTTCTATTATCAGACGGCAGAGACTGGGCGTATGTGTTTTACTTCTTCGGCGGGTTCGGTATCCTGTGGTTTACATTGTGGGTGAGTATAAATTTATGCGGTTGCTGATTGTTTTCAAAGTTGAATACACTAATAACAATTATATTAAAACTCTGTAATGAATTTCATAACACATATTTAATAGTTAAGCAATATTTACTTATAATAAATATTTTTACACGTGTATTTGCATTATCTATTTGTTATTATATTAATATTTTATATGATTTCAGAGTCTTCTGTGCTATAGTACGCCAAACACTCATCCATACATATCAAAGAAAGAACTGAATTATTTAAATAAAAACGTAACGACCGCTGAGAATAGTAGTAGAAAGGACCCTGTTCCATGGAAAGGAATATTGCGATCTGCTTCTGTGTGGGCGCTCGTGTGGGCCGCTGTAAGTTATCTAATATTTATACAATATTTTACATACATTTTCTTGTTTTATATGTAGGGTTTAAATTTTGAAATTTAATTTTGAACTAGTATTCGCTACTTGCATTCAAGGAAAAGACTAAATGTGAACTTTTATAATACAATAATATGGCACCATAAAATTAGTCTTATGATAGAGCAAGCTAAATCCGCCATTTTTAGGCTCGATAGATTTGTCTTTTAAAGGACTCTTACAATACAAGGTCTAGTGATGTAATTATTGCTATAGGAACTGCTGAAACTTGTTATTAAAAATATATTAAATTAATTTTTATTATTTCTTACATAAAGAAGCAAATTGTCTTAGTATCGCAGCATGAAAAAACTGCAACAATTGTTTATCAATTTATATAATGTTGCGAAATATGAATGTATACCTAATACCTTTAAACGAGCAAATGTTGTATATATAATCTAAATCTCGGAAACGGCACCAACGATTTTCATGAAATTTAGTATGCAGAGGGTTTCAAGGGCGATAAATCGATCTAGCTAGATTTTATTTTTCGAAAATGTTGTTTTATCCGTGTTTTCAGGTAATAAAAAACTACTACATTTTTACTACTAAATAATAAATATAATTTCCAACAAATATACTTTACCAAAAAACAAAGAAATACCGAGCTAAGCTCGCTCACCCAGGTACCTATTTTTTATACATACGGACGTAGTGGAAGTCTTATTTAAAATGATTTTATTTTACCGCAATGGCGGAGTTGAACAGAATATAAATTACTATATTTTTTTGTATTTATCATAGAACAATATAATCAAGGAACATTTCGCCTTATAATGCGTTTAATATAATTATTTAAACATCTAGTTGCATTACATTTTAATGCCTTATATTATATTCATAACAAAGTAAATAAGAAGCCACCTAACTAACATCTTGGTAAATTCCATCACATACGAATACTCGAGAATGCAAAACTGCTCATGTAATTTAATTACAAACAATTTTGAACTCTATTTCACTAACAATTGAGTATAGTTTGCTTAGTTTAAATAAATATTGTATATTTAAGGTGTGGTACAGGATTTAGTACTGTTGTGTTTTGTTTAGAAATGACCTCCATTCAACAATGTACTTGTAGGTTTGTTTTAGCCATCACAAAGTCCCTGTGATGCAAAAGTTCGGTACGCTTTAAGCTCGTTGAATATGGTATTGTTATTTTCATATATTTCGCTTATTTACTCTGATTACAATGTTACCTTCATAATATTATTACAGTAAATAAAATAAAATGAATAGAATATTATGTTTAATTATTATTTTACTGCAATAAACCGAATGTAGGTTATATTTGTGACGATCTTTACATAATTTTGTTTAAAAGGAATAATATACATAATTCCTCTTTTCGTAACTCAAAGACATCAAGGTTACATTTTTAATTATTGTAATTGAAATGCATTATTTATGTACCTTTTAGTAGCATTAGTTTGTTAAACAAATGTTACTAAGAAATTGACCTTATTTAATAGTTACCTACGGTTAAAAGGAAGTGTAATTAAAGAAACTGATCGCACGGTACGATAACTGTCTTTAAATAGACATTATTCGTTGAAAAGACAACTTGTATTTATAGGGCCTCATTACGTATTCTACAAATGTTTCACGCGCCTATACATTGAACACAGAGGCACAAATGTTTTATTTTGTTGTTAATTCACCGGTTTATCGCGGAGGTTACGTAATGATTTTTATGGCTCGCTTGCGTTGAGACCTTGGTTCTTACGGCAATATGCACATTAACTGCACAGTTTTACTTTAAATATCATGGGATTTAACGTGACCGTATAATGTATGCTGATTATTTTCATTAAAACTGCGAGGTAATTGCTGAACTCGTTAGCTATAAAAATACTATTTTGTTTAAAATGAAAAGTGGCTAAATTATCAAATAAAGTTCCACCATAGTCCAGACTCTTATTAATAAACGAATCTCCACATCTTGAATTATTTAGTATTCTCAAATCGTGTCACTGATTAATAAATAATGCGTATATATTTTGTAAAATATTAATAGCTTTGCTTGTATTGCATTATATGTGTTTTGTCTTATTCCAAGAACCCGTTGTAAAGTGTTACGTGTTGTGCAAATAAAATATATCGCAGCGCCTCAAGAATACCATTTTCATATCGTCGTATGAAAAAAGAGTTTTCATAATATTGAACAAGTTGCCAGGTTCATACAGACGTAAACGTAAAGAACAAGAAAACGACGTAATAACGCTTTGCTCGGTTTCACAATCTACCCGTAGGAGATATAAAATATTCACCTCAGGACTGATAGATCGGTATTTATAAACATAGGAAGAAATTAGGTTAGCGTTAATAGCTCTTATCTACTTTCCAGATCTACTATAAAAATGCCTTAAGTTTACATATTGCTTACAAAATCTATTATATTTTTCTTGTTGTTTAGAATTTGCAACAGTCTTATTGCTCTGTCATCAGAAAATATGATGCGAATGGAAATGCGAGTGAACGTAAAAAAATATATAAATTAACAATTAGTCTGTATATAATAATACTATAAAATATATTTTGTCGAATTTGCGTTTTTCTATACTAAAATACATTTACATTGCAAAATTTTGATAACAAGGTATATTCCAACAATATTTTCTGAGCATTTTGACAGTGAAGTAATTGAATCGATACATCAAATATATCGAATACTAGTTTCAGATAGCTTTCACGAACTGTAGTCATATAAGTTCACAGGATATGATTATACCATTAAATCAAAATCAAAAAATCAAAATCAAAATATGCTTTATTCAAGTAGGCTTTTACAAGCACTTTTGAATCGTCAATACAAAAACAAAAGAAAACTAAACACTACTTAATTAATTTACCACCGGTTCGGAATGTAGATTCTACCGAGAAGAACCGGCAAGAAACTCGATAGTTCCTCTTTTTTAAAAGTTTTACGATGGGTACATACATTTATGAGTTACAAATATATTAAATACCCTGTGTGAAGCTTATACTAAATCCAAGCATGTTTATCATCTATATAATCTTGAACAGAATAATATGCTTTAGCTACTAAGGATTTTTTAATATGTACTTTAAATTTCTTTTTTTGTAAACTGTAACACTTTCTGCGGAATTTTATTATAAAAACGAATACCTTGCCCCAAGAAGGTAACATTGACTTTGCGGAGTCGAAACTTCGGCGTTATAAGTTTATCCTTTCTTCTCGTGTTAATACAATGCCTGTTACTGTTTTTATCAAAAGAATCAATGTTGTTGTGAATATACAACAACATTAAAAATCAATATTGCATATACGAGTACGTACGAGTATGTACATATAAAGACAAGAATTTTATATAGTTCAATCACCAATATATATTCGTACTATGTATGTATTATAATCGAATTTTAATGTATCCTAATCTTATAAAGAAAAAACAAAGTTTATTAGTTTGTATGTAGTGGGTGATCTCTGAAACTACTGTACTGATTTGAACAATATTTTTATGCTTGATAGCCTGATTACTGGAGAAGGTTATAGGCTATATTAGATTACGCTACGACTCATAGAAGCGAAGCAGTAACCATAAATGCAAGTGAAAGCGCAAGAGGCAGCTAGTTAAAAATAAATTTAAATCTTCAAATTGGCTTTTACAGGCACGTTCGAATAAATATTTTAGTTTTATATCAAACCTGTTTATATTTGAATTATTAAAATATTCACAAGCAGTTATTATTTAATAAGAAAAACAATTTTTGAAGGAGTTGTTTCTGTATATACGATTCTAAAGTGCTTGAATTAAGCATATTTTCATTTTGATTTAATTTCAAATTGATTTAAAACAAATAAATTATATTTTAATCAATAAATAAAAACATAATTCGATTAGAAAATTACTAATTGTTATGAATAGTCAAACTATAAAAAAAATAAAAAAAAAACATTAATAATTTCGTTGATTTTAGTAATGAGGAATTTATTGACATTGATGTTGATTTTCAGGTGGGTCACGACTGGGGATACTACACAATGGTGACGGATTTACCGAAATATTCTCACGACGTGCTCAAATTCAATATAGCGACCACGGGCACCCTCACCGCATTGCCGTATATCGCTATGTGGCTTTGTTCTTTCCTCTTTGGATTCGTTTGTGATTTATGCATCAAGAAAGGATGGCACACGATTAAAACTGGAAGAATTATACATACTACTATAGGTATTTGAGATTGTATTTTAATAATTTAAGGTAGAATGGTGACGATCAACTTGAGCGTAAAATAAAATTTATACAAATAATTTTTATATTTTCGCTTAAATAAAAGCATATAAATAAGGTTATGTAACATTTTCAGTTAGTCTTTTTGTCTATACATTAAACATAATAATTACGTGCCGACTAATCACGCGGAACTGTCGCTATCACAACGCTATACATTTTGACAGTTATTTTACAGCGATAGCTCCCTGCCATTTTGGTGAAAATTTACACTCAGTTCTTTGTAGAGTACAATGTGTGAGTTTAGACTGGTCACGTAGAATTTTCATCGAAATCGGTTTAGAATTTTAGTTTTGAAATTAAAATACACATACACACACACACACACACACACATATATATATATATATATATATAATTAAAATCTTCTCGTATATATACATATATATATATATATATATATATATATATATATATATATATATATATATATATATATATATATATATATATATGTATATATACGAGTATATATATGTCATTTGAGAAAAAGATATTGCATATAAATTATATTTACAACGTATAATATTCTCTTTCTATTTCTATAACATTTTATAAATCGTACCTTATATTTTAAATTAAAAGTTTTAATTGTTGTTTTAGCTGCAACTGGACCCGCAATATGTATTATCCTAGCATCCTACGCCGGATGTGACCGAGTCGCTGCAATGGTTTACTTTATTTTATCTATGGCTCTTATGGGTGGATTTTACAGTGGAATGAAGGTAAATATATATTATTTGTAATTAATAAAAAAATACAACTTTATATAAATAATACCAAACAATGTATAAAGCAACATTTTACACTAAAGTAGTAATCTATACTTAATTGTATGTTTTTTTTTTTTACGTTTGTTAGCTCAGATTTTTAGAAATTGTTTTTTTTTTTTAATTTCAAAAAGTATACATTATATTACAGATATATAATATTTTACACGTTACACGTTAGTGCAGTGGTCACTGCAACTGACTCAAGCGCTAACGGCCGCGGGTTCGATCCCCGCTCACGGCAAATGTCTGTATTGTCCATACGGATGTTTGTCGTGATCTGGGTGTTTGTATTAGTGTTGTGAGGCCCGCGACACAAGTTCACTCGATCTAATGGGGGTCGTTGAGTGTAAAGCGTTTTATTTTTTTTTTATTTTAAATATCCATTAAAATAGAATCACTGGTTTGGTTATTAAATGAAAAAAAAAAACTAAAAGGAGTATTTCATTCAAATTCAATCATTGAAGTTACGTGCTAAAAAAATAAAACTATTTGTGTAGGTGAACGCGTTGGACTTAGCGCCAAATTATGCCGGCTCGCTCACATCGCTCGTTAATACAACCTCCACCTTCGCTGGTATTGTGACACCATACCTTATTGGGTTGTTGACACCTGACGTAAGTACCTCATTTGAATATATTGTCTCTAGATAAATAACGTTGGCGGAAAGATTTATTGGTATTCTCGATTTGAATATTTGTTGCTAGCTAATTAAATACGATGACGTAATGTTGATTTCCGTTTTAGTAACTAAAATATAAAAGCGTTATAAAAACGTCAAGGTTTTGAATTATAAAATATTGAACATAAATTTATCATTTTTATAAATCAAGTCAAGTTTAAGTATAAGTAGTTATTTTACTTAATTTTAATTCGTATGTGGTTTACAAGTTTGTCTTCTTATCTATGTTACAATCAAACTATCACCCTGTCAATAGTACCTAAATTAAGTGAAGAAGTCAGTCAAAAGTACTTATGGCTGTAAGCATTCGACATATGTACGTTTAATATAAATAACGATTTTGAAAGGTAAAACCTGCAGATAAATTAAGTTAGGTTAATGTTTTTCCAGAAGTACTTTTGACTATTATTTCACTCACAAGTACTATTGACCTTTATGAGTCTTGACTGTATCTATACACTCATACGTAACAAATCTTATGGGGTCTGATTTTATTACAAAAACTAGCTGTGCCCGCGACTTCGTTCGCGTGGATTACAGAATGCTTGGCATGTCTCCTGCAAAGCAAGGTTATAATAGTCTGCAGTGCTGCTCAAGAAAGGAGCTTTTTACTTTGAATCTGGGAACTTTCTGGTTGTATTTATAAGCAGACACTAACTCAGATATGGTATTCCTCCACGGTTTTCACTATAAATGTTGAAGAAAAGTTGTTTTGTGGTAGTCTTTAAAATTTCGACTGCAAAACAGTAAGTTCCCACCTAGGTTCTCCTTGTATGATATATCGGGTGACTTTTTCTACTGGACTTAATAGGCCAAATCCGGAACTATAGGGAATCACGAAAGATACTTAATGGAGTCTCGTGTCCGATTTTGAAAAATCTAAAACTACATCATAATTTTTTTTTATTTCATGATTTTCCTGGCCAGAAATAGAACCCACTAATTAAAAAAAATACATTCTGTATTATTGCACCACCTAATAGTGTCACTTGTCAAAGATCAACTTTTGGAAAGTAATAGTAAGCGGCAAATTAAAGGAAAAGGTTTTTTTTTACAAAATAACATTAAATCTATACATTAATTAAGTTAAGTATTCGATTCTACATAGACATGATCAAATATGTGGGTTAAATCATGGGTTCCGGTAAGTTTAGAAAAAAAATGTGCGTTACTTCGAACGATTTGTTTATAAATTGCATCAAAATGCTAGTCACCTACTAAAGTGAGGAAGAGTGTGAACAATACTATCGAAAATATATAAAATGAATTATTCACAGTAACTTCTTTCATGTTTGTCTTTTTTTTCTATGTGAGTTATACAAAGTTGATAGAATGTCACGTTTGTTTTGGTCCCCGTCATTTACTCAGTTACCTTGGTAGGTTTAGATAATTCTTAAAAAGATGAATCAATTTGTTGAAAATCTACATTTCACTGGACTCGGCTATTGTACTCACCCGCTATTAGCGTTACAACATCCCGTTACTAAAGATTTAATTAATGTAAGAATTTGATAGAATTTTGTAAAAAAAATAGCCTTTTCTTTTTGTTGCGGTTTACTGTATAGTATTACCTCACTAAAGTTGATCTTTATAATGTATGAAGGTATCAGATGGTGCAATACTACAGAATATTATTTTTTTGCAGAATCAACGTGTTCGTTTCTGGCTAGGAAAACTTATTTTTCAAAAAACTAATGATGCAGTTTTAGTTTTAATCAAAATCGGCTCTGTGACTTAAATTATTTTTCGCTTTTGCTTATAGTTTCGGTTTTGTTCTATCATATCCAGTAAAAAAATTACCCAGTAAGTATATTATTTTTTAAAATGATTATATTAATATAATATATATCTTCCCTATTTGAATCAGATATTATTCACTATTTCATTGGTTTCAATTTTGTTCCTTATAACATTGGCTTTCTGCTAGTGAAAGTTTCATCAAAATCGGTCCAGCTGTTTCAGATATTAGCCGAAACAAACTGAGTGACAGATAGACAGACAAAAATTTTAAAATTGGTAATTTTGTTGTAAGTACCGTGTATACTTTCATATGCATTTATTTAAAAATACAAACAGATACATCAATTTTATTTATTTGTATAGATGTATACCTTCCCTTCTTAAATCGGAAAATGTTCACTATTTTATTGGTTTTTCCAATATTTTGTTATCGTGTAATTCTATTTTTTAGTTATTGATTAAAATAAATATATATTTTTAATATAAGTAGCCTAATTTAATCCTTATAATATTAGCTGTAATGTTTTTAAGAATATTTTAGACTTTGTGATATTTTGTGATTGTTTTCTTCCATTCCCACTCTCTTCTCTGAGCCTCACGTGATTAATGGACATCCTCTAACTGCCAGTGAAAGTCCCATCAAATTTGATTCAGCTGTTTCAGAGATTAGTCGTAAGAAACAGACTTACAGTACTTGATGTAAGTACTTTCATGTATTTAGTGAAAATCACAAAATAATGTTTGATGTGACCCCATGAGATGACATATCTTTTTTAGCGGGCAAAAACGCATAGATAAACAGACAAACAGACAAAAATTCTAACAATTTTTGTTTTGGGTTCTATTGCGTAGGTAAAGGCCTCCAATAATTTTTTTTTCATATATCTTACATGTACAGACAGCGACCCGTTAGAATTTTTTCATATATACATATAGATTTAAAAATATCTAAAATAGAAGTAACCCCAAGTCACTCCTTATAACATTTTCTAACTGCAAAAAGTACGATACGTAGAGATTAGTCGGAACAAATAGATAGACAGACAAACTGACAGACAAAATTTTTAAAAATGTATTTTTTATGTAAGTACTGTATATACTTTCATGTATTTAGTTATAAACACAATAAAAATGTTCAACGTGATTCCTTAAATTGACATAACTTTTTTATTTATGGACCGATTGACATAAAACAAACCCTAAATGTTAAGTAAAGCTTACTACAATATATTAGTGAAAACCGCATCTAAATCGGATAAGCCGTTTCTGAGATTAGCGTGCACAAACGCACAGATAAACAGACAAACAGACAAACAGATAAGAATTCTAAAAATCATTGTTTTGGGTTCTATTGCGTTGGTATAGGCCCCCTATAATATTTTTTTTCATATATCTTCCATGTACAGACAGCGGCCCGTTAGAATTTTATTATTAGTATAGATATAGATAAAATACAGTAGCCTGTAAATATTTTAATGTTGGGCAAGAGTGAGATACTTTTGAAACAGATTTAGGTTAAAAATTCAAATTACTTACTCGAATTGAAACCAATTGACGTATCTATCGATGAGATTATCAAGTTATTACAAATATACAAACGATAATTTAAGAATATTTAATGCTAACAATTAGTATGTTTTTTGTTTTGTTAACAGTCAACGTTGGAACAATGGCGAGTCGCTTTCTGGGTGTGTTTCGCGGTGCTCGTGGGCACCAACGTGGTGTATTGCATTTGGGCAGATGGAGAACAGCAATGGTGGGACGACGTCCGAAAATTCGGCTATCCACCTGGCTGGAAACATGGTCCCCTCATACCGGATGAACCAGAACAACCAGAATCGGTTAGGCTATCCAGTAAAAAGACTACGGATGACGCCTACTAGATTCAATGATATTTTTTAATACGTGACATATCATAGTTAATTACCTAGAGATATTTGGAGACACAGGAACACGTTTAAATACTTACAGTGTATGCTATGAACTTGTCACATTCGTCATACGAATATGATAAAGTCTGCGATAATCTGTTTTATAAGAGCGTATAAAAATTCGTCTACCTTTGTACTTGACACCTAAAAACTTTGCCATGGAAATGTTATTATTCTTATTATTACCACCGATGAAACGTTCTTTGAAGTAAAAAATTTAATACACAACCTGTTAAAACAATGTTTACATATATTACAATAATGAGGGGTTATAAAAATTAAAACACACAAAAAAGATCACGTGATATAAATCATGTATCAAGTACATGTACAGTACAAATAGGAATTAAGTTTAAATATATATTTGCTAGTCAGCGAACATTTATTGATAATAAAACGCCAATGTTGTTATCTTTAGAGAGACATTGCATAATTAATAGGCCTGTATTATTCAAAGCGACGAATAATTCGTGTCGAATCGAATATTATTTTTCGAAAATTTGAATATTCGATTTGAGTCGGGTGCTATTCGCTCGCCTATAATAATAAATGAATTAGTTCTTAATACTAGTAGACCAATATTGTTGTATATTATTCTGATACACAAACTATGTTAATACATAACGTTTTAGAAACTACTGGAGTTTTCGAATCTTGTAATACTCGCAAAAATAAAACGAAATAAACAATGAGAAAGAGAGTTTTATTTACTGTAATAAATTATACAAAATATATTCAGTATTAGTAACCGGTAAGTAAAGGTTACTATTTTAAAGGAGAAGGATTATTATTAATGATTTTTCGATAAAATTATAACAGTAAAATATAGTATAAAAAATGCACAGTTTAACCTCCGATCTAAAGAAGGAGAAAGACTTAGGGAGAAAATGGACATAACGCCGTCTTCTTCCTGCCTCTCGTCTTATGTGGATCGGGTTTGTGATAGCGTCCGCTTCTCGTAGCCGCTCCGTAGCCTTCTTCAGTGACATAACAGACTTAGTAAAGGAGACACTGGCCGACCAGGATACCTCGCTCTTGAGCATGGGATGAATCACACTCGGCAGCGAGCAAACACCGTATACTACCGCTGCCAGGGTATGGCGCTGAATTCTCCACGTGGCACACTCCTCCAAGACGTGACGCGGTATTTCCATAGGTGCGCCACAGTCGTGGTAAATAGGGACAACTTCTTGCTATTTGATACAGGTACATACCAAGGCACCCCTGCCCGGTAAATATCTGCGTCACCCTGAAGGTCAGCACTCTGTGCCGCCTTTTGATCCAGCGATTGAGTTGAGGCCAGATCGCCTCAACGGTCGCTAGACCAGCCGCCGGAGATACTGGTTCCACTTGTTGAACAGGGCGTCTGGGCAGGAACCTTGATCCTCCACAATTGGTGCGCACTCGGACGCTCTCCCTAAAGCTCTTCCCAAAAAGAAGTGACGCCGCTGTCCACAAAACCGCACGGTAGCCCTGTATCTCGCTTTCACCGCTATGATTCTCTGGGGTCTCCTCAAGATGGCTTTGTTTGAAGTGGTAAAAGCTTCGATCCATATACGGGCGCTGTAGCGCCTTTCTGTGCACAATAATACCAGCGTATATTTTAAACGCAAGCCAGGCGAATCTGTCCCTCCCATGTTGGCCTGATGAACCTTGAGGGATGAGCTAAGAAACGTGCGGCCCAAAGTTCCATCGTCTACCCAGTGTTACTTACCTAGTTAAAACTAACAAATGGATCAATTTTGATGCGGCTTTATTTTGCTTGGAATCTGATGTATTTGAAATGATGCATTTTTTTTCTTTAATTCTTAGAGGAGTTGTGAATCTTGCTGATTCCATTTGACGCTGCAAGATTAGTTCTTGGTTAGGCAACTATGTTACTTTGATATCATTCGTATTATAGAACATTTAGAGTCAATTAGACCAGTAGAAATTGCTCAGACCCATTCAATAAGTAACAACGATCTGATAATTATTAGCTATATGAAGTATGTATGCAAAGATTTATAACCTTCAAATATCTGAATAGATCTTCATATATTATAGCTAAGAATGATCAACTTGCAAACAGAAAAATCGCATCAAAATTGGTAGATTCGTTAGGGAGCTATGATGCCACACACAGACACACAGATATATACGTCAAACTTAGAACAGCCTTATTTTTGGGTCGGGGGTTAGTTAAATAAAAAACACTTAAAAACACTAGTGATATTTAATTGGATCCTGAGTGGCCTTCGGTTAAGATTTACGGTAATCAAACGTCTGTGTCGTGTTACGCGACAACAAACAATTTTCTTACTTTTTAGACTAATTAAACAATTGATAATTAATTAAACACATGATAATGATTACATATTTACACTCTAAAAAGGATTTTAGCTACCATCTTTTCAGTTAGTGTGAAAGATAATGTAGTTTCGAAACTACTCTGATAGACTTAAAGATTAATTTACTCTAAAAACACTCACACCTATCTAAATGTCTAAAATAGCTTTTGATGTAAATTAATTATTTTCTTGTGATTTATTAACATGGAAGATTCAAAAGAGGCGCAAAGTGAAATTTTTCTACCTAATAAAGAAAATAAATCACCCAGAAAAGAAGACTCTTCATTTATATTATTGTTACGATCATGTAAGTAAAATCTAAGAATGTTTAAAAAGTTTCTTTAAATAAATACTGACTTATTGAGATCTTTACAAAATACTGATAAATCTGTTTATATATATACAGCTAAAACTGTGGTCTATATATATTAAAGTCGTAGTATGTACCTATGTTTATTTGTATGTTTACCATGGATTCCTAAATGGCTGGAGTGAGGGCGGTTCACTAGTGACTTAGAGTATAGTAATTAATGAAAGTTCTTTACGACAATACCTTTGTTTCATCTAAAATCAGAAATAAGTTTTCACTAAATATTTCCTTTAGTTTATCAATATTGTAAAAATATTTATTTTCTGTTTATATTAATAAATGAAGTAGTAAATATGAATCTTATTGAAATGAAATGAAAGTAGCCAATCATGATAATGTATATTTTATAGGTTGTGTGATTCCACAACGTTACGTATTTGCGATAGTAGGATTGATTGGCATTTGCAATGCATTCACGATGCGTGCAACTTTGAATATGGCAATTACACAAATGGTCAAACACAGACGTATTGGGAGAGAACATTTAGATCCCGACTCCTGTCCGAGTGATAAAATACTCAATAGCACTGTTGTCAATCAAACTAATCCAGTAAGTATGAATATTTAATATTTATATTTATATAGTATAATGACATAAATATTTAACTAGTTTTATTTATTTGAATCTTTTTTTTTTAATTTATCGTTTATCTAAGTAGCTAGCACATTTCCTTCCTTACTTCCTATTCTCGTTCATAACTTCTTCCTTTTTAAGGTAGCAACGTATTTGGACGATGATAAGCAATACCGTATCAAGCCACGCGGACTCCTTTTTCTTCTTCATTTTGAGAAAATGGCCTCTAAAGATGTCAAATTTATTCTTAATAAATTTTGTTTGGAGACGTATATATTCTTTTTTTTTACTACTACTGGTATAAAAAAAGTTTTGTCTAATATTAGGTTTTTCAGATGTATAATATTATTGAATATCGCAAAAAATGTAACACACTTCAATAGTCTAATCATTAAATTAAGACACTTTTTTTCCTACGAATTTTGTTTAAATGACTTGAATTTTTTTTAATAATGTTAAACATGTACTGCCTTACTACAAAAGATTTAAACAGACGTTAAACGCGTGTTTAAAAAATCCGTACTACTAATGCGCGTCTAAGTACAGTTTTGAGTTAAACATGCTTTACATAAATGTATATTAACATATGTTTAAGTGAGTTTAATAGATGTCGAAAACCTATTTCAGCTGTCAAATGTAACGTATAACATTTTATCAATAAGTTTTTTTATGAGTTTGTTCGCTGTTAAGCGATTTAGATAATATTTTAATCAATGTTTAATTTTTAAACACTCTTTAGCTAGACACGTGTTGAACATGGTTTTAATGGGTCTTTTGTAGTATGAAAGATAACCCTTTCTCAGAATACGTCAATATCTCCGAAATTGACTTTTTGTGGGTTGCCACATTATTGCTTATCAACATCCATTTATTCTTTATCTAATGCTGCAAATGTGTATAGATGATGATCATTTAACATCAAGTTAATGGTTCACCTCACTCGCAAATTTTAATAAAAAAATATTAAAAACGAAAAGTAGTTTCAATATTTTTAGTATAAGAATTTTTTTTTCTACTTGCGTTTTTTTAATTACAGTATGCGATATTTGAATGGGAGGAAAAGACACAAGGTCTTCTATTAAGTGGCTTTTACTATGGATATTCTTCAACGCAAATTTTAGGAGGATATTTATCACTCAAGTACGGCAGTAAATGGGTTTTAGGTATTGGTCTTCTCAGCACCGCATTTTTCACTTTTCTAACACCGATTGTCACACGATTGGGTGGATCAACTTGGTTATTTATCCTTCGAATTCTCGAGGGAATGGGAGAGGTAATACATTTTTATAACATATTTTTTTTAAATTTAAATATCAAGTTATTTAGTGTCGGAATAGCAAAAAGTAGGTAACGAACTACTGCGGAGATTGATGAAATGGTTGAAAGATTTAATCACATATAAAAAATAAAATTATTAGAATACTTTAAAATTGAACTTTTGCACGAATACAAATCAATTAACATGAATCAAATGAATTCGTAATAGAATACGTTCGAGTTTTCATTAAGGCTCTTTATTATATTCCATATAAAAACAAAACTCATTTTTCTTTGTTTTGTTCGCTTATCTTTCGTGCGCAATTAAATTCGTTGCTTTATCAAACAAGAGTTATAGGAAGTTTGTATATTTTTCTCTAAATTATTACAAGGTTAGAGTAAACGGAACGAGTGCGTCGCACGCCGTCGATTCTACCAAGTACGAGAAAAGTGCTTCCCAAATATTTAACTATCTTATATGTAAAAAAATCTGACTTTTTATGCGGAATATATTGCGTTAGCCTTTTAGAACTCCCAATTTGACGCACTTTATTTAAAATCGAATGCTCTGTATACAGATTATAATGGATCTATTCCATCTTCGTAGTATACCCTATTCAATAGAACAAACACCTTAAAATATGTTTCTAGTCAGTATACAAGTTCATAAAACATTACCACAACCCCAATACCAAAGATACGAGTATCTAATCTTCATCTCGTGTGATGTTTTAAGTGTTTTATTATTAACATTGTTATTAATATTAAAATGCGAAAGTTTTTAGGATGTATAAATATCTGTTACTTTTTCATGCAAAAACCAATGAAAGGATTTTGATGAAGATTTATAGGAATATAGCTTATACGTTAGAATAACACGTGGGCTATTTTTATCAACATACTACGTAGATGAAATGCGGGCGAATGTTTGTATCATTATAACCTCCCTTAGAAAAACTTAATTAGAATTGAACTTACATGAATTTAAATTACAGGGGCCGACGATGCCTGCATTAGCGTACATGATGGCGCGATGGATACCTCCTCATCAACGAGCATTTCTATCAGCATTAATTTTCGGAGGTGGCCAAATTGGTAACATATTCGGCTCAATTATATCGGGTATACTATTAGCTAATGATAGAGATTGGGCTTATGTGTTCTATTTCTTCGGTGGGTTTGGTATAGTCTGGTTTATTCTTTGGGTAAGTAACTGAATAGATATTTATTTCGTATACTTTATAAATGTATTATCTTACCTGTTTTAACGTGTCATGTTAACCTTAAACTGGTGACAAGCGGTCTCACAGGCCGAACGACGTCAGTGAATCGTCATTTCACCTCATTCCCTGTGATTTCTTTGTGTTAATACCTGAGTAGATTCGACTTTGGTTGCATCCACGTCGTAGACAGCGATATTTACATTGTATAATGCTAAATCGATAAATGATGTCTATGTAAAGTTCGATAGCGGCTCCTCAGGCCGGTCTTCACCAGTTATGTTACATAAAAACCATTTCACCAGTTAAAGGTTCATTTTAGAGTCTCCTGTGCTACAGCGAACCGAAAACACATCCGTTTATATCTAAAAAGGAATTAGAATATTTAAATAGAACCATTCCGAGGGCTAAGGACAGTAATAAAAAAGATCCAGTACCTTGGAAAGCTATTATAAGATCTCCGCCTGCTTGGGCTCTGCTTATAGCTAATGTAAGTCTGACTCCATTAAATAATTCACTCTTTTAATTAATAACATGAAATGTTTTTGCCTTTTTATATTAGTTGTTTATTTATATATGGACGCTGATAAGCAAATCTGTGTTAAGCTAAACGGACTTAATTTTGAGAAAATGTCGTCTAATGATGTCAAATCTATTCTTTATCAATCTGTATGAAGAAATATGTATCCATCTTTTCTTTTCTATTTTGATGAAAGGTATATTGAATTAAAAGCTATTATTTTATATTAGGACAGACACGTTAGCGCAGTGGTCACTGCAACTGACTGAAGCGTTAACGGTCGCGGGTTCGATCCCCGCTCACGGCAAACGTCTGTATTGGCCATATGGATGTTTGTCGTGGTCTGGGTGTCTATGTTAGTGTTGTGTGTGTTTCCGGACTCCCGACACAAGACCATGAGATCTTAATGGGAGCCGTTGAGTGTGATACGTTAAAAAAAGCAGAACAAAAAAATTTACCTAATAATAAGTTTTTTAAATATATCAGATTATTACATATTGCAAAATATGGAACACACTTTAATATTTGAAACATTAAATTAAGAAAACTTTTTAGAACTTACTTAGTGTAGATGACTTCAAAAATTTTTGAAAATGTAAAATACATGACAAATTATTGCTAAAAATAAAACACATGAATAGGTAATGTACACTTATACGTAAAGCATAGGTTAATATTAAAACGAAAAAAGAAATCTTTTGGAGAAATGGCAAAAGCTATTCAATTTTAAGTAGCCTTACTATCTAATATAACGTGAAACTAAAAAAAAAGAAACCGACTTTAAAAGCAAAATGCGCAAATTCGTTTGCTTTAATAACGTAATAATTCCAATTGTTTTGATTGAAAAACCAAAGTACTAAACCAATTTTGATACAAAATATTCTAAAATAATAAGTACTAATCTAAAATAATTTGAATAAAAAAATAATTTTCAAAATTAGGTAAGTAATTACGAGGTCATTAGGTAAAGAAAC
Organism: Hypolimnas misippus; assembly: GCA_037950945.1. Taxonomy (NCBI): domain Eukaryota; kingdom Metazoa; phylum Arthropoda; class Insecta; order Lepidoptera; family Nymphalidae; genus Hypolimnas; species Hypolimnas misippus. Next base: position 6,699,859 of record JBBEEQ010000029.1, on the reverse strand, counting down.
ATTAAAAACATACGCTGCGAATAGAGAATTTTCTTCTTGTGAAGTCGGTTGATAAACAGGAATAGCACGAGGTTTAAGATAATACAAGTATAGCATTAGGGAATATGGTAATCTATCAAAAAAAGTTTAACAAATACATTTTTATCAACAGGTGGGGCATGATTGGGGTCTGTATACTATTGTCTCAGACCTCCCAAAGTATACGCATGATGTATTAAAATTCAACATAAAGACCACTGGCATTCTGACTGGCTTACCTTTTATGGCTATGACGATCTGTGCTTCCGTTTTCGGTATTATTTGCGATTTTTGCATTAGAAAAAAATGGCACAGCGTTAAAATGGCCAGAAAGATTTATACAAGTATAGGTGAGTTTATTTCTAAATTTATTTAAATATTTTCGTTTCTGGGCGATTAAAAGATACCTAACCGCTTGGGTGAATATGGAACACTATATAAATATTAATGAAATAATTTTAAAAATAAAATTTGATTAATGATATTTTTAAGTATCGTTACGTTGTAGTACTTTCTATGGAAAATATTGAATAAATATATAGTACGCTTTATTTTAATTTCTGAAATGATGTGTATTAAGTTTCTTCTTATAAATATAAGTAGACAGTGAACTAACCGTCGTCATTTTTTTATGTCGATCGCATATTAAATTGTTTTCCTAGCTCGCCATATTTTATAATTTATTAAAATTGAAGTTTTAATATTAATATATCTGTCATATACAGCTGCGACTGGACCGGCAATATGCATTATTCTAGCTTCATATTCTGGATGCGATCGAAACGCGGCGATGGTCTATTTTATTATTTCAATGGGACTCATGGGAGCATATTACAGCGGTATGAAGGTAAATGAATTTTTTCTTTATTTATTACTTGACTGCGCAACACAAAGGCAATGTGTTTATCAGCCTATGTATGTATGTGGGTTTGTACCTTTGTGACACTATTTAGACTAAGCCTGTAAGCCGATTTTTATAATTAAGACGTCATTTGATTCGTCATGGTTGCGCACATATCCCAGTAAGCAAAATATATAAGAAAAATCGAAATGGTTGATTTTGGACGCTATAATGTGTAAAAGAAAAAAATTAAAATCGATAAATCTATATCAAATGGGTATCGTTGAATAGGTTTTTTAAAATTATTTTTATATTTCATTATTTCTTTTCAAAATCATCATTATTTATTTTCAATCAGAATTATCGTTTAGGATATACGTATAATGTAAAGTTGGTTAGTAACGATTCTGATTTATAGGCTTTAAAAAAGATCTGATATTGATACGGTTTTGCTGATTGCAGTTGGTCTTGTTACGTAGTCGGCTTTTTACTTATTTTTTAATTAATATATCTTGTGTGTGATTGTGATTTTTCTAATGTATTGGTGACATGATCCCTTTCGGATATTAAGAAAACACCGATCATTAATTTTATTTAGCGTTCAGATTTATGATTAACTAGATACGACAATACTAATATCTTTATCCTTTTCAGGCTTTATAAGGCTTAGATATAGGGTTTATCCTTAGGGTATAGACGTAACTATTTGTGTGGTTATGTAAAGATAATATTACGCTATTAGTATAAGTCGTAGCGTGACGTTATAAAGCCTATCTTTCTTAATAAAAAGGGGCTAGTTACGATAAATTATCGCTATAAAAATATGCGACTTGCAAAGGAGGTGCTTTAGTTGAAAAATCAGAAACCAAGTGTGTATGTAGTATGTAGCATGTTGTGATAGTCATAGTAATATAATTACCCTGTAGGTTGTTAAACTTAGAAAGTTTTATGTTTTAAATCGGACACATAGTTTCAAAAATTAACGCGTTTAAATAAATCGACTATTTCACTTAATAATATTAGTATAAATTACTCATCGAGATTTATTAAAATGGACTAACGCCAAATTTTACGCCTATACTGTTACGCTTTATGAACAAGTCATTATGAAAATATGTGATTTTGCAAATTCACACTCATTACTATGTTAATTGCTCAGTAAAATGTACTATTTTATAGGTGAACACATTGGATCTGGCACCTAACTACGCAGGAACCCTAACGTCGTTTATTAACACTGCATCAACATTCGCTGGCATAATAACACCGTATTTGACGGGACTTTTAACACCAGACGTAAGTACAGACATTACTTTTAGAGACTATTATATTTTATATTATTTGATATATATATTTTTATGACAACATCAAAGCAGATGCGCAAATGGGTCACTACTTTATAGGTTCGATGAAAATTAAGTGATATTCTATGTTAGAAAACTGGTATTTTTACTACTAAATATAATACTCGTATGTATAAATATTATGATGATACTTAAATTATTAATAATTAATATAAACTCTCTTTAGTAAAAGTAAAATTAAATAATAAAATCAGTATTGACTTTGAGGTTAATAGTAATAGTCTCATGGCTAACTCTATCCATTTTTCCGCAAATACTTTAAGTATTAGGAGATAACGCAAATGAATATATATATACATAGGAAGCTCTCAAGGTCTAATATAATTAAAAGTACCCATAACCAAAAATGCTGTACATTTTAATAAAATAAATTCAATTTTTTCAGTCTACCTTGATACAATGGCGAACAGCGTTCTGGGTTTGCTTCGTGATGCTAGTAGGGAGTAACTTAATATACTGCATTTGGATGGAAGGGGAGCAAATATGGTGGGATGATGTGAGGCAGTTTGGCTACCCACCAGGATGGAAACATGGTCCAATTATAAACGAAGAGATCAAAACTCCCCAAAATGTTGAAATGATTGAAAAATTATCGAAAGATTTAGCTTAAAAATGAATTTATTAACTTAATGGGATAAATGAATTATATTTTTATTAATTTTAGAAAATGTGTTGTCGAATAAACTATACATAATATATACAAAAAGAACTATACTAAATAGCTATCGATGTCAAAGAAACGCAAGGCGCCTAAAACACTGGCGGCATTTTTTTTTTAATGGCCATACTGATATTCTGACCAAGGCAGCCCTATAAATAAATTATCTTCAGTGAAATTAAAATGAAAAAATAAAGTCAGTAATGAAGTCGAGGATAAAAGTGATACTATAAAGGCTAATACTTAAATATTTTCACGCAAGTGCCTTTACTCTCCTATTAAGAGATAGTGACACTTTTTGTAAATTTATAAAAAAAAAAAACATATAACTAAAAATGGTTCATGCTTTTTTAATTAGTCGTTAAGTTTAGTAATTTAATTATTTTATTAATTATCTTAGTGTGTAAGAAAAGTGTGTTATTTTAGCCTACATAAATAGTTTTTTTTACTTTTTAACATACCATCCATCCATTCCATTATACATAAAAATAATGTACAAATGGAACTTTTTAAGTTAAATATTTTAAGTTAAATAAATAAACGCATCACACTCAACGGCTCCCACTAAGATCTCATGGTCTTGTGTCGGGAGTCCGGAAACAAACACAACACTAACACAGACACCCAGACCACGACAAACATCCGTATGGCCAATACAGACGGTTGCCGTGAGCGGGGATCGAACCCACGACATTTAGCGCATCAGTCAGTTGCAGTGACCACTGTGCTAACGTGTCTGTCACTTTTACAAAAAATAGTCTGAACGCAGGAGGTTTTACTAGTAGCCATTAAAGAGTTTCACTGTCCATATCCAAGATGCATCACTCTATCTTCGTTAACAAGCATCAACACCAAAATCATTAAAACAACCTAAAGGAACCCAAATACGAGAATTCTACTAGTAACGATTGAAAAGTTTTTCACCTTTAGGATGTACCATTAGACCCTTGTCAACTATAATGCTTTTAATTCAGCTTTTAATTTATTATACATTTTATCAAAATAGAAAAGAAAATATGGATATAACATACTCCTTCGTTTAAATGTATTAAGAATAGGTTTTCTCAAAGTGACGTGGCTTGACATAGTATTGTTTATCAACGTCAAATTAAAAGTGGGTTAAATTTGACTGCTTATATTTGCTCACATACTAATTTAGGTAGTTAGTGAGTTAACTGTTTAGTTTATTTATTAAATAGTTAATTAGTTAGCTTGTTGTTTAAATAATTAATGAGCTAGTTAACTTTTAGTCAACAGACAATATAGTAAATAACGTTTTTTATAAAAATTATATCATACCTATAATTCGGTTAATATTAAGGTAGATATTTTTTTAACTATATTTGGACGCTGATAAGCAATACTGTGTCAAGCCACACGGACTTCATTTTGAGAAAATGGAGTCTAAAGATGTCAAGCCTATTCTTCATAAACCTGTTTCAGGAAGTATCCATCGTTTGTTTTCTATTCTATTTTGATAAAAAAATGTAATTAAAAGTAGATTAACTATTATATACTTTTATCTAATAATATTTTATTAAATATATGAGATTTTTGGACAATTCAAAATATGGAACACACTTCAATATTCTAAACATTACATACGAGAAACATTTTTCCATACTTATTTAGTTGATGTGATTAAAAAAAAAATTGAATACTGTTAAGTACATTATGCATTATTATATTACATTAATATATCTTAATTGGAGTTTTTGTGGGTTAACACATTATTGCTTATCAGCATCCATTTATAAAATTTGGAAATAATGAGAATAACGTAATGAAATTTGTAAAATAGATTTTCCTAAGTTTGTTAAATATAAAACGTGTATGTAATGCAATACATCTTTTTTGATTTCTTGTTGTTTTCATTTTAAGCTTAAATGATTACGGAAATGATTGACCAAACGTTTAAAATAATACTTTATCAAAAAGTGTATATAACATTACTCTTAAAAAGCGAACTCTGTGTAAGTATTTTTTTAATTTATAGTTTACCGTGAGAAAATATTACAATACACTAAATTGCTTCTAAATGTTGATAGGAGTTTTTTAACAAAAATAAAATTGTAATTTGTTTTGATACTCATCAAAATTTAATTTATTTTAGTACAATTTTATTTTTTTTATATTTACTAATTATCTGACGAAATAAATTTTTTAAAGAAATATTTCAGAATCATTACTAGAGTCAGCGTTTACAGTTTGGTTTAATTGCATACGTCTTCTAGCCTCTCTTAATTGTTTCGTGGTTTCATCTATTTGAGTTTGTAGCACTTTCTTTTTTTCTTTTAGTCTCACCACCTAAAACATTAAAAAAATCAAATGGAGCAACAACGCTACAAATATAACAACAAATATAAAAATAGAACATTTTGTATACACAAACAAAAAAAACCGGAAGTTATTTTACGAGTTATTAGATTTATATTATTACAACAATTAATATTTTACAAACTTTTTCAAGTGGGTCCTGACACATTACATTAGAAGTTCATTACAATATTTTCCTTAACAGCCAATTACAAAATTAAAATAAAAATAATAAATTAATTTAAAAATATTTGTTGAATCATCTTGCCCGTAAAAATTACACAAAGTACCAATAGTTTTTCTAAATGCTATAAAATGCTGAGTTAATAAAAGTCACATATAAATGAGGCATTGAATTAAAGCTTTAAATTGAGCCCCTAATAGCGTTGAAGCATGGCAGTACCTCGTCGGTGGCGTCTTGGAAATCACGCAACAAATCCTTTCTGGTTAGTAAACCGGCTTTCACTCGTTCGGCTTCGAGGGACCAACGAAGATTATCGCGTTTGCTCTGCAAATAAGTGATTACTAATGATAATATTTTTTTCCTGGGGTAAGATATAACAATAATACTTTAATTTCATGTTTTTTACAATTGTATAAACGTAAGTAGGCATCACAAAGGGCGCTTAAATATAAATTTTAACCTTAAATATAATTCATTTTGTCAGAGTCTTAAACTCCTTTATGTTTGTGATTAAAATTCTCGGACGATTCGTTTGAACGATTTGTTTGGAATAATATCATGAAGTAGGAAAAAATAAACCTAATTGACAAGATAAATATTATTATTAATAAATTTATTTATATAATTTTTTTCAACATTCTTACCTTTATTTCGCCCAGCTCCTCTCGTGCTCTAATAAGCTCAATTTCAGCATCTCCAAAATCACACTCGGCGAAATCAATGACCTCCTCAGTATGATGCATTTTCTCACGTATGTGTGCCAGCATTTGATTGTGTTCAGTGCAGTTAACTCGATTTTTAATAAGTTCATCTTCACGTTCTATTTTAAAACGTTTAAACGTTATCAAAATTGACATTTAAAATATAAATAGGAATTGCTTATTTTATTGTTATATGTTACATTATATTTTAAATTATTTTGTATTGGCCCTAAAATATTTACATTTAGAAATTATATTAATGTTTGAAAACCAAAAAAAAAAAAATATATTGAGCATGCACGAAAAATTGATTGCTTTTAATAAAGTTTTCAATTCTTACAAATAATATTTTAAGAAATTCACTATTAGGAATAATTTAAAAATACCTTCAATTTTCGATAAATAATTTTGCTTATCAATGTAGAGTTGTTCGTACTGCGCTACATTAAGGCCCGGGGCGATCATTTCTAGTTTACGTACAATAGAATCTAATTCATTAACGGCGTTCCTTGCTCTGATGTATCGAAGGCAAAGAGCCGAAGCTTGTTCGCATTTACGCCTTTGTAGAGTTAACAGCCGTTCCACAGTCTGAAATAATATATATTATTGAACAACAAAAGCTTGCTAAACTAAAATTTTCAGATAAAATTACCAAATAACTACAATATTGGAAAGTTTTAGACGAGCATATAGACGAGCTCTTTTCGAATTGCGACTTTGCCACTTCATATCTTTCCAGATGGGTCGCCATATTGATAAAACAACGGTCAAAATAGTTATTTGACTATATTTAAAAAATATAACTTATGACACTAATAAAATAAATGCGGTCAAGTTGCATTAGTGATATATTTAGAGATTGAATAAAATTAACTAAAATATATAAATAATAATTATTGTGTGAAAAGTGTCGTGCTGTGTGTTAAAAGTTTATTGTAACTCTGGTTCTACTTCCGTACTTCAACAATTTATTATGATTATGTTTATTTTACCATTTCGTTTTTAAAATATTTCTTTTGTTTTACACACTATTTTTCGTTTTTTAAATTAAAAAATAGTTTTAATCCTTAATATTATTTTTCATTAATACATATTGTCAAATTATATTATAAAATCAAGTTTAAACATTATTTTTTTATCAAATTTAAATTATTTAAGTCGAATGAAGCTATATGTAGATATGTACGCAAATAAGAACCGTAAGTATTTAAGACATACACCGCAAGGAGGCCAACTGAATGAAATTAATTTTATTTGTTACTTAGTATCTATGTATATCATATTATTTAGAATAATAATACATTTTGCTGTTACTATTAAAGATTTCTTAATCATAGTCTAAATAACTTAACAAGCTTTTATTTAAATGTTCTAAGAACAAAAAAAAAGTAAATCGAATCCATAAATTTCTTACATTATACAATTTCATATGATGAATAACCTTGACTTTTTTGAAAAACCACTGGTTATAAATAAGTGAATTGTCACGAGTTTTGTGTCAATTTTTAAAAACAATTTAAGCGACTTCACAAATTTTCGTTCAATATAGTTTTTTTATTAGCAATAACGCATTAGCGTACATTGCTTCTCAATATTCTAAGGTTGAAAATGAAGTTAAATTAATATGGTTGACTTACTGGCAGGCCCGTGTTTACCACTGTAGACTCTGGGCACTTACACAGGACCCCGTTATCGATTGGGGTCCCCATAGTTCCCCTATCAGATTTTGGAAACGTGATCAATAATGTTGACTATCTTAAAATTTGAAGGATACCTACCTCTTTCACAAATAAAAAGTTTCTGTGAATATTATAGGTCTATTCGTTTCTCGTAACAGTAAAGCAATGAAAACACAAGTTATATAAATCTAAAATTTTGTTTCCATTTTAACGAAATAGCCGTCTTTCAAGTTATAGGGGCCAATTTTCCTTATGTGTCCAGGGCCTCCAATAGGTTAAAGACTTTATATATAATACAAATTATAATATAATTTGAAATTAAAAAGTTAAAAAAATAAAAAGCTTTAGAGTTACATTTTTTTTTGTTATTTACTAGATTTACTTATATAGGCGTATGCATGTCTGGCGTTTATTTGGCATGTATAAGCGTTTTGTACACTCAAACCCTCGCTTTGACGGCACATTCCTCACGTATCTTGAAAATTGCACATACATAATTATGTTTATCTGCACTTATACAGAAGGGTAGATCCAGGGAGAGGGTCATGGGGGTCATGACCGTCACTGGGCTGGGTCCAAGACCTAGGTAGAGCACTAATTAATAAATAATTGTATACTAAATAAAATATAGATTTTATGTAAGTAGCTATAATATTTAATCAATTTGATATAATTTGTATGATAGAAGAACGTTTAACCGAACTGGCGCTTCTCTACATCCATAAAAACGTACCCATTGAAGAAGAAGTGACAACTTTTTATTTTTATAAATTATTACTTCTTGTGACTTGACCAAAACTAGGTGACCCCCCCCCTGGCGGCGAAGCTGGATCCGCCCTTGCTTATAATGTTAAGGCCAAAGTACGAGTTTAATACGCCCTGTGTATTTTCTAATATAAAATAACTATATATAAATAAATAAAATAGCTGGCAAACGAACAAGAGGGACACCTAAAGTTAATTAATCATTGCTGCTCATGGACATTTGCAGCACCAGAGGAGCTACGATGCGTTGCAAGCTAAAAAAAGTAATAAGGAATGAAAGCGTAATGTAAAGGGTATGGAAAGGAGTGGGGGATGGAGTTAGACTAGTATAAACGCACTAGTACTGTAGGTTTTGTAAAACAATTGGTCACTGATAAACAATGCTATTTCAAGCCACTCGGACTTCATTAAAAAAATGGCGTCTAAAGAGTCAAGCCTATTCTTTTGTTTAAAGATATGGCTATATACGGATGGCTGGCTAAATACGCCAGCCTTTCTTTTCTATTTAGATCAAATGTATAAAACCAGATTGGTATATTTAAAAGAATTTTCAATATAATAATTTTTCAAATATACTAAATATACTCAATATGCATATTGCAAAATATTGAGCACATTTCAATTTTCAAAACATTAAACTAAGGAACTTTTTTCCGTATTTATTTAGTTTTGATGGCTTGGGAAATTTTTAAACGGTGTTAAATACACAAGCATAATCATAATATATCAATATCTCCGAATTTGAATTTTTGTGTGTTGTCACATTCTTGCTTATGAGCGTCCAATTGTACATATAGTCCCTTTTACTTTTATATTATATTATATTTGAATTATAAAAAATTTACCTTATCGGCAATCGGTTTGCCTTTTTTAGAGTAAATAAGGCCAGTGCCAGTACTACGCTCATAATTTTGAAGGGCATTGAAACTGTTTTCAGCATGTTCTAATTTATCAGCAAATTGTACTTGTACTGCGTGTAATTTTGATTTTATCTGTAAATGTAAATATTTATAAAGTTATTTTTACTTCAAAGTCAATATGTGAATTTATAAAATTGTGAGTAATTTTTACATCTGCCATTTCAGTTTCATCTTTCTCTTTCAATTCTTGAAATGTAAATAGTTTCTGCTGATATTTTTCCTCTAAATGGGGTACATTTTCCAAAGGTTTCAAGACGTGATCAAGTTTTCTCTTTCTGTAAATAAAAAATGGTAAAATGCGTTTTAAAATTGTACAAATGGATTTTTAACCTAAGAAGGGAACTCGAAGATTTCAATTTATCTGCTTTGCGCATGGTGGTAACTTTTTCAGTCTCAGATTAAGTAAAATATTTTTTCTGTAATTTTTGCAAGGCGTACATAACGCACGCAGTTTTATATACGTATATATTTACTAAATAGACAGACACGTTGGCGCAGTGGTCTCTGCAACTGATTGTGGCGCTAACGTTCGCGGGTTCGATACCCGCTCATGGCAAATGTCTGTATTTGCCATAGGGATGTTTGTCGTAGTCTGGGTGTTTGTGTTAGTGTTGTGTATGTTTCTGGACCCCGACACAAGGTCACAATATCTTAATGGGAACCGTTGAGTATGATGCGTTTGTTTATTTATTTATTTTATTTAAATAGTATATTAACAAAAAATACAAAAATAAACGGATGCTGATAAGCAATAATGTGTCAACCCTCAAGAAGTCAAATTCAGAGATATATCTATCATATCTATGCAACCTATCTAGGTTTGACATCTTTAGACGCCATTTTCTCAAAATGAAGTCCGTCTGGCTTGACACAGTATTGCTTATGAGCGTCCAATTATACTGTCATTTATGTGCATTAGATTAATGGTACAAATTGCATCTTCAGATAAAACTATTTTGGAATCGCTATCTATATGAAATGACCAGCTATTTCTCACTGAAAAATAATAATACTATATTGCATTAATCCTTACTTATAATATTCTGCAAGTCTCCGATGAAGTAAGTTATTCTTTATTTGCAACTGGCTACGGTCAAACATTAGATCTCTGTAAGCTTGCAAATATTCGTCGCGGTTGATTGTAACGGCTGCTGTGCCTACACCTTCTCCAATTTGGCCACAGGATTCCTCATTAATATTCTCTTCAGTTTCTACATATAATAATATTAATTATAAATAATATTACAAGTTGGGTACTTCATTTAAAACTATGTATGTAGTTGATAATAAATCAATATTGATTAATGCAATGATTAATGCAATGAAAAAGAAAAATAATCAATCCAAACTTTCTTATCTTTGTTACTTTTTAAAATAGCATAATTGTTAGGATTGTCGAAAATGTTATCAATTTTTTACCCGATTGCGGGACGCAAAGGAGGGTAATATGTTTATGTATGTATGTTTGTACCTCTTTCGCACTATTTAGATCAAACGCGTGGGCCGATTTTGATAAATCGTTTGATTTGTTATAACGGCGCGAATGTCATAAAACGTAAAATTAAAATGGCCGATTTTGGATGACATACTGCAAAAAAAATCGACCAACTGTATTAAGTGTGGTATTATTGAATAGGTATATAAAATCATTTTAAGTTTCTTATATCATTTTCAATCAGAATTAACGTGTAGAATCTAAAACAATTTAAAGTTGGTTAGCAACGATTGTCTCTGTATGGTCTTGTTACGCAATCGGGTTTTTGATTTTTTTCATTTAATTACTTTTTTTTTCATTATGTTTTTCGCATGAGTGTTCTTGTTTAAATGTTACCAAGAATATGATGAGGAAGATTCTAGTTGTAGTTTACTGATCATAGCTTGTTTACGGTCTGATTCGACATGTGAAGTACCACACTCTCGCAGAAAATGTAGCTAATATAGCTGTGTTTCGTACGGCGAGTGAAGGAGTTAGAAGATCTTTATTTTTTTTTTATTATTCCGCTTTATCTCTGCATATGTAGATAGACAATGACCATTAAATATAAGGAGAATTGGCCTGTTAGTTTATCCGTTAATTTTATGAAAAAAAAAAACAATGAATAACTTTAGAAGACGACGACAATTCGTAATTACCACTAATTTTTATTATGACGATTAAATTTATTATGTTAGTCACAATTTTAAGTAAAAAAAAACATAAAAACTCTATGACCCGGTTCTAAGTTTACGTTTTTAATCATTTATCGAAAAAAAAAAATATTAAAAAATTATATCAATTGTTTATTAACTCTGTTAGATACCGCTGACATTTTTACGAGCAAGAACCCAAACAAGAATTTTTAAACACCTGTTCTTTGTTAATTGTTCCGTAAATCAAGCAAAATTATAAACACATTGTAACGAAGACAAGTACAAAAGGCTTCGTTATTAGTATTATTTTCTTGAAGAAAAATTTATGTTAAATATTACGGAGAAATAATCCGAGCGAGACTAGTCACGACATGACCAATATATCTTCTATCAAATTCATATTAATAACTAATAATTTTAAGTTCTAAACATCTGGTTATCTTAATCTAAACGGATGTAAAGAATGATTTATGCTAAAATAAATATTTAAGAATAGACATGAAACGTATAGTATTATGATAATATGAAGCAGCGTCTGCTAGCTTCTTTGTTACTTCTTTCACATACCTACTCGTAAATTCATAATCAATTTTTATTTTTTACTAGATTTTCCTTGCGGTTTCGCTAACGTTCATGTAGAGATTTTGTTTTAAAATAATACCATGTAGAATAATGTATCACACAAATGTTACCACAAAGAAGGGGAATCGATTTAAAAGGCAAAATATGTACTTAAATGATATACTTATTCCAGTTATTTTAATAAAAAAAAACTACTTAACCGATTTTTATGAAAATTCTATGCAACTGATTGGAGCCTTGATAAAAAATAAATATTAAAATCGGTCCAACACACACAAAAAAATTCCCGATGAAGTGAAACTCCCTCCTTTTTGGGTAGTAGTTTAAAATAGGTTATTTGGTTCTGGAGTTTATTTCGCACATAAAAACTTCGCTCTCTTTGTGATACTCGTATTAGTATCGACTTTTAAACTAGTTGCTACCTACTCCTTTGCTCAGGCTAAGTTTGATTTTTCCATACATAGTTTAAACGCAAATTTCACCTCCTCAGAAGTTAAATTTTTAAAAATCCATTCTTAGCAGATGTTTAAATCTTAATAATATATCCGTGTGCTTTTTAATCAAATCCGTTTTAAGCTATGTGTTTTATAATTAAGTTTCCTTTTATATACTGAATAAAAAATGGGACCTATATATTCATTCAAAGATGCTTTAATAGCCTGCTTGAATTAAGTATATTTTGAATTTCAATATGTATATATGTCTTGCGTAAAATTGTACAGCAAATAAAAATTCTACACGTGAAAACTGACTAGAATTAATTATATTGATTACAAGTTATATTAAATGCACTAAATTACTCAGTTTTTTAGTTTATAGCACTATTATACACACCACTTGATGCATCTGAGCCGTCATCATTCGTTTCATTCTTTTCATTCTTACTTTTAGATTTTGTTGTCGATTCCTGCGATAAAATTGTTAATACCGTAAGTAACATAATCGGCTTATTTTTTATTGATAAGTACATACATGGACGTTGATAAGCAATACTATGTCAAGCCACATGGACCTTATTTTGGAAAATAAAAGCATTTAAAGATATAATAAAACTACGTCTTCAAGATTAAAAGTTCTTCTTAAAAGTACCAGACAATCTTGTAACAGAGGTTTAATATGTAATACATATTTTGATATAAACTAACAAAAGATGTCGAAATTATTCTTAACAAATTTATTTAAAGATGTACATATGCATCTTCTTTTTTCTATTTTAATAAAAGGTTTATTTGAATTAAAAGCAATTGATAAGTTTTTCAAAAATATAAGATCATTGCAAGCAACTTCAATATTCGAAGTATTAAAACATTTTTCCGTACTTATTTAGTTTAGGTGACTTGAAAAATATTTGATACAAGACGCATTATCAGAATACATCAATATCTCAATTCGACTTTTCATGGGTTGACACATTATTGCTTATCAGCATCCAAATATAAGTTTGTTCACAGTATTGAAATTCTAATATCGTACGTAATTTCACCCTAATACAAATTTTCTAACTGTCAATTACTATTAAAAGTGTAAAACGAATTACGTATGAACGCAGCTGTGACAATAAAACTGTGAAGATACATTTAAATTGATAAGTAGATGCTATAAATGGAAATTCACCGAACAGTCTCTTTGCGAGTAATAAATTTACAGAATTTTCGTCTCTATTTTAACGAGGACAAAGGTTTACAATACTTAGGGGAGTGGCAGTACAGAAGCCAGTCGCATGTCACGTAAGTCACATTAATTAAGTTGAAAGGGGAAAAACGTTAACCTTACCTTATTCTCGGCCATATCGCGTGATCAGCTTGAATTACCTTCCCTTATTGATCTGTTTAAGGTTTCATCAAAAATTATTTTAATCCATTACCTTTACAGCACAACATGCAACTTGTAACTGTTGTCCTGGCAACGTGCAAACACCGATCGATCCGTTTTGCCATGACATCGTGGTATGAGTTTCTTTTACAATCGAAAAAGGTACAATATTACATTTATTTAAAACTAGCATTTGCTCGCGGCTTCGCCCGCGTAAATTTTGGAATTTGATAAAAGCAATTAAAAAAAAAACTGGTAAAACACCATCCTTGAAGGGGATTTATTACTAAACGCGTATATATAATAAATATTTAATTTAAAGATTTTTTTTTTTCAAATATGTAAACTAAACTACCCCATTGCACCTCTGTGGGTTAGGGTTGATATTGATACGATGATTTTGTGTTTTATATTTCATTATTAGCATAAAGAAAAATGAGTATTCAGTTTTAAGTAAATATGACCACAGGATAACATTTTGCATACAAACGTTTTTACCCCATTGCACCCGTTTTGGGGTGAAATATCGAAAAGCTCTTTTTTAATACATCCCTTTGTCTTGATAGAAATACGCTGTAAAAGTTTCAGCTAAATAAATCTACCGGCGAAATTATTACCGTTCCAGGATTTAATACCCCCTAGCGTCACTATAAGGGATGATTTTGAAATTCTGAGATACATGTAGTTAGTTATTCTTCCTAGGTAATGTTTATGCTGAATTTAAGGATAATCGGCCAAAAAAATAAATTTTCTCCATACAAACTTTACAACCCCCTTGGACCCCAGTGTGGAATAATAGTACCCTGTTTTCTATTTAACATTTCATTACTATCATCCAGAAGTATGTGTATTAAGTTTTAAGTTAATACGACCACGGAATAAGATTTTGCATACAAACGTTTTTACCCCTTTTCACCCTCTTAGGGGTGAATAATCAAAAAACCCTTTCTTAGTGGATGCCTACAACCTAAAAGCCACCTATTGTCAAAATTTCGAGTTCGTAGCCCCAGCGGTTTAGGCTTTGCGTTGATGAATCAGTCACCCCAAGTGATTTTATATGTATACATATATACACATAACCTACGGGGTTATGTGTAATCTGTATATGTATACATGTAAAATCACTTGGGGTGACTGGTTATGTAATAAATTATATACATAAGCAATAATTCGGAGATATTGATGAATGATGATGATGAATGTATATACCCCTACCCCATTGCACCACCTATATACCTTAGTATCCCTTATTACGAAATCTACGCGGGTGGAGGATTTTTTTTAAAAATATGCATATATTTTTTTAAATATGCACAAAAAGGGTGTTCTAAGTTTACGTTTACGCATACTTAATTGTTTTACTCATACTTACTCTAAGGCCCTTATAATATTTTATTAACGACTTCGAAAAAGGAAGATCCTATGTTCGCTGAATGTATATTCTTTTTATGTTTGTTAATTTAGATTTGCAACCATTAAGTTACAAGATTCGGACAAAGATAATTGATTATGACAATAAAAAAAATTTCAGAAGGAACATTATGATTTACTACTTTGTACGAGAGCAACAGTTGGTTTATAGTTTTATAGCAGCTATCAATACATTTTAAGTTGTGTTAATTTTGGAAGACGAGTTTTAGTATTTGAAAACTCAACGTCGCGAGTTTTCTTTATATTATAATCTAAGCTTACTTTGTTTAATATTATGTAAAGATTCATGAATGAATAAAAATAATAACTTGTGTCCCATTTGTGTTAAGACAAAACTTCGTCTCTGTGGTGCTGACCGTTGAGGAGTTTCCTCGCCTGGAGCCAATCCTGGATATGGAATCAGGTCATGTTTATCATAATAATGCATTTCGTGGGAACTAAACTAATATGTAAAGTTTCTACTTCATAGGATAAGAGGAAGTAAAGAAGGAAGTTCTAGTTTAATTTGACCCGGACAAACACACATATTCAACTTTATACTTAGTTAATCTTATTTATGATCTACTAGTATGTAGTACATGTTCCTCGTGGCTTCATTCGCTTTTATGGTTACTGCTTCGCTCCTTTGAGTCATACTGTGATGCAATATAGTTTATATTCTTCCACTATAAACGATATATCCAATCTAAAAAGAATTTTTCAAATCAGATCAGTAGTTTTCAAGATTGCAAAGTTACAAGCAAATATCTCTTTATAATATTAGTACAGATAAATTTTAGTAGACATACCTTTATTTCAAATATATTCATCTGAATGAATTTAAGAGTAAAACTATTTTTGGTATGTTTTTTTTTTTCCATTGTCTTTTTCACTATTAGCAGTAAAACGTACAAATAATCACGGAGTTAATTAAAGAATATTACGTACTATATGTTGTCATTAATACAAATTGCTGAAGTGGTGCTAGGTGTGTGTAAATCATTATTTCGTTACTCTAATGTCTAATATCTAAGTATGTAAGCTATGAATATAAATAGCTGAATCGAAAAAAAAAAAAATTTATAACGAATTTTTTGCCGGTTTTTCTCGGTGAAGACTAGATATATCCCGAACCAGTTTTAGTTTCATATAAATATAAAATATTTCTATCTTGACAATTCCAAATCGAATAAACTTATTATTACGAAATATTTTATTATTTTTTCTCATCTTAATCTGTCTCATACATAATTATAGTACATGGCTAGTTGAATAAATTTTAGAAATTAAAAATTGAGGCGTAATAAAATTTACGACTACTTTCCTTAAGCTTTTCTTTATTAATAAATACGTCAAATATTACAATATTAAAAAGTCATAGAATAATTCGTCCCGGTTTCCGTTAACGTAATAAGGTACATAAATGACCTAACCTGTTTTTAAATGTAATAAAAATTGTTTTAGTAGTATTTGCGTAACACCCGAATAATCACATATTCCAGTTTAATCTATCTATACATATAAAATCACTGGTCATAGTATAAATGAAGAAAACAAATAATCTCAATAGGGAAACATCAATCAATTGCTTCAATTGGCACGCGGACCCAGAATTACGCAAGAAGGGTATTTAACTGTCTGTACGCTTTCTAAAAAACTAATCGTCTGTGCCAAGAAATAGTCTTTGACATAATTGAATGCCTACTACACGCTTGGATCGTAGAGAATTATTTAAAAGTATTATGTGTTTATGAAAGGACCACACGCGGTTGAATGCGTCAATAATTATTATTTCACTCGTGAAATTGAAAGACATGCCTACAATTTTGAAATGAAAACAAATTTTGCTCGTGGTTTTGTATGATTTTATTTAATTTGTCGTGTATTTCAAGGTTATTTCATTGTATAGAAATGAACGGTATTTCCGTTCACAGATTCTTAGATTGTTTTAGGGTTCCATACCTGAAGTGTGACAACGGGACCTTATCAATAACATTCCGATATCCGTCTGTGTGTCCGTCCGTCCGTCAGTCGGCTATATTTCATAAATTGTGATACGTAATGTGTATTTATCTTGCCGCTATAAAACAAATACTAAAATCCAGCCAAGCACAAGTCGAGCGTTCATTTAAAGGGTTATTTATTACATATTGTTATATATTTATTACATATGGTTATTTATTACATAGCGTCTTTTGCAAAAGTTTTTAATAAGAAAGTATATCTTGTATGGCGTACGGAATCCTTTGTGTCGTTTTTTGGTACATTTTCGACGATACATCAGAATCACTATTAATTTTAATAATCTATGCCACACAAATACTGTTGATGATAAAAGTTGTCAATTTCCGGTCGCGCCAATTAATGAAAAAAGCGCTTTGATATTGATACTCAATTTCATCGGTTCAGTGAATGGTTTCCTGTCATACACGGGCTTTATAACGAATGTAGAATTGAGAACGGATTTTTTATACAAGTAATGTTCAATATGTTTGCAAATATAAAATGTCTCTATATTGAGTGAGAAAGCATAAGTCTCGTCTTATTCAAAATGTTTAGTTTTATAGTTTTAAACTTAAAATTAAAATGTGTTTGTTCAGTTATTATAAGGATGTACTAAAATGTATATTACGATTTATCTTTATGAATAAAGTAATATAAAGTTTTAATTGTATAACTTTTACCATAAGTTATAAACTGTTTTGTCTTGTATTTCGAGAGTGTAAACAATTATATAATGTAAGAAATGGCATCACCATAGCCAGTGATGATGACAGAAATAAAATTCTTAACGTACTAAGATAAAGATTTAGTATTACTTTCGTAGAACCTAATTGTAGACCACTGACTATAGCTCGCACACAGGCCACCTCGACCGGAGCCAGTCTGGCTTTTACAGAAAATCTAATATAGAATTTCGTAGTGTAATTGGGAGAGACGGAAGCCTTACCACCCCGTGTCTTCCTTTACTTCCAATCCCCGTCTTTCCTCATTATTTATTAACCCAAGAACACAATTGTGGCTCCTCTGGTGTTATAAATATTTATAGTTAATGGTGTTCACTTTACATCAGGTGACTCGTTTGCTTGTTTACCCACTTTTATCATTAAAAAAGATAGTAAAGTGCTTTCAGTTTGAATAGTCGTTACATGCCAGAATCACTACATATGTTTACTGAAGAGGCAAGTATAGCAATTCTCGTTATCAAGTGGACCCTTGATGTCTTCTCAAAAACATTTACCGGTTCATTAGCACGACTGGCCTTTCCTTCAACAGTTTTTTTTTAGGACACTAACCTTTGTCTGAGGTTGGCAGTGTCACAGGCCGAGTCTGGGCCGCTGCCAGATTTTTCGACAATGCACAGCTTGAAATAGACCGACGGGGAGTGAGTACGATTTTTCTTTCTACAATCGCAAGAATTTTGAACTCGGTTTTAACTTGTTATATTCTATTTTTAAAACTTTTTATCTAAATTTTTCATACTTATATTATCAATTTTCGTTAGAGATTTTTACTTTTTGCTATTTAACTGTCGCTTTAAGCACGACTGCTTGACGCAAAGGAGGGTAATGCGTTTCAATCAACCTATGTATGTATTTATGTATGTATGAGGGATTTTACTTCTATAATAATAATAATAATAAAGCATCACACTCAACGGTCCCCATTAAGATCTCATGACCTTGTGTCGGGGGTCCGGAAACACTCACAACACTAACACAAACACCCAACCATCCGTATGGCCGACACACACGTTTGCCGTGAGCGGGGATCGAACCCGCGACCGTTAGCGCTTTAGTCAGTTGCAGTGACCATTGCGCCAACGCGTCTGTCATAATATGTCATAATCTATGGCACTATTAAGATCATATCTATGGATCGACACGCTAGGAAATGGGTTATTCTTTTGGATAGGTATTTTAAATAATTTATAGGTTTCTCATATCGTTTTTTAATCAGAATAACTAATTAGGCTTTATAACGATTTAAAGTTGGTTCGTGACGATTCTCACTAACTAGGTTTTTAGTCAAAACTGATTGACACGTTAAATGCAGATGGTCTTGTTACGAAGTCGGGTTTTTAATTTTTTAAATTAATTACTTGTAAACGAAGTGTTTTCGTTGTGTTAAAAAAATGTAAACGATGTGTCTGTTCCTGTATTGTTCCAAAGTGTGTCACTGTTTATTTCAACAACGACATTAATGCCAAGACAAATCGAGGTTGTTTGTAATTAACGCGTCTGTAATGTTATGTGATAATGTTTTACACTGTTCGAATCAATTGTTTCATTAATCTATTTAAGGTAACAAGGTTCAGCATAAAATATATAATTAACAAGCACATTGGCGCAGTGGTCACTGCAACAGACTGAAGGGCTAACGGTCGCGGGTTCGAAAACCCAACTCGGCAAACGTGTATATGCCGAGACGGATGTTTGTTGTGGTCTGGGTGTTTGTGTTGTGTGTGTTTCCGGACCCCCAACACAAGGTCATGAGATCTTAATGGGGGCCGTTGAGTGTGATGCGTTTATTTTATTTAAAGGATAAGAAATAAACACTTCATTCGTACATAAACAAACGTTTACTGTGTCATAATATTTATAATTTTAAATTACAAACGTAACTGTCGAGTTTCGTATTTTATGTTCGATATAACGTACTAACGTTAACCTTATTTTGTTTTAACGATGAAGAGAAATACTTATACAAAAATTAAATCGAATATTTTCTTTATTAAAATAAGTCGAACGTACATAAATAACACCAACATGTGAGATAATGCAAAAAGTATGGAATAAAAAACAGTACGTAAATTAGGAAACTTATCGATAATAATATATTTACAATTTGTTGAATAAACGTAACAATTCACACTCATTTATCTTTATTAATTTCTTGCACGACATTTTATTCAGGAGACAATTTTTAAATTTTTCATAATGACAAAAAAAATCTTAGGCGGAAATTGCACTTATAAGTTTTGCTCTTAGACTTTCATAAAGATACATAAGTTATTTCTCATTGATTCACACCTGGAAGAATTTACTGTCAGTGTATTTTTTTAAATTCACAGTTTTTGTAACTTCTTACGACGCGTCTGTCACTAGATTACAGACTTGTTTTATATCGCTCTCGAGATTAAAACTTACAAATGTAATTCTCGTCTTAGACTATATCAGATTTTCATACTGATAGAAAAAATCATAGGCTAAAATTAAACTTGTAAGTTTTGCTCTCGCACTTACATAAATATTTATATAAGTTGTTTGTAATTGCTTTACACTTGAAAGAATTTTGTTCAGTCAGTCAGTGCCTTATTGTTGTTACAGCTTCCGTAAGGTTACCTATCTATCAGCTATAGAGTTGTTTATATCAATTACGAGAATAAAACTTACAAACGTAATTCCCGACTTAAAACATTTAATGTAGGACTTTATACAAGTAATATAAATAACGAAACAAACACGAAACGGCTGATTTTCATATTTCGTTTTATTGATATTATAAATTTTAAACTTTCGCGATTTATACTATTCATATTTAATATAACGGGTCTTATAATCTTATAACTAATGGTAGTAATACTTTTTATTGCCTGACGTTTCGACGAAGTTGCATTCATCGTGGTCACGAGCTGAAGCAATAAAAAGGTATTACTACCATTAGTTATCGCGATGAGACCCGTTATATTAAATATGAATTAAATAGTCTATTCGTGTTTTGTAGTTTTTCAAAGATTATAAACGTCGCTATTGTTTCAATCGACTTACTAATAACGAGAGTGAAACATTCGCTAAAATCATGCGTGCCAAATTATATTGCGTATGCCAATCTATGAAATGAACTATTGTTAGAAGTGGGATTTTAATCAAACATCTCCATAATGATTAAATGTATATATTTTAAACTCTCGCGATTTATACTATACATATTTACGTCGTCACGAGCTAACCATAGCTATCGCGATAAAATCGGTTATATTAAATATGAAAAGAAATGATTAAATATTCAATGATTACTTTATTTACGTAAAATCTCAAAAGGATATTTGTATTTCATTATATCAGACCATCGTGTAGTAACTTAATATAAAGGCGTACAATAGCTTTTTTTATAAATAGACAGAAATAAACATTCCGTAATTATCTCAATCGTACATCAAATAAATAATATTATCATATATATAATAATTATTTTTAATAGTTTTCTTTCAAATGTGAACCCACCGTGATATAGTTTTAGATATTTAGTTTAAAATTTAAACCTATTAATTTTTGTCGGTCAGTAAATGCTTCGTCAATATCAGAATTAATTAGGCCGCCGAAATTGTATTCAATCGAATTTCGCTTTTAATTAACACCGTGTCAAGTGTTCAATTCAGTAAATGAAAGGCTTTATTTTTTGTAAACGTTTTTTTTTACTCGAAGTTTAATTTTACGCGATTCAAA
This sequence comes from Hypolimnas misippus, assembly GCA_037950945.1. NCBI lineage: Eukaryota > Metazoa > Arthropoda > Insecta > Lepidoptera > Nymphalidae > Hypolimnas > Hypolimnas misippus. Next base: position 6,678,030 of record JBBEEQ010000029.1, on the reverse strand, counting down.
AAGTCTTTATACTTTCTCGTTTAATTAAACGATTGTTATTCGTTGTTATTGTGATAATTACGAAATGGTCCCTTTAGAATAAGTAAATAGTTTGACTAGATAAAGTTTAACATGCTTACATTTTACATAATAATCTTATGGCAGCAATTAACGATAACAAATCAAATACGATACGAATACGCTCAGAAAAAACTTGGAATTTTAAAAACATTTTTCAAAAATTAGTCATTCATTTTTTAAATATAGAATTTTCTGAGATATGTCTTATATTTTTTCTATATATACTAATAAATTAATAAACTACGATATATTTCATTTAAATGGTCCATTCGGTTATTCGTCTAAGCGTATTCGAATCGTACGGAAAATAATTATACTAATTAGAATTATAGGCTGTCGTTAATCTCAAAGGTCTAGGAATTATACACGTATTTTATACAATACCACACGTAACATATTGCAAGCTAGAAGTAAAACAACAATAACAGTACATCAGACGCTTATAAGATTAACAAGGCGTAAATAAAAGATCGAAAATTGCATTATATACAGGGTGTCAACTGGACACGTGTTGGATATATTACCAGCGTTACCAGAATCGATATTTAAAAGTAAAAAAAAAACTGAACTAGTTTTTTTTTTATATTTTTCATAAATGAATCAAAACAGTCGAGTATGGTTGCTGCAATGTGAAAAAAAATTAAAATCGACGAACTATGTCAAGTTGAATAGGTATTTCAAAATCATTTTTAGTTTTCTCATATCGTTCTTCAATCAGAATTACTGTTTAGGATCTATAATGATTTGAAGTTGGTTCGTAGCGATTCACATTTATAGATTAAAAAAAAACTGATATTAATACGGTACTTGTCGACAGATGTTCTTGTTACAAAGTAGTTCCTTTTTTCATAATTTACCATTAAATATTGTTTCTACAAACGCTGGTAAAATGTCCAACACATGTCCAGTTGACACTCTGTATATGTTTAAAACGTTATAGCGTTTATCAATAGTACTTAAATTGCAACATCGCGTGAATAGTGAAAGGTCGATTAATTATTTCATACATAGGAGCGAAAATGAAAAGAAAATTTAACCCGTGAGTAGTAAAACGACGTAAGTAACATTTTTACAAAATTTATTTTTGTAAAATATTACCGAATTTAAAGACAACCATTTCTGATTTGAAGATACAATTGTAACAATCGCGAGACATTTGCTGTTCGTTATCGACTGCCTTGCTGTATTTCCGAAGATCTTCATCAGTTCCTAATATACTACATACTAAGACTGACTTATATGTATGTAAATATGTATGTCTGCTCGTAATAATTCGTCTTGATGACACAAATGCCCACACCCAGTGGCAACGTAAAATTCTTAAAAAATCGAAATTGCAGATTTTATGAGCCAAATACACATTAAAGTTCGCCAAGTTGATATTTTTCAGAATTTTATGTACACAGTGACACATTGACAAAAACGTAAAAACACGACTGTACACATTAAACGGACACCAGTTTAATTTCTACCCGCTGTTTTTAATTACTTTTTTTTGTAAAATATGTTACTTAGGGCGTTTTGGTTTTTACGGCAAAAATGTATTCTACCATTGTATCTTAGCGATGTTTTAACTTAAGCGGGCGAATACAGCAGAGTGTCTGCCCTCGCTTTGAAATATGTGTGTGGAAGACATTCATAACATAACTTTTACAGCTATTGGTCAATTGAGCACTGTTCATAAGGCGAGAAATACACTAGTAAGTTATGCTCAAAGAATTATATTAGATTTACGTAAGTTGTTTATCATTGCTTTTACACTTGTAAGATATAACTGTCAGTGACTTATTTATAGACACTCTCACCCTACGTAAGGTTACCTAGGTAACTGTTTTCTGCCGGCTAATTACGCGGAGCCATCGCTATCACAACGCTATACATTTTAACAGTTAAGTTTTATTTTCGTTTTAATGAAAAGAACAGAAATCAACTGTAACAATAGCATTTGTGATAGCGATAGCTCACCGTAATTACCTTGCAATTCACAAAAATTAGTTTCACTTACAAGTGTAGTTCACGCCTTAGAGATTTGAGGAAATGTCCATACGACGAAAGCTGTCGGATGGAGTTATATTTGAAGCGTCATCGACCGATGATCGTCGGTTCGTCGGCCATTGCGAGTTCGTCTGTTGCCGCCTTGTCGCCTTTCCTCTTGCGCGAGTACCAGAGGAAAGACGCCGCCGCGAATAGGTTCACCAACACCACGAACCACGCCAGGAAGAAGCTAATATGGAAGCTGTGGAACAATTTTGTTGTATTGTGAATAGAGTAAGATTATTCGACCTTCAGATCTATGTCAATTTAACCGACTTCAAGAAAAGGAGGTTCGCAATTCGTCGGGAACTTCTTTATGTATGTTCATCGGAAAGTCGAAAACGGTTGAGCCGATTTGAATAATTCTTTTTATTTTTACTTTGAACTTTTTTAATCAAAATAACTTGAATAAGAATGTCATTCAAATAAACGAAATTACGTATTTTGCTTTGTGTCGGTTCCTTTTTTTTTTAAATGTCTTGTTAAATTTTGTAAATACTATGAAATACTTGGTTAAGATGTGGGGGTTACTAATTTTAATAATAATTGTGCCTTTTTATAGAAAAATCAAAAGATATATAAAAAGTAAATAAATCAAAAGATATATAAAAAGTATTTATCATTAAAGCGTTTGGCAATTGGCAAAGCTAAAGTATCGTAATTGGAGTTTTGGAATCTTAAATTAAAAATTAAGAAAGTATCAGGCTTAATGAAATGGCTTTCCGTAATAATATTAAATGTATATCTATCTTTTCTTTATATTTTTAACTTACTAATGATAGGCACGCTCTGGATAAACAAACTTCAAGTTCTTCTTCATGTGGTCCACGGAAGACATCATTACTTGCACAACGACGAACGTACACGAAGCTGTTATTAGAAAAAATAACAATAAAAATAATTTTACATTTAAATTTACTTTGTTTTATTCTATTGTTACTCAATCGTAGGGAAACAATATTTGAATTTTAAATTATCATAACATAAATATTGACACAGCGGGGATTGAAACCGCACACTGCGTAAACCGTTTACAATTAAGAGATTAGTCGTCCATTCGCAAAGTCAAAATTTTTTATATAATTCTTATACTTTTAAATTCCCATTCAATCCAATTATAGACGGAGGTGTAAATTTTAATTAATTAATAATGATTTTCCCAGAGAATTAATTTCCTAATAACTTTTGTATAAATCAGTACGAAAGTATTATGAGCCGGTAGACAAAAACAAACAAAGGCCAATTCCTCTTGTTCAAAAGAAAGTTTTAAAAGTTTTTTAATTCGCGCTTCTGCTCCGTTGTAAGTTTTTAAATAAATGTCTCTGAATTTCTTCCAATTTTCTGGTGTTTTTTTTCTGCCCAGTATAAGATAAAATACAAATTAAGCTATTAAAATACAACCGTTACGATTTTTACACTTGGATAATTTCAAAGTTGATGTTTAGGAAAAATGTTTATATTATTCTCAAACTCCACCCAAAGTTATATCATCTTTTTAACTTTCTCAGAATAATAATCCCTCTTGTTCATTTTACGTAAGGAAATTTTGTGTAAAATTTATGCTGTTAGATCCATAGGCTTAAATTGTTCGTTGCTTGTCGGTCGAACGACGTAACGGTGAATTAAGACTACGTCAGAAATCCCGACATAAATGTTTTTACATTATGTTCTGTACTGTTCACAATTTTAATAAATTTTAGTACTGTTTACACGTTGACTGATGCGACAAATATAGTGTCATAGAAAATTACTCAATTAGAGACATTTGTTGTATACACTGGATGTACCGTATATAATTTTTAGACTAATTTATAATTAAATCACCATTATTAGGACGAAATTAAGTATTTTCACTAGACTACTTAAATATAATACTTTTAAGTGCGTTACTACTTTAAAATTAAATTTTGTCTGCATATGAACCGGATTTTTTCAGACTTACATGACTCTGTAAAATTTAATCAAAATCTGTTTAGTAGTTTTTGTGTGAAAGATCATCAAACGTCTATCCATCATCTATATCGTTACAAACTTTTACATGAAAAAAAAAGTGGAATGAATTTAAAATTATACTCGTTTAAAATTGTTAAAAAGTCATTACTAAAATATTCAAGTGAAATTATGTTTGCACCGCAAGTGTCCTATGAAATTCGGTTATGCAATGTTATAACCCTCGTGCGAACTCTAGCATGTAAAGCAGCAATTAAGTTAAAAATTACACTGTACAAATAATTCGTTCGGAATAATAATTTTCGAGTTTAATTTGTCTTAAAAACACGAAATGCTATTATTCTATGTGAAACAGGTTTACATAAATCAAGTTACATTAACAGAGTTTGTAATAATATGTAAGTCAGTGAAGAATATAGTCGTTAACGGACACATGTGTTTATGTAACCCTGAACTATTTTAAAACGAATATTTGCGGTTACTGTAAATTAATCTCAATTTTTCGCTAAACGTACCAAAAGCATTTTAAAACGGTACCTTATATATATTTAGCTAGTCACCGAAACAGAACATTTGTTATTAAGTAACATTAATCAATCACTGAAACCTTTAGTAGTGCAACGGAGTACTAAACTTATTAATCAAAAGAAAATATCTTATTATCGAGACGTATGAAATAAATTCGGAACTTCATATAAATGTAAATGCTTCCATAATTCGAATATATATAATCAGTTTTTATAATGATTTATTTATGTCAAATTCAGTTCGGCAATTTCAAAAACCGTCAAACAAAATGTGTAGCAAACTGTATGTATATATACTCTAAACAACAAATCATTAATTAATTAAAACGATATCCACATCGATCTTTTTCATTTCATAATAGTCCAGTTACTTCATATAATAACTCCAAATCAAGCATATTAAACTCACTGCTAATGAAGTGTATGCCCGCGGCGAGGCGTTTGAACATGTACCGCGGGTTGCGGAAGGTGTACACGGAGAAGCCGCACCCCATCGCCATAACAAACAGGCTGATGATACCGAATGAGATCATCGTTCGGACGTAATCTGCGAAAAAAATATAATTTTTAACCCTCGACGCAAAAAAAAGTTAAGAGTTTGATCGCTGTGTCTGTCTGTGGCATCGTAGCTACTAAACGTGTGAACCGATTTGTATGCGGTTTTCTTTATTTGAAAGAGGGTTCAGAGGGTTAGCAATGGTTCTTAGTTACACCAAAATCGGTCCAGCCTTTTCAAGATCATGAGCTCTTTTCCCCACTTTTTAAAGGTTTTTGTGTCGGTTTTATTTTTATTTATATAAGTCGTCATATTTTTTTTTTACAGAAAATAGCTGGCAAATGAGCAGATGGGACCTGATATTAAGTGATCATCGCCGCCCAGCCCATTGAAGTCATAAATGGATTGCTAGCTTAAAAGAGAATAAGGATGAAAGGGAATAGGAAGTAAGGAAATGAATGGAGAGGGTGAAGCTTTCGGGTCTCTCACTCAGCCAACGAAACGCAGCTACTGTTAGTTACATCACGCCAATCTCCTGTAACAGTGTGGTACTGCCGCGGTCGAGCCAGCTCGTATACGAACTGTAGACAATATTCTTCTGGGGCTCTACTTTAATAAAAGTCCTTTGAATTTACAAACAAAGTTTTAACTTTAAAAAAAGTAAACAAACAAGAATAGTCTTCGTAGTGCTCATTACAACATTTCATATTTCTACACTTATCAGTATCGCTTAAGACTTTCAATTTTACACATGTAGACGGTTAAATATATTATTGCATTATTAATTTAATACATGTTCAAATAATATTAAAGTAATTTTAGACGATTTATCGTAAAATGGAAATGGAAATAGTCTAGTATTTAATGATAAAATACTGGCCGATGGCGATGGAAAAACCCGCATTCGACACTTTCGACATTGCGATCTATAAAACAAGTGCCCAGAGCACTTTTGATCGGTATTCAGAAAGTTAAGGCAATTTCCTGAACCGGATTTTAGTATTTAATGGATATATAAGTATTAAAATAATCCTAGTTAAATAATGGACCCTGAAAACTCGGAGCGTATCGTTAATGATATTATTATAAGCGCTTCAAAATCTACCGCTTCAACGAAACCTAGTATCAAGTGTCGGAAAATAAATAGAAGACAAAATAGAAGACTTTGTCACTAATAACTTTATACAATACTTTTTCTAACTATCTTTCTTAAATTAATTGTAGAGAAAAAATATTGAAAATTGTATTGCAGCTCCTATATATAGACACTGATAAGCAATACTATGTCAAGCCACACGAACACCATTTTGACGAAATGGTGTCTAAAGATGTCAACCGTATTCTTAATCAATTAGTTTGAAGAATTATATATCCATCTTTTCTCTTCTTTTTTAATAAAAGGTATAATAAATTAAAATCGTATTGGTATAATAAAAGGTTTTATGTCATAATAAGTTTTTCAAATATATGAAATTATTTTATATTAGAAAATATTGAACACACTTCACTATTTGAAACATTAAATTAATAAACTTATTTCTGTACTTATTTAGTTAAGATGAATTTGAAATATTTACAAGCTTTGATTATTGATGTTCAATACGTGACATTATATTAGAATTTGATTTTATGTGGATTGACACATTATTGCTTATAAGCATCCATATATCTACGTAGTTATTGTATTCTCTTTGTATGGTACGCTTAAGGAAGCAGTCGTCTGTATTACAGTAACAATGTTTCAGAAAATCTATATTTATTCTACTTCAATGATGTTTGTTACCTTTGTATTAAATCCAGGAAGCGACCACTAAGCGTTTAAGCCTTTTACCTCAAACTCAGAGTCGATAATACTCGTATAAAGCTGGTAGTAGAAATTTAATTCTATACGGAAATTATTTGAAATCTAAAATAAGGACACATGTGTGAATTGATGATATATGGACGTGGTGGATTAAGCTCTAAACGTTCTCCTTAATAGGAGAGAAGGCCTTTGTTTTGGCACATTTTTAGGCTTTACTTTACTTTTATGTAATCCTTAAATTATTGTTAGTTTAAATGTTCTTTGTTCTATCGTTATACTCGAACGCAGTAATATAAAGTATTTTCTTTTTTGCCTTATATCAATAATTTATGGTGTGATAATTATATTTAGTAGTATAATTTTATTGGCATTAGGGTAATTATACAGTAACTAGTACGTGGTGGCTACCTCCATAGACGAGATTACACTGCTTCTATACTATTATGACTAATGTTTATCTTTTCCATTTTCTCGGTTATTCCTTTATAGTAACCATAACTTATTCAATTAATATAAAATGAACTAACATTTCAAACGATATAGTATCTAACTGAAACAATAATGATACGCCAAGTATATTGCTCTATTAAATGAAATATTTATGGAGCTCGATACCCACATGCAACTTACAATGCTTTTGTATTGTTCGACGTTAGAGAGGTTCTGACAAAGAGCTACTTATAGTCTACAAAGCAAAATGGATAATAGGCTTCGTTCTCTTTTCCTTTATTTACTTTAAAATGTAAGTAAAGACGGTGAAATTAAATTTCTTATACAACATAAGTTACACTTAAAAATTAAAAATAATATTATTTTACTCATTCAATAATTATTTTTTATTATTTATTTATTACAATTTTAAAATAATAATAAAACTTCCATCTGAACATATTAGAGAATCTAATTTGAGAACAATAATAAAAAACTAAAGGATTGTTTTAAATAAATAAATGAAACAAAAATATTTTATAATTACTCGAGAGTTCAAATTTAATTTATATCCAATCATTGCCAGAGTATGCTCACTAAGATCATTAATAACGCAAAGATTAAATACGATGTACAAAAGACTTGATTTAATATTGGTATAATGACAATTATAGGTACTTATCTAATTTAAAATAGCTATTTTATTGAAGAGCTTATGGCTACGACTTTACTGTTTCATTTGACATACTCTTAGGTATAGGTATTATTGGATTTGAGATCTTTTATCGGAAAATATGAAATTGAAAATCGCATGCATTCAGCGATATAAGGAAGAGTATCGGTCCTATAAGTGATAGAAGGATGATGTTACTGTACTCACTAGCTACGTCAATATCATAGGCGGGATCAGCTGGCTTGCCATTCTTCATTGTTGGCTGCGCTAAGTAATTTGTACAATCTGTAACAATTCAAGCATTGAAAATAATTTCCTTTGATATGGAGGAAGTATGTGGTATTCTATATATATATATATATTTTATTTGTATATTTTGCGATATGTTTGCCGATAGTAAACCAATTTTAATGTTTCTTTTTGATTTAATATATACGTCGAGGGTGGTCCAATGTAGATCAAGAATATATGAATGCTATAAGCAATAATGGGTCAACCAACAAAAAGTCAAATTCGGGGATATTGATGTATTTTGATATTGCGTCACCTACATAACATTATTCAAAAAATTTCGAAGTCATATAAACTAAATAAGTACGGAAAAAAGTTTTTTAATTGATTGTTTTGAATTTCAAGTGCGTTTCATATTTTGCAATTTATGTAATTATTTCAAATATTAAAAAAAAATCATTAGATAATATATTAATTATATCAATCTGCTAAGTTCCATTATACCTTTTATCAAAAAATAACAAAGGTGGATATATACATATTCAAACATATTTATTAAGAATAAAAAGGTTTAACATCTTTTGACGCCATTTTCTCAACATGAAGTCCGTGGGGCTTGACACAGTATTGCTTATCAGCGTCCATTTGTAAACTAACCAAGCTAAAGAACTGGACTCTAACGGATGATGACAATAGTTCTTGATTATGTAATCTTTGAATGATGTAATCATATTCATACTAAGACCGTGATCGTCTTTCTATTTTCGATAATATTAAAAAAAATGTTATCATAATAGAACAGAGCAGAACATTGTAATTATATACTTTAAACATTCGCGATTTATAGTATTCATACTTAATATAACGGGTCTTATCGCGATAACTAATGGTAGCCAGCTCGTGACCACAACGAATGCAACTTCGTCGAAATGTCGGGCAATAAAAAGGTATTACTACCATTAGTTATCGCGATAAGACCCGTTATATTAAATATGAACAGAACATTGTAGTTTATTAGAATAAAATCCGCCCTATTATTATTAAAAAGTCCCTTTACAAAATCTTTATATTGTATCCCAATTTTATGGGCATGATAAATCGTAATAAAAAATAACGAAAATGGAGAACGGTTAAGGAAATTCATCCGTAAACTACCCATCCAGTGTTTATTGCTCCGAGTAACGAGCCCATAAATCAGAGCTTTCATCAATGTTAACTGATACGGGTACTGCTGTTTATATTAAGTACTCGATATAGTTTAATTGTTATAATATTACTGTTAAATACATAATAGTGATTATATTAGAATTGTGGATGAGTTAAAAGTTTAATTCAGAAGCACTTTTTAAATTGTGAATTTTAAACCTGAAAAAAATCTATAATCATTAATGCCATAGGTACATGTTTTCACTAAAATATTAAATGTGATTTAAGTAAAAGTTGAAAAAATATTATTTTTATATCAAACTCTCCACGTGAAGGATCATAAGTCGTCGTTTTATACTTTTCATTCAAACAATGAATGTTCTATAAATAATCTTTATTTCATGGTCAAGAGAAAATGCGTGATAATAATAAATACATTACGATCATCTTCACTGCTTTGACGATGAGTAAAAGAATTTTCATTTCATAATATTTCCGGCCCTAAGATTAAGACGTAAAACAGATGTTTCTAAAGTCCATTTCTAACTTATCATGTTGACATTTCACAAGGTCTTAGGCAAAGACCCGAACTAAATAAAATTCGCGCGCATTTCTAACGCAATTCTATATCATATCAGACTTCATTGCTTTTTAACGCTGTGATTATATCAAGGTACAATTCTGTGGTTTTGTTTTTTGGCATGGAGTGACGCGTATTTACTCAGCGTGAATAAAATATACGCGGATTTTTTGTAGTACGATGTGTCTAAGATTTTAACGAACACTAACTTTTTTTTAGATAATACTCGATAATCGAACAAGCGGATCGCCTGATATAAGCGATCATCGCCATGCGTGAACATTTAATATGTTGCCGATTTCGAAAGGATTATATGAATAAAAGAAAGGATGAAGAAGAAAAGACAGTTATCGAAGGCAACGGGGGAATCACTGTACGAAATGCGGCTTTATAAGTTACGACAATTATCTATGTGAGTGTGATAGTTTTCTGGTACCGAATTAGCCCATATACGAGCTGTAGTCAAACACAAAATCATAATAATTTTTATTCAAAATGGGAATTTTCATTATCTCTTTGAAAAGTGTGAAAAGTTTGACCTCAGAAGAAATCGCGAAAGACGATGAACGCTGAACGCTGAGTTTAGCGTCAATGGGTTACAAGTGGCCCAATAATTAATTCAATATTACTATTACATTGTTGTACGCTACATAAAATAAAAGGAGTTTATAAAGTGACCCGGGGAAAAAAAATTGGACAGCAAATTACGTGAAAAATTTTGATAATCTCGAATTGCACACATTTCAATCTGACGTTTTGTATAATCGTGTAAAAATAGAAGGAAATTGAATCTAAGTTTTTTATTCTTCTGATTTCTTATCTGACGAAAAAAATTTAGATTAAGGCTGAAAAAACTGTAAAATCGTTTTGAAACGTATTTTAATAATTACAGGGTATTTATTCAAGAAATATTTATCGTTTATATGCTTATCATGTAAGAATTAATGCGTTTGTACCGAATCTTTGATTTTTCCTTGACAGGCATGACTGTTTTAATTTAATTTTTCTTTAAAAAAAACGTAAAATTTATTTTTAACAAAATCCTGTTTATCGAGAAAATAAATTAACTGAAAGAGAATTAAATACAAAGACGAAAGTCAAAAGTTTTGAAAGTAATTTTATGTTTAACAAAGTTCCAATCATACAAAGTTAAATATCTATTTTCATCCAATAAACCTTTTTCGACGGCCAAGTTTCGTAATCACATCACGAACGGCTATTAATACGTAGTAATTTCGTTCGGTTACGTTAACTGCGCACAGTGCAGCATTGTTTATTTATTTACGTTGCCACCGTACACGTACTACATGTATACTATAGATGTAGGCGACGATTTAAAAAACCCATGTGGTATTTTTATCGGTGACTATAAATCTTATTGTGTGGGTCGTACGGAACGTTTATATTTTTTTGTGTGAATTTAGAAGATAACTCCAGTTACTATGTTGTTATTTAATATTAAATCGATACAGAAATTTTTGTTCTTAGAAAGTTTTGCCCTGATGTAGTTAAAATTTGTATATATAGTGCGAGTAGTCAAAACCAGGTGAGGCAAAAGACAAAAAATTGTGCAAAATTTCTTCAGGCATTTTTTTTTTATATGTGACCTTTGGAGAGTGAGACGTTCAAAGATTTGAATACTAAGCTATTTAGCTTCTAGAATAAATATCCAAAATAAAAAGTTTAAAATGTGGCATTAAAAAAATTGAGTTATTTTCCATAAATTTTACGTATTTTTTCATCTCCGCGACCAAGAAACTTTCAGCAAAACGATATTTTTTTATTTGGCCAGTTATGGTCTAGTCTATAAACCCTTTTAAATTGTTAAAGAAGTGTGTATAAATTGTTTTTTTTTTTACATTAGATATATTTTTTTAAGTAAAATATGTAGCAATTAAATACAATTCTTTAAAAATTAGTCGCTTATTGATGTATAGGTAACATATAAGTTTAATAAAGGCATTTTTTACTGATTTAAAATAGTGTTTTTTTTTCGTTACGTGTAGAAATTTAAACAATCGATATCTTATATAATTAATTTAAGCCTTTCTGTAAGACATTAATGATTAATTTAACGATTTTTATTGCAATTTTCTTGTGAAGATAATTTACTTATTAGAATAACAGAATACATTACGAAACAAAAGATGTAATAAGTATTTGCTAAACTATACAAAGTTATGTTTCATATGTAAAGGCTAAATTGTCTTATTTTAATACTTTTGTAAAATACTATTCTAAATTATAAATACATAATTTTACATAGTTCAGGTAGGAAAAAGTAATAAATTCGTTCTTTTATATTTTGTTTTATTTCTCAACTTAAGTTAACAACTTAAAACTTATTTCCTTCCAAGAAGTTTAAAGTCCGTAGTATTTAAAAACTCTTTTCTTTATAATACGCAAACTGTTGCTTTGAATATTTATTGATAAAAGTATGAAGTAAAAGTTGATATGGACTATATCGACTTTAACGGACAGTATATGAAATTTTAATATAAGTTCGCAAGTTTCAGGCCGGACAAGCAACGTTAAGTATGTATACAGTTTTTATAACAAGTTGGCAATCGTCTGTTTAAAATAATGGTAGCCTAGTAATCGGAATTCGACCGTATATACATAATCAATTTTTAATTTGACCTCATACAATAAACAAAAGAGCGTGTGCGTTATGTATATGTGTGTAATGTTATTATTATTGATTTAATGTATTTTTATGCATAATCAAAAAATATTAGCCTTCCTGACTCCTTCTCTATATGAACTATAAGTGTGCGAAATTTTATACTCCTCTCTCCGCGCAATTTTCATAGAAAGGGTTACAAAGATTTTGCTTCACGTATTAATATATAGACTAAAATCAACTGCCGAATATATGGACGCTGATAAGCAATACTATGTCAAGCCACACGGACTCCATTTAGAGAAAATGGCGTCTAAAGTAAACATACGTATTCTTAATAAATTGGTTTAAAGACGTATATATCCATTTTTCTTTACTTTTTCGATAAAAGGTGTAATAAATGAATTGCAGATGATTCTAATAAAAACTTTTATCTACTAATAACTTTTTCAGATATATGATATTCTTGAATATCTTTTAAAAAATGTAACACACTCCAATAGTCTAATTATTAAATTAAGACACTTTTGTCCATACTTATTTTCTTTAAATGATTTGAAATTTTTTGAATAATGTTAAACATGTAACGAATGATCAGAATACATCAATATCTCCGAATTTGACTTTTTGTGGGTTGACACATTATTGCTTATCAGCATCCATATGTAAGCTCATCGTAAGAACGGCTGCATTTATTTAACTAATTTTTTTTTCGTTGTGTTTGAAATTGTTAGGACAAGGTTTTTATGAAAGTAAGCTGTTTGAAGAATCATACGAAAAAGTGAAAAAATTGAGTTAAAAACATCCATTTGTAAATGTGTGTTGGTATTATTATTAATACCAGACGGGCAGTTCGTATAATAGAAGTAAATGTTACGTAGTAAATTTATATTGCGTAGAGTTATTTTATGTTGTTATTTTATGTAGACATTATTTTCTTAACGGACACTAATTGACAGATTTCAAACTTCCGCGTTTATTGCTGTATAAATAGAAAACAGTAGTCGTGCAATATTCATTTAATATTTATGTAATGGAAGTAATTAACCATCTTTTTTTGTTATAATGATAAGAATCGATTAAATAAATTTAAATGTAATAATTCCAATACATACAATATGGAATGATTGTTTATAAAAAAAAACCTTTACGACTTAAAGTTGTCAAAGTTTCAAGATTTATTGAACAACCTCAAAGGTGTATTAAAATTGCTAATCCCTCAAAATTAATTGCCCTCGCAAGTGTTATTGCACAATATGTTTGGCAAGAATACAAATTATTTATTGCGCATACGTTGAATGCAACAAACTGTCACATTTAACGATTCAGCTTCTAGTAACAACTTACTTGCGTGATATGAGGTCTAACTATAAATATTGCTAGCAAAATGCGGCATATTTGGATACTTAAAAGAGGCGGAACTTTATTACAAAAAAGACATTAACTACCCGAATGTAGCTCTTTATGATACCGATAATTTAATGTGATTACCCTTCCGGTTTTCTCAATCAAACGCAAAGATACAAAATTTCATATATTTTAATAATTTCATATATTTTGGCGAAGAAATTTCGCGCACTCGCCGTCGGAGGGCGCGCGGTACACCAGTCAGCTCGTGACTACGACGAATGTAACTTTGTCTAAACGTCGACCAATAAAAAGGTATTTCTACTATTAGTTATCGCGATAAGACCCGTTATATTAAATATGAATATTTCATATGTTACTTTACTAGCTACCATCTTGACAGTAAAATAACGAAACCTAAAAACTAAACAGTCAAAATATTAGCAACGATTCGACCACATGGCACCTGTTAAACAGCTTAACAAAATATTTATATCAACTATGTTTTAATCTAACAAACGAACACCTGCGAGCTGCGATTTAAAAAAAAAAAGATAAAACCCGACAATGCAAACAAAACAAAACTTACAGTACAAAACATAGTAGTATTTCATAAGTCAGTAGGGGAGTCCCTGAATCTTCACGCCACAGTAATGGTCAATTTGGTGCCATATCATATTGTTCGCGATGACAACATTTTATGTCCTTCAATCAACACTAGTTACAGCTCGCTGACTGACTGGTTGACTGATAGACGGTATGCATTTTTAGTCCACAATACAGGAGGTGATATATTAAAAATGAGCTTGAATAAAAAGATATGTTCAAAAATTCACATTCATCAGAAATTCATAAGTAATCATGCCTTAAGAGACTATTATTTTTAAGAACAGGTGTTACATATACGTACATAAAGAGTTTATCGTATCATATCTGGACAAACTAAATAATTTTGCGCTATTAAACTATTTAATAAATTCCATACAAAACCATCTAAATTTCTATATCTTTAAAAGATTAATAAACGAAATTTCCCCTACGCTATTTTTTTTTAAACAGTACATGCGTGAATATTAATAATCTGTGGCTGTTAATCCACATGAGGCTGAGGCGTTAGTCGAACTGGGGTTTAGAAATAGCGACAGAACTGTTAGTATTAAAACAATAGGTAAACACACAAGTCAAATTAATTGCGGACGTCTGCGCTACCGTACTGCAATTTATGAAGACACGTGAAGCGTTACTAGCACATAATCACTCATAGCCAGACTAGAGAAGATTCATTTTGTTTGAACAATTTCTAAATCGAGAACGTCTTGTTTATATTGTTGTGAGTATACGTGACATTTAATTTCAATTATAATAGTATATTTTTGGTTGTTAATAGTCCTATTTAAGTGAACGTTAGTCGAAAACGTCGAGACGGATAAGAATATTTTTATATTTGTGTGATGGATACATCACATCATAGATGTAGAAACATATAAAGGAAGATTTTTTTTTAACTAGGCGTGGTAGGCTAAATCCAAAGGTATAAGGAATAGCGAAAAAACTTAAAGGACACTGGAGGTCGAATTTGATAGAAACTAAAACTGCATCATGTTTTTTTTAATTATTTTCCTAGCCAGGAATCGAGCCCGCTGATTTTGAGAAATAAATACACCCCATATTATTGCACCATTTTATAGTGTTACTTATACGGACAAACTTCTGGGAAGTACTATTGTACGTCAAAGTAAAGGAAAAGGATTATTTTTTACTAAATGCTTTTAATCTCATACACGAATTAAACCTGAAGTTGTCAATTCTTCAAGGAAATGAGTAAAAGTCAAAAGTGACAACTTCGTACAGTAGTCGAATCCAGATATGTTTTGAAAATTAAATGTTGATTTACAATAAATTTAAGCATAATTTTAAGTATTATCTAAACTTTAACGATAATTTTCATCAAAATACTAGTCACCTACCGAGGCAACAGAGTAGGTGACGGGGACCAAAATAAACGTCGCATTCCATCAACTTTGTATAGCTCACATGGAAAAATTACTCAAACATGAAAAAAGTAATTTAAAAGTTATTTCTTTCAGAGATTCCCGATTATTGTTTCCCCATCACTCAAATGTTTTACTTTAGAACGTGACTAGCATTTTGACGCAGTCTATAATAAAATTGTTCAAAATAATGCAATTTTTTTTCTACATTGATATTGGCTTGTTGCAGCAAACAACATATTCTAATTTCATATTTTCCACTTTAATAGCCGTAACCTAACGCTTCAGTATAATTTGGCATCAGCAGGATTCACACCTCTTCACAAACTTATAACTGAAGTTTCGTATTGAGGCACGTTGAAATGATAGTCCGTTTTTTTTTTTTAATTGTCAATGTTAAGTTGTCATATTTTTGCCGTAAATAATTTATATAGCAATATTTCTTACATTGCGATTAAAATACGTAACTTTAAAAAGTCCAGAAGTGAATAATAGATTAGAGTCACAGTCCACGCCTTTTTTTCAACCCTTGTAATACAAGTGCTGGCTAGTACAAACTGATAACTGTAGTTAACGTCAAGGAAGGTTTCGTTAACACTAATAAAAACTTTAAAAAAAAACAAATCGACTTCGAAACCGAAACAAGTAAAATAAAATAGTAAAAAATAAATATTTTCTACCTATTTATAAGTCGGTGCCAGGTAAAATATTCGAAGTCTGCGCCAAGTAAAACCTTTTACGTATTATTTAAAAAAATACATACAGCCGAACATGGAACCTTCTCTTTTTTCGTAGTCGGTTAATAAGTCGTAGTAGTTTGCAACAGGTTGACCAATAAAATCAAATTGAAATTTAATGAACTACGATCGCATTTCGTACCGCTAGGCGAACACTACTATGTTGTAAATACGTAAATGGATAAGTAAAGGTTATAAAGGTAATTCTAATACGAGTAATATATCGCCAAGTTCTTTCTCTTGACTTCAAAAGACCGTTGCTAGGCAACTCGTTCATATCACATAAACACCGATTCTATTAACAATATTATTTTATTAAAATTATTATCGATATATTATATAACTACCCGTGTTTATTTTTGGGTGGTATTTTAAGTTTAATTCCTATTGTTTTTGATTCAATAACATTTCATATTATAATATTTGCTCTTAATGCGTTGATGTTGAAAATAATAATTACAAGGTAAATTAAAGCATTTATGTCTTCATACGTTGTTATACTTGGCTGTATAAATTGACCAATTTTATATTGTAAAATTTTATATAATAAAAAATTGACTTATAAGTAAGACTTTAAAAAATTAAATAACTTTAAAAGCAAAATATGCAATAACATTTCCTTAGATGACCATTTATTGAAAAATGATAAATTTATTGAAAAATCAAACTGCTAAACTAATTTTGTTAATAAATTCTACGGGATATAATATAACGAAAAAATAAAAGAATTTTCAAAATCGGTTAAGATATGACAGATTTCTGAGGTAACAATTATTTTAAAAAACTACTCTACGAATTGAGAATCTCCACCTTTTTTAATAGTCGGTTGATAAAAATTAAAACATGTTCTATACATAACTACATGTGTATGCAGGTCATCCGAAACCGCTGTCGCAATCACACAAAGATAAATCAAAAACACGTTAAACGTTGAAGGATGGACGTGGTTTGTTTAGATTTCTATTTTTTCCGATGAGAAAAGAAAACAGATTTGATAGAAAAAGTAAAACAGCGGGAGCTAATGGAGTTAGCGAGTGAGCTAAAACAGAAGGCGGTCCGGGAAAAAATAAACTAAGATTGTTCTGTGGCTCGCAGTATATTAGTCTGTTAACGAGATTGTTACTTATAACATGAACGAACCAGATAAATCAATTAGTATACAATTATATACAAATCTGTATAAAATATGCGAGGTTTAAATGGGTGTAAATTTTTTTTTATTTTTTTAAATATTATTCCATGATATAATAACTCTGTATAAAAATAACAGTACGCCGATTAAAATAGATTGTTGTTGAGTAATTACTATTATGTATGTAAAACTATCGCTATCATATGAAGCTATATCCTGAACGTTGATTCTAATATTTCAATTGAAACGCCTACTTCTACTGTCAAAAAATAGAAATTAACAGTCGGTGATTTCTACATATTTAGCCATATTATCGAGTATACTGCAAAACCGCGTATCAAGCTTTTCCTAAAAAAAAAATGAACAAAATATTAAATTACATTGTTGAATAATGGCGTTATGGCCATTTTCCATCTAACATTGTATTGTGTTTTTGTTTTCAACGATACGCCAATATTTATTTATGTTATATATTAATTTTACAAATAATGAATATATAATTTTAAGCTAGCTTGTTTTTTAAACAATAATGAAATTTATTATTAATTAATTGCCTAAATAAAAAAGTTCGTTACGCGGTTTTGCACTATCCTCGACGATATGGTTACCAAAGGTTGCTACTATAATTTTTAATTAAATGTATACGAACAATTATATTATATACCTATAGATAGATCGTGGATTTAGAATGACGGCCACTTTAAACGACGTTGCCTAGCAATCAGCTAGCGAGTTGCCCCAAAGATGTCATACAATCTTTGGAGTAACAAATCCATTGACGACCTTGTGAAAATTAAAAATGCGTAAAGATTTTTAACGTAAACGTAATAGTTTGGATGTAATATATACCTTGCTTCACGTAAATGTGTTGGTCTGACTACGAGGCGAGTCCGAACTCGCGCATGGTACGGTCGAGTGAACAAGAATTAAAACATTGAATGTATACGATATTATTATAAACTTTTTGAACATTAACAGCCGTTAAATGACTTTTACAATTTATTATAACTTTACTTGACTTATTAAATAAATAAACACATCTCGGAATGAAAATCACGAATTTTCAAATAATTACGATCATTCAGTATTCATGTTTTCAAGGGAAATACATCCGATATAAATTACACTAAAAATGTTATTAAATAATGATCTAAACACATGAATTTGATACATATCGTCATATGTATAGACAGTGATGGCTAAGCGATAGTAGTGTCTTCGTCTACGTTCGGTGGTACGGGGTCCCTCACGATTTTGTATCAAAACTAAACTGGATGTAGGTGTAACCAAAAATACTAGATAGGTAAACCGACAGTTTCGCCTTGGATGTGTATACTGGTCGGTTTCTCAAGCGTAAGTGTGCATGACACAGTCCCCCACTATCCAACTAGACTCTGTCCACGTGACTAACAATAATATTACTGCGCTTACCCTTAACTACCATAGTCAGTTCAGCGACTTCTAATAAAAATTAAAGTTGTTCCACGACATATATATCATTATATAAGAAGCATTTAATAATCAAAATTAACGAAATGTCTAAACGAGTGTTCTGCGCAGCGTCATGCGCATAGTTCAGACCGATACACTTACTTGAAACTATCTATATCTATAGTTATAAAATATAAATTGTAAGTTTAATAATTTTGAATTTTCATGAAAAGATTTTCTTCTTCACTATTTCTAAATTTTATTAATTCCCATTATATATAAGAACGTTTGCTCAATCTTAATTAAAACTAGAGATTTCTCAGACGAACGATTTAATTTCTTTTATTGACCTATTTAATTAATTGTGCTGAGCTTCTTCGTTCATTCCGACCAAGGAAAAGGATAATAAATATCATTTTTTTAATCTCTTAATTGAATTTCTTTATCAAAGTACTGATACTAAATACACATACAGATTCAATTCCTATGCATTTTCTACTTCTGTATCAAAATAAGTTTATAATTGTTAACATTGTTAAGAAATGCAATATATTTAATTATTTTTGTTTTGTAAATACAATATAATTCTATTTTCAACCAATACCATAATTTAAATTAAAGGTATATGTTAATTTTGTTATCTTAAGAAGTTTCAATTTAACATCTACTTATACTACCTTCATTCTTAAACGACTGTTAAGTATAACTGTATAAAGACTTTTGTATATGAAACATACATATAAAATAAATCCTTTTTTTATTTGATTAAGAGCTACCTGTATTTTTTTCTAACAGAAATTTTTTATAGTGTGCTGACAAGAATAAAATTATAAACTTACTAGTAAAATATTCGCCCTTTAATCCGGTCATATCAAATGGATTTGGCGTCGACATGTGCGTTGCGTTGTGACTTACTGGACGGTCGAAGGGGTGGAAAACGTATCGACAAATTTCCCACACACCAGAATCACTCCACATAAAATATCCACCTCGTGTCGGTAAGTAAATACCTGGAACAAAAAGATATGTAATTATTATTTTAAACTGATATAAGAACACTTTTTTATATCATTAGCTAGTTGGATTCGTGGCTCTGTTTACGTAGAAAATTTCATAGGTACCCTATATCATACCTTTTAAGTTTTTTTTTTTTATGTCGCGGCAAAAATCGCTAACTCTTCGCTATAAATATTTTTCTTTTGTCAATTATAGTATTAGTAAGTATTCATAAAGTTGGCAATAACAATAAATAGATAGACAAACAATCTTTCTCAATTTATTACAGCGATAGAGTTTGGTAATAGTAATCACTATATTTTTATACTATATTCCATACTTATTTGTAATAAAAGTTAGTAATAAAAGTTATAAAGATATCTTTCAATATCGCCAAGTTACGTAAATAAAATGATTGTGAAAAAAATGTTATGTGTAATACGTGTCATTGATTTTCAGGTATGTATGTAAGTATCAACTATAACTTGAAAGATGCAACTTCATTTAGGCTATCGCTAAAATCCTCACATTATTGTAGGTTAAGAGTTAACAAAAATGAAATGAATGCTTAATTTTATTTATTAAATTTTTTTTTATTAAAATATGAATTGGTTGTGATTTAACATGTTTTAAAAAGGTATAACATATAACGAATATTTGAAAGATTTTTAAATGCTATAAAATTAATATTATAAAATATTTTTTTTTTTTTAGAAACGCACACAAACTTATGAGAAAATTACGTTAAGTATTAATCCGATAATTTTAAAAATATAACACAGATGTAAACTATTATATTTTTTCCTTGTGAATCATACTAATCTGTTTTGAGAACGTCAATTACACGTTCATCGATTTGAACTTAAAGCATCGGCAATACTGAGAAAGAATTATCAATAATAAATTACGCTTAAATATACTCCGCTGCTATATTTAAACGAAATTTCATTAAAATATTATAATGACGTTTTTTATGAACATCAATTTAATATTTACAATGTTGAGCTAATAAGTTGTCAAAGTATTATAGAAGCCAAGTAATGAGTTGTTTACACTGTTTATATAACGATCTATATAAAACTATTATTGTGCAATATGGTTAGTAAACAAATATTTACTTCATCTGATATCAGTTATGTGTTAAAATCATTTTATGTGAGCATCGTCCTTTATGTTGTTGACGTTTAAATTGTCTCGAATGCACACTTCCTAATTCCTTAAAATAGACATTCGATTCGTTCAACGGGAAAGCGATGAGTCAGAATCTTAATTTGAAGCAATTACATGCATCGATAAGTCACCGTGAAATAGCCTGCGGCATTTTAATTTTAAGAGCGTTGCCAAATAGATCGTTCTATCTTCAACGCAATGTTATATAAGCTGGATGTCTTATTGTTTGTTTTTATTGACAGCACGAAAACAAATGAGCAAACGAGCTACTTAACATAATTATGAGTCACATAATTCATTAAACATTAATGCGATAACAATGTTAGATGCATTAGAGCTATAAGTTAATTGCTAATGTATTTTTAAAGAGTAGAGCATGTGCTTGTTTGTATTACAATTGCTCCGCTAATACCCTTAACAGTGAAATAACAATACTTGACATTACAGTTTTAAAAAGTATTAAGTCCTATACGTATCTTTTTATCATAATATAGATACTTTTGAACATAGTAAAGTAAACGTCTATAAACTTCCAACTGCTGGGTAAAGGCTTTCTCTATTAAGAAGAAGGTATAGAGCTTATTTCCAGATGAATTTAAACACAAATTTAGCACTTAAAAGGCTAGCGGTGCTAGCCAGGATTTCAACGCCCGATCATTGGTTGAAATCGATGTGTTTCAACCACTAGACCACGTCGGCTCCGGCTTTTGAACATATTCGAGTCAAAATACGTCGCGTGCACGTCGCGTGTTTTTGCTTACATCGTACATGCTCAGTAGTTCGAAATTTGTGACAGATAGCCATTCGAGACTCGTAGCATGCACGCGAACGGCACGCTTTGTACACGTACGCAGATTCGGACGCACCTTAAATTGAAAGTGAATACATAAGTCCTTATAGGTGGCCATATCTCACGAGAGATTGACTTGTTTTGATATAAAACATACAGGAACATACGTCAATAAATAAACAAATATTTTTGTTTCTGCATCTGCTATGTACGATAAAATTAAAAATTAATTTGTCTAGAGCCTAGGCTCTACCACAACAATATTTCTTATCACGACCTTTAATTTTTTAAAGACTTTTCTATTAGGTAGAAGATCGGTTCAGACTTGCAGTGTTACATTTTTGAAAGTAATTTAATTGGTACATTTGCTAACATACACTAAAGGTTAATTCATAAACGCGTGTATCAAGACTCAATATTTATAGCGTCCATTAAGGGCCCTACATCTAGCGGTGTGTTTGTTGTTACATTGGGTCGATGCGTTGATTCAGCTAATAGCGGTACTTAGACGTATTTAGTTTCAGCTCTTAATGGGACTCGATGGTGAAAGAAACACATTTACCCGACTGACCAATAACGAGGGTAATGTTTTCGCGCGCTAGTATTTTTGTAGGTATGTATTATTAGTATATGTTTATTTTGTATATATGTATGTACGTTACATTCCGTTCCTTATAGCCTTAACGACTTATTCTGAAGTTTATGGTTAAATTGGTATTCTTTACCGGGTGCTATGTGACGTCGACAAAAAAATAGGCACCGTGGACATGAACTGTAAACATTGGCGAAACATTGTGACCTCTTGTAACCTAAATTGTTTGACCGTTTTTTAAGTGCTAAGTGTTATATTAGGCAGTCGGTTTTTTAAATTTTTAATAACTTAAGTTTTATTTGTATACTTATTTTATTCGTGCGATTCATATATATTTCCTGTGTAAAAACCGCTTTTAACACTAATATAAAGGTCCACTATTCTCAAGTTACACTATTCATAGTCTGTACATTTTGTTTATCGTCAGTGAAGTTCTAACAGTGCATAAATGAAAATTAGCAGCTTGAAATAAGAGATAAATATTCTTACCTTTCATATTCGTTATTTATATTAAAAGTACTTGCCCAAAACTACTGTTGCTTGATTTTGTCATTTAAAGGTACTTTTGTCCGGTTAAGAGTTTTGACTGTGGCACATAATATATGTATTTGTTGATGCTAGGAATCTACAGAAATTACGGACTTAAACTTTCCCTTGGTAACGTGCCGCTCCCGAGAATAATAAATATTATTTTTGACGCTGGGTACGAGGTACCGACGTTTTATTCTAATCTATCTTATTCTTTTTACGTGATCCGCACACAAATAGGGCAGAGAAGTGCAAAAAATCTTTATCACAGTCTCTTATTTCTTACGTATAGTTGTAGTCGATAAAGTTATTTTTGATACTAGATATATACTTCCATATAAAAAGAAATAAAGTACATACTTAGTACCTAATAAAAAATAATTGTTGTTGTAACGGGTATTTACATTACCTATATTCTTACACAGTAATTTCGTTCGTACAAATTAACCATAGAAGAAACTAAATGTCTGTAATAAAAAAAATATTAACATTAATCTAACTCCGACTTACTTTACACGTTGTAATTAAACTTACACTACATAACACTTTTTAATATGGTAATTTATTTTACGTTTAAAATAATCTGCTCCTTATTTTTGTTTTTGGCGCCATTAATAATTCCGCTAATGGCTACCAAAAAGCAAAGGTATTAACGGATACAGCCAAAAAATAAATTTATTTTTTTTATTAATGTTTTGCATAATTATTTTAATAATAATATTTAAATACAATGAAATAAGACTAAATATAAAGTAATTAATATAATAATACTATTGTAACTAAATAGTAAACAGAGATATTATGCTTAATTTTATATGAACGAGTTTTGAAGGGACGAATATCAGTGTAATTGTTAAATATATCTTTTTTTGATATAGGAGAAGTATAGAATATATTCATAAAAATAGTACAAGCAGACGAATTTTAGTCTCTGTATCTGTATTTTTATGCTGCTCCCAAAATATTTTTATTTAACAATAGACATATAAGTTTTTTATACTGCTAAAGATTCGCTGTTCCTAAGATATAAGGTAGATTTGTATTAAGATTTTTTTTTAATAAAAAAAACTCGAAAACAGCAGTCCAGTAGCTTGAACTTTTTTTTTTCTTTTTTTAAATTTTTTTTTTAAAACAATTTTGAATACTTGATAAAGAAATCCTCGCGTGCTAAAATTTGATCATTAGTATCATTTGGTATTATTACGAAATAAACGCTGATTTATAATCATGTAGTCAAAGCTATTGTATAACATACGCAATACGAAGAATAATGAGGAGCATACGTCAACATCTCTGCCAAAATCCGTGCGATCTCAATCGTTATAAATCACGTTGACGTTTTTAATATGCGAAAATAATTCAAATTACTTCCGAAACAAAGCAACTATGTTCAATATAAGCCTATATTAATTTACGAGTTTCACGTATGGCAACAGAAATAGATCACAGGACGTCGACCCCGGTGCCATATGCGCATAATTAATTATAAAGTTGGATGTATGATTTCGATTCACGTCTCTCGGCGTCAGGGCGTCTAATCGACTTGTTAGTACACGAGATTGGTTAATTGATTCTCAACCGACTACAAAGAGGAGGATTTTAAAAATCGGTTCCGTAGTTTGTTTTTAAATCTAAATAACTAGTATAAGTATGTTATGTCTAAATAAATAAAATTGCGTATTTTGTTTTTGAAGACGTTTTTTAAAAAAAGTCTTAATTATGCGGTTTTAGACATTCATAACCTACTGTATTAACTAAATCTCGGGTTTATTGTTACTGCTCCGCTTTTATGACTAGGACATATAGTTAAAAGAATTAATAGTCTTTTGCGATCTATGGTGCTGGAATGGTGTCCTGCACTATACACAAATGTTTTAGATAATTGTGTTAGATAATGTATTTATTGAGAAAGCCTATAGTAGTAACCATAAACGCGAGTGACACCATTAGGGACAGCTAGTGTATATAAACATTTCTTTTAAATCATTGATGAAAATCGCATTAAAATACGATGCATAGTTTAAATGGCATTAATGCTGCACAAACTACATTAAAATAAGCCTTATACACGCATAAGTTATAATATACGGGCTATAAGTTTAATGTGTATAAACGCCCACAGCTTATGCTTATACAAGCTGGCTCGACTAGGGAAGTCCCACACCTCATAAAATCGATTTTAAGGAACTAATACGGTGAGTGGTACTATAGTTCGGTGAGTGGTAAAGTAAGAAATCACTTTTCATTAAGTTAACCACCTTCTTGAAGCCATAAAAAAATGTCTTAATGAAAATGTCTTAATGTTTCGAATATTGATGTGTGCTCAATATTTTGCAGTATGCAATAATCAATATTGTTAAAATAAAAATTTTATAATACCAATCTGCTTTTAATTCAGTATAAATGTTATCAAAATAGAAAATAGAAGATTGATATAATATATACATCTTCAAATAAATTTGCTAAATATAGGCTTGACATCCTTAGATGCCATTTCCTCAAAATGAAGTCCGTATGGCTAGTATTGCTTATCAGCGTCCAAATATAATTAAAAAAATATCTACCTTAATATTAACCGAACTATAGGTATAATATAATTTTTATAAAAAACGTTATTTACTATATTGTCTGTTGACTAATAGTTAACTAGCTCACTAATTATTTAAACAACAAGCTAACTAATTAACTATTTAATAAATAAACTAAACAGTTAACTCACTAACTACCTAAATTAGTATGTGAGCTTAGCAATGTGCAAATATAATTCAACATGACTCCAATTTTAATTTGGCACATGTAACAAAAGACAATGATCGTGACAACAATTAAAATGTTGGAACGGTTTTGTTTCTTGAACCCATACGTTTCATTTATTACTTGCTACGTAACGAAAAGAAAATGCTACCACATATACATACGTTCACTCTATTTGTATAACGGTGACCGATTCCAAATGTTCGTACGTAAATATAATCAAAATGCAACACACAGAATTACTTATAGGATGTTAAAATTTTACATACAATCATTTAATTTATAAACCATTTTAAAATAGAGTTGTGTCTGAAGAACAAACCTTAAGTCTAGAGGCCTATTCTTGAGGACCCTCTTCACTGTGTGTGTTTTCGTAAAGACATGTTAAACTGCCAGTTCTGGTTTTTTCACACTTGTGATAATAGTCCTTATGATAAAAAGAAAATTATAGTAAAAAATGACTAGGGTAAAAAACTTCATGGGTTTTGTAGATCGGATGGCAATTGGCAAAATTGATTTATATTATTGTAAAAAATAGTATTCTGTCAGATTCAGATAATAATAAGTAGGCTCTAGCCAAAAGTACGAGAAAAATGCAAACAATAAGACAAAAAATACATATTCCTTAAGATTGAGGGTAAGATAAATGTAATACATCACATTTCGCATAAAAATATTAGATTTTTAAAATGTATTTATAAAATAGTTAAATGCTTGAGTACCAGTGCTCTCGCACCTGGTACTACCCACAACGTCCAACCTACAAGTTTAATTTTCTCTTATTCCGTAATAAATTAGAGAAATACACAAACACTTTCACAAACAAGCAACTTGACCAATTGAAGAAAAGATAAGCGGACAAAATGAAAAAAAAAATATGTTTTTTTTTTTTTTTTTTTAATTTGGAAAGCGATGTGCTAGACTTAGAGTAACCCCCATTTGAAGTACCTTAATTAAAAGTCGAACGACCTGATCACTCATTATAACTTACCGTTACCGCCTTCAATGTGGACCCATTTCTCTGTACAAACAGCTGTGATCCAAACAAACGTACAAAGACCTATTAAGATTGTACAGGCGAATAGTATTCGTCGCTCGATCACAAGAGCTTGCATCAACGGCCGTCGCTCAGCGCCTACAGACGAGGCGGTTGACATCTTGTCAGTTTCCATGTTGGGATGTCTGCAAATAAAGAAAAAATTTGTCAGAAACGTTTTATTTTTAAAAGTAAAGGTATTTGTACAAATCAATTGAGTCAATCCGTATCTACGATAATGTAGCTATCGTTGACACAGTTCGTTCAGACAAAATATATGTATATAAAAATTAATCGCTGTTCGTTAGTTTCGTTAAAACTCGAGAATGGCTGCACCGATTCGGCTAATTTTGATCTTGAACTATTTTCAGAAGTTCAGAGAAGGTTTAAACGATGAGATATATAAATAATAAGTAAAGAAAAATACTACAAATGATAATTTAATTTTCCGATGTACTGTTTTGACTCTTGGTTGCCAAATATTTATATAGCTTTCAGAAATTTGTATCTTTTATAGTTGTAGTATAAGGTCCGATTTCTTTAATCTGTTTTGTTGAATACAAAACAGTTCAGATTCAGAAAAAAGAAGTTTGTTGCATTTATCATAGATAAAAAATGTATATTACGTTTAAACTAAATTTTACACAATTATATACAAGTGATACGAAGTTCACTGGGTCATCTAGTTAGATATATATTCATTCGAATAGAATACAACTGAGTTTTAATTTTGAGTCATGAAACAAATTAACTTTAGTCAAAGAAAATAAACATAGACTTCACTGAGAAGGACAATCATATAACTTGAAATTCGCTATCAAAAATTTATTTATAAACTTGCAAATAAAAATGTTTACCATATTATAAATAAGATCACATTATTTTATAATAATCATGTGAGGAAACAGATAAATAAGAACTTTGATTTCACCGTATTCTAATGAATAACCTGTTGCGGAGTACGAAGTAATCAAGGAGTTGCTTAAGCTGAAAGGGCACTTGAAATCGCACTTAGCGGGACTAATTAAAAATTAATATAAAATTTCATATACCGAGGATATTTTCTAAGTGATATTTCAGTCGTCCTACTTAAAAGATGACGTCATTGTACGTTTACGAGTTCATGCTAATAAGTTATACGGCGTCGTTCATATTTTAATACTTCAGGGGTTGCTCGTATAAATAAGACTACGATTAATATCGCGGGTTATGTATATTTTCCGGAGAATATTTATATTCAACTGACTGAACAAGAGGGTTATGTTATTGAATTATACGAGTAGGTGCACATGTATATTTCTTTAACAAGTTCTGAAGCCCACACAGATTGATGGATTTTAATATAAGTATTATTATTCAATTTTAAATAACGAATCTTATCGCATTAACTAATCTTCAATGAGATTAGTTACGAGCTGACCACGACAAATGGTTTGTTGAAACACCAGGTAACAAAGGTATAAGGGTAAATCGAGAAAGTTTAAAATATGTAAGTATTAATATTTATAACATTTTAAATTTTTTTTTGTAAGTCTTGTTTTGGCAAGGTGTAGGCAACTGTACCTATATTTACGCTACTGCTCAAAATTGTCTAATGTCCAGACTATACAACAAAAGCTTTTATAAAATATAGTTATTTAACATGTTATGTGGATGTTATATGTTATTAAAAATGTTATTTACATTGTAATAACATATATTCTTGTTATATGTTACAAAGTGGATATGTTATGTAGACAAATTTTATAATATGTTAATCAATCTAGGTACAAATTATGATAATCTATCACTATCGAAACATGAAATCAACAGTATGTCTGTCTCAATTATCAAACTGATTACATAATTTCCGTGCAGGATGTATCAGAGTTTGATTATATAGGTTTGGTAAAATAAAAAATAACGATGTCGCTATGGTTTATTTTCATACAAACCCATTCCGCCAGCTCCGTGTAGGTAATAAAATTGCAACATCTGCGAGGCATAATTAAAAGTTACACGTTCGTAACGTTAATCGAATTTCTGCTATAAGAGCTAGCAACATTTTCATACGTAATTTTAGCAATGTTCTTTTTTTATATAGAATGAGTTTTCGAGGATACGTTGGGTTTTAATGACTCGTATACACGTACGGGCTTATCTTATATGAAAAGGAATTTTTAAAAAGTATAGTTTAGTTTTTTACTTTTACATATTGATTCTGCTAACGCTGTTAAAATATCTAACATATGCCGAGTTCACATCTTGTCTTTTTTTTTTGTTGACGCAGGGTAAATCTTCATAGATATCCGACTCCTGGGGGGGAGACCGGGTTATGTGAGATTGTACTCACTAAAACCCCCTGCGATGGCCGCCACAGCACGGAAAACGGAGAGGCTACGGGATCGCTTTCGCAGGCACGTCCGCGGCCTTCACATCTTGTCTATTTCAAGGATATTCCGTGATTTGGGCAAAATATAACAATAAGTCTCACGTATGTCGGAAATTCCTGTTTAGATGAAGTTGCTGATGGATAGGTGTTAATTGTTTCTTATTTTAGCATAAAATGCAGGCGGTCTGGCAGATGACAGATGTTTATTTGGAGAACATCAAAATAATAAAATTCTAATGCATTTCATTTCTAACAACAACAGCACTACCAACGATTTTAAAATACTGTAATTTCTACTAAATGAAATAATTCATACTAGCTTATTGTACATTCCTGTACAGCGTAGATTCTGTTTTTTAAGTTTAGTGTTCAGTACAACATTATTCATTAGTAGTTATTACATACTAGGTGTGATTGCAACTTCATTCGCGTGCACTTTGGGGTGGTACGTCTTTTACAAAGCAAGGCTCTTGTACTTCTATAAGATGATGTGATGCTTCTTGCATTTTACTCGCATTCATTAATAACATTTTGTAAAAATTTTGCCTCTTCTTTTAGTTTGCCTTATACTAATATGTATAATCGCTGGGTTTTAATGGGTAGTCTGGTGCGCCTGATAGTGTCAGGAGTCCCACATACCCGCCTGAATTCTCGGGCGGTATGCAAAAAAAAGTATTTCGATTTCTGGCTAAGAAAATAAAATATCAAAAAGTAGCCGAAGTTAAATAAAACCATTTTAAACGGATTTAAATCGCGTATATTAATTATTTTTATCATCCCGACGTTTCGAGCACTTTGCAGCGTTCGTGGTCACGGGTGACAGTCTACACGGGTGATAGTCTAAAATAATTATTAATCGCGACTCTTTATAACATTAGCTATCTGCTAGTGAAAGTCTCGTCAAAATCAGTCCAGCCGTTCTAGAGATTAGCCGAAACAAACAGACAGACAAAAAATTTTAAAATAGTGTTTTAAGTGTCGTATATACTTTTATATGCACTTAGTTAAAAGCAGTTAATTTGTAATTACAAATAGACAATTCAATTTTAATTATCTGTATAGAGTTCTTCACATCATTATTCACGTTCCCTGTCTTTTATGCGCATAAAAGACAGGGAACGTGAACTCTGTTTGTAATCAATCGAGTTCGCACCGCAACAACTAAAGCATCCTTATTCTTTTTAGGCGCGAAATTAAACTGTGTCAAAATGCCTTACTGAAATGACATAACTTTTAACGTCGATAGCTCTTTGTCCATTCAACTAATTTAGAAAACTGTAAAAAGACGTAATTGTTACGTATGTAAATCATTAATAACATAATTAATATAATATTTTTTTGCTTTCACAATAAAAGGAGTCAGCCACTTGGTAAGTTTTGGATTCGATGTAACTACGTCTTACGGTTGGTACAAAATGCATTCCAATATTTGTTTCTGAAGAAAATTGCGATTTTATCTTGCAGCATTTTAAATAAAAGCAATATAAATGTAGCTCGTCTACTACCGCTCGAGGCTTCTTTCATTTTAACTAAAACTATAGGAGTTGAACTAAGTAACCTTTACTCTGGGTTTCATTAAAATTCGAATCTAGTTGCTTC
The DNA here is from genome assembly GCA_037950945.1 of Hypolimnas misippus. Lineage (NCBI taxonomy): Eukaryota > Metazoa > Arthropoda > Insecta > Lepidoptera > Nymphalidae > Hypolimnas > Hypolimnas misippus. The sequence goes on along the minus strand of JBBEEQ010000029.1, from coordinate 6,647,003 downwards.
CGCTTTATTTTTACTAAAAAGAAGAACAGACGAACATTATTTCCACTTAACTACTTCTCTTTCTAAACATAGAAAAAAATCTAATTTATAACGCCACTCATTATAGGGCCTAGTGATAGTGCTATGTTTCAATACCTTTCAATTATCTTATTTATCTGTCGGCACGGTAATGGTCCCGTCAAGATGAGCCAATCGAAGCGCAAGGGCACTACCAATCTTTTTTCGAAGCGCTTTCAATTATACCAGACTAGTTGCTTCTAGCGGTTCCACTCGCGTGTATGGTTAATACTTCTCTTCTGTGAGTCGTAGCCGAGCGATATATACAGCCTATACCTTCCCCAAGAAACGCGCTATCCAACGCAATTTTTTTTTCCAATTCGAATAAGTAGTTTCTGAGATTACAGTTCAAATGTTTGTATGTACATACATACAAACTTGCAAACATTTTTTATTTACAATGTTAGTATAATTAAAAAAATAGATACATAAAGATAATAAGATTTGGAATGATTAATATATAAAAAACGAATAATAATACGAGTCAGCTACCGCTGTATATTGCTACGTAAATCTTTCAATTACGCGAAGGCATCGTTATGAAATTATAATATAAATGAAATTTTTATAAGCAATAACACATTCCTAGGTTTGGAATGCGAAGCTATTGTTTTATTTATTCACCCACTCCTTCGCTTAGGGGTCAGGCGTCGGGACGCCTGGCGACGTCCCCGATGACGCCAAACGATGTTTACACAAGACTTACTTCGATATCAAGCATTCCACTCGGCCTCGATACCACCTTCCTTAACTCAGGGTTGACAAACAAACGAAGGCACGTTTTATCGGACATGATTCGATAAGAATTTTCGGCGGACACTTCTTTAGAATACCTTACTAACCTATTTTATTTACATTAATATTTTAAACAGGAAAGATTTGATTGTTTGTTTGTTTGCATTTAAAAGAATCCCTAATTTTTAGACTGATTGAACAAAATATTTTTGCATTGCTGAGTCCGTTCTTTGAGAAAGGTTATAAGCTATACACAACGCTATGACTCATAGGAGCGAAGCAGTAGCCATATATGTATATAATAGTATTTTAATGAATAACAGCGGGCGAAATATATTTCGATAATTTGCGTATTCGTTTTAATACAAAAATCAGAAATTAACTGAAATAATTGTTAATGTAGCATGTTGACAAAGCGATAGCTCACTATAGAATTGCTACTTAGAATTACATATATCTATATATAATATTAATATTTACTATTTCTTACAAAGGCGAAAATTAAAAAATCTGAACATACCACAATTAGTTACATTAAAATTACGGGTAATTGAAAAATGTAATTGCATTAAATTTTAATTTTCTTACGAATATATAGCAAAATGTGCGGTACTTATAAATATTTTAAAACCAGTAATTTCTTTGCTATATTCTCATCCTAAATATATTATAAATATTATTTGCTACTGTTATTTCAGCAATTACTTTTGGGGTGAACCAATTTCAAATCGGATAGATTATAATTTCTCATTTTTAATTCAATATATTTATGTGAATTCGCTTAACCTAGAATATTAGTTATTATACATTTTTTATATATGTTTTTTTCGTTCGCTTTAATATAGATATTGTTTTAAAATAATACCCATACCTATATATACAGATAGAGATATGAAATAAAAACTACGACCATCTACAATAATGTACCTTTTTCGAATCATAATTTTTAAAATACTTTCAGCAGTTCTAAAGTTAACTTCGCATGTACAAAATTTGCTCTCACTTTATTATATTAGTATAAATTAGTGTCGGTAAATTTTGTTCTGATAAAATAAAATTACATAATTTAACTTTTATTAACTAACTGTGCACAGGTTTATTATTTGCTTCAGTAGTATTATCCAATAATGTACGAGTATTAGGATGTTTTATTTAATTACAACAAAAACATACACTAGAAATTAGCCTCCTCCTTTATTGAAGTCGGTCGATGACAATGATGATATGGTCCATTTTTCTTTTGATGTCTTATTTGGTAAATAAACATTTCAAGAAACGAACATCACAATTTTTGAACAATTACACATTTTGGTTCAGAATAAATGTTATTTCATATAATAATAATATTTTTAACACAATTTTTCATTATAGAAATTGTTCAGTTCAATCATGTCTTCGATAATTTGCCATGTCTAAATATTGATGCTGTTTAAGCATCACAACCATTTGTTTACTAAATAAGACACGTACACAAAAATAGACTATAGTGACGCTATTAGGCACGGACCGTGTATATGGATTATTAAAAATAAATTTATGCATTAATCCTACTTCACATTCACAATTCAAATATTACGAAAACCTAGATATTCTTTAACAGTAAGAGAGAGTAGTAAAGTATTAAAATTGTCGAACATAAATGCTACCATGAAATGTTATTTCGTGCATTTTTGTCATCATCAATCACATGCTCAATAATTTCCCGTCTCTAAATATTGTCTCCGGTTAGAAGTATCCCATATTTGTTCCTTAAATAATACAAGTGGGGATAAATAAACTATAGTAATATTCTTAAGCACGGTACATGCATATAGAATATTATTAAACCTAAATTTATTAATTATTCTAATCCACCTTAAATTCAAATACTACGAAAATGTTACGATACACTGAAACAATAAAAGTGTTAACGAGAAGTAGACTAATAAAATTGTCGAACATGAACGCTATCACGAATGATCATTTCGTGTTTTCATTTCTGTCATTTAAGGCAAAATAATGGTCCCAACTCGGTATACATTTTGATGGTGACTATGTTCGATGATTAGCCAACAAATGAGGAATTGATGAGATAAGCAACGATTTGCTCATTACTATTGTCATATTCAAATACAGCATCGCGTTAAATAGAGTGCTATTGCTAGCATAACATTCTAATAGTTTAAGATACTTTTTTGAGCAATAGTATTTGGCTATTAGCCTGCCATATATAGCACAGAGCAATATTATTTTGGGGTGGATTTTTTATTAAGATGTCATTGAAAGTTGAGTTGCTACACAAAGTCCCATTGCATATAAAATATTTAATCTGATGTCATACGTAATATTTACATGTACATATTACTAAATTCACATTTGCGTCCTATTTTTATTTTTATGTTAGACGAAGGAAATGAGGCGTTATAAGATGAACTCATATAACGTCTACATCATTTATATTTTAATTTTATTAATCTACTATTTTGAATCAGGAAGGAAGTCACAAATATTTTTTCACACTTCCATTTCTTCATTTATTCGGCGAGTAAAGGCTTCTCTTGTGCCGGACTTTATACCACCCCCTTGCTCTACTTTACTTTGGCACACCTTTATAGTATGTAAATGTATGTCTTAACCTTAGAATTTCTTCTAACGCTTTTCCCTAGGTTTTTTTTATATATTTTAAGCGAATTTAATTAAAAACTCATATGATTTAGTATTGTTTTGCATATATTTATCTACACTAATATTATAAAGAGGAAAATTTTGTATGTAAGTGGTAATCTCTACAATTTACTAACCCGATATGAAAAATTCTTTCTGCATTAGATAGTTCATTTATTGAGGAAAATTATAGGCTATGTTACATTACGATACGAATTGAAGGATCGAGTAATAACCAAAAACGTGAGTGAAATCGCGATGGGCAGCTAAATATTTATATTCATCGATCCTCTGGGCAATTTCAATTTGTATGCACACAATACCAAATCATTGAACAAACATAATGATATAAATTCTATAAAACTAGGTCAAATAAAATAATTATACCACATTGTAATACGGACGATATTTTGTAAGCTGTAATAACGGTAAAAGCTCACATAATATTATGGGTTTAATTGGTAATTCGATCTCTGTTTATCTCTTTACATTCCAATTACTTTAGTATATAAATATATATTAAATATATGACAAAACAAAACCTTATTATTTAAGACTTGTATTAAAGTTTCAACAATAATAGATAGAGATAGAATCATTTATTCACAAAATACAACTACTCATACAATTATAATTTCACAATAAAAAATAGAATATAACAGGCATATTGTGTCTGTGAGAAGGCTCTGCCTCAGCATGTGTTGTAGGAGATCACCATAACGCCGGTAATTCTTCATTAGAAGGTGGACGCACTTCAAATAGTTTTTTTTTTAATTTTTTTATATAACAATTTATTTTTTTGTATTTACCTTTTATTTTACAAATATTTTAAATACTTTTGATTGGTGCAATCAATTGACCAATTCTTAAGCGAACTTGTATTTTTTGAATTTGTTTTTGTTACATTGCATTTGTTTATATCGTAACGGACGTTTTATGGAAGTGGATGGCTACGAATTACTGTTAGGCGAGAATCTCATTTGTAAGTTTTAATCTTGTTACAGATATAAAAGAACTTTATAACCTAGTAACAGCTACGTCGTAAGTAGTGATGAAAGCTGTGGCTGTCAAAAATAAGGCACAGGCAGTAAATTCTTTGTGGTGTAACGCGTAACGTAATAACTACGTAAATCTCATTGAAAGTCCGTGAGCAAAACTTACAAGTGTGATTCTTGCCTAAATGATTCGCCGTAGTTTGTATTAATATGAATACAAAATTTATTTTTAAATAAATCTGTTAAAAACAGAAGCTATAAAATTGTACGGACACAATGAATTTGTATAGACAAGTGCTATAGTAAAACTCTCCACCGACCCGTAGGATAGACATTCTATTTTAAAACAACAATGCGTAGTCTGAGATACCCGGAGCTGAGTCTTCGACGCGTAAGATGAGAGCTGTCATTAGCTCCGGATATAGATCATTAATTTTTATGTTCAAGTGATGGCCATTTCTACTTCCAGAGTCAAAGTATGTTTAGGTTTTACTGTTAGGTAGATTACATTTCAATATTCGTATCCATTTACGTAACAAAACTAACTTTACTAACTCCTCATCTATTTTACTGCCAAACAAGAATGTTATTGGCATATTCTACTGGAGCAATTGGAGTATTTGGTCCTCAAATAGTAAGGGTTAGCTGGTGAGTCTTTTGGAAGTTTTGAAAGCTGGTGATCTCATAAATTTTTACATGCTATTTCTGATTTTTTACTTTGCCATCTCGTATCTTTTCCTAACTTTCCAGAATCTTCTCCTTGGAAATAACACTTTCAGACGGAGCAATTACCTATATTAATAGGTATTGTTTTTGTTTTTCTTTTAAATTAGCGGGTCAATGATTTGTGAAAAACCTAATAATACCGTTTTAGCTATCATCAAAGTCGATCCCGAGGGTCCTTTAAGTATGTTTCGCTATTTTATATAATTTCGGATACCACGGCCAGTTGAAAAAAAAAACATTCAAATAGTTTCGCGTTGATCTTATATGGTGAACTAACTCGCATGACATGATTTTAAACAAAATATTGTGCATGTCGTTAAACCAATCCAGTAAGTATAATGAATATTATGCATTGCTGTTTACACGTAAGATTGTTGATGAACTTTACGTCATGCATTAATTTTCAGACCACTAATTTTTAATGTAAATTCCACTTTAAAAAAAGGCGATAAAATTTTATAATCTGTTATTTCTCTTTGAAATTAAATACGCAATAACGTTGAGTGACAACGAACAAATTGGAACAGAATAAATGAATACAAATTTATATTTTGACAAACGACATTTTGTTTACGTTTTATTACATAAACATAATTTATTACCATTAACCAATGATATTGTATAACTATTCATATGTTATAAGTTCATTACTTTTGACACAACGAATGCCGATTACTTTGGACGATGTTGCCTAGCAACCACCTAGCGACAGACTATGATATGCGAGAAAGCAAATATGTATGTCAATGCTGGATATAAGTACAGATTTTCAACGTCAAATATTAAGGCTCACTTCTTCTTCTTCGTATCTACAGTTAAAAAATATAATTTCCATTAATGCAAGAATTTAATTTAAAACTTAAGTTTAAGTATCATGCATGTGTGTGTGTCGTTTTGATTGATAACCATCGTTATACGATAAACGAACACATGTTGTCAAAAACCCGTGTTTGAACGGTTTAAAGGCTTAACTATCTCTACCACAATTTCCTCTTGTTGCAACATTTTTGTCCCGTATTTTATTACCAAATAATACACCTGGATACAATAAGCTAAATAAATATAAAGAGTTTTTTTTATTTATTATTTTGTAATTAATTAGTGAAATACCCGTGAAATACCCATAAAATACCTGAATATCTGAAACATTTCTGTTACACATTTAATCCAAAATTGTTCGTGTTTACACTGAAAAATCGTTCAGTTCGAAATGTGAATTAATATAATTATTTTCATATGTTTTCGTTTTAAATTCTATATCCTTGTGAAAAAACATTGCAATTTTTTTAAACAATAAATTCATATACGTAACATATCGCTACATCTGACAGAGCTGGATGTATTGCTCAATCGCTGATAGGATCAGATGATAAAAACCAGCTACTAGGTTCACGTTATCATATCCGCCCTCAAATCTAAACTGATACGCTTAGATTGCAGGCTTATGTATGAGTAATTTTAATAAAAGGGTCACGGATTTTAAGTATCAATAGAAAAATGTGAATTATTACACGTCTATGCAGACAAGGTTAGGGTGCTAATTATGCTAAACTATCGATTTCGAAGTATACCCCATTTTGAACCCCATACCCCATACCCCAGTTAAAGAAGGCGTTTTAGTACTAAAATCAGAAATCAACTCATAGCATATACCGCTTTGTAATAGCGATTGCTTTAAGTAATTACTCTGCAGACCGAAAATAAAACAATTTAAAAAAATAGTTTAGTTAAGTAATAAAAGAGAGTGTTTTTATGATAATTGTGAATTATATGCATAAACAGAATATGATCGATAGTGGTAATTTACACCTACATAATATTAAATAATATATTTAGTTTTATAATTATAAACCTAGGGTACAATTTTTATCGAGTGAATTCCCATTTTAGGAGTAAATATTTAAATTTACATTTTTATTATACGTTTACAGCAAACTTTTAATCAATTTCGAATCGCTTTGTGTAACTGAAGCCTGCCTCAACAAACGCTCCTAAAAATTTGATTAATTTTTCATTAACGTCAATCAAATCCGAATCAAAGAGTCATTTTATTGAAAATCTTGACGTTTATAATCACTTAGAGTGACAGCAAGATAAAGTATTAGGCGAGAATTACAGTTACAAGTTTCAATCGCTGACTTTCATGAAAATTTACATAAGTTTTTTCTCATTGTTTTAGGCGAGTATTACATTTGTAAATTTTGCTCTCAGGCCTTCATGAATATTTACATATGTTATTTCTTATTACTTTAGACGAAAATTACATTTTCAAGTTTTGCCGTCAAATTTTACATAAATAAAAAAAATCCATAAATTATTTCTCATCGCTTTACACCTAAAAGAATTTACTGTCAGTACCTTATTTTTGACATTCACAAATTTAGTAACTTTGACAATACGTCTTGTACTAGGTTACAGATTGTTTTATATCGTTCTCGAGATTTACAAAAGTAATTCTCGCCTTACACCCGAAAGATTTTATTGTCAGTGTCTTTATTTTTGACAGAAACATCTTTCGTAAGGTTACTGTTACCAGGTCAGAGAGTTGTTTTATGTCAATTACGGGGGTAAAATTTATTAACTCATTAACTCGTCTTACAGAAGTTTTCCGCAATTTATTAAAGAGTTAAATTCTACCGCAATTTCGACAAAATATCCGTAAGCATGTTATATAATCTATATCTTTAGATGGTTTTATGAAACGAAATATATTAAAATTCATGATCAAAACTAAAATATACACATATTTTAATTTTGATCATGAATTTTAATAAACTTGTATAATATAAATATCAACTTTCGTACGATTTTACGTAGGCGCACAAATGCTCACGTGTATTCAGTTTCCCTGTAATAGAAAAGATATATTTTTAGCTTCATCTCCTACTTGGATAAGTTTAGAACTAAAATTAATTTTAATACAAAAATGTATTGTTTTATCGTCTGTCCAGTATGCGTTGCAGCTATCTGATAGCTAAAATTTCTGATAAGTTTTAATACTGATGTATCTAAAGTTAAAGCTAGTTATCTACAATATATATATGTAATATTTATAACATAAAAAAACATCGCGTATGCGCTAAGTGTTATGGACAAACTTTTCTCGACAGTTTCGCTCCTTTAATACATGTATGACGAACGCGTGTTCTTGTCAAACTTAATTGTGCTACGCCTAAAATCTTTGACAATTGCAAACTATAAGTGGACAAAGTTTTATCGCGATGGGATGAGTAGTATGTCTTACTACTGAATAATGCATAAAGCGAGCGCATAAACGAATAAAAACGTCGATTTATATGCTACTACTAAACCACCTATTACGTAGGAAACTTTTTGTATTTAAAAAAAACTATAATTGAAATATGTATATATATGTACGTTGTAATAAACTCTGCATATATTTAATCACTTTCACGTGACGACTCTACGTATACAATATATGAATGCTGATAAGCAATAATATGTCAACCCACATAGAGTCAAATTCGGAGATGTTGATGTATTCTGATACTGCATCACCTATTTAATATTATTTATTAAAAATTCAAGGCATATAAATAAAATAAGTACGGTAAAAAGTTTCCTAATTAATTGTTTCGATTTCGAAGTGCGTTCCATATTTTGCAATTTATACAATAATCTAAAATATTTGAACTTTTTATTAGATAGTATATTAAATATATCAATCTGCTTTTAATTCATTATACCTTTCATTAAAAAAAAGAAAAGATGGATGGATACTTCTTCAAACATATTTGTTAAGAATAGGTTTGACATCTTTAGACGCCATTTTCTCAAAATGAAGTCAGTGTGGTTTGACACAGTATTGCTTATCAGCGTCCATATATTGTATATACCTCGAATAACTCAAAAACGATTAGCTGTAGAATGTTCGAACTTTTATTGAGGACTGTGGTAACAATTAGTTGTGAAACTTTCTGTTTGATCTCAAACTGGGATCAAAGGGAAAGTGGGTCAAAAGAGCACTTTGATTTTGATTTTATTTTTTATAATTTTGTATAAGGAAGCCTCGTCGTGTCCACGTCACATTTTTCATAAAATATTTATAAGCTCTTCGCTATAAATAAACAATGTTCATATTTAACGCATCGGATGTTTTAATAGAAGTAATGCTTTTTTGTGTATGAAATATCTTTTAAATACCGCATTGTATATTTATCTTTATCACATGATTTACACATTTATAAATATTTTGTAATGGTAAAAATATGGGCTTATTTATATAAAACATGACGATTTTTACTTTAAAAGTTTTATTTATAATTTATTTTATTAATTAATAAAAAAAAGAGGGTTACGCAAAAATAATATCCAATTTAAATAAGGAAGGTATCAATTATATAAATATTATTTTTCCCTCAAATTAACGCGGCTGAAATCGCGGGGCATAGTTAATATCCTTATGAGGAAGGAATTCCTTATATGTACATACCCTTAGGGGGTATAAGGAGCAAACGTTTCTATAGAGAATACGTTATTTTTAGAGTTCCTTACTCGAAAGGTGTCAACGAGACTATTACTAAGCCACCGATATCTGTTCTTCTGTCTGTCTGTCTGCTAGCGGGCGGTATTTTATGAATATTATAATTTATAGCGTTGAAATTTTACAGTTTTTCCATTGGCATTATAACAACCAGTCAATATGATTATAATTTATAAATTTTGTTTATTTTAAAAAATATATATTTGAAACGAACACAATATTACAACGTTTACGATGGTACATAACCCTTTGTCCGAATACGGCACGGCACGCATTTGGCCGATTTTTAAAGTAAGAAATGTATCGGCTTCTGACGAATTGCCGATTGAATATTCTATCGAACATTCGTTCATAAATCAATCAGTCTATTGTTGCGCAAATAATAATTAATTCCAATAAACCATTAATCATAGTATACAACAACTTATGAATATATTATATTTTACGTACTATTTATTCTATTACATTAATATTATAATTATATATTTTTTTTTCTTTCTTTGTTATTAATTCTTGATTTGCACCTGCACTATTTAATTTTCTCAACGTATCCCAAAGGTTGGCTTGCACAAAATGCTTCTGGGCATTATGCCCGCCTTTGTACACAATTTGTACATGAAGAATAAATAAATAAATCATACTTAATTATACAACCGAATATTTCGTTATGACGAATTATTAAATTTATAATTTAAAACGAAATCTAATTGATGGTATCTAGTTTAAAATGTGGAATGTAAATTGGCAACGGGTCTGTTTTCTTTTTTCATTTTCCTCTGAAGCATGCATTATGAGCAATATCAAAGACATGTTGGAACTATACGATAATTGAGTTATAATGTTCGCTGTTAGTCATCGTAGTGTAAGAGTTTATTACTTAAGTGCATTCTCGTATATATCCGATATAAACGATATAGGACTTGTGTATATATAGGTATTTTTTGTATGAAATAGTCTTATTTCCTTTTTTATCTATGTAAGTAAAAGTCGGGTTAGTTACACCATTTATAACTCAAGAACGTCTGAACAGATTTTTATGATCTTTGATTTATTGCGTTTGTCTCTGCTCCGAATTTTATTAAAACAGAGGAAAATTTCACGAAAAAAGTCATTTTCTTATACATTTTGTATGAACTAATACTGTACTATAATAGTTAATATAACATTTATTAATAGTGTTAAGACTATCTACTTTATTATTTCTTATACTTTTTTAATATACTAAGAGTTCATTTATTGTTATATTTGTTGTTGTAATTAAATTGAAAATATTTTCGTGAACTCAAACTCCAACTAAAAGTAAGCTTTTACATCCTAAATTACATCGATCACCGAGTCATATAGACTTTTCTCCAAATCTCTGAAGTTTTACTCAACTTGAAAATCAGTGACATGGTTTCTTTCAACAAATTTCTCATTCTTGTGAACCATCTTCATGAATCATCCTGTATATGTAAATAAAATACATGTGTATTCCTTTTGTCTTTAGTCAGCGCCGTAGTTTTGGGGCAAGCTTCCAACATATAACGTAAACAAGCATGTGTGAGGTGCAAGCTAATGAAAGATTTAGGAGATTCTAAGATGTACCTATAGTCACTGATCGTTACATTTTATTTCAATGTATATGTATGTATTTAGCTCAATCATACGTCAAACGATTATAGTTTGTTACGGTTATAATTCCTTGATTTTATCATATGCATCTAGTATAATTTGTAAAATAAGATTAGTTGAACAGCCGTGTTGTGTATATACTAATAAAATACCTATTTCCTTTTATTAATAATTTATTATTCATTACGTTTTACAACATTTAAACAATAATAACGAGTTTTTGAATTCTGATAAAAAGGATATAAATCTTGTTGGATTTTAAAAGTAGTCAAATTTTTCCTAACATATCATCATAAAAAAGAATCCCAAGCACTGTGTTTGGTATTCATAAAAAAAAAAAATTAAAATATATTTCTATTTAGGGATAAAGGATTATAAATAATGAATCTATATCGATATAATTTCGAACTCCAACTTGTTATTTAACTTGTAATCGATGAGAAATAAATACAAACTTTATAATAATATTTACAAATTCCCACTATTAATTTCATAACATAGATAATTTCAATTAATATAGTTATCACAGAACATATAAACTGAATTGTTCTAATCATTTATGAGTTGGTCGAGTAATTAAATTAGCTATCTGACCCTTTAATGATATAGCGTTATATTCTAATCTGAATACAGAAAGTTTAATTTCGGTAATCTCACTTCGAATACCGAATCTCTTTGGAGATTTACTGATCTAAGTTACAAACCCAGGGTTTCAAGTGCTCGAGTAACTTTCAAAGGGCACCCTCCATTGTCCGTATAACAAAACTTAGAAGATAAGTACCATTGTATTATGTACTACGTATTATTAATTTATTTCGTATATTTAGCAAGTATCATGAAATATTAATGGCCGTAAGGCCTTTCTATTTAATATTAGAACTTATGAATAGGTTTTGAAAATAAAATGCACATCAACATTTCCGTAATATTTTATAGCATAATGATACATTAATTTAGTAACGTTTTATTGTTGAAGTTGTTGAAGCAACGAGTATTTAATTTTGTAGTTGTTAGTAGTAATTGTTGTTTGTATTTTTAGTATTTTTATTTTGTTATTGCGTACTATTTGTAAGGTATTAATTATATATTATCTGTGCCTTATAGCAATTACTCTTTATATCAACAGAGGTGCATATATAACACATGTTTTTATATAATATAAATAATAACATAAAACTTAAAAAAGTTTATTATTTTATATAATTTAAATATTTCTTCTTCTGTTTACTTTTATATGAATAGATATAAAAGCTTTTTTTATTCTAATATTCCTAAACATAATGCTGGAGACTGGTTAAAATTTGAATTAAAATATGGTAATCCTAATAGGTTTACAGGCAAGTTTCAAACATATTCCCTCAAAACTTTATCTAGAAAAGTAATATAAAAGTATACAATACAGTTCTTTGGTATTTTCTGGGGCCACGTTGACTTCGTAACTGAGTAATATATAGTAAATAGATTTGATTTTTAAGATAATTTCGACATCTGTAATACTACCTTTGATTTTATTTTTAAAAGTAACGATGGCGTTGGAATTTCATTCTTATAATCACGTCATATAGAAATTTAAAATAATTTGAATAAAAGAAGATAAGAGAATATAGCATGCTGATGGACGATTCACTTATATCAATTATTTCGTTTTTGAAACCAAATTACTAAACCGATTTTGATAGAAATTCAATGGGATAAATCTGAATGTAACTTCACAAACAAAAACGTATGTTGAAAACCAGATAAGAAATGACGTATTTCTGACATATCAAATATTAAACCAAAGAAAAAATACACAACGAATTAACCCTCCGAATTGATTACCTCCTCGTTTTTGAATTTCCTTCTCCTTCCTTTATTGTAAGAGATGTTTAAAATATTATTTATATTTTCATTACAGCAGACAAATGCTCATATTTTCAATAAACAAGTTTAATTAATTTAAAAAATCTAAAATCCGACTGCGTAACAAGACCATCTGCAGTCTGCAGTAACTATAATTCTGATTGAAAATATCAATAATAGAACGTAAACGATAATTCTGATTGAAAAATGACATCAGAAAACTAAAAATGATTTTTAAAGCCCTATTACCCTATACTAGACTTTAATTTTTTTCTTTTTTATTTTATTGCGTCCCAAAATCGGTCATTTTCAATTTTTACAAATTTTCTAATAACACATTACCGATCTTTGCGTCGCGCAGTCGGGTAAAAATAAGAATTATCTTAATACCTATATCTATGTTTTTTTTTAATGTTTTTAACCTCAGAACTTCGTCATTTCTTAACAAATTTTTAAAATATTTTTTTTTATATTCGAAGTGAATAATTTTTAATTTTCATCAAAATCGGTTTAGCAATTTGATTTTAAATCAAAATAAATGAAATAAATATGGCAGTGAAGTGAACGAAATTGCGTATTTTCGTTTTGAAGTCGGTTCCTTTTTGTTTTGAAATATAAGTTATTATTTTTTAATTTACTGGAATAACTCGCTAGGGACTGAAAAAAAAAACGGTTAACCTAAAAATTAAAGAACGTGATAAAAGAAATTACAGGATTGTACACTAACTTCATGAATATCAAACTTTTACTAAAGTGCATAGCTGCAAAGTAAATACAAAATTGGTTATATTATAAAATAATATGCATTGTACCTTTTTGTTATTCAAATTTTTTTGTTTGTTCTATCTTTTTCAAATTAGATGTACTTTTGCTATCATCTCGATGTTCAATTTTATATTTAAAAAAATAATAATTTTTGGATATTCGTGTGTTAAGACAATTAACTTATACATACACAGAATAATATTATGTATACCTATTACATGTGTACCAACTATGGCTGTGATGCATATTTATGTAATTATTACGATAATTGATTTTATATTTCAAACCATTTAGGTATCTACAATCGAAAACAAAACCTAAAAAAAAAGATCGAAATACTCAGAATTTTCAAATACATCACTACGTTACATTTAATTAAAGTTCACCCCTGTATAGTTCTCTTTTAAAACAATGGACGAGCTTTCATTAATTACGTTAATTAAAAAGAAAAATTTTGCTCATATTTCAATTATTTAGATAATTAACATAATATGCAGTAACTAAGCATGATATTGAAATATTTAGCCAATACAATTAGTGGTTTATTATGATGTTAAAGCTTCAATGGAAACTTTCAGCTTTGTCATACGTTTTACAATAAATTTTACGATATGACAGTTTATTTATATCAGCACTTACATCTTGCACACTAGAAACAGAACATTTATGAAACCATTCAAATAACAAACAAGAAATCTTACTACCCAAACAATAAAGTTCGTTAGAAAGTATTTCGTACGTAGTTATTTATTTCCTCATCAAACAACGCTGAATAAGATTTTGGGAGCAGTAAGACAATATTAATGACCGAAACCTGACCTGTTGATCTAGCTGAGCGCCGCTAAATTTCTGGCTACCGCTATCACGAACATTTGACAATCGAACATCTTTCACATCAATACGGATCACGGCTGAACACTTTATTACATATTTATCTATCCCCTCGCGAACACTTCAAAGTTTGAGCATTTATATTTGTTTCGGAATACGACTAACGCGTGAGAGAGTAAAGAGGCGTGCGTCCAGGGCTGTGGAGGCGCCCGACTAAGGTGATGGACTGTTCTCGGGCGGGAAAGAGCACCACGTGGCCGGTTACACAGTTTCGTACGGGGCTGCGCGCGTCTGTTACCGGGTTACATCTACACAAATCCCACTCTGGCGTTTTCTTGCGTCTTGCTCTATTTTAATCGGATTTCAGCTTCACGAATGTTTCTATTCCTTTCGCGCTTTGTCCGCCCATGCTTTGGAGGAATGATAATACGATAATATTTAAAAGTTTCTGGATTCGGAGTCGAGTCTGAAAAGTTGTAAACGTTAATAAAACTTCTGAAACTTCTGAAACTGAACTTCTTCTCCGTTTGCGTAATTGATTTAATAATTCTAAAGCCTATATAAACTTTTTAAAACTTGATTACTATACTTCGAGTTGATTGAAAAATCTGTCCACGTTATTCGAAATATGAATATATTGACAAACATCAATCAACTTCTGTGCTATTTTCTGATAGTTTTGATCTAGGAAAATTTGATCAAAATAGAAGAAAATTCTTATTAATTAATAAGTTATTTTTCAGTTACAATAGTCAAGAGCAATGTTAAGGTAAAATAAATATAAAAATAAGAAATAATTTGTGTATAAAAATATATTTAACCGAATTGTAGTAAAAGGTTATTGAGACAATGTTTTATAGTTGTTTAAGTCCAAATGAAATGTTTCTAATTCAAATTAATAAGCATTTGAATTTTTTTTCTTTAATCATATTATTTATTATTATCAACTTATTTCTTTACAAGCAATATAACAGTTAAAATAGTAAATTATGTTTCACAAGCGACTCTGACTTATGCAATACTCTGCCCAATTTCAAATTTCTTTCGTTCAACGATTTATATTTTGAAACCATTTATTACAGTAAATTCATGCTAACAATCAATTAAATAGTGTGTCAGAGCGCGTACAACTAAAAAACTAAAGCATTTTTTTATCAATTATATTAATTGGTGTTTCTATATATTTTTTTTAGGAAAAAAGAAGAACCGCCCTTACTTCCTCAAGACAGATTAAAGATTATACTGGCAGTACATTGGCGAGGATTTTTATGCGTATTAGTGCCTTTAATAGCAATAGCTGTGCTACTACCGTTCCCACCTAAGGTACATTATAATTTTCATGTCAATACTAATATATAAAACTGAAGAATTTGGTAGAACTAGTTTTCGAATATCTTAGAACATTTAATTAAATAAATGATTTTGTGTTATTGAGAAAAATTATAAATATACAATAGAGCTATTAAAACATTATGTTATAACTCATTCAAACTATAAACACGATTGAAACAGCGAGGCTTTTGTGGTAAATAAAAATAAATCAATTCTATAACTCGTACATATTTTAAACAGAAAGCCTTTTAAGAAAAATACCAAAGTGACCTTAAAATGTACTCATATTGTTTCTTCTCTTATTAAGAAAAGGCTGTCTTACTTATTCCCGCAGATGACTACTTGTTCCATACTTTTCATCCACTGCATACTTTTCCATTGGTCCATATTGGATTATCGTCTAAAATCTCTGTTAAACCGATTTTATTTTGGGCTCACTGCACTCTTTGTATTCATCATATTTTTTTTATCTTAAATAAGTCTTCCATAAAAAAAACTTCACTCTGACATTTTTTCAGCCATATCAATGGACAGCCTACTGCCTAATAATAATGGCAATATTTTGGGTATCGGAATGTATCCCGTTACCTGTCACGTCTTTCATACCAGTCATAGTATTTCCTCTCACCGGAGTGGCGAGTACGACGGATGTGTGTAGAGCGTATGTTAATGTAAGTAAAAATCCATTTCCTTTAACAAAATATGTAATGTGATGTATATAAGAAACTGCCTTTCTACTTAAATGGGTCACGTTGCTTCAATGCACGTTGGAACTCATTCATGTCTTAGAATTTCTTTCAATCTATGCGGGTGCTGTATCTTTCTATAAGTAAAACGTTTCATGTATGGAAATTGTAACGTATTAGAGATTCTGAGACTTTTTAATTAAAAAATATTAGTATAGTACCCATATTAGTATTAATGTGTATTAATTAATTAAGATGGTGCTTAAAGGCATTACATTATTTATTTTGAACAGAGCTTTAATAGATTTCTCAGTCAATCCTTATTACCTTTTATAAAAATAGATTTTATACCATTCTTAACCAAAACAAGAATCTATTTCAGACAGAATATTTATATAGACGTATTTTTGTTTGCGATATTCTAAAATATCAATAAATAATAATTATATTACGCTTAATTCAAATGCAGGATTCCATGTTTATGTTTCTCGGAAGTTTGATATTAGCTTATTCAGTGGAGCAGTCTGGCCTTCACAAGCGCCTTGCTTATTGTGCCATTCGAGCGATCGGATATTCACATGTCAAGTAAATAAATACATATTAGTCAATATTGCTTATATACATATCGCATGGTTAGTAATAAAGTGACTGAATTCCAAAATTAACTTTTTTTGACCACAAGCGTAAAACGTTTTGCACTTAGGAATTCGAGCGTTTAAGACTTAAATGTCACAAAATGATGATCGAATAGTTTTTTTTCCAAATCGTCGATTATGAAACACAGAATTTTATAAAACTAAATTTTAATAACTATGTTAAAATACGACCTTATATGTAGGCACTTCAAAATCGGTCAAACTGTTTAGGCTACAAGTGGTCACTAAGTATTCATTTGACAGTTAACGTCTACCATTTTGATTTTTTGCTGACGTCACATAACCAATGATATTACGGAACAAAGTACGAATCTCATATCATCATAACTTTAAGCTCGATCAGGTCGATTAGACCACAGGATGTCACAATAGGACGAACGTACCTAGATTCTCAAATAGATACTTCTGAATTCTTCGTCTATCGGGAATTACCTAATTTATGTTTATTAAAACGCTGAAATAAGAAAATTAATTGTCTTCGAAGCTTATTGTGTTTAAGTGCATTAAGGAATTAGTATGTATTAAAGTATATATAATTTGCAGATTGCTTACCGCAATGTGCATAGTTACCACATTTGTTTCCATGTGGATAACAAACACGGCTGCCACTACAATGATGGTGCCAATTAATTTTGCTGTGTTAAAGGTCTTTGAAGAAGTAAGTTTATCTAGGTGTTAATGTAAAAAAAAAATCGATGAGTGTGATATATACGTATGTTTTCTACGAACTACAACAATGATTGGAGCGATTTTGACGAAATTTTAGACAGTATTTATATAAGCTCAGGGAATCATTCGGGGAAATTTTGTAGTTACCGTATCGATTGAATTTTTGTTTTTGCTTTTGTGCTAGCGGGTGGCTAGTCATGTAATTTTTTTTTTGCTATCTTAATGTTTCGAAGACAATAATGTCATAATGTCTCGAAGCTCAAAATTTTGAATACTTTTTAGTGCTTGTTATCACAGATCGAAGGACATAGTAAAATAGGTACCTCTTAATAATACTCAAGTACAATTTAAATATATTTTACAAAACGGTACCTATGTTGATAATTAATTTATAATGCTCCTACATTCTATAGCTTGTCGCATCAACAAAGTAATGTTAAGAAATACAATAGAAATATAATACCTATATCCTACTCTTAATGTCTGAAAATCTACCGTCAAATTTTGTTTCATGTAAGGGAAAGATGAATTGAATGTATTACATGCAATGTAAAGGCCTCCTGTCCTATTAAGGAAAAGGTTAGGAACTTAATCGACCACACTGCTCGGCTGCGGGTTTGCGTCAAGACAGAATGTATCCCAACACATACGGATTTCCTTACGATATTTTCCTTCACGGTTCAGTACGAGATGAATTTAACACTTAACCTCTTGAAAATTTAGCAGATTTAGTCGGGGTTTGAACTGCGATCATCTTTTGAGAGAGATGTTAATTGTCGGTTGCGGCTTTCCGTCTGCCTAGAATTTTGTAATTGTTTTGTTTCAGCAAAAGTTGCTCAAAATATATGATACAGGTAGCGACGGTGAACAAATTGCGTCTGATATCACGACATGTTATTTTTGCACTGCTACTTATTCAGCAACGATTGGTACGTTTTTTACTTAATCTTGTACTAAGTAAATAAAGTACTGTAATCCCAAACGTTTTCTCGATTTCGACGAAAAATTCATTTTGATAATTTTGTAATCTACGGCTATAACCGATAAAAAATTATTAACTTCAAAAACATAACTAAATACATTATATATTTTAAACATTACATTTTGATCATTACAATATGAAGTCGGCGCCAAGTAAATATTTTTACGTATTATTTACTATTATAGCTTCTCCTTTTTTTAAGTCGGTTAATTGACACAAAACAAAAAAACACCGTGAAATAATACCAATAACTAGCTCCTGCTCTCCGCTTCGTTCACGTTTATGTAGATTTTTTTATCCCGGACGATCGTTTAAAACTTATATTTCTTGTTTTTATGACCGGTACAAAACGGGCGCCAGCCAGTTAATATTACCATGGAAGTTATATTACTATGCCTATAACTTAAGCACAAGTGCAAATTATAAGTTGACAAAGTTTTATGACAATCGGAGGAACAGTATGGAATCGCACCGTATTCGAACAAACAAACAAACATTGATTTTTATATATTAACTTTGATTGTACTTTCAGGTGGTATTGGAACTCTCGTTGGAACAGCAACAAACTTAGTGTTTAAAGGACTTTTTATTACGTAAGCATCTGTTTTATTCAAATAATTAAAATTTTATTATTTAACGTTATTATTGATGTCACAACATGATTCCAATTGACAAAATATTATAAAAAATAAAACTCCGATTTTTCTGTTAATATAAGTGTATTTGCGCCCCATATAAGTTATTTTTATTTTAAAACTAGCTGTCCGCCCTGTTTTTTCACAGGTATGCTAATAAATACTTGTTCAGTTTATTTATTTTTACGCCAAATATTTCATTTTTTCGTACGCTTTCTGAAACATCTTTCATTCATTATTAGCCAGACAGACAGCAGATTTTTATTTATATAGATTGCTGCATTATATAAAACCCAATTCTAGCAAACCCATTTCCACTACATTTGAACATTATTGAGGTTCTATTGTTGAAGGCTATGTTAGAATTTATTATGGTTATGTTATTTAACAATAATTAAAAGAGTATATATGTATGTGTGAGTCAAATAAATTTTGTTTTTATTGACATAATGTATTGTTTATTCATAAATAAAAAAAAATATCATTCTGTACTTTTCTATACAAACTGTAAGTGTGCTAAATTGAATGCGCGTTCATCCGCGCATTTTTTTAAAATAGCAATAACGTATTATCTGTATAACAACTGTTAAACATTACAGGCAGTATCCTGATGCTCCGGAGCTATTGTCTTTTCCAAAGTTTTCTGCGTTCGGTGTTCCGTACATGATAATAATGGATTTCTTCATGCTCATGTACATGTTAATAGTATATATTGGAGTTCTACGGTAAGAATATTACGGCAGATTATTCGCATATTACCTTGGCGATAATTATTTGTTGAGTAAACCATTTGGCATGTGTTTCGTTTTATTCGACTACAAGTATTTCGCCGCGGTTTTGCATACCGGTGCGACACACCATCTACTATAAAAATGGTTGTAATATGCTTATAACATTTGTAAAAGTGGAAACAATGAATTAACAAAGTTTTATCGCAATTGAATCAACGGTTTGGCAATGGCTTCCTCGAAAATCTAATTTTAATATTAACAAACGATGTAGCATTTACCGTATTACGAATGCTTCCTTGAAAACATTCACAATAAGATATACCTTTTAATTGTAAACTGATATTAGGTATTATGTCTGATGATGACTATACTTTTAGACCAAAGAGTGAAACTGCTAAAAAATCAAAAATATCACCCGAAGGCATGGCGGCTGCGAAAAAAACCGTTGATTCAGATTATGCTCGTCTAGGGAAAGTCAGCTTTTGGGAAGTCGTAAGATAATTTAATAGATTAATAATAAGGTCTTTTTTATTTTAGATATTTCAATTTTTAACTTATCTATAACTTTTTTTCTGTCAAATATATAACTATTCCGACAAGATTTTTTCAATATAATTCTTAAGTAAAAACACATTAATAATTGTCGATAAAATTAAGCAAAATAATCAACGCAAGACATAAATAAAATGGAATAATCAAGTAAATATTTTATTGTCTCTGCTGTTTAATAAAAACAAGTGTTATATGAAAACTTTGAATTTAATTTGAAAAGTAAAATAAGTTGGTTATATTTCTAGATGGTTATTGTTCTGTTTGGCGGCGCGATGGTGTCGTTCTTCTGTCGCTCCCCTCAGATATTTCAAGGGTGGGGTGACGTCATCAATAACTATTTCAACTTGAACGACGAGAAATTGTACGTACACTAATTATTTGTTTGAGACTTTTCAATTTTATGAAGTCGTATCTATCTAGATTAGTCTGAATAAAGTTTTAACTCTGTAGAAAAAAGCAATATTGTAATTAAGATTATTTCTGTATTATATTCTTTTAAATTGAAAAAGTATACCGACTTCGATAGAAATTAAAACTACTAAATAGATTTTTATAAAAAAAAAATCTGGACTAAGAGAGTGAGAGTATTTAATTAAAAAAAAAGATTTTTTTTGAAATTAGTTAAAAAATACCGGAGTTTGAAGTGACAAACATTATATAAAACATGAGCTACGAATTTCATTGGCACCTCTTTCTTTTTTAAATCGGCAGAAAATAGCTGGTATAAGCATGTCGTCCACGTAAACGAAATTGTAATATTATATTATAATATAATATAAGCAAAATATTAATAGCATATTTTGCTTTTGCAGTCGGTTTAACTTTTTTTTTGATAGTGTCTATATTTGCACTACAATTGTAAAATTAAGACTATATGGTTGGCATGTAAATTAAATATTTATCTATATACACGATTTATTGTCATGGCTAGAACTATGTGGGTTTAATATTCAGCTATTATAGAATTTTTAAATACGAGTAAGTATATAAATTACAGTGTTCGAGACTCTGCGTTGGCAGCGCTAGTCGCGTTCATGATGTTCCTTTTCCCCTCGAATCTTTTATTTTTCAAGAACTGTAAAGCAAAATGTATGTATATATTTCTGTTTTTAATGTATGTATAAACTGTCTAATTGGCAAAATTGAGTTTACGTGATGTTTAACGTAATAAAGTTTATTTTTCATCCCCGACGCAAAAAGAACATATATTTTAATGCTGCAGGATACACAACTCCTCACTAACATACAGCAGAGGTCTTGTGTTGGTGCTCGTTGAAATGGTCTCAATGAATAGTTTTCGGTTTTTTTTTTAATTTCCATTTTTAGTCAATTATATTTTATGTACGCTCGATTACCTGTCTGATAATTGTGCTCGTCTTTTAAACTTTACAATAATTGTATAAAATTTTGAAACCAACAGCGACAAGCTTTTTTTTAAATTTTATTTACACTTTCTAAAATATATAGAGTATGGTTCGGTGATGGTTACCGTATTTACCATGCTATGAGTTATGACGCATAATTTATAGTGAAAATTACATGTGTAACTTTTACTTTCGCAATTGACTTATAACCACCCTGTAACTTAGTAACAATTACCTAGATAATCGTAACAAATTTGTTTTTTTTTTTTTTTTAATAAATAATCCAACTTAAATGTCTATTCATTTTTTCGTTAGTATATCCTCATCTATTTTCTTATACAGATCACGAGGACTTACCGAAAACTAGAATAGCATCAGTTCTGAATTGGAAGACGTTAATCGCAGAATTGCCGTTTAGTTTCTGTTTTCTACTTGGTAAGTACTTGTATATATTTTAGTGATATTTGTGTTTAATAAATAATCTATGTTATTTTTTGAATATGAAAGTTAAATGTAAAATTATTCAAAGTCAAGAATATATGTATTACGGTAGTCTTTATTTTAATACAATATGTAAGCTATATTATTGTAAAATTTCTTAATTCAATCACTTTAGTAATTCTTACGCTAAAGAGTAATAAAAGTCCATCCAACCATCATCAAAACCTGTCGCAATTTATGACAGTCGTAGGATGCATTATAGCGTTATGTATATTTACTATCTACTAACAAAAAGTATTTAAATAATAGTGGAAACCGCATTAAAACCCATAGGGCGTTTAGGAAAAGTTAACGGATAAACAGATAGTAAAGTATCTTTGTTTTGAACTATGCACCTAATAAAAGAAGATGTGCGAAGTATACAAGGACGAGAAAAGCGTTTACAGTCAATCAAAAAGCACTCTTTTTAAAAAGTGTATCGATATTAACTTTGATTAATATTTAACTATCGATAATATCGTGGTCCCTCTAATTAATGGGTCCTCACGACAGAGATTCGTTTGCGAAGTCTGCTACGGGACAATACTGTTCGACTCATTAATTTTCGATTGTGTATCTTTAGGAGGTGGGTTTGCTTTATCCGATGCAGCTCGGAAGACTGGTCTCAATGAAAAGATTGGAGAATTCCTGCAAGAACTGAAATACTTACCGAATATAGTTGTCCTATTGATTTTAATTACATTCGTTGTTCTCGTCACTAATATAACTTCGAATGTCGCAGTGTGTAATGTGCTCGCGCCGATATCGATGCAATTGGTGAGACTTTATTCAAGATACTCCACCATGAATTGAAAAATAAATATATTTAAATAATCGTGTAAGTTTCATCATTGTTTATCGAGGTGTGATGTTTTCCGCGCTCTCAGAATTAGTATGACTGAAAACGTTTTATTTTATTAGTCAAACACTCAGACGCCACTTAATTTTAAGTAGCATTTAATTTCGTGTTGTAATTTGACTATACAGAGTATATAATTTAATATAGCGTAAGTTTTAACTTAATAACATTTGAAATTTTCCTCTTGCACTGTTTCTTTAAAATTCAACCTATATTTATATCGTTCTTAAAAAAACCCGACAGATTAGATTATATATGTATATACAGACAACAAGATATTTTTTGGCTATAAAAATATAGTTACAAAAAAATGTTATGTTAATGTTTCGTTAGCAATAAACTCATCAAATTATACAATAAACTTAAAAATCTTTAAGGCGAAAGAAATTGGACAAAATCCACTCTGGTACGTGATAGCATCTGGGTTTTCTTCATCCTATTGCTTCATGTTCCCTGTCGGCACACCTGGCAACCTAGTCGTACAAAGCGCTGCTAAAATTCCTACGCCAAAAATGGTTAGAAATTTTCATATGATTATTATTTATAAAGATTTATACTACTATTGTATGAATGGCGAAATTGTTGTTAAAACAAGTTAAGATTTCTGTTAAACTGACTTTACTAATTCTAAAGTAGGTATTTCTTTACACAATGTATCTTTGCTTTTGACATAACAAGATTTTCTGATACGTCGATAATTAAAGTAATATAATAAGAAAAAATGCTTTATATTCGATGATGTTATGAGGAAAACATACGTTAAACAAATAATTATTTGAAAAAATAAAATCCCGACTGCTTACAAGACCATAGAGAATCGTTAATAACCAACTTTAAATCTTTATAGATTCTAAACGGTAATTCTGATTAACAATGATATAAGAAACCGAATATCTATTCAATGATACCCGACTTAACATAGTTCATGGATTTTTATTTTTTTTCCCCGCTATGGTTTCTAAAATCAATTTTTATTTACTTTCTATGACATTCGCACCGTTATGACGAATAAAACGAATCATTTATCAAAATCGGCCTACCTGATTGGTCTAAGTAATGCCAAAAATCTAGAAACCCACGTACACACATAACATACATAGACTGATAAACACATAACTCTCCCTTGGGACGCAGTCCGGTAAAAAACATACAATACGAATTTAGAAACTCCTGAAGTCGGTTGAAAATAACTAATTTTATGTTCACAGATAAAAGCTGGTTTGGGGCCTACGATCTCTACTATAATTATAACATGGTTGGCTGTTTACTTTTATGCTCCTTTGATTTGGACTGATTTAAAGACAATGCCTAGCTGGGCTACGTAATTTATTCTGAACAAGGAAAGCGTTTAAATGAAAAATATGATTTTGTTTACATGTTTTAAGTAACGTTTTAATGTTTAGTATTAATTCCGATAATTATTGTGAAAAATGTAATATTTTTATTTCATTAATAAATGAAAATGTTTAAAAATAGTTATGACTGTTTTTGCTTTATATGTAGGTGATAGCGTATAATCAAAGATAATTTTTTTTACAGCGTTCATAAAATATCAGCTGGAATAAAATAAACAAAGCAGATTTATTACTATTATATTTATTTATTTTCTCTCAATATCAAAAAAGGAAAAGTATTGATATTTATTATGTATCGTTCGCTATATGATATCGCTTAAAATTCTTTACTACGTTTATTTCACTCGCAATTTGCTGTCCGTTGAATAATTCCAATCTCAATCTCGGATGACAGTACCGAATTTTACAAAACTATAGATGATTTTTTCGATCAAATTATCTGCACAAAAGAGAAGTCAGCCATGAATATTTGTAGAACCAGATGAACCAGAAATGTGTCACCAGCTTAAAATACCGATATATGCCATTCATACTAAGTGAATGACGAATTTCTTTATCAATTTTTTAAATCGGTAAATGTTAAAAATCGATTAATATTCAATACATTGCTTTTAACACGAATCCATAACCAACTGGTTCGCTACAAAATAACTAAATATACATTATCCTTCATTGTGTGTATTCAAAGTATCATATAAAATACGAAATGGAAAATACCGGCAGTGCTTCATTAGCCTCTGAAAATGATAAAGCTATTTCAGACAACGATGAAGACGCTGTTATATTGTTAGTAATCAATATACCCTTTATAATACCAATTATTTTTTCTTAGGTGCTCCCTTACCGCGAATATTTACATGTAATGTAACGAGCGTTACACAAATGGGTGAGTAGGAGCCGAGATGGCCTAGTAGTTAGAACACGTCGATCTCAAACGATGATCGCGGATTCAAACCCCGTCCAGCACCACTGATTTTTCAAGTGCTAAATTTGTGTTTAAAATCATATCGAGCTCGACGATCGAAAGAAAACATTGAGAGGAAACCTGCATGTACCGGGAGAAATTCTGACACATGTATATCCGCCAACCCGCAGTGGAGCAGCGTGGTGGATTAAGCTCTAAACCTTCTCCTTAATAGTATGGGAGGCCTTTGCTCAGCAGTGGGATATTTACTGGCTGATGTTACTAATGGTAATACCATTGTTTAGAGAAGACTTTTTCAAAAAATGTATTCAACTAATAATTACTCGAATGCCATAATTATTTCAGTTATTATAAGTTTATAAGCAAACCATTGAACCGATTTTTATGAAAATTTTATGGAACCAATAAGAGACTATACCTTTTTAGAAATAAAGTAACCAAATCCCAAAAAAAATAATCAAATTGGTCAAGTCATTTTAGAGTAATCTGTGAACGTACATAAAGAAATTCTCCGGCGAATTGAAAACCTTCCTTTTTTGGAATTCCTAAAATCTACAACGAATCTACAACGTCAGAGGTCATCGAACCCTCGTTTTCGATACATTGAAGTCTGTACCTTGTTTTTACTAGATACCTACTTATGACTGTGTTTGGTAAAGAAAAAAACCTTGCCGTACCGTGCCTAGTCTGCACAGACCATAATAGTGTTGTAAACTGTAATTATTCAATTTGTAAACGCCTGGCTTTGGACACAGGCGGCGCGAATGACGACGCGGAGAGCGGGGCGACCATTCGCGCAGCAATATTTACCGGTCACGGATATTCGCGTTGGCCGCCGCGACCAGAAAGAAAGGCAGAGAGTGTCTTTATAGATGCTATCTCGATATTGTTAAAAGAGTAATAGTTTTTAATTTGAAGATACAGAATTCGGTACAGATAGAGAATTCCACAAGAAGTACGAGATACACAAAATTTATTCAGAAAAGAGCTAGTATTTCGGCAATAAAAGTCTCGGTGTATATTATCTGCGGCGAAAACAACTAAACTCGTTTGATGTATATACCAATCGCCGCGACTGCCGCTCGACTTCGTGGCTCGCGCTGTTCATGCTTTTGTTTCACTCGCCAGTCGCGCCGTAAGTCGCACGCACCGTTCACTAGCCATTCGTCATTCGCCGCTACGCGTGGCTTGACAAGTACATTTCTATGTGTCTATTTCAGTCGCTAGACGCATAGCACTTCGCAGCGCGGTAATATTCGCTATGGCGAATGTCCCGTGGCCAGGCCGTTATACTGGCAATGCGCACCAATCAATATGGCCTGTTCATCTGTCATTACACAAACAACGGACACAATTTCACGTGAATGCTTGTCAGTGTTGTAACGTCATGCTGACAATTGAATCTTAAATTGTTGCCTTCCTGATTAATGAGAGCCTTAAATGCTCTTTGAAACAGA
This sequence comes from Hypolimnas misippus, assembly GCA_037950945.1. Lineage (NCBI taxonomy): Eukaryota > Metazoa > Arthropoda > Insecta > Lepidoptera > Nymphalidae > Hypolimnas > Hypolimnas misippus. The sequence goes on along the minus strand of JBBEEQ010000029.1, from coordinate 6,619,608 downwards.
TTTACGATAAAAGATTGATGCTACCTCCTAGGCTGTTAATTAATTAACAATATAACAAATGCAAGCCTAGAGCTACTTGCGAACTTCGCAGTTAAATGTTGGATTCCCGTAGATTGGTGTTTACAGAGTTAATATCTTAAACTTGTTATATAATATTAATCAAATATACTCAGAAATTCACAAATTAGGTGTGTACAGAGACGCGTAATTAATAGCTGCATTAGGGTTACTGATCAGTAACAATAATTAAGCTATGCTGGGCTGTACTTTTGGTGTCCTTTTTTATCAAGTCCTTTTTTTTAGATTATATTTAGGAACCTTAAAGACGTACTGGCTACGTTTTACACTATTATTTGATTTCTAGCTCTACCTTATATAGTTAAAGATCAACAATAACTATTTTTTTTAAAGAACAGACTTCAGAGGCGAAATTCGTAATTTTGCTTCTTGGACGTCACATATCAGTTATTTCGATTTTGAAACTAAAGTTCTGATCCGATTTTATTTATTTTTTTTATTAAACTAATCGAAAGCGTATTCTTTCAAATAAAAAAATACTGGTCAAGTGCGAGTAGGACTCACGCACCGAGGGTTCCGTACAAATAAAATATATATAAGACCAACCCACCTACGCTTCGAAAATATAACTGTGTAAATGGTGTCCTTACTTATAAATCGCAATCACTCTGTGTAAAAATCAGTAACTCGTCAATATCTGGACTAGAATAGAAAGCACACCCTGGTCTAACCGGGAAGAAAATGCTAGGTAAATGATGATGATGACATTTTGAAATCGATACCAGTAAATAACAGCTAAAAGGCTGTCTTCAAAATATAGATTTTTTTTTGTTTACTTTTTAATTTACTTGGTTCTCTTTCGAAGTCAGTTTATTTTTATCACAAATTTTTATTTGTTGCCGATTGATAATATAGCACGATATAGCTAAGCACAACAAACTCATTCATATTAATTAATCAGCTTTATGTGGCCTAACAAATAACAATATTACAAGATGTTTATTATGTATCGGATTAATTTATCATAATGATCCAATTCTTTCAGTCTTAACACAAGCTTTTAAATATAAAAAGTAATGTAAAGTAACGGTCTCAAAATATCTTACTTTATAGTCCATATACTTGTCTTTATTTGGTAAAAAAAACCTCGAATTATAATCAGAATTTGTTTTCATTATATATTTTCATTAAATAAAATGATTCAGTCCAACCTTTCAATCGATAATTTCTTATCTAACTCAAATGTGTGGCTAGAAATACGCCATATATGTCTTTGAGAACTCGGAGGTGTTAGCCGGGGTTTAAACCCGTTATCATGACTTGAGATTAGAAGTATTCTCATTACTAAGCTATCTCGGCTCTAGAGTTGAATAAGTTAACAATTACAGATGATTCCTATACGGGCTAGTTTCCCCGAGACAGTACCTCCCTCTCACATAAGATTGGTATGAAGTAGCTTACATGGCTGTGTTTGTACCGTGAAAGAGTCAAAAGCCTAACCCCTTCTGCCATTCAATTCTTTAGATCCTTTACCCGAAATTCCTTTTTAAGCTGGCAACACATTTGTGGCTCCTCTTGTGTCCATGGGCGGCGGTGATTACTTAACATCAGTGTCCCGCCTTCTTGTTTGCCAGCTATTTTTTTATAAAATAATAGTAAAAATCATTATGTTAAAAAAGCTTCACGAAAATGCTTATACTTAAAACGAATTTTTTTCTTTTTTCTTCAATCAATAATCATTTTTTATTTATCCATGAAATGTTTTTAGAAATGAAGAACCGCTGACATTGAAGGCGAGGATATTTATATTTTTCTGTACACATTGGCGAGGCATATTGTGTTTGTTTGTGCCATTAATTTTAATACCAATACATCTTTCATTTCCGCCAGAGGTAAATACTTAGATGAAATATATAAGATAATATTATAAGTTTTATGTAACTGTAGCTTCACCTCATGATTTTGCCTGCATGAATTGGCTATTTATTCATGGTCCTTATTATTTGTCCTTCTAAAAGAACTAGAATAGTAGTTAATATAGTGCATTTTTCTCCGTAGTACTGTTTCGCTGTGACTCGCCTATTTTTATATTTTCTTTGATCAACAGATAATAAAAGGCCGCGGTAATTTTTCAAATCGGATTAATAACTTGTGAGATTAGTACCTATGTACGTACAAATAAAAAAACTTCAGGTATATAATACGTTAGTACAGAATAGTAGGCATTTCTTGATGGACAAAATCAGGCTGCGGAAAGCAAACAAACATCGAAATCGTCTTATAATTTAAAATAATTCAACTACTGTTTCTGATTTTACGACGTTTTTACAAAAAGAAATAATTATTATAAAAAAATTGCAACATACATAGTTTATAAGAGCTGAAATGCTTCATTGAGAAGAGTTTTTTTCAAAAACTATATATATGTGCATACATTTTTAGTTTAATAAATATTTTCATTACATTTTAGAAATATCAGTGGTGTGCCTACACCTTAGTCTTGATGGCTATATTCTGGGTGACCGAGTGCATTCCTTTAGCTGTGACATCATTTTTGCCAATAATTATATTTCCCTTAACTGGCATTATGAGTACTAATGAAACATGTTCTTGTTATATGAACGTAAGTTTTGAAAACATATTCATTGTTTGAAACCTGAAAATCTCAAAAAATCATCAAACATACAAGTAAAAAAAAAATAAGGCGAAATCAGAAACTTAGCGCATTAGGGCTAAGACATGCAATATAATTAAGTTTAGCGTCTTTGAATTCCACATTTGTCAAATAAAGATCTTTAAATGTAAAACACTATTAAAAGTAAAAAAAAAATGGTCGAAAATATTATTGTATATATTTTAAACTTTCGCGGTATTAGATTATTCTTATTAATACATTTAATAAGATTTATTTCAATTTATTTTATTGTCTTATACTATGCTATGATTATGCCAAAATATATTTTCTCACACAAATTGGATCGCAAAATTAGCCCACATCTACTCTATATAAGGCGGGGATTACACTTGTAAATTTAACTGTCATAACTGATGTAAAACCACTCTGTCTGGTAAATGTTACCTAAATATATTCTATACAAGTTTCATTAAATATGTCACTGGCAGTAAATTACTTTAGATGTTAAAACAATAATGTTACAAGTGTAATTCTCACTGTTTAGTTATATGAACGCTGATAAGCAACACTGTGTCAAGCCACGCGGACTTAATTTTGAGAAAATGGCGTCTAAACTTGTCAAGCCTATTCTTAATAAATTTGTTTGACGACGGATTTATCCATCTTTTCTTTATTTTAATAAAAGTTATAATGAATTAAAAGCAGATTAATATATGTAATGTGCTATCCAATAAAAGGTTTTTCAAATAAAAGAGATTATTGTATAAATTGCAAAATATGGAACGCACTTGAAATTCGAAATATTTAATTAAGAACATTTTTTTTCGTATTAATTTAGTTTAAATGCCTTGATTTTATTAAATAATGTTAAATAAGTATCGCAGAATTAAAAGACATCAATATCTCTGAATTCGATTTCGGTTGACACATTATTGCTTATCAACATCCATATTTTAGTAAGACCATAACGCCTTAACATATTTCTAGGATACGATAATGATGTTTTTGGGTAGTATGTTGCTGGCGTATGCTGTTGAACAATCTGGTTTTCATATGAGGCTGGCTCTTCATGCTATTCGCGCTGTTGGGTACTCTCATTACAAGTACGAGATATTGTAATTTTTTTTTATATGTTTATTTTAAAAAGCGATTTTTGAGTCTTAGATCACATCATTCATCATTGAAAAAGAAAGAGCCTCATTCTATTTTTTTATTTATTATTAAATATAATTACTTATTCTATCATATCCTTGTTGATCGCTTTGATTGGAATCATACAAACGAGCACATCAGGCTAATAACTTAGAATGTATCTAACATCTACCTACTATTAATAGCTCATGGATTTTGACACACAGAATGCTGACCACTTTGCACGACGTAGCCTAGCAACCAGCTAACGACATAATATTCCATGTATATATCGCTGGTTTACAAGAATATCGTCGTAATTCAAAATTCTAACAAATAGAACTAAGTATGTCAAAAGACCATAAACCTTTGATGTTTTAACATGAAAAGTGTTGCGATGATAAATTTTCTTTAAATCAATAAAGTTACAACATCAAGGGGTCGTTTAAATTTTACAGAATAAAGAAATTTAAAAACCCCATTCCCTAAAAATCGTCATTTTTAGTTGCATCGATATTCTTGAAAAGCAACGATATGTTCCCTCTCGTAATTTACATAAAACAACTTTGTAACCTGATAGCAGTTCAATTCAATTCTTTGGTTAATGGCTTTTAGTTGGTAACCTGGTAGTAGTTGTCAAGATTTCCTTGATAGCTGGTGCTGTCAAAAATTGGGGAATGACAGTAAATTCTCGGAAGTGTAAAGCAATGAGAAACAACTTATGTAAAGTCTAAGAGTAAACTTACTCGTAGAAGTGTAAATCTCGTTTTATAAAATATATTTACTTTCAGGTTATTATTTGCAATGTGTTTCACAACAATGTTCGTTTCAATGTGGATCACAAATACAGCAGCTACAACAATGATGGTTCCTATCAATTTCGCTCTTCTTCAAGTATTTGAAGACGTGAGAAAAACTTTTGTTATTACTAAATAAATAAAAATACTTCTTAACTCTTCATTAAAAATATTTAACATTTTTAAAGATTCTTCAACCATTTCCACTGATGATTTGCCTAGACACCATAAATAATTATATGTAGCCAGACAATTACTAAGCGAGATAACAACAATATAGGTATAGTACCCAGCATAAAAATATTACACATCGAGCGTAAGAAATAGATAGTTGCCTATCTTCGAGTCGTTTATTCTTTTTCTTATCCCCAAAATGCTAGAAATCCGTTATCGTACAAAACAATAACGGTTTTTAGAAACGCAATGACAAAAATAATCAATAATAATGACTGACTACATATACAGATGTCATGGTGCAGTTTTGTGGATCATTTTTTGGTGTTTTAACAACTCTGTGTAAAAATATATTTGAAGTGGACGCACCCGAAGCTGAACGAACTTGTACAATTACTGAAAAGTCAGTAACAAAACGTCACATAGATATGAGTGACAGAGAAGACGAAGCTAGTCTATTATCTCTTTTTAATGCTCATGCGTAATATTTTGTGCATTTACTATACATATATCGCCGGTTTTAATTGTTCAGTTTCATAGCCAAATCTTGTATTGAAATTAAGAGTGTAAATTAGAAATATATACTTTATAGACTCATACAATAAAACTTTCTTTAACTTATTTAATTATTTCTGGCAACAGCAAAATTTACTTAAAATCTACGATACGGGAAATGATGGCGAAAAAATTGCATCGGATATAACAACGTGTTACTTCTGTGCTGCTACATTTTCAGCGACGATAGGTACATATTAATTTCAGTTTTCTTTTTTAAATAAAATAAAATTATAACAAATTTAATCAACAATGCTTTTGCTAGTAGAACTGTACAGTGCACACTTTAGTATCTAAGAATAAGAACACTTACTTTTTTAATCGAACATTAAAAGGTGATTACTCTGACCTAATTAAAATGTTAAGGTGGCATTGGATCGCTAGTGGGAACAGCTACAAATTTAGTATTTAAAGGATTATTCTCTAGGTAAGTGATTCAACTTTACATTTATGAGCTATGTTAACTAATCCTCATTTAATACAATAACAGTCTTGGAGTTTTTTGTATATTGTATAATAGTATGTATATGTTGTTTCAATTCTAAGTTTTGAATTCATTTCAGAATGTATCCAAAAGCACCTGAATATTTATCATTTCCAAAATTCTCCGCCTTTGCCATACCTTATATGCTGTTAATGGAGATCTTAGTGTATTTTTACTTTCTCGTGGTATACTTAGGTTACTTGAGGTGACTATTATTTAGCTAGCCTTTTTAATTACTTAAAATTTATGAAATCAAAATAATTTTTGTAACTTTTTTGTATAAGGCCAAATAGTGAAGCCGCTAGAAAAGCTAAAATAACACAGTCAGGTATTGAAGCGGCTAAGACAGCGGTTGCAGAAAATTTGCAAAAATTAGGACCTATAACGTTTTGGGAAATCGTACGTTATTCTATTAATAAATAATAAATTAAATTCGATATTTTTTAAACTATATCAAATAAAATTAAACTAAATCAAATTTAGAATTTTCATTATAATCAACGCACAGGACAAATATACTCTTTAAAAATATTACATGGAAAATATTATGTTGAAAATAATACGTAGATTGTATTAAATAACATTCTTAGATTTTTCACTTAGTTAATAATATTTTGTTTTAATTTCCATATCTATGTCTATTAAAATGAAGTCTCGAACATAGTAGATTATTACCATTTTAATTTCACTAAATCCAATTCATTCAAGTCATACTGCATTAATAATAAGATTATTTAACCACGATGAAATTCTTTTCAGCTTGTTATCATTCTGTTCAGTGGAGCTATTTTACTATTCTTTTGTCGTTCTCCTCAATTATTTACTGGCTGGGGTGATATCATACCACTTTACTTTAATATCGACGATAAGAAGTTGTATGTATAATGTTATAGTAATAGAATCTAATAATTAAAATTGAGGAAATTTGTGTTTATAGTTGCATCAAAAGTCGCCTTCTGAGCTACTGATAAATACGAGTTTGTTTTGCTTTACCATTCCGCTCAATGGAACGGAATTCGGAGCATTCAGGGGGTGACTAGCATTTTGATGCATAACGATTATATTTTAATTTACATTATGATCGCACAGTGTAAAAGACTCAGCAGCGGCCATGTTAATTGGATTCATTATGTTTCTGTTGCCGTCTTCTCTGATATTTTTTGAAAATTTTAAACCAAAAAGTAATTATAAATGATTAAAAATTAATATGTTTAATATTGTCTGTATTTTAAAAATTTGGGAATAATAAAACTCGAAATTGATATCTTTCAGATCAAGAAGATTTACCACATAAGAGAATACAATCAGTTCTTATTTGGGAAAAAGTTAATGAAGTAATGCCATATAGTTTCATGTTCCTTTTGGGTATGTACTTAAATTTGTATACAATGAATGTGTTTACCTATGTTATCTTTTTGTTCATAAACGTTGATGACTTTTATTTAAATACCATACTAAGTAAAATATATGTAGATTGTTTTAATTGTATATATTTATTTATCTCACCTAATTAATTATGTTAGTGGTTGGAATTCGACCGTGGTTTATTAAATTTTCAACCTGTTTTAAGATTGACCAAAGACTAACAATAAACAAAAGAGTATTTGACATACACGCTATGAAGCGTTATGCGTGTGTGTGTCAAATACATGATAGTGTGTGTTATGTTTTTATTTATTATTTTAATGTATTTTTTATGTATTATTCGAAAAAATATAAACATTCTGTACTCCTCCTCTATATAAGCTATAAGTGTGCGAAATTTCATACTCCTCCGTCCGCGCAATTCACGTAGAAAGGGGAACAAAGTTTTAGCTTCGTGTATTAATACGTATATTTTTTATAAGGTGGTGGATTCGCCTTGTCAAATGCAGCGAAAAAAGATTATACGGATCTAAATGGAAGAATTGGTACACTGCTTAGAAACTTGAGGGATTTACCAAATAAACTGATTCTGCTCCTTATAATTATTTTCACTATATTTACTACAAATTTCGCATCGAATGTAGCTGTGTGCAATATAATTGCTCCGATTGTTATGCAACTGGTACGTCGTCTAATATAATAAACTAGAAACAGTGAATTTCTTAGTACATTATATTATACACCTATGTAAAAGTAAGAAGTCAACACATTCTTATTTTATGTTAGTTACGATTTCACGCTAGAACTAACAAAACCACGAATTATCAAAACCATATGAAAATGAAAATGAAAGTATATACTGTACTTACATCAAAAATCCAGTGTTTAACATTTTTATCTGTCTCTGTCTGCTCCAGCTAACCTTTGAAACGGTGGGCCTATTTTGACGAGACTTTCACTAGCAAGTAATTAATGATACAAGGAGTAACTTAGGCTACTTTAATTTTAGAAATCGTAAATAATTTATGTAAATCTTTATGAAATTCAGAGCGCAAAACTTATAAGTGTAATTTTCGCCCGAGACTAGTACGTCCAAACAATCGTAAAAAATGTTCAGTATTATATTCTAGCATAGATAAAGATTAATTTATAATTGTAGGCAAAAGAAATAAACCAAAATCCTCTGTGGTACAATATAGCAGCAGGTTTTTCGTCTTCCTACGCTATGTGCTTACCAGTCGGTACGCCTGGAAACTTAATTGTTCAAAGTTCTGCTAATATTCCGACAGCAAAAATGGTAAGAATGAGTATAAAAGTATAAAAAAATGTTTTTCAAGAAGTAAAATTTTATTTCAGATTAAATTCAATATAGGAGAAATAGTTACAACCTGTTAATATCGTTTTTCTACTATCTTACCGGCGCCCCCTACCTTAGCGAATGTAATGCGGCGTGAAAACAAAAAACAGTTGACACGAATTGCAATGGTCTACGAAACATACGAGGGGAGGTCAAAAAGTTCGCGGAATAAGAGGGAAGGAGGTTGAAATTTACGGACTTCATTTCTCCATCGTCGTCAATTTTTTTTCCACGCAGCTCTTTCTTTATTTTTGGAAATAAATAATAGTCACTGGGTGTCAAGTCTGGACTGTAAGGTGGGTGGTTCAATTGTTCGAAGCCGCATCGGTGAATGACAGCCGTCGCAACAAGGCACGTGTGAACGGGTGCATTGTCGTGCAGAAGGAGCACACATTTTGACAACTTTCCTCATCTTTTTCCTTGATGGCTTCTTTTAATCTTTCAAGTAAAAAAGCGTAATACTGTCCTGTTATAGTTACACCACGTTCTTTATAATCGATCAGTAAAATACCTTCTGTATTCCAAAAAACAGTCGTCATGATCTTGCCAGCAGATTGTGTCACTTTGAACTTCTTTCTAGGAGGTGTGCTTTTTTATGCCACTGCATCGACTCTTGCTTCGCCTCAGTAGTGAACCCAGTTTTCATCACCAGTAACTATTCGGGCCATAAATTCTTCCTTGCTCTCTCTACAGAGCTCCAAAAACTGGCGAGAACACGCAACACGCTCGCGTTTTTGAATTGGTGGAGCATTCTCGGAACCCATCTTGCACTGACCTTAGTCATCCCAAGATGATGATGTAGAATATTCAAAATAGTTGTTTCAGATACTCCTATCATTGCTGCAAGCTGCTTCTTTTTCAACCGGGCATCTTCCAATATAAGATTTTCTACTTTTTCGACGATTTCCGGTGTAGTGGCCTCAATCTGCCGTCCAGAGTGAGAGTCGTCCTCAATGGACTCTCTTCCTTGTTTAAAAAGACCATGCCACTTGTAAACCATGGTTTTACCAGGGGCAGAATCCGCGTTAACAGCTCTTGAAAAATAATCTGAGCGGATTTTCATTGCTTGGTAAGGAACTGAATAACGGAGCGGTGTTCAATTTTCTCCATACTGGCTGACTTCTTCCCGATTCAGTTGTTTACAGGCCGATAACTCAAAAGTTAATGACCCAATTAGGTTCAAACTTGGTATATATACTCTTAATGAGGTGCTTAACTAGTGCCTACCTGGACAAGTGAACCTACCCCCCTAACCCCTCCATTCCGCGAACTTTTTGACCTCCCCTCGTAAGAACGTCTGGCGCATTGCGGGGCGAAATGTAGCGAATGCGATAAGTTGGTTTGATATTTTCGCGCAAATGAATTACAGTGAAAAGTGATACAACTTCAATAGTATGAAACAAGACGAAAGCGAGTGAGTTAACGTGTAAAAATACAGCTAAAATTGACAACTGTAATTATATTTTAAATGTACTTTGTGTCAATTTATTAATGTTATAGTTCTGCATATCTGGTTGAATTTAAATCAGTTCGAGTAGATCGTAAACATAACGTGACGTAATCTGTGAACATTTAATATTGGTACAGAAGTTTATCATCATTGCCATCGCTTTGCGCGTTCGATTTGACGCATCTACGAAGGGCCTAGCGTAATAACGCATAATTTCTATTGAATCATATTTTTTTTTAATTCCAGATTAAAGCTGGCATAGGACCAACAATAGTGACAATCGTAATAACTTGGCTATGCGTGTATTATTGGGCTCCAGTTATTTGGCCAGATTTGCAGATATTACCAAAATGGATGGAGTGAAAAAACAGGGCAATTTGTAGTTATTTGATTAAAACGAATGAAAAAAAGTGATTGTTTTAAATTTGATAACTATTTCAAAACATCTGTTATTTATCTGTTAAGAATAAAAAGGGGCTGAAAACAACATTTTTGGCCGAATTACTAGGTATTATCAATAATTTTCTGATGTTTACATGATTCTAAAATTATGTTGAAAGGGGTTTCGTTTGGTATGTCCCTCAAATCGAGCGGTTCCAAAATAACATAGGACTCTGCTGAATCGTCACCGAGGTTAAAGCCATTTCTATTGTTTTGGTGAATTTACATTGAATTTAATTATTCAATTCATGAGGTACATCAAGGGCTCTAGGATTTTCGGAACCGACTGGATTGACCGATTTTATGTTCCTACTCCAAAGAGAGATGAACTTCTCAGATATTTTCTTTTATTTGATTACATAAAAACCGCTTGATTATGAAAGTACATTGAAAGACTTTTAGTTTTACATATATTTTAAATCCAGGGGGAAAATGACCCAGGCTCCAACGAATCGACGCCGAGCTTAATGTTACGTAAAGTATAAGTGAGGTATGGTAACAGGTGAGCCAAAAGTAGGCGTGCAAGATCTTAATTTTTTCGCTATACTGATTTATGTGATGATAATGATGATTTTACTCTATTAAATAAACGAGATTTTTAAAAAGAGAAACCGAATTTAAAAGCATACTACGTAATTTCGTTTACGTGAATGATTTCAGCTATTTTGATTTTAAAACTAAGCCATTGCACTGATTTTGATGAAAATTATATAGGAAAGTATAAACGCCCTTTTAAACAAAAAAATAATTAAATAAATAGGTGAGAATTATATTTGTAAGTATTATTCTCGTAATTGCTCTGTTATATAACAATTACTAAGGTCACCTTACGAAAGCTGTGGAATAAGTGTCAAAAGTAAGGCACGGATAGTAATTATATGTAATTATATTATAATTTTAAAAAATATGAATAAAAATAATAATTTTCCGACAAAAAAACTTACAAGTGTCACACTCGCCGTAGACTTAAAAGAAATAAATACAATATGAATTCTATATTTGAAAACCAAAAACAACACAACAATTTCTAATTAACACAAGAGAAGAAATGTAATTGTGCTCTTAAGAACAAAAGAAAAAATGAAGAAAAAAAGAACAAAATTAAAAATTAATTAAATTAATTTAATCATTTCCCGTCCCAGTTGCCTCTTGTGTGGTACCTTCTGTAGCAGGAGCCAAAGTGTAACTTGTTATACCGACACTTTTAGGGTCCCATATAAATGGACCCCATATACACAATGCCAACCACAGTATAATACAGCATATTATAGCACTACCAATTGAATATTTAATCTGAAAGTGAAAAGAAACAAAATAATGTTTAATAAATAACTAAAATAATAAAAAAAAGAAACCGACTTCAAAAGCAAAAAACATAATAAGTAACAAAAACATATTAAAAACTCTTTATTTTACTCAATGCGTTTACATCATTTCATTACGGAAATCACCACCTCCCAGTTTCATCATCAAACCTTAGTTACCATTTGGGACCAAATAACTTGTCAAGACGAATCAGACAAGCCCAAACACAATTTGAATACGTTATTTTATTACGGTAATCGTCCTTTCAAACTTCATTGTAGAATCCTGGTTACCAGTTACCACCAAAATAATCGTCAAGTTGAACCAAACGACTTTTATCATGGAATTCCTATTACCACCTTCCAGGTCTATCATTGGACCCAGGATAGACAAAGTACATGTCAAGACGAATCATTCGAGCCTCAATTCGATGGGGTTATGTCGTTTTATAACGGAGTTCCTAAGGCCACCTTTATCAGAGAAATATGTACTTTTCAAAAAGAATCATACGAGCCATAACTCGATGCGATAATGTCGCTTTATTACGGAGCTTCTGTGTGAATCCGAGGAATGTGTCAATTTTAACTTGCAATATTTGAATACTTATAGACTAACAAACAGGACAGGTGAAACTAAATAAAAGCTTGTAATAAATGTACGTACCATTCTCTTTATTGGAACTTTTCCTGTGTAATGACAGAAATAAGCAGGCGTATAAAGAAACGGTGAGGTAAACCCCATCGATGTTCCGATACCAACAGCCACAGCGCCTAAATACACGTTCTTAGGCCAGGGGTCAGCTGCTGCTGGTAACGCCTATAAATATGTTATAATCTAATGCAAACGGAACTATATGATTAAATTGCACATATTACTACAATCATTTGGTTGTTTTTCTCGGAAGATTTACCAGAAGTTTTGAAAATTGGTAATTTTTTTCCCACCTCGTATCATTTCTAGACGCGCCGCTATATTGGAATAATGCTTAAACACAGTTATTTCACAATCTCCTCTCCTACTCATTTTTCGATGAAAAAGTGAGATGAGAGCATATAAAAATCTACCAGATTACCAATTTTCATACCTTCTGGCATACTTTCCAGGTAACCACAACTATTCGAGCACCAAATGATTATATTAATATTACGTGTTTTCCGAGATACAATCGAGCATACTGGCCAGAGATAATGACATTCGATTCAATTCAATTCTTTAATTAGTGGCTTTTAGTTGTGCCAATTATACACATGTTATTTCACCAATGTCACGTGGAGTGGAAACACGAAGAAAGCACTATGGAGATTGTTTAATGACGTGTAGTATTGTCATTTTTATATGTGCAGCAAAACGTCAACTAGTGCAATTTGACATCGTGTCATGTGTCATTCAATTCAATTCAATTCTTAGGTTTAATGGCGGCGTGCCAAATTAAATTTCTGAACATACCCATTATTTCAAGAACTATTCTAAAAGCTATAGCTTTACGTAATTATATTAAATACTCGTAAATAAATAAGCTCATGGATTTTGCACTCAGAAAACCAACCAATTAGGACGTTACCTAGTAATAGGCTTGCGATTGAGTATGACAGGCAAGAATATCTTCGGGACAACGAGTTATTTGAGTTATTAAGAATTGAGACATTAAATAGTATGTGTGAACATAATAAGTCTATAGTAATAAAATATCAGTAAGTTTACGCATCAACTTTCACGATACTGTTTCATTTAATACTGTCAGTTATTAAAATAAAACAAAAATCACCCAAGCATTTTTGTGTGGATACTTTAACGTGGATATACAGAATCATCCCACAGCGCTATTACCTACCTATTTACACAAGAATTATAGAGCAGCTGTACGTTGCGGTATGTCATTTATTGCCTTAAGGTTTTTTATGACTTTTGTAACTATATTGAAATTAAAATTACTTGGGTATTAAATATAATTGTCAAATTATAGGATAAATTTTAATAGGAATATTTAAAAAAAAAAAAAAAAAACTAAATTCTTAACGAAAATTGTAGTATATACATATGGTAAATTAATACTAACCATATTCAGTACGAACGGTAAAAATATACAACAAGCAGCAACTCCGGACATTATATTGGCTAGTAAAACTGATATTAAACAAACTACGAAAATTGATGCATTCCAGGTCATATTCGTCAAGCCCTTTCCATAATCCGATGTTACCAACTCGTTTAGAGAACTAATTCGAATAGCAGTGTTTAATGCTATGCCACCACCTAAAATACGTACATACGATATTTATATAATACCAACCAGTAACTCTCTAAGCCTTCAATTTTCAATATCATTTAAAAAATAAACTTCTATCTATACATATAAATAAAATTGAAGTGTCCGTTTGTTATTTTAAAGTAACAGATTTTAACTGAATACATATGAAATTATATAACGGTACTTACATCAAAAACACAATTTTTAAAGTTTTTGTCTGTCTGTCTGTTTGTTCTGGCTAGTATCTGAAACGACTGGAGAGGTTTCACGCACAGATAGCTAATGTTATAAGGAGTAACTTAGGCTACTTTTATAAAATAAAAATATATATTTTTAATGATTTATTTATAAAAATGAATTGTTTGAATTTTTTGTTTATATTTATTTCTTTAACGCAAGAATGCAAAATACGGGAGACTAATATTTTGAACGCTGTGCGAAGATTACATTACAACATGTACATGTAACAACATGTATCAAATATTATAACACCTTTACCTATTAATATAATATAACCATAAATCGTATTCTTATCGACATAGCGCCACCACAAAATCGCAGACTCCGGCTTAAGAACACCAAGTTCTGTTTTATCTGTAAAAATCGATTAAGGTATGTTATTATGTCTAAGATTTAAAAAATCGAGAAAGACTGCTTCAAGAAAGACTGTTTGTACAAAATGATTAACTTGATCCTCTAAGATAATATTGTCGTTAAACTCACTTTTAGCTGTCAAATATTTCCAAAATGTTATTGATCTGGGTAAAACATGAAGGCCGACTACAAACATAGCAGCGACCGTGGCATCTTTTATCCTATAAAAAGATAGAAATCGTTGTAACTGAAGAATTTATGTCGTCCCGATTATCGTCACCCTTCAGTGGAAACCTCGTAAAACACAAAATTTTTGTTTTATTAATTAACTAGTGACTCATCCCAAAATTCACAAAAGTCCAACGTCATATTTTTTTGACATGATATTACAAATCTTTGAAATTCTGAACTTTTCTCTACCCAAAAATGCATGTATTTTACAGAAACTAATGAAATAAATATACGAACATACGTAATAATATGCAGTAGAAGAAAAAATTATAACGAATTTGTATATCCCAACATACGCCTAACGCCATCTATTGTTAGCTACGTACACTATGGTGGTGTTACCTACAAGACACGAACCCATGATATTATTAACAATGAAATAATACTTTTTTATTTTTATATTATTTAGTAAGTTTTTACATAGTATGCATTTATGAGGATTCAGCGCAGGGCAAAAATATTTAAAATTCGTAGTAGATATGTTCTTACATTGGTACTTCTGGTATCACCGTCCTGAACGAGGACCAGCCCATATCCAGCCAGTCACTCCAGCGGAAGAAACACGTAGCCAAAAAGGCAAAATAGAAGAACAAGCACACCTTCAAAAAATATTTTTAAACATACTTTAAAATTGTAGATATAAGTACATTTTTCGCAATTATTTAACAATGTGGCATTTTATACATAAAGTAAAACACCGTTATTCTTTTCAAAAATTGAAATCTACAGTAATATTATGAAGAGGAAATATTTTATTGTTTGTTTGTTTGCATTGAATTGAAACTACTGGACCAATTTATAATATATATAATATTTTAGGAACGAAGTAGTATCCATAAACGCGAGTAAATCCGCGAGGGACAGTTAGTATTTTAACCAGAATTTGTTTGCACTAATATTCAATTTTATAGTAAATTAAAATCAACTCTGCAAGCGTGTGTATATAGAAAAAAAACAATATTTAGAAAAAACATAGTTGATCGTAACGGGACGCTTGGCAGATGTGTAACTTTGTAGTTAATAGTAGAATCTATAATTAACAAAAAAATAGAATGATGACTCCGTCGTGCACGACAGCATAACGGCGTCATGCCGTTTCCCGTCACGGCGTACTAGTTAGATTTACTACAAAAGCCCGCCTACAGATGATTTCACATTAAAAAAAGTATGTTTCTAAAATCAAAAATAATGTTAAAGATTTATAATAAGCTTATGGAACCTTTTCATACGCTTTCTTCGGGGGCAAAGCATTCTGATGTTGTAACAATGAATTTCTCATTTCATTCATGCTGTTTCCGCTCATCGGTTTTCCAACTACCCTGTAAGTTATACAAATAAGTGTTAAATATTTATTTAAAAATAATATATATTTTAAGAAAAAAGATAGTTATCGCCAGAATAAAGACGGGCAGATTGGCACAGTCAATGAACCGGACTGAAACGCAAACGGTTGCGGGTTCGATCCCCGTTCAGGATAAAAGTGCTACCTGTAAGTTGTATGTCGAGCTTACGGATATTTGTCGTGGTCTTGGTGTTTGTGTTTTTGTTGTACATATGGATTCCCGACCCAGGATAATAAGATCCTAATGGAGCAGCGTTAAGTGTGATGCGTTTATTATTTATTATTTTACGATACATCTCCCACGGTATGACTTATCAAAGCGACGATTTACTAGGTCTTTTTTTATATAAAACTAGCAGTTACTCGCGGCTACACCCGCGTATATTTTGGAACTTCAGGTAAATAAATCTACCAGCGAAATTGTGACCTTTCCAGGATTTATTACCCCCTAGAGTCATTTTAAGGGATGATATTGAAATTCTGAGATACATATATTTAATTATTCTCCCTAAGTAATGTTTATGCTGAATTTAAGGATTATCGGTCAAAAAATACATTTTCTCCATACAAACTTTACTATCCCCTTGCACCCCAGTGTGGAATTATAGTACCCCGTTTTCTATTTTATATTTCATTACTATTACCCAGAAGTATGTGTATTAAGTTTTAATTTAATACGACCACTGAATAAGATTTTGCATACAAACTTTTTTACCCCCTTTCACCCTCTTAGGGGTGGAAGATCAACCCTTTCTTAGTGGATGCCTGCATCCTAAATCCACATACTGCCAAAATTTCAAGTTCGTAGTGCCAGCGGTTTAGGCTCTGCGATGGTGAATCAGTCAGGACAAGTGATTTATCTATATAGATTTAGTATATAAATAACATTTAGCCATATTCACCAATTTATGAGCAGCATATGGTATACAAAATTGAAAATGAACATAGCAAACGCCACAGGAAACGCAAAACATGTGTACTGCAAGTAATTGAAAATATCCGGATATTCTGAATCATTACCAGGATGCCTGCAAAAATGGTTAATGTTTATATTTCTATAATGGGACTTACTTATACATCTATACTAATGTTATAAAATCA
Organism: Hypolimnas misippus; assembly: GCA_037950945.1. Classification (NCBI taxonomy): domain Eukaryota; kingdom Metazoa; phylum Arthropoda; class Insecta; order Lepidoptera; family Nymphalidae; genus Hypolimnas; species Hypolimnas misippus. The sequence continues at coordinate 6,602,380 of JBBEEQ010000029.1, read as the reverse complement.
CAGAAACAACTGGTTCGAATTAAAAAAATATTTTTGTGTTAGATATTATTAATATTTACTTAGGAAGGCTATATTATATCACGCTACGAATCATAGGAGCGAAACAGTAACCATAAACGCGAGTTAAACCGCAAGAGATAGCTAGTATTACACAATCGTTACATCAGATTCAAAATATTTTCATTTTAAAATAAGGTACAAAAATTTTAATTATAATGGTTATACTAATATTATAAAAAGATAAAAAGTTTGTAAGTTTGTATGTATCTCTAAAACTACAGATCTGATTTGAAAAAAAAATTTGCATCAAATAACCTCTTTATTGAGGAAGGGTATAGGCTAAATTACATCACGCTACGTCTTATAGGAGCAAAGCAGTAACCATAAGCGGGAGTGATCCCGCGAATGGGAGCTAGTAATCTAAATTTAGCAAATGTTTATGTTCCATAAGGAATGACAAATTTCACATCCAAGATTTATATCAAACACATTGGCCCAAGACACGACTCATTAATATTTATCGTCTTTTGATCTTAATTATTATTGATGATATAATTATGAAAATTTATTGTAGTCAGGGAATTATTTTAATATTGGTTCCTTATAGGAGACGTTTAGTCTCTCAATTAAGGTGTTATTGTAGAAACATACGTGGACCAAATAGCTCGCATCGTCAAAACAGTTAATGCTGCATGCAAAATGGCTGTGCTACCTGTAAAATAATACATTTTTAAGAATTATTAAGAATTACAATAATAATTTTTGCCCTTAGACTTTCATAAAGTTTATTCATTTCATAAAAATTACAAGAGAAAAAGTTAAAAATATAATTATCGCCTTTAACTAAGCAAACAACTCGAAAAAAAAAATTAAAACTTTTATCCTGTATACTTTTGAATGTTATTAATTTATGTATGAGATTTTTAAAAACTAAGCCTTTTCCTTCTCTTTTCCGTATACTAATAGTTCCCAAAAGTTGATCCTTATAATTAACACTATCAGATGGTGCAATAATACAGGGTGTAGTTTTTTTTTCAAAATCAGCTGGTTCGTTCCTGGCTAGGAAAAGGAATTTTTTCATCAACTAATGATGCAGTTAAAAAGTCATTCTGTATATATCTCTAAATATAAATATAATAAGCATGTTTGAATCGTTGAATTAATGAAGCTACCACCGGTTCGGGATGTAGATTCTATTAAAAAAGCCCGGCAAGAAACTCGACACTTATAATATAATCCTTCTAAAAATATATCAATAAAATGAATCTATATGTTTTACCAATGGCCGATGCTGTTTGTACCGCATTTAAAACAATATAGCGCATAACATCGTAATCCGGCTCCGTCTGTCTGTATTTGGCAGTTGTAGTCTAAAACAAGAATATTTTAAATTTTCTCGATTTATACTATTCATATTTGGATGCTGATAAGCAATAATGTGTCAACCCACAAAAACTGAAATGAAGATATTGGTGTATGTTGATACAGCATCACCTATTTAACATTATTCAATAAAAATAAAGTGATATAAACTAAATAAGTACGATAAAAAGTTTCTAAATTAATCGTTCCGAATTTCCAGATCTTTCCTTATTTTGTAATTTATACAATAATCTTATATTTTTAAAAACTTTTTGTTAGATAATATATTAAATATATCAACCTGCTTTTAATTAATTGCAGCTTTAATCAAAAAAGAAAAGAAAATATAGATAAATGCTTATTCAAACAAACTTATTATGAATAGTTTTGACATCTTTAGACGCCATTTTCTCAAAATGAAGTTCGTGTGGCTTGACACAGTATTGCTTATCAGCGCCCATTTAATATAACGGGTCTTATTGCTGACCAGTCAGCTCGTGACCACGACGTCAATGAATGCAACTTCGTCGAAACGTCGGCCAATAAAAAGGTATTACTACCATTAGCTTTCGCAATAAGACCCGTTATATTAAATATGAATAAAACAAAAGGAGCTTTTAGGTTAAGTTTTATTTTAAGACTCTTAAAGATAGCAAGATGTATATTAAAGCATTGTTAAAATACTGAAATATGTTGATGGATTTAGCTGCATGTAAACAATTTAATTTCCTTCAGCGTAATATTAACCCATTATTATTTATAAAATTGAGTGGTTCATTTAAAATTTAAGAATTAATTCAAGATAATAATATCAAAGAAGTATGTATATATAAGTATTTTTATAAATACATCGAAATAGCTTATAGGTATAAATAATCTATATATGTACTTTGTATATGGACGTAAAAATCAAAATCAAAATCAAAAAATACTTTATTCAAGTGGGCTTTTAAAAGCACTTTTGAATCGTCAAAATAAACAAAAAGTACTTAAATTAAGGAAAAGCTACCACGGGTTCGGAATGTAGATTCTACCGAGAAGAACCGGCAAGAAACTCGATAGGTACTCTTTTAAAATTGTGTTATTAAATATATACATTTTAAAAATTACAAATGTTTATATTAAACATTCTGTATGAAATTCATCTATACTAAATCCATGCATTATTATCATCTATATAATCTTGTACAGAATAATATGCTTTAGCTATTAAAGAATTTTTAATATACAATTTAAACTTATTGATTGACAACTGCAAAAATTTCTTTGGTATTTTGTTATAAAAACGGACACCTTGCCCCAGAAAGGAAACATTTACTTTGCGAAGTCGAAAGCTTGGTGTTATGAGTTTATAAAATATAAAAGTATACAAAAAAATTACCTGCAAATGTATATACGCCGGTGTTAAAAACTGTGTTATCGTCGATGTTACTATTAATCTATTCGAAAACATTGAGAGGAAAAAGGCTGCTGTACTAGCTTTGAATACAATCCTGAAAAAGAAAATATATTGAATTAATTATATTTAAATTAAGTTTTGCACTATCTTTAAGGTTTGATAAGTGTATGTAATATGGACCTACATAACACATACTTATAGTTATCAATTTTCCTATTAGAAATCCATCTTGTAAATATTATTAGCCATACTTATTCATTTATAAAGCTATCCAACCAGTTAAATTAAAATCGTTAGATTTTATTATTACATATGATTAAACAATTTAACTAGATATTCCTTTTTGTAGTGATGATACCAAATAAATGAGTCTACTTTTGACAGAAATGCGTTACCGGTTAAAAAATGCTTATTACCAACAAACATAACTGCTAATTAATACGTGATTCGTATTAATAAATGCCTAGCATCATGAATAAAAAAATCACTTTAATATACAAACATTGTTGCCATTTTTATCGATAAAAGAAATTATTAAGTATAAACAAAATGATCATTTGTTACCTTTTTCCAGAAAACTGACAACCGTCACCAGAGCATAACAACCACAGAATTATACGACGATCAAGTCCGCATCCATTTATTAGTAAATGCAGCATACCAGCTAATATATGTAAACCTATATTTTCCTGTAAAAAATATATTTATCACTACAAACTATTGTTTACACATACTACATTATACATTTCCTAAAAAAGATAAAAATACAACTTAATATTTATATAATTAAGGCCGAAGTACTTCTGCTGTAACTCGGTGACGAGTTGTGTATCCTGCTCCTCCAGACGATGCTGCAGCATCAGGTCAGGTTTTGTAACCATGTTATTTTGATATCGTCCACAGGATAGTACATTTCGAATCGATTAGACGAATAGAAGCTGTTCAGATCGTTTCAACAACTAGAAAATATCTGACCATCTTCAAACGTCTGAACAGGTCTTCATAAATTATACCTAAGATATGGATCTTCCCGATCCCGATTACATCAGCTTATAAACAAGAGAACCGCATCAAAATTGGTATATTCGTTATGAGCTACGATTACACACGCAGACACAGAAATAAACACGTCAAACTAATACCACCCTTCTTTTATGGTCGGAGGTTAAAAATAAGAATGTTGAAAATAATAAAACAGATCCATAAGATTTATACAGACAAATAATAATAACATTCTCATATTTTAGGTAGTCGGGTTTTATCATATAATTTTATTTTAAGAAATGTTATTCAATATAGGAGTTTTAACAGCTTTTAATAGATACCGAAATTGGAGTTTTTCGTGGGATAGGTATGTCAATATACATTACAAAGTTAGACGATTATCTCTTTTTTGGTTTATGTAATATTTTCTACCGCGTACTATATGTGTATGTATTAATACTTACGTTAAAGTAACATTTGCAAGTTTCCACTGTAGACATGACCCCGGCCATTGGCAGCAAGAACATCGGTATGAAACCCGTGACTGGCACGTTGACTGGTTGCAACAGGAAGAACCAAAACATCCAAATCCAGAGACATCTTACTGTTATATCATGCTGAAATATAACATAAATAAATAAACCCTTCGGTCACTGAGCCTTTGTAAAATAAAAGCCTGTTTCGGGAACCAAAAACGTGCCATGTTCTGCTCAACCAAAAATTTATAGATTAAATATCTATAGATTAGCACCTAACTTAGAGGTAATTATGTAATTACTTAAATGGTGTTTCAAGTGGTGATAAGTAACAGCCAGTAAATGTCCCACTGCTGGGCAAAGGCCTCTTTTCCTACTAAGGAGAAGGTTGAGAGCTTTATCCACCACGCTACTCCTATGCGGATATACATTTGTCAGAAGTTCTCTCGATACATGCAAGTTTCCTCAGAATGTTTTCTTTCACCGCAGAGAACGAGATGAATTTAAAAACAAATTTAGTACTAAAAATTTATCGGTGCTAGCCGGGGCTTAAATCTGCGATTATATCTTGAAATCGGCGTGTAAATACTATTCGTGTATGTCAAATGTATAAAGGAAAACATATTCCTTTGTAAATTAAAAACTTTTACTAACAAAATTTTGAAAGTAAGTATTATTATTAATATTCAAATATCAAACTAACCTTTCCCTTTTGTGGTTGCCAAGACAAAAGGATAAGAGGTATTAGACAACCAACAATTCCTCGAAAATGTACTAAGCCAATGTTCTTCAATCTGGGGCCTATTCCTTTTACTGGCTTACGAGGGTCCTTTTGCTTACTGATTAAACAAAATCATTTTTAATATATCTTATAAAACAATTCAGTTTCAACTAAGTTTTTAATATTCAATGTATACTTACAACAACGACGTTAGTCTGAAATATTAAAAAGTATATACTTAGTATAATGTCTTGAAGCAAAATGTATTGAATATTGTACGTACTTTAAAATGGCACATATTTTAGGACCATACTTACGCTCCCATTTTATCTTTTTTAATTCTTGAGTTTATAAATAATACAATTATTGCTTAAACCATATTGACACACGCGTATTTGAAGTATAATAAAACATGTTCTCAATACCTATCAACCTATATTTGAATATAGAATTATATTAAATTCAAAAAGAAGTTTTATATAACTCAATTTTCCTTATAATTAGAAATAAAGGAAGCAAAAAGATACTTTAAAATTTTAACGAAAATCAAACAGTCATCAATCATTTCAAAATTTTTAAAAATAATTAATAAAAAAATATCAACCAATTCACTAATATAATTTTATTGATAAAAGTGTGATATTATAAAGTGAGTGTAAAAAGATAATATGTCAGATTTCGGATTTTTCACTGTTGTTCGCATGGATTACGTGTATATAAAGATTTTAGACATTAAAACAACAGTTTTTGCGGCTATTTAAGAAATACACTATTTTTGGATAAATGCATTAAATTCTTATGTTTTGAATTTTTTTTGTTTTTTTGTTTCTTATAGTATGGCGTGCATCCGCACTACTTATACGCAAAATATTCTACCAATGTCATGTACATATGTTGGAGAAGACACGAAGGAGTCCAAACAATTTTAAAAAATTTTGAAATTCCAAATGATGTGATGTTTTGAATATTAAAGCAAAACTGTACTAAATTTTCTTGAAATTAGAATTTTGAGACATATAACCTTCATCCATGCATGTCTTCAAATATTAAATATGGAATCGTTAAATAGATTTCAAATAAGAAACCAATTACACAAATGGCAGTATTTATTCAAGGAAATGTAACAGTCAAAAAATTTCCATGACACGAGTCACATATAGTTCATAAATTCGAAAATCACTTTCTCGACATTCAATTCATCCGTGGCTACTTTACATATAATATGCCGTACATCAAATGGAGCGAAACGATATCGCCGTTATCACTTATCGATATGCTTCAGGGGGGGAGACCCGGGGTGTTGTCAATCAGACTGGCGTAGTTCGTCTATAGGGATCGGTGCCTACAGCGCGGTCGTGGCGTGGTGGCTTATCTTCAATAACCGTTCTTGCTCCAGCGCCAAATGTCACCATTTCCTCCTCACGAGATGGCGGCGGCTCGACCGCTGAAGTATCCAAAAACCTACCACTCGCAACGGAGGCCTGGGATTGGAATATTGAAGCGCTCCTAAGACCACTCAAAGTATTCGCACTTTGGGGAACTTCCTTAAACTCTTCGAAGTAATTGTCGCAAGCAGTCGGTCGAGGTGCTGCTGGAAATCCGTAAAGAGTAGAAGACGAAAGATCTTTGAGAGACGCCGAACTTAAGTTTATTCGTCTGTTTTTATGTATTGAGCAATGTGGCATATCGTCGCCATCGTAGACGAAGCGTCGTCGCTCCCGAGGTGTGGCTGCCGACGATCCGGTTGGAGGATAAGTATCTCTCTTCATCATACGCCTTTCTAGAAGTGTCGAATCTCTTTCTCTAAAATCAGAGAATGCATATTCTCGATCCCAAGCTCGACAATCCGCTTTCGCTTTCTCCGTCAATTCTGTGATCCAATCTTTCTGGTACCATTGTAAAAAAAGAAATATAGCCGAGGTACCAGCTAACTCCGCCGCCACGAAACCACTTATGTATAATCCGAACGAGTATCCGTAACTGTATGACATCCGAGGTGTGTCAAAATATGTCATGTAACGCAATTTATGGCCCACTTGTGATTTGAACACAGATATGTACATGACGATTCCGGTCAACATTATGAGACCTGAAATGTCGAAATAGTAATTTGTTAAATTTTCATTTAAATTGATATTTAAATAACTAAATTTCCTTTAATTACAACAAATGAATTTATCATTTTATTTTTTGTTAAACTTACCAGATATAATAAAAAGGACGCCAGCAATGAATGTACAAAGTCGTCTCCCTTTCACGCAATGTCCGAGCACGCAACACAATCCTCCCACCGCCTGTGTAAAAACAGCTAGCAATAAGGGCACTGCAGACCGAGTTACCACATCTGAAAAATATTTCATTTGTATTAAATAAAACTGCAATATATAAAAGAAATATAACCTTCTTTATTATTATAAAGAAAGTCAATTTGTGGAATACTAACAAAGTGCTATAGCACTGTATGGCCCTTGTCACCTCTTAAGCGGAGAGGGTTGTTGAGAGTAAACATAACTTGCTTGAAAGTTAAATTCCTTTGTATTCGCTTTTTAATCTATATAGCTGGTATAAATAAATTAGTGCAATAAATCATTATTAAAATGGTGGATACTTTATAAATTGTACTATATTATTTTTGCCTATACAATCTTGTTGTTTTCGTTACAAGCGATAATAGTAAGTAATATATACTTTGATTTAAAGTTATAGAACCAAAAAAATAGATACAAGTATTATTAAAAAAAACAATACATATTTCCTTAGAAAATCATTAATCGAAATCAATAAGTAAAATTTTATTGTGAAAGACATATCATAAGCATGCAATTTTATCCTATGACGTTACGAAAGCTACAAAATCTTACGAGTAGGTACGAATATATAGATCCGCCACTTACATGGTATTGCATTAGTCGAATCACTCAAATCCGGTGCATATTGGGATAATGGGAAGTATGGAATATCCAAACATCGAAATTCTGTACTGCCAGCTGGAAATAAAAAAAGATTGCATTAACCTTTTGATTAAAAAATATTTTTTTTTATATTTTTTATTTATATTTTTTATTTTTGTAATTCTTATATCTAACTATATATGTGTGTATTTATATCCTTTATGGATTTCAAAATGGCTGGAGCAATTTTAATGAAATTTTGAAACAATTTGCAGAATAGTTTAGGCTGATTGTGGGAAGCTTGGTAGCGATCGGATTAACACAATTTTTTTCTCTTTTAGATAAGGGCGGGTCGCTAGCATCTTACAATAATTATTTATTACAATTTAAGTTAGTTTAATCGATACAAATCTAATTTAAACCTATTTAAATACTGCCTAGTAATTATTCACTTAACGATTATATTAGAGGTCTAATAACTACAAATTTTTGTAGTCCAGAGATCACATGTACAGAGATCACTATAGCCAAATTGGAATGTGGCAACCTTGCCAAATAGCGTAAGGCGAGAATTACATTTCTAACTTTGACTCTCGTAATTGACATAAATCGATTCCGTAACCTAATATCAATTACCAAGGTAACCTTACGAAAACCTTGTTGCTGTCAAAATCAAGGCGCTGATAGTCAATTCTTTCAGATAACTTAAACATACATGAAATTGCCAGAATAATTTGCGCTTCAGTAGCGCGGATGCACGCCATATTATAAGAAAAAAAAGGATTAACAAACCTATATAAATATCTATGAACGTCTAAGAACAAAGCCTCTAAGTGTAAATCTGGGCGTAGGTTTACTCAAGTCATCCTTTTAAAAATATGTAAATATTTTTTTAAACATTTTTATGAATAGAAAAAAGAAACCAAAATTGTCAGGTGTAAACGTACTAATATGACAAAAAAAGTAATCATGAAATGCACACTGTAAACATATACTCAATATGAAAATAGTAATAATAAAGTATCAATTAAATCAATTTAAGATAGTTTTATTACATAGTGAAGATGAAGATGTATGCAACTATGCAAGTTCGTATAAGATTACGATTCGGTATCGGCCAGTACCTTAAACTATGCGCGCTAGCAGCCTAACTCGATCAAACTATAGGAAGAAAGTTATCAGTTTGCGGCTGTAAAGGAGCTGTCTTCGAATATTATGTATATAGGACTGAAGTAGCGTGTGTAGTAATAGAATTACAAACAATAGAACCTATAGTTAGTAAACTTACAAATTATTCGAGAAAAACATTGTCATTTTACCGAAAAAAAACATCAAATGAACTTTGTAAATCTTACCGTTTACTAAAATACTTCAATTATTATTAAAATTGAAACAGTTATTAGAATGTGAATATAATTATTTAATCGAATATGTTAATAAAAAGGAAAAAAAGTCAATATACTAAATTAAACTAAAGTTTTCATCGATAAATAAATTGAAAACAATCCTTATAAAAAAGAAGTTTTTCTTGCTGTATAAACCCAACAAAGCGAAATTTAATAAAGAAAATGGACCAGTAACAAATGCAGAGACAGTAACGGAAACATCATAGCACTTATGAATGTAATGCATGGGACCGTCCGTGGACTTCGGGACAATAGGGTTCCCTAGTGGGGAAACGTCCGTATTGTGGGAACGTCACGGTCGGAAGTCACGCCCGCCATTGTCGACTTATACGATTTCATTTCTACATTTGTATTTCGAAAATAAATTTAATACCCCTTGAATATCAGACAAATTCAATTCTGTGTCTCGTATACGTAAATTGGACGTAATGTACAAATACTAAATCGTGTAACCTACAAAAATGTCCTCCGATCGTTGTACGAAGATTGGCTACAATCATTATATTTACACTTCAAAGTACAAAAGTCGAGTTAGAAGTGGATACGAGAACCCCAGTTATCGTATTCAGAGGGTCAAGGCCAAAGACTTATTTGCCAATCTTTCAACTTTATTACGCACTAGTTGTACCTGGCGGTTTCACTCTCGTTTATGCTTACTGCTTCGTTCCTATGAGTCGTAGCGTGATGTAACATAGCCTATAGCCTTCCTCATTAAATAAACTATCTAAAACTAAAATAATTTTTCAACTTGAACCAGTAATTCCTGAGATTATCGCATTCAAACAAACGAAAAAACAAACTCTTTAGCTTTTTTAATATTAAGTACTAGCTGGTTTCACTCGCATTTATGGTTACTGCTTTTCTCCTATGCGTCGTAGTGTGATGTAATATAGCCTATCGCTATTCTCAATAAATAAACTATCTAACATAAAAAATTTCGAACCTGTAGTTTCTGAGATTAGCGCGTTCAAACAAACAAAATTTTCAGCCTTATAATATTAAGTATGTATAAGTAGATATGTATAACATAAATTATATGACAGTATATATAATTTAACGTAGAGCCTAGCTCTGACTCGTATTCGGGTTGGTTCGATCGAGGAAATACGATATTCTTACAGAAAATCGGCGCAAAGTAGCGCACTACGGTTACATTCCGCACAGTAAATGAGAGAGTCGGAAGCTTATCATCAACCTCTTTATTTACCTTGTTTTCTTGAATTTCTTATACTTTATTAACTAAGGAACGTATTTATAGTTTTTCTGATGTTATATACACTTAACATCAGATGGTATGAGGTCCATCGGCTCGTTACCTCGTTATTACAAAAAAAAAATCAACCGACTTCAAAAACGAATTTAATACAAGTAAACTGAGAAGCAAAATATAAATGGGTACAAAATTTTGAAGTCAGCAGAATCTTCTAATTTATTGAAGTAGTTTAAAAATTAAAAATAAAAAACTTACGATCTGTGTGACAAATACGCCAGAGCCCAGACACCGTGTGCTTCGCAACTAGCTCATATTTGCCCGTACCGTTGAAGGACGGGCTTAACATATTTTCTTGTGTATGTAACCAATTATTTGTCGTCACGGCTACGATGATGGCGATGACAGCGGTCCCAGCAGATAGAGGAGTTAACAACCATAGACACGCTACCGATGAGTCTATTTGTGCTACCACCGTCGGTGATGGAGGTGTAGGTCTGTAATGAGAATTATAACAAATGTCAAATTTACCTAAATACATTCTAAGTTTGTTACCGACAAAATCACTAAAAATTCGATTGTATTTGAATAAATTCGATAATTTTTGAATGTTCGTTTTTGGCTTGTTAAACTTACTTGTAACTATATATTATGTTATTTCAGTAATTTACATTACAATTGTTGTAAAATTATTATTTCATGAAATTAAATTTTTATTTCGCATTCAAAACGTATTAAATACGTTTATTTAAAAATTTCTTTATTTCTGAAATACCCTCAAATCGTAATGTGATTTTTATAGATATTATAAATATATATATAAGATTTACTTTTTTATAAGTTGTGAAATACATATCTATGTATGTAAAAGTACCTGGGCGGGCGGCGGCTAGCGATGGCGCCGCTAAGCGTAGGAGCGGGCTGCGCACGTGCTCCTCGCGGGAGTGACGCATGCACGCATTGCGCGCCGCCGCCCCACATACCTCCCTTCTTTTTCACTGAAAATTGCATTAAATCATAATGTTAATCTTCAAATAAAAAAAAAAACTTAACCTACGGGTTTAAGAAATAATTTTTGGTGTGTATCGTAATACACACCAAAAATTATTTCTTCACGTCATATTGTTACTATGATAATTCTGATTTTATGCATATAATGGAGATGGATGTTGAATAATTTAATATATTATAGAGTACGTTTTATGAAACTAATTACAATCTAACCGTAGAAGCGAGCATGATATTCATATTTATTGAGACGAGGAACCTCGTTTCTTTGACAGGGTCTAGGTACTTTTTAATATGTTATGAATATTTTAATTTAGCATATATGCAACATGAAATTACTGAAAAAAAAACTTTTATTTTATTTTTAAGATCAAATATAATATTTCTATAAATCAATATTATATCCCAATATATTCACTTCAACTAACAACATAGAACATGAATCAAGAACGAAAGTAGCCCGTATTCAAACATTTTTCTAGATGAAATACCAGTTTCTTTTTTATATTATTATATATACAGTATGATTGATTTGAACGACTCACTTAACACGGATCGGGAATTTTGATTCTTTCGATACTTTTTCAAAAAAATTATGTTCGCAACGATCAAGTAAAATTTTTTTTTTTTTTTTTGGAAAAATACTAGGTTTGCATTCCGAGTCGTGTAGATTTCTTCGGCAAATCTTTGAATGCACTTTTTCTTAACTTTACAATTGGTCACATAGTTCCTTTTAGAAAGCTCTAGCTCTTATAGTTTTAGATTTCACCCTACTGACCTGATACTGAGGTTTTTATTTTACACTTTTAAGTTACGAATATAGTAAGACAGAAGTAAGAGAAAGGTTGTGATTTACTAAAGTTACAATAGCCTATTGTTAAATGCTTATCACTATTCATAAAATATTACTTTTGAAACAAAAAAAAATCAAAACTGGTCCACAATCGGCAAAAAAATCGATAAACAAACGTAAAAAAAATACATACATAAATGATAGAACGTCTTCCTTTCGAAGTCGGTTAAAAAAGATATTGCACGCAGGATAAATGTCTTTTTTATTTTCGCATCTTAAAAGTACAATTCTTATAAGTAACAATATACTTAAAACTACTTTAGAATCTTACTTAAATTATTATCACTATTTACAAAGCCACGACATTTGCTCCTATAGTTGAATTTCTACAGATACCGAAGAAAATTACATAGTACGTTCTATTTCGTGCGGGCAAGACAAACGACATATTGCTATCTCGAGGGACCTGGCGACCGTCGAAACTCCAAATTTATGACTTCCTCGTGATTTAATCTTTAGTCTATACGTGTTATATATTATGCAATATTATAAACGGGAATATCATTTACTTAATGAGAAATTTATATTCATCTTAATAAGGGAGGGCGATTTGCTTTTAATCAATAGTTTATGTTTAGAATATCAACATAATCAAATAGAAATCGTTTTATCTGAATTTATATATATAAAAATAATAACCGAGTAGCTGATATATTCAACGTCTGATCGATCAACACAGAGCCTACGCCGCTGGGTCTACAAAGATGAAAATTTGCACAAACGTTCCTTAAATATCGTAAATGTGCACTGAGAAAGAATTTTTAAAAATATATCCTCTAAGGGGGTAAAATAAAGAGTTAAAAGTGTGTTAGATATCAAATTCCTAAATGTAAGCATGGGAAGCTGCAGGGAACTGTTAGACTTTACAAAGTACACGTTTCCTTCCTAACAAGATATTAGTTTTTAAATAAAATAAAACACAGATTTTTTGCGTTTTCAATGAATAAATTTAAATCGTATATTAAAAAGTCTACAATGACTATATCAATATACACTTTATAATGTTTTATACATGATAATAATACGTGGATTAAGTATACTCTGGATTTCATACAGGATTTTTAATTATACATTTAGAATTTCAATTTTGTATTGGCGAAATTTTAAAGAAGTAGCTATTAAGTTTCTTGCCAAATATTTTCGGTAGATTCTACATTTCGCGTCGATGATGGCTTGTCAATAATTTAAATACTTTTTGTTTGTTTTGAATTTAAAAGTGCTACTACTTAAAAGGCCTACTGAAATAAAGTGTATTTTGATTTGATATTATCTCTTATATAGCATTATTTCAGTATCTCTAACATGTGTCTAATTGGCACAACTGAAAGCCATTAAATAAAGAATTGAATTGAATTTAGTTTCTTAAATAGTATATAATCGATCGTCTCCCTAACTATAAAATCATAGGAATGTAAAAAAATTTAGAATTTAATGTGAAAAATGTACTTTAAATTCGACATAGAGCTAGCAGTAATGCAATTAGGACCGACAGTAATTACATTTCAATGGTAACGAATACTAAAACCAAAATGTTAGATATTATTTTTTACGAAGTCACGTTTTTCATTTGTTTTTTTTTTTTTGGTTTTTTAATACATTTTTTTAACATTAATGCGCTTTGATGGAACTACAGGATTATTACGGTGACTTATCGCTTTTTCAAAATACTACGTTCAATCGTTAAATTTATCGCGTTATGATAGCCATAGATCCGCGTAATTAGCATGCTGATCAAATTTAATAATTGTACTTTGCAAGTTATATTAACTAATTTATTTCACTAAAGGTAGAAATATATTTATTGTCATTTTTAAATATTATAATACTTGAGCATATAAAAACGTCAATATTTCAATATCGTAGTTTTCTGAATAATGTTAAAAAGAAACTTTGAAGAACCAATGATGTTCTCGTTTTACAAATAATAATAAACTTAACTAAATATATGCAGTCATAGAATTTGTACTAATAACGCAAACACTTAATCGATTCTAAGACGTGAATTATTATATTACATTATATATATTACATAATATATTATATTACATTATAAATTTACTTTCCTAAAGATTTTCGTAACTTGTTATCGCTCTATACCTGAAGGAGAACTACTTACAACGTACCTTGCGTAGTTACTAGTTACTGTTACTAGTTTACATGGTTTTTTTATATCGCTCTTGAGAGGAAAAATTACAAATGTAATTCAGATATTTCTATTGTGTGCTTATTATGATTTGATTTAATAAAATACTCACTGTATTTGATTTATCTTTCAAGTTCAATTTTAGGAATTGTCAAGTAAAATCAATAAGATACTTAGAAATCTAATTAAAATCGGAACAACTTAATGTAAATATTTAATTTGTAAATAAATAAAATTAGATAAATAAAACTCGTCGCAATATTACGTTTCAAACAATCCCTTCAGACGAATTCAAATAAAAATATTTGTTAAGATCTCTGAAACGAGTTGCGAGGTCAACAAATTTATTATTGATTCGAAGTAAAATACCGGGAGATCTATTTGACAGTTAAGTATTTGATTTGTTTCTAAACATTTTCCTCTTCCTTTTGTATACAATAACGTTTAATGTTTTTTTCTTGTTTTGTTTATGTTAAATTTTTTTAGAAAAATGCGCACGTGGGCGCAGTAATCACTGCAACTGACTGAAGCGCTAACAGTCGTGGGTAAGATACCCGCTCACGGCAAACATCCATATGCCCAATACAGTCTGGGTGTTTGTGTTAGTGTTGTGTGTGCTTCCGGATCCTCGACACAAGGCTATGAGAACTTAATGGGGCTCGTTGAATGTGATGCGTTTATTTATATATTTATAGATATCGAAGTTGTAACTTAAATGTAGAATCGTAGATGCTTAAATCTTAAATTTAATGTATTTTTTTAGAGTACACAGTCGCAATGGCTATTACTGTTTTGAAAATAAATTATATTAATATGATGAAAATTGTTTTTAAACGACAAAAGAAGAGGTTCTGTATTCTTCAGGGACGTTTTTAAGTGTGTTCCCCGATTATTCGATGACGGCTTGAATTGAATTTTTACCAAAATTTTCTAAGAGTTTACTTTTAAAATCAAAATAACTAGAAAAAGTATATCATCCAAGTAAACGAATATACGTTTTTTGCTTTAAAAACGGTTCCATTTTTAAAAAGATGTTACGCTTTACGTGTTTTTTTATCCCCCATTACGATATGAAGTGTGAACGATTCAGGGCAAATATTGTTTTCTGATCTCATTTATTTTTACTCGACTGCGCAACGCAAAAAGTGTAATGTGTTTATCAGCCTGTTATTAGTACTATTTTTGCGTCGTATAGCCCGTTTATTAAGAAATGTTATAAGCTATATTATATCACGTTACGACTTACAGGAGCACAGCAATAACCATAAACGCTAGTGAAACCAAGCGGAGCAGCTAATAAGAAACATTGAAATAATAATTTGACTCTTTCTTATTAATTCGCTCTATTATTAGATATATTTGGTTGTATCTATCGGTTTTATTTTACAAATTAAAAAAAAATAACCCCATTACTCACACATTATTAAAACTAAATACTATCTCTACAAATTAAATTGATTTAATAACATTAGAACGTACCGCATGAAAAATTTGAAAAGCACAACAGAAAATCGCAAATTACTTAATTACAAGAAATACTCTGTCGTAATTAACGACTACGAAGGTTTTGTACGTCGTTAAATTGCGGGACACCAGTGCGATGTAATTGTAGATGAAATACCTTAATTTATATCAATGCCTCCGCAACTGGCTTTGTCGTGATTAGAGAAGAATAATTAAGAAAAAATTAAAGGTAAAAAAATGAACGGTGAATTGTTTTTGGTAATACACACAAAGAGAGACAAACGTCCCGCAGGTTCGTCTCTCTTTGTCAATCATACATAGACATAAAAAACTGATTTGTCTATTGTTAAAATAAAATAAATAAATCTATATTGGTTAAGATTTAGTCTTACCGTTTGTATTACAACATTAGTTCTTAAATGACTAAGATTTATTAAAAAAAGAAAGCGACTTTTTTACTTGAAAGACACAATTATACCAGTTATTTCAATTTAAAAACAAATAACTAATTTTGATAAATTCTATGGGGCCAATCTGCAAAGCATTACACAAAAAAATATGAATACTATAAATTGCGAAAGTTTAAAATATACATAAAAAATATAACACACGCTATAAATTGACAACCTCTTTTTTAAGTCTGTTTATTAAATGATAGCAGTTAAATACGAATTTATAAGATACTTGCGAATCGATAGAGATTGTCCGGCTCAGTAGATGTTATGGGGTTCGATAGTTAATCTACGGAATATCATTTACGGACCCATTAAAACATACTCACAAAATTTCATAAACATCAGTCCAGGCATTGAGGAAAGGTTTTAAAGAAAGAAAGAAAGAAAGAAAAAAAGAAAGAAAGAAAGAACACTTTTATTTGGGACCGTACAGCGAATATATAAGTAACTTAAAGATAAGAAAGAAAATATATAAAAATAATAATAACCAAGAAACAACTTAAATTACTAAATTACTATCAACATTTACATGAAAAACAAAAAAAAAAAACAAATTAACAATAAAACAAATCGATACGATCGATAAAAAAAGGTTAAAAGAAACAAAAAAAAAATACTACTACAATAAACATATAGGCATGACGTGTCCCAAATGGGTATACCATTCAGCAATTAATAGGCGTGGACACCTAATGCTGATTTAATTTTAGTGACGCACTCACGGTCAGATGAAATTCATTCAAAGATTGTAAATGATAAAGTAATTCAGTTTGTTTGTTAGGTTTGTATGCTTAAATCGCTTACCCAATTATGAAAATTTTGTAATAGATAAAGATTGGACTCTGGTGCAGGATATTGGCTATTTTTTGTCGCATAAATAAAACTTTAAGTGAACAACAAGAAGTATAACATATTGTATGGAGAAACTATAAATTCTCAAAGTAATAGAGTATTCAAAATGATTATTCTATCAAAATAAAAATAAAAAAATACTTTATTCAAGTAGGCTTTTAAAAGCACTTTTGAATCGTCAAAATAAACAAAAAGTACTTAAATTAAGTAAAAGCTACCACCGTTTCGAAATGTAGATTGTACCGAGAAGAAGTGGCAAGAAACTCGATAGGGACTCTTTTAAAATCGTGTTACTAAGTATTATAACATGTAACATATTTAAAAATTACAAATGTATATATTAATCATCCTGTATGAAATTCAGGTATACTAAATCCATGCATCTATGTACCTAATCTTGTACAGAATAATATGCTTTAGCTAATAAAGACTTTTAATATAAAATTTATTCATTGACAACTGCAAAAATTTCTGTGATATTTTTTTAATAAAAACGGAACGAAGTCGCGGCTATCTACTACTATATATGTATCATTACATAAAGATGTTAACATATGCAGATCCCTCATTAAAATGATTATACATCACTCTTTAACCATGTAAATATATTCAGTCTGAACAAATTTCTAAATATCCCCAGCTTTCATCCAACCAAACGAACCACATAAAGGTGATTTGCGAAAATGTCAAGAGATTTAATGCCTTTTTATCAAAATGTACATTAAGAACTACGATTATTTTATAAAAGGACCCGAATAACCAGGATTGAACGCAACTAGGTTAATGCGAATGTTAGTTCCAGCCGTGCGCGTCGACTTCCGTAGCGTAATACAAAGACCAGATTAAAAGCATAAAAGATAATGCGAACGGTTATTTGGATTTTCTTTATCCTTATCAGAGAACAAATTTGCTAAAATATATTCATTTTAATGTTATGTTTTACGAAAATTTTTTTTACGTTTCGTAATAAAGTCAGTGGGTGTTTAATATTAAGCTTGATTTTATTCAAAATTCTTTGAGAATATTAACATTAGATTTTTTATTTGTTTCGAACTTCACAAAGATTTTCAACATTACTGTTGTTTTCTTATTTGGTTTCGTGAAAATATTGCCTGAGACGTTAACACACAGATTAGTGTTAGATATACTAATTAGAGAAACAGAGGGATTATTTTACCATAAAATTAAAGGAATATAAGAGATGTCTCAATAAAATACTTCATTAATATACTTAGCTGTTACGTATCTCATAACATATATGTATACAATATTCTTATGTATCTCATATTTTAATTTTCCTTCTATTCTATTATTATACCTTCTACATATTTTATTTTTGTTAAAAATTAGCATTTTTCGTTTTAGTAATTAATTCTTAATATCCTATAATTGAAAAAGCACACATATTGTATTATATAATATTTATTTTTTATATACAAAATAGTGTGTAAAATTTGTGTATAAATTCTTAAATAAAATGAAATAATATATGTTTTTAATTATTACAATACATTTTAATACTAATAAAACTATATAAACAATTAACTGAATTCCCTATTAGAATATAAGCCTATTTATGTATGTCCCACCGCTGGGCAAAAGATATTAAAGTAAAGGATACAAAAGTAAAGTCTATAATAAATGCCTCAAAATTTTTTCTATAAAAATTTCCAAAGTAAGCAATTGTAAACTCAAATTATCGGTCAAGTCCTACCCACAAGGTAATATTGGATTTCATCATAATTTACTTTTATATAAAATACTCGTATTTATTAAATATTTAATTAAACACACCGAATTTTAAGTTCCATGAGGTCGCCGGGAACTTCTTCCCCTTGATGTATGCTCTCCAATTACTCGAAAATGGTTGGACCGATTTGGTTTTCTTTTGTTTGAAAGGGTATTCTCCCAAGAGTTCCTCGTCCCATCGGTCCCATAGAATTTTCATTAAAATCGGTTCAGAAATTTGGTTTTATAATATAAAAAAAGTAATAAGTCTTCCAAGTAAACAAAATTATGTTTTTTATTTTTAACATCGGTCCCCTTTCTAAAAAGGTCTTGTAAGCCTAACATAAAATGTAAGATAAATTTTATTTTAAGGTTTCAAACATTAATATCTTAATGAACCTTTTATTAAACACAATTTTATTAACCGTTGGTCTTAATGGCTTTTACAGAGATGGCGAGGAAAGTGTCGGACGTAAAGTCGCAAGTCTTGCAACTTGACACTTTACGACCGTCCTAAAGGTTACTGCGAGTGTGGATATCATTTTGAAGTAAGTTGCAGTAAGACGTAGAACTTATAGTATCCTCAACTAGGTATTCCTGCACGAGAGGCAGTTTATTATTTTCGTTTAGAACCCAACATTAAAGTTACTGTAAAAACAGTGAAACTGTAAACAATTTTTTCCTTGCAGTCCGTTCGACAATATACTAAAATTTTATTTACTCTTTAACTATTCTCTATTTAGTTATGCGCGATTTTTAAAAGAAGGTTTTATACATTAATGTACAAAAAAAAATACTAAAAAATGATTGCATCACACAATTAAAACTTGAATAATTATTATTGTACATTAGTATTAAGTATATGATATTCTTAACAGTAAATTCACATATACATTATATGATATAAGTCAATTCAATATCGGTACTTACTTACAAAACAATCGAAATTTCTATGAACGGTATCAATGGCTTAGATGTGATTATGTATATAATTAGCACACCCATCAATTGCATTCAGATAATGTTCTATGATATACGAGATAAGTCAAATCAAACCGGATTGTGGTCGAAAGAGCCTCCTGAGGCGAGATGTCAATATATCAAGATGACAGATCATTTGTCTAAGCGAGGTCATCCATAATAGATAACTAATTGCTTGGTAAGTAATGATGTACATTGTTAGTGGTATAATAGTGTGACTATTGATATATACTTGGACGCTGATAAGCAATAATGTGTCAAGCTTCACGGACTTCGAGAAAATGGCGCCTAAAGATGTCAAGACTATTCTTTTTAACTTTGTTTGAAGAAGTATTATCTAATAATAAGTTTTTCAAATATCTTACGTTATTATATATTACAAAATATTGAGTACACTTCAATATGCGAAATATTAAAGTAAGAAACTTTTTTTCGTACTTTTTTAGTTTAGATCATTCAAAAAATTCTTGAATAATGTTAAATACATAATGCATTATCAGAATACACCAATACCTGCGAACTTGACTTTTAGTGGGTTGACATAGTATTGCTTATCAGCATCTAAATAAGAACTGTTTCGATTACATCAGGTTTGAAACAAAAAAAAAACATCAAAATTAGTCCATTCGTTAGAGAGTTACAATGCCACAGACAGCCAGATGCACGCGTCAAATTTATAAACACCTCTCTTTTTGACCGGTTGTTAGAAAAAGTTATGAAATTGTATAGAACATCTTACAGGGGGAAGGAAAACCTGCATTCTTTTGTAAAATTATTTTTAACAAATACCCACCCTATTAATAATTTTCCTTACCCAAACTTGCTCTACAACTGTCGATTTGTATATTTTAAGCAAAACTTATCATTTGTCAATTTTACGCATTTACCTTTTAACTATTTTGTGAGACTTTTCTGATAAGTTAAGTTCTTCAATAAAGGATTATAAAATCAGCTTCAAATGAATTTCGCATACTAAATTTGTAATAGTAATAATGGCAATAAACGCTTCCATTATACATAATTACGCGGGACGAGATGCCTTAAGACAAGCTAAAGTTGTCTCATCGGGGCTTCTTACAGAACTTATAAAACTCATTTGGGTGGCGCCGAACAATGCCACACTTCTGCAAAATCGTTTCGGCCTCAATATTTATACCCACGATGGAATAAGAAAGAGACGTTTAAATATTCAGCATAGACAAAAGATACAAATGTCGCCCATATAAACTTTTTAAAATATTTTTTGACACAAATATCAAAATCCAAAAAAAAAGAAATTCTTTACCACATTTTAATTTACGTGATTATTTTTTATATTATTGGTTAAAACTGTTTTACCTTTTTTATTAACCTTTATCAATTTAATCCTCCATTACTTTATATTGTGGGTACATACGAAAGAATATACATTATAATTTTCCCTTTTACACGCGCTCAGTAATATAACAATATATTATGCGTATCTCTAGCAAGCAATAGCAATTACCAAGTGTAATTGAATGAAATATTCTAATAATTAATGTCGTTAAGTTACTTCAGAGTGGAACGGAGCTGTAGGGGCGTAGTTAGCGACTCCGCAAATGCGAGACGCGGTAGGCGGTAGGCGCCTGCAATTTATTTAATGTGGTTCACCCACGTTTTATATCTTTTTTTTACCCTAGATGATAATACCGTCTCATCTGATGAAGTCGTTTGCTTCACTTCTCAAGGGAGATCTTTTATTAAGTGACAGAGCTTTGGAACTTCTCTGGAGCGTTTATGTAACACGAATTTTGCTCTGCTGCCGCACTCTATAAACATATATTTTTATGATGGGATGCTGTCATTTCATGTCATAAATTTCCAATTTTCTTGCGTATCCCCGATCGTGTTGAGGCAACGTGAGATAGGATGGGACCGATAAGGGTACACGTCGAAATTGAAGAAATAGATCAATCACAAGCAAATATAAAAGCTGCCATGTCTGATGTCATTAATCTCACATTCCACCATGAAAATGTTTGTAAAATTTACGTTTCATCTGCACCTATTTTATCTTAGAAATTCTAAGCTACATTATATGATTCTGTATAATAGCTAAATTATTTTTATCATGACAATTTTAAAGAAACCTAATTATGCTTCAAATCTAAACCCTAATTTCATGTTTTAATTTTTGTTCTGAATATCAGAATAGGTATGCAAATTTGCGTCTTGCGAGAAGATATTATGTACGGCGCGGGCCTCGCCGTTTATCTTCGAGAAGTTTGTTACGGAGCCATGATCAAGTTTTACATTATAACTTGTAGCGTCACATAAATAATCGGTAGCCGGTTAATAAAATATCACCAAACATTTTCCGTAGTTATATTGCCAGCCCACTCATTGTGGTGCGATCGAGTGGAAAAAAAACTTTCCGTTTCCAAAGTTTGTTCTACCCTTTTTATTTTAGTCTTCGTACATTTATAGTATTGTAACTCGTGTATAACAACTGAGAAACTTTTCTGTTTGTACAGAAGGAGAACAATGTGTGTATGAACAATAAGTGAGTCCTATATTCCTACATTCCGTGTTAAAGCAAAAAATATGCTATAAAAGAAATAAAGGAAAACAATGACCGCTGTGTAAACATTTCGGTAAATCTTTTGTAAAACATAACTAAGACTTTAAAAAAATACGGACTTCAAAATCAAATACGCATTTCGTTTCGTTTACATGGTTAAAAAATTACTGAACTAATTTTGGTAAAAATTCAACGCGGGTCGCATCTGGAAGTATCTTTCGAATAAAGAAGAATTTTATGAACGATGAAAATAATAGAATTCTGAGGTAACAAACATTAAAAAACACGCGTAACGAATTGAAGTACATCTTATTTTTAAGTCGGTTAAAATCTTTTTAAAAAGTGTTCTGAACATTAAGACAATTATTATCGAAACCGATAGATTTCTATTACAAAAAAACAATCAACAATATCATTCAGGATGTAATTTAAAATACATAAATCATAGAGTACCTGTTTCCTAAGTAATGCTCAATCATTCCACGGCTATTATAATGCAATCTACTCCGTGGATTAAATATTACAAGGTAACATGCCCTTCGAACCCCGATTGCAGGATAACGTATGAAAGACTTTGATAGATGATGCCATTCGAGTTCCCACTACACGTGTTATAATTACCGATACACGAATTTTGTACTTGCTTGAAACCTCTTTCAGCATAGTTTTATTTATCTGTACAATAACAAACGATAAAGTTTATAACAAGAAATTAATATAATAAATTATTCATATTATATAATAATTTATTCATTATAATAAACTATTCATTTTATAAAAATATTTATTTTTTACTTCTTAGTTTACATGTTTCGGTTTCGAAGTTGGTTTGTTGTTTTTTCAAAAAGTTTTTATTTTACACTTTTAGGTGACGTTAAGTAAATATAAATAAAAGTAAAAAAATTGAAGTTAAGTAAATATAGTAAGGTATAAGGGTAAGGGGCCAATTGTGATTTGTCTAAGTTATAATCGCCTAATGTTAAATATGATCATATCAACGAAACCAATCTCGATTTTTCTGCTGTAACAATTTTATTTCAATATAATTGACAGAATAGTAAATTTTGAGACCATTGGTTCAGTAGAAGTAACACAAATTCTTTTAACATCTAGAAAAAAGGCTGATAACTTGCGAACGTCTGAACAGATCTTCATAATCATAGATTATAGCTTAGAATTATCTCAATCAAATGAACTTTTAAACAAAAACAAAACGCATCAAAATTGATTGATTCATTAGGAAGCTACGATACAACAGAAAGTCCCAGATTTCTTGTTAAACTAATTAACGTCAAAGATTATGAAAACCGTAGTCGTAAATTGTTAATTTAACGACTTTCATATTTATATAACAGTTTAAATAATTTTGCTACTTATTATTTTTAAAGATATAATTAATACTATAATATTGAACAAAATAGACCGTATATATATTTGGTTTCAAAACCAAAGAGTTTTAATCCTAACAGAATTCAACAATATATATAATTAGGTACGAAGAAAGAGGAATCAGATTCCAAAATCTTCAATTTGTGAAACGAAGGCTTCTCATCTACGATGTAATTTAATCTTAACATCTCACAAGCATTAACATGCCTCTTTATATTAAGTTATTCTAAAAGTTATTTTACTAAGAATGAGTGAGCCGAGGGAAAACTGAGGAGTGTTAATTGATTGATGTTACGTTACCTAACTATAATATTCACGTACGAATAAGGGAATATTTTTATAAATTATTTGGAACCTACTAAATGGTATTGATGGTGGATTTCGTTTATTTCCTTTTAAGTTTTAAAAATATTTTTTCAATGAAACAATATGAATACGGAAATTTAATAAGCCAAAAATATTTGCACAATAAATGTTCCTTTGTTTTTGGGTTTTTTATATTATACCTTAATTTCAGTTAGTTTCGTGTGCAGCCAGAAGTATCAAGAAAACATTTTTACAAAAAAATTACATAAAACTCTCACTCATGTAAACAGATCTACTAAGGTTTACTTCTAACCCTGGCCCCTGCTTAATAATAAAAAAAAATATGTGCCAAATAGTCAAAAATAATATTGTATGGATGCCTTTTACTTAATAAATAGTTATATCAAAAATTCTGGTTCACTCAATATTCCCATTTATTATTTAAGAATAATTCAATTATTGTTTTTTTATATGTCAAAATCAAAGTTTACTTTATTCAAATAACCTTTAGATATCGTTTATTAATATTCACTTAAAGAATAAGCGTAATATTCAACAGTAAATCCTAGATCCACTTTAGTAGTATGGTAACCGCGCTTAATCTATTCAGCGCTCAAAGCTGCACATTCTAGAAGTCACATTACATAAATAACACTACTTATTTATTCACTTACCAATAAAGAACTGCTACATCCGTCTCGTTTTAATTTAGTTAAGTAGTCACGATTGCCTACAATTTGGAGGGGTGAAATAAAACAGCGGCGATAAAAAGGCAGCTTAAGGCATCTCCGTAAAATATTAACAGCTATAATCAAGCGATTGGATGTGGATTACAGCAATTTTTATGTCGCACTAGAAAAAGGCCGTATCATCAATCAAGCCTGATGTTGAAACTCCGACAATAACAATGACGAGAACATCCTCGAAGTTTCTCGAATATTTTGGGATAACACGCGTGTAATAAATGTGCAGATAATGCGCCTGGCACGCTCACTCCAATAACGGAAAGCTATGTGTTTGTCACTGTCTCCGCGTTAAATTGTGTAGCTCGTGTTCAAATTGGTTCAACTTCTTTCGAGTAATTTCAGTCCATTTGAGAATGTAAATGTTCACCGCGCTTTGAGCCTCTTCCAAACGTTTCCTAACGAGTTTTAGCACCACTTATTATCTTTCCACTTATAAGGGTACGCTAAAATGAGGTTACGCGAGGCATTGTAAGTTTAATGTAGGTAGTAATTAAATTAAAATCCTTTTTAAAGAACCTTTTTATGCTTACATTAATTTTATTGTGATGAGAGATTAGGCTTGCTTTGTGTTATGTGATCAAATCTAATGTTAAATTCTGCTTATGTTATGAGATACAAATAATCTTTTTAACATATTATATTTAATTAACTTGCAATAAGCGACTTTATATAATTTTAGAAAACGCGTTTTTCAGAAATCCACAATAACTTTAATAATTTCGATTAAAACTCTCATAAATATTCATTACATCGAAAATTCTAAACACAACAAAAATTCACGAGTTAATTATTTGAAAGAGTAAACTTCAAAGTTACATAATTATTACAAGACGTCTTAAAAGCGAAGATGATTTATTCGAAAAACAGCGAAAGATAGAATGGTTGCTTTTATAAAATCTCCGTTAGGAGGAAAAATAATAAAGACGCAATAACTTTCTAGCCGAAGTTGTAAGTATTTGTTTATAAAGATACAGGTTCATTTAATTAATAAGTTACTTTACCAACAGCCTTAGTTAAAACAAAGTCCGCGTTTTATAAGCTTTTACCCCGGTTCCCGAAACGCTTTTGTTATTTCGTAGAAGAAGTATTTTTTACCCAAACATACTTTTCTTTGCCCATAACGCTTGTAAATTGTGTGTTGTTTACCGAGAGAATATGTACTAAACTCGACTCAAGAATTGCTTCTCGTTGGATACATTGGAATAGTTCTATGTCATTACGAATAGTTTACCCTCCTAAACATTCTTACTGGCGTTTGAAAATATAAACGCGACATTGTTTTAACTTGAAATTAACATACTCGTGCACGGTATTAAAAATGTTGCTATAGCTTCTTAGATATGTCAAAAACAATAAAAAGATATATGAAAGAATTGTATGCATTTAATAATCATGTAAATCGACGTTTAAAGAAAATAAAGTGATTAAAATATTTTGATTGATGGTAATATGAAATAACTTGATAATTTGATAAAAATGTATCGAAACCGTAGATTTTTTTATCAGAATACTAAAACTTGTATTATATCGGAAACACATATAATATAATTGTGTACACTCTGTATTTGTTGTAATAAAATTTACCCGACAATAGTGAAACTTTAAAGGAGGGTTATATGTTTGACCTAATTATAGGCATGTATGTATGTCCATTTCTACGCCATTTTGATAAAATCCTTTCACGTTGATAGCAAGTGTCATTGGGTATATACAATTATTAAAAAACCTAAATGTTAGACTTTGTGCGCTTTAATTTGGCAGTGGGATTTTTTTTTTGAACTAAGTCACAAAACTTAACATTACATAAGAGTAATAATATAGATTGAGATTTGTCTAACTTATGTTACGTACGAGCACACCAAGGTAAAGCGCTATATTTCAAAGTCCACTAAGTTTCTTATTCGACAGATAAGACAGTACAAACTGAAAGTTCTTGTTTGCACGATTAACGAAATAAACTGTTGTCTAGTTAGTATTCATGGTGCTTTACTCATTGTGTATTCAAGAGGCGGATGGAAATGAAATATGGACTATTCTCCTTGCATTTTGAGCACGAGGTGACGTGGTGATACCCTCGCCACTTGCTATTGAGCATATTCCTTTTTATTTGACCTCACTTCATGCTCCATTTAAAGGGTTGTGGCGAACACTGTTGTAGGTTAACCAGATATTGAACTTATCAGGCGTTTAGTTCCACTTACCTTCCTTTTTTATGCTCTTTAAACATCGTATTTTAAGGTAACATTAGTGCTTAATAAATAAAGTTTTTTTTTTCAACAAAAATCAGTTCAGTTTATAAACTGATTTATTAATATGGTTACGGCGACGGCTTCGAAAATTCAACGAAATATTTTACAAACCATAAATTTTAATTACGTACAAAACTGATTATATCACGGCGAGGAGATAACAGAGTTGCGAATAACGTAGATTTGCGAATAATATCCTAATCCGAGAACAGTTCAGCGATAAACAATTAGCTGACTCTATCACAAACATTTCTTTCAAGAAAAAGGTATCCTCAAGTCACAGCTGCGTAGTCCTTGATTACAGATTAAAATGAAACCAAGTCAGAATAAACAATACCTCGCTAAAGTAAAGTACTAATTATTAAGCGATTCACAAAAAGCAATCTGTGCGGAGCCTTTCGGGACATTCAACGAAATGCGAAACAAATAATTTGTTTTGCTACACAATTGTTTGTGAATTATTGTATTTCTATTATAAAGTCGAAACTTTTCGGTTAAATTGCGGATACCACTATTTCGTTTTGAATGGAGTTATAACGAATGTAGACAAACAAATATTTAGATTATGGCCAGTTGTACCATTTTGTGCATAAAATTGTCGGAAAACATGTCGGATTTGAGTATCTAATTAAAATTAATAAATAAATAAATAAACTATAGGAGTATTTTTCATAAAAGTACGTAAAGTATAAAATTTGACAGACGCCTTGGCGCAATGGTCAGTGCAACTGACTAAAGCGCTAACGGTCGCGGGTTCGATCCCCGCTCACGGCAAACGTGTGTATAGGCCATACAGATGTTTGTCGTGGTCTGGGTGTTTGTGTTAGTGTTGTGAGTGTTTCCGGACCCCTGTCACAAGGTCATGAGATCTTAATGGGGGCCGTTGAGTGTGATGCGTTATTTATTTATAGTAACAGCCTGTAATCGTTCCACTGCTTGGCAAAGGCCTCCTCTCTCTTAAAGGAGAAGGTTTATAGCTTAACCTACCACGCTGCTCAACTGCGGGTATACATGTGTAAGTATTTCTCCCGGCACATGTAGGTTTCCTCACGATGTTTTCCTTAACCACCGAGCACGATGAATTTGAACACTCGAAAATTCAGCGGTGCCGGAGTTTGAACACGTGATCATCGGTTAAGACCGAAGTGTTCTAACCACTAGACCATCTCGGCTTATAACGTACATAAATATTACTAATATAATGTTTAAAGTGCTACTCAAAAACGAGTAAAGTCCTCAACTAGCCCAGTTTCATGTTTGTGGATAATCCTTAAAAAATATTATTATTGTAATTGGATTAAAGGTACAGGTTAAAGACAAAGTAAGGTTGACTAAATACAAAATATCGTAAACTTTAAAAACAAATTCAATATCATAGTAGAGTTTTTATAACATAAACATATATAACAACCATACAAGCTTAGCAGTAGTCAGTACTAAACGATGAAATGGACAGATATTGTACGCGATATCCATATTACTTTCAGTTCGCACTTAGGTGATGAAATATTACTTCATATTTTTCCACATGTCTCGATAAAATTTTATTTCGATTTTACGTCGATTACAGGACGTGTATGTCATATTTGTATGTGCGTACTAGTTGTGCTCCGCGGTTTTACCCGCGTTAATTTAGAGAAAAAAAAATATTTGTTTAATGTTTACTTTCCCTACTGTAATCGGATATTGAAATTTCGATTTTGTTTTCGCGTTAATCAATTTTAAATAAATTAAATTAAATTTTAAAATTAGAATTAGCCTACGTTACTCCTTATAACATTAGCTATGTGTGAGTAAAAGTCTCGTCAAAATAGGTACACACAAATAAAATCGATTTTTTTATGTAAATACCGTATATATGTACTTTCATATGATTGTAGTGAAAAGCTGTTAATTTGATATTACAAACAGACACTTCAATTTTATTTAGTTGTATAGATGAATTAAATGGATTAAAATGGAAACATTAAAATTACAACGGTTAAGTTCAAAAGAGAAAGGTCCATTCGAAGCCGTCCTGGTTAAATATTAATAAGATGTGGAGACCGAATTCAAGCCGCGGGGCAGCAAGTTTCTTGACAAAGCTCAAATGAATGGAGTACGACCGTGGGTTGAAACGCAAAGAATATGTTGTATTTTATATCAATTAGTTTGAATTTTAATTATATCATCTTTTATGTTTGTATTATTTATAGTAAAAGTGTATTTTTATTTCGTACAATTGTATTTTATGTAAATGAAGTCCGTGTGGCTTGACACATTTTTGCTTATCAGCATCCAAATAAACGTTTAAGGGGGTTTTATAAGTGCAATATATCACATTTCTTAGGCGTGAATTACATTCGAAAGTTTTACTCTCGAGAGCGATATAAAATAACTCTGTAACCTAGTAACAGATACGTAGTAAGTATTAACGAAAGCTGTGAATGTTGAAATTAAGGCATAGACAGTAAATTATTTCAGGAGTAAAACAATGACAAACAACGTATGTGAATCTTTATTAAAGTCTGAGAGCAAAACTTATAAGTGTAATTCTCGCCTAAGAAGTAACGGTTTATTTTATAGCCTATTATATCACAATAAACATTCTATCTAAACGATATCTAAACGACATTAATGCAAAACCTTTTTTCACAATGTACCAATCCTGGTAATTCTTGAATTTAATACGCTTAAATAAACAAATATTTTTAATAAAAAGGGAATAAACTTTAAAAGTCACATATGTAATTTCGTTTACTTGGATGACGTAGTTATTACAGTTATTTTGATTTTAAAACTTAACTACTGAACTGATTTTGATAATAAATTCTATAGTGCCAATAAGAGGGAAAATGGGAGAGAAATACCTTTTTAAACAAAAAAAATATAACAACTATATAATATAAGACCTAAGCGGTACGGTCAAGCCGTTTTCAAGTATTGAAAGAACATACTTAAAAACAATCGAGCGTATTTAGAGCCTCTTCCTTTTTTGGAAGTCGGTTAATAAACATTAAACATATAAACTCTGATCTTACAACGATTTAAATATTTATTTCAAAAATAATTATTATGACTACAAAGTCGTAAAGAATACAAGGTCCACATTACTTAAGTCAACTTTGTATATAATTTTAGTAGCAAGCTAAGAGCCATTACAACATTGTGTAAAGGACAATAGACGTTGGTAACTTCAGGCGTAGATCTATTACATCCATGAAATTACTTCATATAAAGGACAAAATAAACAACTATTTTTTTAAATCATATATCAGACGGGTACAGTTGATGTTATGCAAGTTTCTCACTAAATTATACATTAAACGTCACATAAGATTATTTTTTACACAAAGTTTAAAACAAATAACGAATTAGCACACTCCCGACCAAAAAAGAGGAGTGTTATACGTTTGGGTTATCTATCTGTGGATCTGTCTGTCGTTTCGTAGTTCCCTAAGACAGAACCCATTTCGATGTGGTTTTTTTTTTGCTTAAAAGCTGGTGTAATTGAGATTCTTACCTATATCATATATAATATAGTTAAGAATCTTAATTACATATGAACAGTATACATCGCGAAAGTTTAAAGTATACTTTAAACTTTCGCGATGTATTCTGTTCATATTTAATATAACGGATCTTATCACGGTAACTAATAGTAGTAATACCTTTTTATTGCTTGATGTTTCGACGAAGTTGCATTCGTCGTAGTCAGCTCGTGACCACGACGAATGTTATCGCGATAAGACCCGTTATATTAAATATAAATTCTTGCCTATAATTCTGAAGATCGGTTTAGACGTCTGAAGGTCGATCCAATCGATTAGAATATATTGTGACTTTAATAGTATTAAATATACATAGTTGAGTAACGTTGACTTCGGTTTTATATGCTCCAGCATCATCAGCATAAATCAACAGTACACACAATTCCTCGCTAAGTTACAACAAAAACATTGTGTTGAGACTCGTTGAAATAGTCTCAATGAATAGATTCAATTTTATCTTGCACCTATTTCAAAAACATTCTCTACCCAACTGGGTGGGAAATCTTAATAATTTTATTACTGCTATTTAGCAGCAATAAAATTATTAAGATAATTTTTTTTAAGTCGCAACCCTAACCTTCGGGAATCTCTCAGTTATATACGTTTATTATATTTTCAATTCATCTAGTGTTCTTCTGTAAAAAAAATCTTGAAAAATTTGTACGTCGCGTGTAGTAAAGAATATCCAAGACATGCCCGAACCTGAGCGCAGTAAATTAAAACAGCAATCCTTTTTTTCTAAAACAGATCACGGTGTATTTGACCAACTGACCGACTTATTCTTTTTTTAATAAATAATACAACTGAATATCTTAATGCACTAAATGGATGCCATTGTTTCATCTCACAAAGAGCACTAAGTAAAAATAAAACGCCAGCAAAACAAAATAGACGCAAGTCAGTTGAAAAACATAAGTGTACAATTCATTACCTCACTTTTCTATACATTCTCGAATGCGTGAAAACCGTAGAAATACCAACTGATGTGTATATATATATCATTCCCGGCTTCTTACCCTTACTTTGACTACATTACGAAATCAATGGAGAATGACAATAAATTTACTCAATCGTCATATACTAAGACGGAATTTATTTTTTTTACAAATAAACGCACGACAGAACCTTTGAAAAACGTGCGTATGAGATGTTTCATTTTTATCTGTAGTCGATGAAGCCTTAATAATAAAAATCATATTCCGAGTAAGTACATATTAAAAGTGACGTCGATGTTGGTAAAATTTTATATTCATTTTCATAAAACATATTTTTTCGTTTATCCTCGTTCCGTCTTCAGTGTTATTTTTCCATTATTTTTTAAAAACATTAAAAATATTTCAAGAATCAAAAAAGCTTACACGTATTTTTCTATCAATGATAAAACAAAAGAGTGCCATAATAATACATGATAATAGAACGTATTTCATTAAACGGTGATGACTAAATTAGACTTTTATATTTGACTAGGAAACTATTTAGAAAACATAATAATAAAATATAACAATTATTAAAATGTCTTATTTCTATAAATAGTTTATTATAAACAGCTTATTAGTTCACGATAAACAATATTGAATAAATACTAAATACTAAAATATATTTCAAAGTAAAATATTAAGAGGGTCTTTATTAAAAACTTTAAGTTTGATTTTATAAATTTATATCTAATTTTACGATAAAATTTGATTGATGTAACAAGGTTTCTAATATCTTTTTAGGTAATATTTATGCTTTTAATGTTATAGGATTATGCCGATAATTTAAATAAAATTATTGCTTTAAAACCTATGAAATACCTCAATGGTTTTATTTTGGAGATTCATAACAAGTAAAGAAAAAAAATTATACAATATAGATATTTATATAATCTTACATATCTGATTTTCCAAAAACCTATCTCTAACATACGACAATCATTGTAACTACATATAAATAATAAATTATGTTTTTATGTTTGTCATCTACGCCTTCCGAAACCATTAATCGGATTGTGATGAAACTTTAGTATTCTGGAGAATTGTGGCTTGATACAGTATATAATATTCCTCACTAAGCGAGTTATCTAACGCTAAAGAAACTTCTCAAATAGTACCGGAAGCGACTGAGATTAGCACCTTCAAACAAACAAGACTCATCAGCTATATACATTAGCATAGATTAGTATAGATTGAAAACTTATTTAATTTTATGTACTTTTTGTGAAATAAAATCCGCTCCCAAATATAAAATGGATCACCTCCCCTACACGGATTAGCATTAAACTTTCATGACCCTATTGGAAGTTCGGTCATTTACAAGAGTATGGGATAGCAGTAAAACGGAAAACTCACGTCAAATATTGCCAATACTTTTTTTGCTACATTATAAAGTTTATATCACACGTATGTAAAATCAAACAACCTCAGAATTTATATACTACATATAATTACTTAATATATTTTTCAAATCAAGATCCACTTTATTATAGTTATTTTTTTTACTTTCATTTTTCGTATTGTTTTCACCCGAGAACCAATGGATGAAACTGTCGCTATTAAAACTTACACATTCCGTGATTTGATTCTTTTTATTTTAAAACGTCTTTATGAACTGTCAAAATATGGAATACTTTGAT
Source organism: Hypolimnas misippus (assembly GCA_037950945.1). Taxonomy (NCBI): domain Eukaryota; kingdom Metazoa; phylum Arthropoda; class Insecta; order Lepidoptera; family Nymphalidae; genus Hypolimnas; species Hypolimnas misippus. Next base: position 6,569,071 of record JBBEEQ010000029.1, on the reverse strand, counting down.
AAATTTCGACAATTGGCACTCGAATCTTAAAGAAAGAAAGTTAAAATCAAATTTAAATATAAATTGTATTAATACAGCTAATATCATAGATAGATCACAATGATGTAGGACAAGCCTTTTCAAAGTAACACGTCATTAATAAGTTGACCTATAGAAAAACTAAATCTAACTTATAATAGAAGGAGTAGGTACTAAGGTACACGATTAATTACACATACAAGGAATGGCTCGACGTATTTCATGAAACCATACTAATCAAGACCTATATGTTATTTGAGACCATAAATTTAATCTCTGAATATTAAACACGCAACACCGTACGCGTCAAGTCAGTCAAGGATGTTGCCAGTACGCTAGAATTCTGAAACTAATTTTAGTGATGATGCATCAAATTAATATCCCCAGTACAAACATATCAACGTTGTTCAATGAGTTTAATTAGTTTATATAAGAAAATAAATGTGTAAGTCAATGTAATTGAACTAAAATTATATTCGTGCTTTTTATATATGTTATAAAAAATTTTGAGATCTCCTTTTCGTAATTACGTATTTATTACCACCGTTACGTTTTTACCATCCCATTCTACCCGTCGGGGCTTGATATCATCCACACCACATAGATGCCTAGTCTGCATCCCATGAGCGGTCTGTGGAGTGATCTTCCTCCGGAAGTTTTCTCTGTTTGCAATATTTTAGAAGTCTTCAAACGTCGAGTGTATAGACCCTACTTTTGAAAGGTCGGCATCGTACCCGCAAACATAACCCTAAAAACCCGTTTTTTAATTGAAAAAATTAAAATTGAAATTTTGTGTTAAATTTAGAAAAAACTCCACTATTCTTTATTAATAAAGATTAATGTCCTTACAAGTTGGGTTGGAGAGTGCTTTTAGTTTTTTAGACCACCCTTGCCTACAATTGTTCATTCCTTAGAATAGTGTTTTTTTTGTGATCCTGAATAACTGAGTGCAATACAGTTTCATATCTATCTATCTATCTTTTTTGGACACTCAAGTTTTTTTAGACATGTTATTTGCCATTCTTTTTTGGAAAAAAAGTATTTAATACAAATCTTTCGTCACTTCATAATTGAAATCTAGATTTGATTTATCGTGGTTATCTCTATGTATACGTTTTAATGCTTTTCAATTTAAAATTATTTTATTTCATTTTTAAAAATCCGCTTTTCTATACTAATATCATAATGAGGTTAAATTTGTTTTGAGAGATTAAATTTGATACTAAATTTAGATGTAGGGGTTAATCTCTGAAACTAATCCGATTAGAAAAAATATGTTTGCGTAGAATAGCCCGTTTATTGAGAAAGGTTATAAGTTATACTAGAGCACGTTACAGCTCATAGGAGTGAAGCGATAACCATAAGCGCGGGTGAAAGTTATTCTTATCATCTCACTAATGTTACTTATTAACCAGTTAATAGTTTAATAATAACGTTTAGTTAACCCACTAGTTTCAATTCAATTATCTAACATTATAAAAAAACAAGCACATAAATTAATCAATCAGATTCCTTTTATTCAAAGTACATATCTTTATGCTAAGAATGAAATATGAAATACAAAATTATCGTTTCAATCATATTTAATATAACGGGTCTTATCGCGATAACTAATGGTAGTTATACCTTTTTATTGCCCGACGTTTCGACGAAGTTACATTCGCCGTGGTCACGAGCTGACTGGTGTACCGCGCGCCCTCCGGCGACGAGTGCGCGAGTTTTCTTCGCCTACCCTCACAATATTGATATTGTCTTTACCGTTATTATAATGCTGGGAGCACACCACACTAACACAATCGGTTCGCGCGAACATTGTTCGAGGTACTTCACTTTTGTTAAATTTATTTATCACCGGGTTCCAAGCGGCCGACAATTTAAATCCGTCATCGCGATTGAAGGTTTTATGTTTTTTAATTTCAATTGCTTCCCGTACTAAGCGGCAATAATAATTTTTGTCCGTCGAGAGAACCTTTGGGTCATGAAGCTCAATCCAATGGTTTGTTCCCGAGTTTAACAGATGGTCAGCCACTGCGGATTTTTCTGTCTGTCTGTTTTTCACCGCCGCTATGTGTTCTTTGACCCTATCCGCTATGGTACGTTTAGTTTGGCCAATATAAGAAGTGCCACAGCTACAATTTATCTTGTATACACCCGGCGTTTGAAAAGGGATGACATCCTTCGGCGTGCGTAAGCATTTACAGACTTTTGTCAAAGGGGTAAATACGGTCTTGATGGAGTAACTCTTCAATATCGTTCCAACTTTGTCCGTTATTCCCTTGACGTATGGCAGAAATGCTGGTTGACGGCTAACCTCCGGTTGTTTTTCCTTCCTACCTCGTGGTTTAATACTATCACTTACCCGATATCCATTGCGTTTTAGTATCGCATATGCGACCCTGATCATCTCGATCACGAGCTGACACATATTCAGGAGGTACTAAAACGCAATGGATATCGGGTAAGTGATAGTATTAAACCACGAGGTAGGAAGGAAAAACAACCGGAGGTTAGCCGTCAACCAGCATTTCTGCCATACGTCAAGGGAATAACGGACAAAGTTGGAACGATATTGAAGAGTTACTCCATCAAGACCGTATTTACCCCTTTGACAAAAGTCTGTAAATGCTTACGCACGCCGAAGGATGTCATCCCTTTTCAAACGCCGGGTGTATACAAGATAAATTGTAGCTGTGGCACTTCTTATATTGGCCAAACTAAACGTACCATAGCGGATAGGGTCAAAGAACACATAGCGGCGGTGAAAAACAGACAGACAGAAAAATCCGCAGTGGCTGACCATCTGTTAAACTCGGGAACAAACCATTGGATTGAGCTTCATGACCCAAAGGTTCTCTCGACGGACAAAAATTATTATTGCCGCTTAGTACGGGAAGCAATTGAAATTAAAAAACATAAAACCTTCAATCGCGATGACGGATTTAAATTGTCGGCCGCTTGGAACCCGGTGATAAATAAATTTAACAAAAGTGAAGTACCTCGAACAATGTTCGCGCGAACCGATTGTGTTAGTGTGGTGTGCTCCCAGCATTATAATAACGGTAAAGACAATATCAATATTGTGAGGGTAGGCGAAGAAAACTCGCGCACTCGTCGCCGGAGGGCGCGCGGTACACCAGTCAGCTCGTGACCACGGCGAATGTAACTTCGTCGAAACGTCGGGCAATAAAAAGGTATAACTACCATTAGTTATCGCGATAAGACCCGTTATATTAAATATGAATAATATAAATCGCGAAAGTTTAAAATATATAATTATCGTTTCAATATCAACCCACACCCAGAATTGCAATGGGGTTATTTAGTTTACCTATACGAAAAAAAAAATCTTTAAAGATCAAAGGTGAAAATGATTCAGCATAAATTAAATATATATTATATACGTTTTGTAGTTAAATCTCATGAAGATGGTGTTTTACCGGTTTTTGTTAATTGCTTCTATCAAATTCCAAAATATACGCGGGCGAAGCCGCGAATAACTGCTAGTTAAAGAATAAAAATGTAATCGCAAACATACATTTTCCTACAATGAGTTACGTCTGGTTCGATGGAAAATTTTATATGAACCTATTTCGAGTTGAAACAGGATATGGCTACAAGCAAACATTTTGAAATAACTTTATAAAGCCCGAGCGGAACGTACGAGTTAAAATAATATGATGGAGTAAGTAAACAGACGGCTTGGAAACTGTGATGAGAAATTGTGTACACTTCATCTAGACTGCAAAAATATTGTACAAATAGTTAACGAAATGTGACTCTGAGAGCGAGGGGAAAATATATGTAACCGAAAAATTGAAATGTAAAAAACTGATGTTGTACGCAGTTTCAATACATTCGACTTTACTTAAACAAAATATGCTTTACGTTTTACTATCTTTAGTATCTCTACCATATTTTTTTACATAAGTGCAGTGGTTTCGAAGTTTAATACAAAATTCGCTCTTTCTCTTTTTAATACTAGCTCCCCCTCGCTTTCACACGCGTTTATTTGGTTACTCCTTTAAGTCGTAGATAAATGTATAGCCTATAACCTTTCTTAAGAAACAGACTATTAAACGCAAAAAGTATTATTCAAATCGCATCAGTAGTTTCAGAGATTACCTATATATATTCATATACAATCTTAAAAATAAATTTGACCTCTCAAGTGGCAACACTGACAGAAATAATGCAATCTACTTAGTTTTATACTTTTTATGTGAATTGTTTTTACATAATTTATTGCACAAAATAATTTAAAGCATCTCGCTATAAATTATTTTGGCGGTAGTAAAAACTCGCCTTTACTACTCGCGGCAACTATCGCGTTAAATATACTGACAGCGGTATGCTGCATACTCATTATATCTACATCCACGTTCATAACATTCAACTTTTACTCATGGCGGGAATAGGAATCCACGCAATAATCAAAGATTTTAATGGAAAAAAATGACACATCCATTTCAACAGCAAAAAATACTAGTAAGAAATAAATGGACGCTGATAAGCAATACTATGTCAAGCCACACGGACTTCATGTTGAGATAATGGCGTTTAAGGATGTCATAGATATTCTTAACAAATTTGTTTGAAGACGTATATATCCATCTTCTCTTTTCTATCTTAATAAAAAGTAACAGCCTATAAATGACCCACTGCTGGGCAAAGACCTCCTCTCCTATTACAGAGAATGTTTTAGAGCTTAATCCACCACGCTGCTCCACTGGGGGTTGGCGGATGTTGGCTTAATAAAAGTTATAATTAATTAAAAGAAGATTATTTTCATCAAAAGTTGTCTTTTGTTTTTTTTTTATATTAGATTATTGCATGTTGCAAAATATTGAGTACACTTCAATATTCGAAACATTAATTAAGAAACTTTTATCGTGGATGTTCTACTTTTTTTGGTTTGACACATTATAGCTATATATGGACGCTGATAAGCAATACTGTGTCAAGCCTTCATTTTGAGAAAATGGCGTCTAAAGATGTCGAACCTATTCTTAACACATCTGTTTGAAGAAGCATATATCCATCTTTTCTTTTATATTTTGATAAAAAGTATAATTTATTAATAGAAGATAGGCTAGTAAAGAGTTTTATCTAATAATATATTTTTCAAATATATGAAATTATTGCATAACCAAAAATACGGAACTCACTTTAATATTCTAAACATTTAATCAAGAAACGTTTTTCCGTACTTATTTAGTTCAGATGACTTGAAATTTTTTTGTATAAAGTTAAATACGAAATGCATTATCAGAATATATCAATATCTCTAAGTTTGACTTTTTGTGGGTTGATACATAATTGCTTATCAGCATCCATAAATCAGCATCTAAATATACTGAGAATTTCGCAAAAGTAGAATTATCGCTGTTTATGAAACTAAATAATTCATATTAATTTAACTGTCTCTATTTATATACAGATAAAATTATGTCGGTAAAAATGTACATGAATGCTTTGAAATTGCCAGCGACGCAATCCAACTACGCACCTCGGCTACATACGGGATGGGCACTCCTTAAATTAATTAAAAATATTCAGCGAATATCATTTTCGGTCTCGTCCGTCTATGTAGTTATATTCTACGGTGTAAAAATATTTTTTTAACATTTCGTTCAAAAGTAGGTACACTAAAGTAAATTTTTTTGTTAACCACTAGCAAGCAACCGTACTTATGTTACAGATTATTAAAACAACAATGATTGAATATTAAAAAAAAATTTAAACCCGACTATGTACACTTAATAACCACATATTGCAAATAAATTGGTCATACCGTTTAGAGTACAGGAGGTCAAAGTGGAACGGAAATATTTACATACATATTAACACTCGCATAAATATAAACAGATATGAAAAACATTATTCTACTTTTATCAATCGGATAAATGTGTAACATTATTTTTTTTTTCATCAGAGAAAAAACACGAACAATTCTGTGCTTTACAACACCGCAAATAAAAACATAAAATTACACGTTAAGGGATTACGAGAGGTTATGCGTTATAAAAAGGAGCTGCTACAGTCATAATCCTTCTTTTAGCGTCACTGTTGGGTATAATATTCCTCCTCGATCGGCTGTAAGTTAATGCGTAAATTATACGTGGGAGCGCGAACATGGTTGACGTGAAGTATTACATAATACCTATTTCAAAAGCTTTGTCTCTCTCCCTTTTATTGGCTGAATTCCCAGTTTCATTTTTACTCTGAGAGTCTTTATAGCGTACGTCTTGTTTATAAAGTGTGACAGGGCTCGCGTACACTTTTTGTTTTTCCTCTGAAGTGGTATGTCGTTGTTTTCTATCTTTACCTAAGTATGGTTTCACATAAGAGGTATACTTTTTTATGATTCGGAAGGTATTTTTAACTTCCGATTAAAAATATGTATGTTATAAGTTTGACGCGTGTATCTCTTTTTGTAGCATCTTAGCTCCGTAACGAATGGACCGATTTTGATGCGGTTTTTTATGTTCGAAATTTGACTTACTTTTATGCAAAATGTAATAAGCGTCGTCTAAACCTAACTTTTTTATACATAAATATTTCAATTTAATTAGATTTTAATAATACATTATTCGCAGATCGAAAATCTGTCCCTTATTTTATATTAGAATTTACTCTGTAAATAATAAAACGATAAACCTTGTTACATAAACAATTAAAAAACCTATTGATATTATAATTCGTACGTATATAAAAAATAGAACAAGATTTTTCAAAAAGGGAAACCGACATCAAAACTAGGTAAGTATTGTACTTGAAAGACATACTTATTAAACCGAACATATTTTGATTAAACCAAACTACTGAACTGATTTTGATGAAAATTCTATGGGGCCAATGGAAGAGTATACACTTTCAAACAAAGTGAAGCCATTTTCGAGTAATCGATGAACATACATAAAAAAAGAAATATTCCTGGTAAATTCTTCTTTTTGGGAGGTCTGTGAAAAAGGTTGTAAAGGCTTAATGTATATGCATTTATATAAGTCATATTATGTACATTAGCTGGACGCTGCTTACACTACGTTAAGCCGCAATGACTTCATTTTGAGAAAATGACGTCTAAAGATGTCAAACATCTTAACAAATTTGTCGAAGGCGTATTATATCCATCTTCTCATTTCTATTTTAATAAAAGATGCAATGAATTAAGAGTAGATTGGTAACAAAAAAGGTTTATCTAATAAAATTAGTTTTTTCATATATCAAGATTTTTGAGTATTGCAAAATATTGAGCACATTTCAATATTCGAAACATTAAATTAAGAAACTTTTTTTCTATACTTATTTAGTTTAGATGACTTAAAAAAATTATAATGTTAAATACATGACGCGTTATCAGAATACATCAATATCTTCGAATTCCACTTTTTGTGGGTTTACACATTATTGCTTTTCAGCATCCAACTAGTAAATCGATTTTTATAAAATTGATAGCATGCTTTTTCGAGGAGACAATATCGATAAAAGAGACCAAGACTACATGTCCAATAATCTTGTATATGAATTCATGGACATAGCCTGTATTACATTTCTCCTAGTAGTTCTCATCTTCACTAACCGTTGACCTAAAAGCTCTGTTTGCGCGTAGGTCGGTACGGATTTGCGGTTTCCCTTTCAGAATATTATTATTTTGAACCTTTGAAGAGTATACTTTCTGTTTTTGCGTAACATTATTGTTATCTTTTTGCTCGAGGTAATATATTCGTAATCCTCTTAAAATTAGCATGATTTTTTTCCTGACCTATAAAACATATTTCATGTTAAAAGAGAGAATGATGAGATGAATTCCAATTTATATGTGTGTTTTTTTACTGTGAATTTTCATACGAACTCATAAATAAATAATACTTTGACAGCGTTAAGTCAGATTAAAAACTGGGGGTTAATTATGCAAAACTATCGCTATGGAATCTTTATTTCTGGTTTTTGTATATAAACGTCTTATTTTACTGTCAAAAATCGGGGAATGAATAATTTGATAAAAAATATAGTCAAATATTTAAGGAGACAATTGTAAAATATCATCGCTATCATAAAGTTGTTATTTTGTATTGAGACGATTAATTAGTTACATTATATTATACTGGTGCTCGTGACTTCGTCTGCGATGTCTGTGATGCCTACATCATAGTCGCTTTATGCAAAGTCTCAGCCCGATCGGTTTAAAATTGACAAAGTTTCATACAAACTTTCATCCCCTATTTTATCCAATTATAATTTTGATTAATTCTACTTGGTAGAATTAATCAAAATCCTTTCTAAGCGGATGCCCACGTCATAACATCTACTTGTATGCAAAATTTCGGCTCGATCCGTCCAGTGGTTTGGCTGTGCGTTGATAGATCTCAATGTCAGTCAGTCAGTCAGTCACCTTTGAATTATATATGTATATTTAGATTTTGATGACCATAGTGTTTGAAAATTACCCGACTAATTACGATGAGCTATCGCTATCACAAAACTACAACAAATGCTACATTCTGACAATTGTAATTATGTCATACTATATATAAGTATAGTACCACATAATTAAATATGTACAGGAAAAATAAATATTGGTATAATTGGTAAAATTTATAAAATGTATAAATTCATCACTTTATTTTAAATTAAATTAACAAGAAAGATATTTAATGTACAATGGTTAAATTTATTTTTGAAATGCTTGTGTTTGATAGATATTAAAACGTACTATAAAAGATAAAATCAAAATGTCTTCATTAATTCCATTTTCAAAATTTATCAGCTGTAAAATTAGTCAAGAAACAAAAAAGTACATTGCCTAGTCAATCATCTCGTAAATCTAAAATCGATACTCATGAATCAATCATTAGTGATGATAATAAAAATTGATGTTTACATTTTTTAAACTATTAATAGCAATACTTTAAATCCTTTGAAAACAATTATGATTAGGACAAATTTTAGGATTCGGTATGAAAATACTATAAATAAAGGATGTCAATAGAGGATATTTTACAGAAAAAATTTAAAAAATATGGGCTTAGTAGCGCGTATTTATTTATTGTTTTAGTAAATATAACATTTCAGTTTTCATTATAAATTATTTGTATAGTTTCTGTAATGGCTTATACCTCAGGACCTAAACCTTACAATCATTATAGTGAAAAAATATCTTGAATTAATAGAAGCTTTACATTATACATAATTACGTATATATACATATATTGCCGCACGATTTTATTATACATTAAAAATATCTTTCCTTAAATGTCAAATCTTCCATATAAATGATGTGAGTAAATTGATACTCGCCTAGATTATTTCGGTTTTCCTGTGCTACGTTTCAGTCACCAAGCCGTATTTTAACGGTATAGCTCAGTACATTGGGGTCCCACTTCTGGCAGTTGATCGATTACCCAAGAGTCCATACGCTTTATAATTGGCTTAGCAGAGTAAACGGTAGCAATATGAATGGGATTTTGAAGGTCTTAAAAATGGGATAACAATTTATTAGAATAAATTGTCATTTTTTTTATTTACTTATTTAGTACTCGTTTTTATGGTTATTGTTTCTGTGATGTAATTTAGCCTATAACCCAGCTCAAGAAACAGACTATCTTATTCATTTTTTTTTTCAAATCGTATAAGTAGTTTCAGGGATTGTTACTCATAGAAATAAGATTTTATGCGTTCATTGTAAAGTGTTTCATACGACGTCGGCGTGATAAAATGATTGATGCAATTATAATTACATTATAAATACGTTTAAAATTGTTTTATTTCTTTTTATTTATTAATGATCAAATAAAAATTAAATTCAATGACAATAAAAGATAGATAGAGAGATTAAATAGGAAATTTATTTCTTTGCAAGTTCTTTAAAGTTTAATATCAGACTCAGACCTCAGACCTGTTTTTAAGGAGTCCAGTAATTAATAGTAATAATAATAATAATAATAAACTTTTATTTCAGACATTACATCCATATCAAAATTTGAAATTACATACACCTTTTAAATAAATTTAAAATAGAAAGAAACAATAGCAATAAGACATTTAATTTATTTTCCACGGTTTTAAATTTATTTCTCCAATCTTTGTAATAATATGTCACCATGTTTTCTCTATTGATATTAACAACCCGTTGCTAGGCAACTGTCTAAGTCACGTGCACATCAATCCCATTACCCCCATCTTAACTACAATATTATATACAAATATTGAAATGGATGAAGATTTTTATGAAGAACCGAATAATCAAAGAAATTGCTATTTTTAGGGTTCCGTACCTTAAAAGGAAAAACGGAACCCTTATAGGATCACTTTGTTGTCCGTCTGTCTGTCTGTCTGTCTGTCTGTCTGTCTGTCTGTCTGTCTGTCTGTCTGTCGGGATGTCAACCCTTTTTTCTCAGAAATGCATAGACGTATCATGTTGAAATTAATATCATATAGTCAAGTCTACGATGACATGCGGCCGTGAAAATATTAAAGTTCTAAGTCAACGCAATCAAAAGATAATGGAAAGTATGTCGTATATTTTGACCATTTTAGCGTTTTCGCAAGGGAATCAAAACCTATAGGGTACTTCCCATTGACCTAGCACGATGAAATTTGGCAAGAAGTAAGATCTTATGGTACAAACAAAGAAAAAAATCTGAAAACTGTAAATTTTTGTATGTATGTTTGTCTGTTTGTAAGTTTGTCTTTCAACCTTTTTCTCAGAAACGCATGAAGGTAACAAGTTTTTATCAACGTCAAGTACTCAGAGTTGTAATTACTAAGAGCTGTGAAAAAATCAAACTTCTAAGTTAATGCAATCAAAAGATACGGTCATTTATATCACATATTTTAAGTATAATAGCGTTTTTAACGTTTATGCAAGGGAATCAAAACCTATAGGGTACTTCCCATTGACCAAGCATTATGAAATTTGGCCAGGAGCAAGGTCCTTTAGCATACATAAAGGAAAAAATCCGAAAACTGTAAATTTCTGTTCGTGTGTCTGTCAGTCTGTACGTCTGTCTTTCAACCTTTTTCTCAGGAACGCGTAAATGTATCAAGTTGTAAATTGATCAAGGGGAAAATATATTAATCTTAGAATTAAAATTATATGTACTTGTAACAAATTAACATAGAAGTTGACCATGGTCAAAAAAACAATTTTACAAACACTGAGAAGAAATTTTTATCAATACGAAAACATTAAAAAGCAGAAAACCCTTAATAAACAACGCAATGCAATCTATATATCGCAGCTAACAAAATGATAGCGCGATGCAGCGTACAGCTAATGCCATCTATTACAACATTATGACATTAACTGTGATATAATTCTGCTCGATTAATAAAAAGTTTTATTTTAATTATTATTTAAACGCGCTAAAAATTATAAAATAAACTTTTCATTTAAAAGATTTATCGTCTTGGCAACACTAATATATATTTCGATATTTTGATTGATAATGTAAATCTAAATATTTTACGAACGTAGTGCAGGGGTAGTGGAGTGTAGTAGAATATAAATAAAAATAAAGCGAGAATAAAATATAATATAATTATGTTGTTAATTTCAAAGTCAACAAGTTAGTTCATTGAAATTGTCAAGAGATGGCGCTAGGTGTATCCTGAATCGCGCTATAACTTTTTTTTTGAAAGTATAAGGTGTATTAGTACTTAAAATAAAATTTTGTGTTTCCATGGATTGCATCCATGATCGTGTTTTCAATTAAAGTGCTCCTAAGTAGTTTCAAAATAGTTTTTGGGACGTGATCCATATTTACATAATATTTGATTATATTTAAGCGACTTCTAAAAAGGAGTGTTTTCAATGCGACCTTGTATTTAATTTTTTTTTATGTTTGTTCGCCGATTACGCCGCCATTTGGGTACCGATTTTTAATTTTTTTTTTTGTTTGAAATGGTATACTTCCAAGGTGGTCCCATTGTCTTCAGGTCAGGATCAGATGAGGGGATCCTGGAGAAATTAAGGGAACTCCTCAAATATTATAGGCAAGCGTATACCGATTTAGGTATTTTTGATAGTAACTTATGTTGGAACTGATGATGAGGACCAGAAATGGCGTAGATGGGTTAGTCTTATATAGATTTCTATAAGTTTGTACGGAACCCTCGGTGCGCGAGTCCTACTCGCACTTGACCAGTTATTATATAACTAATCTACTTAGATGAAGTCGCGGGTTTTAAGTACTAGTCTATACATTATGTTTAACTATCAAACAATCAGCCGGGACACCTGATGTTAAGTGGTCGCCACCGCCCATGCAAATTTGCAGCACTAGAAGAGTCATAAAAGCGTTTTTCAGAATATTAAAAAGCTTTTGCTGAAATCCTTTATTTTTTGCTCTTTTTGTATATTTCCTTCCCAACGACGTCGCAGTATCGTAAAACACGTGTATGTAGACAAAATTCTTTGTTTTGTGAGAAGGTTGTAATAAATATAAATAAGACCATTAGAATGACTGGCGGAATGTTGTTTGTATATTCTTTCACGTTAAGGCTCCAAAGATAACTCTTTTAATATTACTTTATCTTCTAGTAACTAATATGTTTGCATACAAATAATTCTGCTGAAGAAAGTCAGTAAATATTATATTTTATGTTGAACCTTTTGATCTAATAAAATACAAAACAGACGAACAAGCAAATTCACTTTCATCTTATCAACTAAAATAGAAGTTGATCCTTATTAATGACTACTACTATCAGATAGTGCTATTGCACTATCTGATAGTAGTAGTCAGTAGTAGTATTATTATACAGGCTGTGTTTCCTTCTACAAAATCAATCGGTTGGATTCCTTTCTATAAAAAATAATATTTAGAAAAAAAACTTATGATGTCGTTAAGCTTTTTAAATCGACCAGGAGACTCAATTAGCAATTTTGCATTTGTTGTGGATATGGCCATCTAAATACATTTAAAAAATTCATCTACAAAATATTTCAAATAAATTATATTTTAAATTTAATTTGAAGTAATAGGTATATACGCGAACATACGAAATAAAATAAGATAATGATATATTTATATACACATACATTTATACACGCATAGAAAGAGCAAACCAAATGAAAGTACATATTATTTGATTTGATTTCGGTTTTGGACGGCAACAAGCCACCGTTCTTTAATATCCATTACTGACCTAAAATTAATTAAATGCCTCGTGCCGCAGATGGCTACGATTTTTTAGATATCGTCGAAATTTCATCAAAGTAGGCGTATTAAATAACTGTCGTTAAAATGTTATTATTTGCTTACTTTCAAAGTTGTTTATAAATCTTAAGATAATTTATACTCGTTTTCTAGATTAATTTTGTCAAAGAAAATATTTAGTTTTTTAAGTTTTTAATAACATTGAGATATTTACTAAAGTTTATGCCTAAAAACCATAGGACTGTCTATGTTTTAAGGACATAATTGGACGCTGAAAAAAAATACTGTGTCAAGCCACACGGAGTTTATTTTGAGAAAATGGCATCAAAACATGTCAAACATATTCTTAATAAATCTGTTTGAAGAATTATATGTCCATCTTTTCTTTTCTACTTTTATAAAATGTATAAAGCAGATTTGTATAATAAATAGTTTTATCTAATAATGTTTTAAATATATTAAATTAGTTTTTAAATATATTTAGATTAAAATAATAGTTTTCGTATTAAAATTGTAGGTGAGATCAGAATACATCAATATCTCTAAAATTTGTCTTTTTTGGGCTGATACAATTCCATCAAATGTCTTACTTAACAAAAGTATAAAAACTAGAGTCTGAAAAAACTTACGCTCTGTATTTTTTTTTTTTTTTTTTTTTGTTTATTTCTTATTATTAGCATAACATTATTATTAGTAGTTTATAATTTATATGTTTACGAAATACTTCGTATAATTTTCGATAATACGATAATTTAAACAATAACTTCCTTTAGATTTTTAGTTGTATTTTTTAAAGCTTAGTATCAGTGCATTAGCTTATAATGCGTCAATTTCTGTCTACAAAAACGTTATATATTAAACGAATTTTTAATACCCTCTGAATCCTTTGATTTCACAGAACAGAGTGTGTGCTATGTTGACCCAGTTTTTCATTAAAACTCCATATGCACAGGCAGTTAAGCTTGGGTTCCCTAGGATGACGGTAACTGTCATTTCGCGGAGTCTTTATAGTCACACGCATATCATTCACGTATTAACCCTTTATAGCCTGATTTACGAAAGTGTTTTATTTTTAAATATTAGCTGTTAGTGTTTGCTGGAAGGTCTAGATGAAGGAAATAGTTAAAAAATCACAATATTAATTTTACATATTTACTTAGAAAATAAAACAGGTATCAATTTTGATACTTCAAGCATAAGGCCATACAGAAATCAGATATAGCTAGGCTAAAACTAATAGTAATGTAAACATTTGGTTTAAAAGATCGGTATCAAAATTGATACTCTAGGCTATTAAGGGTTAACGATGAAAAAATCGGCGTGGTCATAAACATCACTTTCGACATCGTAAATTAAAAAAAAAATATTTTTACGTCCATTGTAACGTTACCGCCATTTTGGGAAACAAATGTTTTAGACAAAAGTAATTTCGTATAAAAAATTTAAACAGACAAAAAACGCTATAGAAAAATGTATTTGTACCATAACTCGTCTTTATAATGCTCACTAATATTTTTTTATGTTACAAAATCATATTATGTCTAGTATAAACGTCGTAAAAACTGTCATTAAGAGAATCATCACGTCTTAAATACCTACTACACGCTGTATGATGTACACGTTTATTAGTTATTCATAATCCATATACCTAAAGTATCTTGTCAAAAAAATTGCTTATGAAAATCTTAAGCGTCTACAAATGTCATTGTTACATATATGTATATATATTTCAAATTGTATTAATGATACAGTCTTACTTATAATTATGTATATTTGATACAGTCAAGTCCGAGAAAAGAACTATTTATTTTTAAAATTTAAATTAAATAATTAATTTAGTCGTTTTTATTCGCCATATATTTTTAACATCCTTTATTTTTATGATTATGTATTTATAGACGCTATCTATATAAAAAAATTGAACAACAAAAATTTGTATAGGATTTCGCCATGATCCTTTCATAAATCCCTATGTGTGGATTAACATGACATCTAGGCTGTATTACAAATATAATTTCATTAAGTACGAAATATATTAAGTTGTATGAGTTTCTGGCGTGTTAATATAATATACTTTTTTAATTAATGTTATATACCTAGCTAAATTTAGTTGTCTTAGTTACGGAAAATAAATAGGATAATATATTATTGTCAAATAGCTGATACGAAGTTTTATTCTCATAATAAATATTCAATAATACAATATTTTAAAATCCTGTACTCCTGCAAGTTCTACTATTAAAAATTATTAAATTTATCAGTTCACGATAAAACTTGTTAGTGTTCACAGTTTCGCTTGCGCCAATTGTTTCATTTTTAACGGTTGAATTTTCAAAAATTCGTTCTTCTACGTCATTATGATTATCTGTGTGACAAATATCGATCACATCCGTTTACTAGTTTACAGGTTAGTCAGTCAGACTTTTCTTTTCCGACTTCAATTCGTAGTATATGTTTTTTTTAAAGTTCGTTACCTCAGAACTCTACCATTTCCTAACCTATTTTTTTAATATTTAGTTCTATTTTTAAATTGTAATAACTGGTACAATTGTGCCATCCACATAAACGAAATTGCGTATTTAGATTTTAAAGTGGTTTGTGTTGTTATTTTAATACTAATATATGTTGTTTTATATAAAGAAAATTAGAGTACAGAAGTTAACATTCTATGTGCCGTGTAGTTAATATTGTGTAAGTCTATTAACGTATACCTCAATTTAGGCAACCCTTTGCTCATTTAGGAGATACTAATTAAGATACAAGCTAAGACTTGGTTTTATTTTCCCTTATTCGAGCAATATACCTTGTCACATTTTATTATTCTCATTTAGCCCTTTTCCGTTTCAACCTCCCTTTTGTTCGGAACAAATTTCTGGCAATGAGTGGAATTCATTCAATCGAATGTGTTCTGTTGCGAAATTTAGGCACAAAGCGCTAAAAAAATCATCAAAGGCCTTTTAGTGTGGCAATTTAACTCGAATCGTTCGGCACCGATTTTCACATTTTGTATCATTTTCAAACATACTACGTACGATGAATTTCATCTACGAGTGTAATACTAGTGATCCGCCCCGGCTTCGCTCGGTTTCCATGTTGACTTACAACCCCTATTTTACCACCTTAGAGTTAAAAAAACACCCGTATAAATGTGCATTTATTTCTAATCAGAAGAAGGTATTTCAAATTTCGGGTTCCTTACTTTAAAAATGACAAACTTCATACAACTGTTCATTCCTTATTTCACCCTCTTAAAGGTAAAATTTCCAAAATTATTTTCATAATGTATGCTGACAACATAAATTACTGCTAAAATTTAATGTTTGTAGCCCTAGCTGCTTAGGCTCTGCGTTGACAGACGTCAGACAGTCAGTCAGTCAGAAGAAGTATATATGAATAAGTAAGTAACATAAAAGGCAACTCCCATATCTTTGTATACACGTGTATAAGTCTCATTGAATAGTATTTGCTATTCCCTATAGTTTAGGATTAAGCCTTCCGCGCCTACTAAATTATCCTCCTATATATGTAAAATGTGTGAAAAAAATGACTGTATGGATAAAATATACAATCGATCTATCAAAAGAGCATTGCTTAGAGAAATCATTACATAAATTGTAATGAAAAACAGAGGGATCACGTCACTTAATTAGCAGAGCACCTGAACATGATAGCGTGATAAGCAAAGAGGTGTAGGTTGGTCCTTTTTGAGTCACGTTTTTTTTTAATTAATGCATTCCTAACAGTGATATATTGTACTCGTATACTAAAGATATTACATTTTTGTAATCAATCATAAACTCCGATAAACCTTGAACAACACTGATATACCTACTCGTACCGATAAAAATGGATTTTGATTTAATATACCGAAATGAGATTTCATTTAAATCTTATAAATATTCCGAACGATATAGAGAATATTTATTCAGAATTCTAAAGGCAACATATTGTGATTGTAAAACCTAAATAGGAGTTCGTATAAGACGTTCAAATACACATTTACAAATCTCATAATTTTATTTCATTTTCTTAGATATCACTATGTAAATTTTCATGCCTATTGCCACGGAATAAAATTATTTAATTACGTACTTGTGTGCTTTTCAGAGTTTTGTATGTATGTCGATGCAACAATATCAATTCTTATAGTTGTCAATTTGGCTCGGTTATCCCACATTTTTTAGGCTCATTGCCAAAATTGACGAGCTCAAAACTCGATAAGGAAAATAATCGCTCTGTTTGGACAGTTGCGTTGATTTAAACTTCAAAATGTGTTTTTCTTTTAATAAACTGCTCTGTTATGCTATCATACGGTATGTGGATATTTTATTCGAGAAAATAGGTTTAATATTATTAATGCTGTTGGTTATTGGATACAGAATTTTTAACGCTATATTGTAAATTTGATGAAAAATATATGTATGAAAAAAAACAATAATTATTTTTTGCTATAATAAAAAAAATATTAAAGCAAACAAAAGCAATTACATACCTAACCATTAAATAAATGAAGGTTTAAGTTATTGAGTTTTAAAACGAATTTAAAATTATTTAACTAAACATTTGAATTCGTAATTTTATATACACCGTGTTCGTTGTATTATATATTATAAATCGCTAGCCAAATCAAAACATCTTATATAATCAAACTCATAAGTCATTTATACTTTAATTTTGCTCACAGACTACGGTTTAATGCTTTATTAACTCGATCATCGAAAATTAATATCCAATACTAAAAATATATAAATAAAATAGTCAAACGATAATCAAATGTCGTAAATATTTGATAACGGTTATTATCTCACATATTTATAGTGGAAGAACACTTTTCGAGAGCATCACATATAGTAGAAAATCGTACTAAAATAAAAATACTATAGGAAAATATTCAAACCTTGTGTGATATGAGGTCATATAATTATAATATTTTAGTATCATAATATATTAATCAAAATGGCTCTTCTCTAAATCATGTCGATTAGCACCTCCTTATTTTAATTATGTATTTCACGCGGAACGGTATTTCAAATCAACACATTTTATTCGTTTATATAATTGGCAACGTATGGGTAACTCTACGATAAAAAAAAAGTTTTTATTTGCACGAATCATGAGCGACAAGATCCGTTAATTAATTTCGCTCGGAGCAGATAGAACTTTTATATCAATTTATATAAATAAAAATAATTTATATAATAATCATTATTAAAGAAAGAAAAATAGAA
The DNA here is from genome assembly GCA_037950945.1 of Hypolimnas misippus. NCBI lineage: Eukaryota > Metazoa > Arthropoda > Insecta > Lepidoptera > Nymphalidae > Hypolimnas > Hypolimnas misippus. Next base: position 6,550,665 of record JBBEEQ010000029.1, on the reverse strand, counting down.
TAAACGATTTAATTGTTTTAAAATAAACAAGATTATTTCTTAAAACACAATATACGCTAATCCAAATACTCGTACAGTACCATTAACCAAACTAAGTAAGTACACCTCTTAAAACATACTACGAAACTAATTTTGATTCAGTGAATATTACATAGTTTATCACTTTTCATTAACCGCGTCTCGCAAACATATTAGTAATTTAATTAATTAATGTACGCTAACACTATGTCAGTTTATTTAATAATTCGTTGATAGAATTTGGTAATAATACCCTCGATTTTAGAGTAATCTTCTTACTTACTAAAACACTTTACCGGGATATATTCGTAGTCCCTTTATTACAACAATGAAAATCAGATTAGATTATTCAACACAATATTATGTTATGTTGGTATATATTATAAGGTTAAAAGATAATTATAAATAATAATTACAATATAATTAATTCACAATTTGATTATTTAAATTAAATTCGACGATAATTGATATTTTACTTGTATTAATTAGCGCCAATATAAGAGGATGTCTTTAACAAATTATCTATAAAATAATTTAAGATTATATTGTTTAATTAAAAATATAGTAATTAAAAACACTTTTAAATAGTAAATAAAATAACGCGCAAGTAATATTAAAAAATATTATTTATAACTTAACGTTATTAACACTTACCATATAACAAACACGAAAAATTGTAACCAACAAACGTAAATCCTTAAAAGTTTAAGTCCACCATTCCACAACAAATATTTTCACTTTGCATCTACAGTTTTTTGTAGACGCACTTATTGTCCACTTATTATGCTTAGACTCGTAACCTCTCGCTACGCTGTAGCGGTGCACGTGCGTATTCCGTAGCTTGTTAGGAATACTGAAGTACATTCGCTACGACTGCGACCCGAATCCTGCCGACTACGCCCGATTCGAACCGAGGCTGTAGGCCGTGATTGATATCAAATGAAATGTGAGGAATGAGTAGTTCAACCAGGGCTTTTGTTTTAAGGATCACATTTTTGTCCACAGCGATATATATCCGCCATAGGTATGTATATCTCTAGGGAAGTCAATCCGTTTTGTTTCGTATAGATATATTTTTTCCGTTCTATTTCTTCTTCGTGGAAAAGCAGTGATTATAATTTTTTTTTTTAAATTGACAGTAGTTCAATTTTTATTTTGCAATTAATCGTGTTTAGAAGATTTTCGCAATTTTAGAAAATTGATATGTTAATTTTTATTTACCAATTACTTGTATTTTTTTAATAAAGTTATACAATTAATTAAACTACAAAGTTGTAAATAAGATAATGTTCACAATAATACAGCGTGTCATCATCAATACGATAAATATTTGAACGGCTCCGGAAAGCCTCGATTTCTCTATTAGCCGTTATTATTTTCCGAATGAGTGTTCATGCTCTCGGAAATGAGTGAACTGTTAAAGCTTTTTCCCACTGCGACTGATACAATTTTCCGATTAACCGCTATCCGATCCTTGATAATAAAATATATAAAATATTTATATAGTTTTTTTTTTTATATTTGCACAAATATACCAACAACGCGTGAACGACGCGTAAATTTCATCATTTACTAGCTTATGCTCGCGGCTTTGCAGGGTTTGTATTTTTATTTGGTCTGTGACTAAAATTAAATCGATACTAATATTATAAATCTGAAGAGTTTGTTTGTGTGAACGCGCTAATTTTAGGAAGTACTGGTTCGTATTGAAAAATTCTGTTTGTGTTAGATACTTTATTTATTGAGGAAGGCTTTATTACATCACATTAAGATCCATTGAAGTGAAGCAGTATCTATAAACGTGAGTGAAACTGCAAGGGACGGCTAATAATATATAAAAAATATTTATATCTTTTTTTTTAATTAATTTGCACAAATATACCAACAACGCGTGAACGACGCGTAAATGTTATCATTTACTAGCTTATTCAGTCTATGACTTAAATTAAATTGTGTACTATTTGTTTATTGTTTTATAGTATTATGCCCTATAGATGTTTACAATAAAAAATAAAATTGTTAAAAAGTTAGTGTAAAATATAGTTCATAAACATCGTTTGTCATGACACGAGATATTAACTACCCAAGCAATACTTAACTTTCTGTTTACAAAAAGAGCAACATCAGTTGGTAACCTAAGTCTCAATACTAGAGACGAATTTGTTTTTTTAGAATAAAGATAGAATATAATATACCTACATATTGCTATGCGTCTCCTTAAGTCCTTGCTAACGAATAAGTAATTTAAATAATATAAAAATCAAAATCAAAATATGCTTTATTCAAGTAGGCTTATACAAGCACTTTTGAATCGTCAACACAAAAACAAAAAAAAAACTAATTAATTTATTTATTTACCATCGGTTCGGAATGTACACTCTACCGAGAAGAACCGGCAAGAAACTCGATAGTTACTCTTTTAAACAGTAGTAAGTAAAAATATATATATATATATATATTTGCATAGTATATATATTATATTATCTTTTTTCAATTACAATACATAAATTGTAATTTATATTAATAAGTTGTAACGAATTCTTACTTAAATTGTGTGTAAATAACATTGGTTATGCTTAAAATAAAATAATATTAAATTTCAACTAAAGGTAGCCGACTTCCACTTAACCAGTTTTTTTTTAATATGTATATAAGTATATAACAATTTATTTATGTGAATATATATTCATTGCAACGTTTCCATTTATAAAGATTTATTGTCATCTACGGGTTCAGCTGAGCTGATTCACATCAAGTGTCAACTAAATTAAAGCTCTCAAGACATTTTCGCAATCATATAAAAACTATCAAAATAGTTACTTCTTAGGTATTAATCCTTATAAGTGACATCATCATGACAGTGTCAGATCAGTTGTAATTTTAGTTTTTAACAAAATCGGTCTCAAAACTCCTTTAAGTATTTTTCGCTAATCCTTATTAGTTACGGATATGCCCGTCAGAGCCCACTTAAAAAAATCACTTTCATTCACACACGACAGAAAATATTAGCCGAAACAGTACCAACCCCTTTTTGGTAATAAAAAAATGCAATGACCAATGCTATTATAACTAAGATTGTTTTCAATTAACTTAAAAATAACCGACTTAATTGACTTGTAAAGTTTATTACACAAAAATAATAACTTGTTTCCATAAACAAAATTAAATTTGAAACACTTATCCGTTGTTATGGATACATCAATAATAATTTGCGCATATTGAATTTCTTGAATATTGTTAAGGCTTCGGTGTTGAGGATTAAGTATTTTTAGTACCAATGTAAGCAAAATTTAACATAATCGATTTATAAATAATTTAGATAGTAATGAGTTTACGCAGCTGTTCAATATATGGAGTATAATATATGGAGCTGTTTAATAGATATATAGTTGATATAAAATAATGTAATTTTTAATCAAATTTGCATAATTATCAATTAGTTTATTTAAAATATCTATCAATCAATCAATCATTTTTATTTGCAAGATTATTTGTTACAATGTTGTTAGTATAATATTTTACATAGATCCATTCATAATCGGCCAATTAATGGCACGCAAATGTCAAATTGTCATTGCAATTACAAGAAATAATAAAAAAACGTTTCTTATAAAATAGCATATTAAAGACGACAAAATAAATTTAATTATTACATTAAATTATATTTATATTAATATTACTTATATACTATGAATCTATATTTGAAATTATAAATGAGAAAATAGGTTATCTGTTAATTACGTTTTCACGTCTTAACCGCTGAACCAATTTTAATGAAATTTTAGAATAAAGATAGATTGGACCAGAATATTGTACTCACTGCATTAATCGCTACAACATAGTGCTCTAATATTAAATTTACAGTTTTGAATTATGATAATTTATTTGAAGAATTGACTACTTAAGGTTTAATTGATGTTTAAATTTAATAGTATTTCGTAAAAAGTAAGCCTTACACTTTAGTTTGACGTATACTATTACTTCCTAGGTATTAATCCTTATAAGTGACATCATCCTGATAGTGTCAGATTGGACAATATTATAGGCTATTCTTTAAAATCAGCGAATTCAATTAAATATAATGTTGTAATTTTAGTTTTTAACAAAATTGGTCTCAAAACTCCTTTAAGTATTTTTCGCTAATCCTTATTAGTTACGGATATGCCCGTCAGCGCCTACTTCAAAAAATCACTCGGTATCTTGAATTCAAGAATTACATATATCGTAGACTTTAAAATGAATTTGTTTATTTCAAAATAAATAATCTTTTGTGTTCATAATTATTCATATATAGGATTAATTATTAGTAAAGATCTAATGTAAATTAAAATACTTTCAATTTTTGCATTTTGATTCACGAAATGAAGTATAAATAAAGCTTACATTAAAACGAGTCGGAAAAGTAATCAATGTTTGTCAAAGTAAAAAAAATCGTTTTACCGATCATTAATATTTCTTCTAACTGATTTAATTTCGACAAAACTTTATAAGTCTTCGCGATGAAGATTAACTGCTATTTCACACAACCAAGACATCGACAACAACAACAACGACAACAAAAGCAAACAACAACAACAACAACCTGGTGTTTTGATAAAAAATATTTAATTAAAATATTGTAGTCGCTTTAAAAATAAATTAATGAAATTTTGATCAGATATTTACATTCGTAAAAAACATTGAAATATTATTTGTATAGAACTCTTTTTATTTTTATAAGCTGTATTTATTTACATTATCTCGAACTAATAAAAAAATAATTATTAAACAAATAGGCTATTCGACATTAATGAAACAGCAAGAATTGAGTCTTACAAATGTTTTATAAACCTTTTCTGTTTCGTATTAAACCACACACACGCGTTTGTCTAAAACATATTGTCTATCAAATATCTCACTTTCATAAAGTATACTAAACTCCTATTTTTAATTTTTAGACATTTTAATTTCTAAGTAAATATTTCAATGCGGTAACTATTCTACTAATAGCCGTTAAAATGGCCGAGAATCATTTAGCTCAGAGCTTCCAAGTCATTTGTGTTCATTAGATAGTGTCCAATAATGGAAACGGCTATGGCATAACGGAATGGCGCCGAAAATGGTCCTGGGTGGCATTTAACTGCGCACAGGGGATGTGAAAGGTTCGCTATGGGACGTTCGAGGCAATGAAATTGGTCCATCTTGTATGAATATCTCATCGACTTATTAAAATGGAATGATAGATTTATTATTAATAATGTAAACGCTTTTTCGATGGTTAATATTATTTATGGTGTGTAACGACACTATTGCTAAATATATCACGGGAAACAGAACGTTCGTTGAAATGCTTTTAATGAAGAGATTATTGAGGTTTTTGTTCTATTTTTCAGTTTTATATTATATTCTAATATACAAAAATCAATATTTATTAGTTTATTTGTATACTAGCTTCCGCCCGCGACTTCGTCCGCGTGGAATAATTACTTTGGGATAATAATGCATTATTTTAGAACAAAATTGGTTAGCATAAAAAAGGTTATAGTGAGCTAACCTTAAAAGATAGACATATTCTGTCGCGGACTTTTTTTAAAACTTTTAAAGGGGAACAATTCTGTCATACATGATTTTTGCGAAACTTTAACCGTTTACGCAGCTCTCCCAATTGGAAAATATCCCCCGATTATGAAACATTCTTCATTGGTGCTCCGCTTCTTTTGGTCTTAGCGCAATATTATATAGCTTATAGCCTTCCTCGATAAATGGGCTATATAACACTGATAGAATTTTCAAAATCGGATCAGTAGTTCCTGAGATTAGCGCGTTTTAGCTAACAATCAAACAAACAAACTCTTCAGCTTTATAATATTAGTATAGATTCGGCGTCATACCATTTGTCCGATTGCGATAAAACTTTATCAATTTATTGTTTGCACTTAGCAAAACTAAACTTGCAAAATAGTCACTGTTATTGTACAATTAAGTTCCATTAAGTTGCGCGAGTGTCGTACCGACTAAATCGAAAAATAAAATTGTGATTAGCGCGAGAGAAACCGCGAACAATGGCAAGTAAATATAAAGGTTATGTGGCGTGTACTTGAGGTTTTCTTTTATATTATACTTATATAACGTTTTTTATGACTGTTTTATGTTTAACAATAAATTTATCTTATTGTCTAAAATATTTCTAGAAGGCGGCGAATTTAAAAAATATGACCTGAAGATAATGGTATAAAGCAATAAAACTTGATCCCAACACAATATAAACTAAATGTGTTTGCTTTCTTCGTGATATCGGATACGCCACTAAAAGTGTCTTACTACACTCAAATAAAATACGTATAATCGATGAAAACACGTATGTGGATACTGCGTTGCGTAGCTCATAACCGTTACCCTATTTGGAAAGTCATACAAATAAGATTAAGTCATAATCGTTAAAGATAAATTAAATCTTACGAATACGCCTCAAGCAGGAGTTTGATACTAAATAATAAAATAATAACTAGGCGAGCCATGCAAATCTTTTGGAACTTGTATTACAAGTTTCGTAGTTAAAATCTACATTCCGAATCGGTGATAATAGATATCTAATAATAAAAACATTTTCATTTTTCGTTTTGACGATATTGAGGTAGATATAGGACTGACTACAGATCTTATACCAGCTGGCTTGACTGAAGCTGTACTAAAGTACTGTAAGATTTAAATCTTACAGGAAATAACTAATACAGCTGCGTTTCGTAAGGTTAGAGAGCCGAAAGCCTAAGCTCCTCTCGCATTTCTTAGCTTACTTCATATTCATTTCATTCTTTATTCCTTTTTAAGCTGGCAATGCATTTATGGCTTCTCTGATGCTGCAAACGTCCATGAGCGGTCTGCTTATCCGCTCGTTTGCCACCTAATTTTATAATAAAAGCTTTTAAGTTTAATTAGATTTTTAATATTTAGATATTTTTCTCAAATGTTGCAATGAAAATTACATACGAACTGTACCATATCTAACCACAAAATAAACATCAAGACAGACAGATGCCACCAGTACAAATTGCTACAGATATGTGACACTAAGACCACGAACCCCGGGCGTATAATTTACTAGCGTAGGGAAGTCTTCACGACTTCGTCTGCGTAGAATATTAAAAGGCTAATAAATATTGGTTTGCCATACAAAGGTTTGCCATACCATTTCACCTCCTTCAAGGTCGTTTTTCCGAAATACTCTCTTGTGCATACATATGTTACATCATAAATCCTCAGCGGTATAGTCTTTACATTGATAGATTGTTTCGGGTCATTTGTTTACAGAGAAAACGTACATAAAGCTATTCATTGCTGGTTAATTATTATGGTTTCAATTTGACTCAGAATTCCTAATTGGAATTGCAAATTATATTTTTTTAATTTGTTCAAATGTCAATATGATAGAGGGTCTTCTAGAGAAGACTACTGTTGCATTACCTTTTTATAAGGAGGCTACTTATATAAAACTATCGATATTAAACATGGTTTACTGTGTCAAGAATTTAGTACAAAAATCTGAATTTAGTTGACAGAATATAGCATGTTTTAAAAACGATAATTTTACTTAATTAGCCCCGAGATCAACAGAGTAACTATCAAACTGAATACAATTCTAATATTATACGATATTTGAATTAATTTGGGTGTATGGTTCAAAATAAAAAAAATATTATTATGTTAAATATATTAGTACTGTCGTTATCAAAAATGTGCTGAATCTAAAAAATTAAGTTCATATGTGATATAATATTATGACGATTAATTACATGTTTAGTAATAAATAAATATAAGAACTGTACAAATGAATAAATAACAAAATTATTTAATTATTATAAACATATACGTTTATAATAATATAATACAATATTATTACATAATAAACGTTACAATATTGTTAATAACCCAAAAAGAACAATTAATGAATATGAAAATCAACGTGTTTTAACAAAAATACCCGTGATCGACAATCTTTTGAAATGGCTATAATAAAAACCTACACCTCGTGGTACATTCACGTAACAGATTACGGGAAACCAACTGTAATGGTGAACGAAAGTAATTCCATACATATTTCGCGAATTTGTAGTACTAACTTATAGATTTAGTGATACGCTCGCCGAGTGTTATCAATCTATCGGATACCTAGATTTATTTACACGTTATCATACGTTTCTATCTTTCGGTGCATCACAATTTTTCTTTTATTGCCGAATAACGAAATAATGGTTGCAGTTTTTTGTAATGCATTTTGTGTACAATATTAACGCCTTGATCTGTAAATATTTTTAAGTTTTTTTTTGTTTGAATAATTTTTCACTCTTAAACTTTTTAATTTATGAATGTTAACAGTTACTTGGATGCTGATAAGCAATAATGGGTCAACCTACAAAAAGTCAAATTTGGAGATATTGATGTAGGTATTCTAATCATTCGTTATTTAACAATATAAAAAAAATAAGTTACCTAAACTAAATAAGCACGGAAAAACGTTTTCTAATTTTATATTTCATGTCATTTCATATGCAACAATCTAATGTGGTTCAATAGCCTCTTAATAGATAAAACATTTTATTTTACCAATTTTTTTGCTTTTAATCCATTATACCTTTTATCAAAATAGAAAATAGAAGACGGATAGCCATCTTCAAACAAATTTGTTAAGAATGGATTTGACATCTTTCAACGCCATTTTCTCAAAATGGAGTCCGTGTGGCTTGACACATTGGTTATTAGCGTCCACTCGTGCATTAAATATATAGGCACTCTAAAATATATCTTATGAAAATTTATTTTAAAATGACTTCGTTTTTATATAGCTTTATGTCCATCATTAACTTACTATTCTAAGTGCATTGGTAGTAAAGCAATTAGAAAAATAAATGTTAAAAGATTTTGTTACAAGGTAAATATGTTAAGGAACATTCTACATTCACTTTATACCAGTAGAGAGGAATAATTATCGACAGGACGATTCTCGTAAAATATTCATAAAAGTTAATACCACTTGCATCCACTTGCAATTAATTTAACTCTTATTTCTGAAACGATAAAGATCATAATCCCACTAAATGCACTTATGACTATTGTACAGAAATGACACTAAGAACATCTTCACTAACGAGATGTGAAACCCTAAAAATAATATGAGAAAAAGTTTGTAAGCCAAAGAACCTGAGGCAAAAAGTCGGGAGCGGGTATAATTATAACGTTCATAGAAGTTCTCAGGCTTTTGTGTGCCGTAATTTTGTTATAAAGTTATTATTAAATCACAAGAAACATAAGATTAAATCAGTGGCAAATATCTTAAAAATGTTTGCTATTTTGATTTGTCGTGATAAACATTTAAAGCATTGATTTTTATAGTTGATGTTTCTAGCATTATTTACACTAGCTGCAATGTTATAGGTACTGACGATTAGGCGAGGATTACATTTGTAAGTTTTTCTCGCGGACTTACATAAGATTTACATAAATTATTTATCATTGCTTTTTATCTGTTTACCTGACTCTCGAGTTTCATAGCGGTTCCTCTCGGTATCTTTATTCCGAACCTTCTTTAATTTAAATATTTTTTTTCTTACTTTCACAAATACTTTTGAAGATTTAAAAGTATTTCTGAAAGCCTACTTTAATAAAGTATATTTTGATTTTGATGATTTCGGAAAAATATAGTAGTGTCAGTATTTTTTATATAAACTTATAGCTTACGTTAGATTACCTAGAAACTGAGTCTAAAATAGGTTCAGTTTAAAAAAAGAAAAAAGTTGAAAGACAAACTTACAAACAGACACACATACATATACAGAAATTTACAGTTTTCAGATTTTTTCCTTTATTTGTACCATAAGATCTTACTTCTTGCCAAATTTTTTCATCTTGCTAGGTCAATGGGAAGTAACCTATAGGTTTTGATTCCCTTGCGAAAACGCAAAAATGGTCAATATATTCGACATATTTGCCATTATCTTTTGATTGCGTTGACTTAGAACTTTAATATTTTCACGGCCGCATGTCATCGTAGACTTGAGTATATGATATTAATTTCAACATGATACGTCCATGCATTTCTGAGAAAAAAGGGTTGACATCCCGACAGACAGACAGACAGACAGACAGACAGATAGACAGACGGACAACAAAGTGATCCTATAAGGGTTCCGTTTTTCCTTTTAAGGTACGGAACCCTAAAAAAACATTTAATTTAAAATTTAAATATATTCAAAAATAATAAAGATATTTATTCCTTGCAACATTCTTGCAATACCTAAACATGTAAAACATAAAGTATCAAAAAATAGCTTTATATCTTTTTCGCTTAAAAAGTATAAAAAATGAATATATTGACAGACAAAATCGGTGACCGTAACTTCGTTTGCCAGGCTTTTTTAAACATAGAAATAAACTTTTGAATTCTTTTGTAGAACCCTTTCATTTTCCAGGAATTATCGTCCTGTTTTTACCGCACATGTTAACTTAAAAAACAAGCTGTTTTAAAAACCGCTTTAATTCTAATAAAATATATACATAAATATATATCATCCCAAATTTTTATTTTAACTACATACATACTACCTACTAATAAATGCGTTTGATGAGTTTGTTGGTTTCAACGCACTGTTTTCAGCTATTTATTATAATTTAACTCATATACTAATTTTAATTATTATTAAAAAAAATACAACTCAAGGGAAAGAATTTAGAACCGGGACACAATAAACATCTACCACACTGGTTTCTACTACAAAAGCCGCGAAGCACCTTATCATTATTAATTTCCTTGTCTATCGAAACTTGAGTAATATGAAAATAATGAGGATTTGTAGAAATTTATCTCCTTTAAAAACGGTATTTGTAGTTCATAACTCGAGTTCTGTTTACTAAACAAACTGTAATAACAAGCACACCTTAACACGTTCTTGATAAATCCTTTTATATGGTGCAAGTGACAAGCGATGAAAATATAAAATGATTTATTGATCAACATATTTTTAACAAACCTTCTTTTAAGTTTAAAAACATGTGTCAGAAGGTTCCCATAACATATTTATAGATATATTATTTGATAACATGCATCATGCGATGTGTGTGTGTCTGTGTATTTATGTGTATGTATAAAGTATTTGAAAATAGTGTATTTATAAAACAATAGTATACTTCTCAGTGTTGTTTGTAATGTTCGTATGGAATTAAGGCCTAAACACATACGAATTAAAATCGTAACGTGTCACAACGCGAAGACAAATTTTATTAGTAAGTTTGTATGTAGTGGTAACCTCTGAAACTGCTGATCCAATTGAAAAAAATCTTTTTACGTTAGATAGCCCGTATTGAAGAAGATTATGTATTATATTTTATTACGACATAATACGTATATCTAGATATACTTTCACAGACATAGTTTTACTATCCTAAAAGAGAAAAAATGTCAGTTTATTTAAATTTTTATTGATTATCATATATATATAAACAAAAATGTTATTTATTTATTACGAAATAATTTAAAATATATTATAAAAGCGTCGAATACACAACCTACAAAATTTATTACTTATAATATTAATTTTATTAAAAACGAATGGAAATTATCTTACAGTTAAAATAATATAATTCATTGTTTTTAAATCGAACCCGACCTATTATCGCTTCAAAGACAATAGAGATCTTATACAAAGTATGCCAACTTAGTCGTAATAAAGAGTATTGAATGAAGGGGTGAAAAGAGATAACATTTTCTTTGTGGGTGTTACTCAGATATAAATAACCGAGGTTCAAGTTTCACTGGAAACGTCTTATACGTTAATGTAATTATACATGAATGTTTCATCTATCTTTTCAAAGGATTTCGTATTCATAAATTATTCGGGCGTATTGCCAGGGTGAGCTTATTATATTAATCTAGATCTAACCTAATTAACATTATGGCTAGACAATCACCAAGAATCTCAAGACTTGAACGAAATACGTATATACGGATAAAGCAAATATTTATATATAAAGACATTGAAACAATAACAAAAGACAAATGATGCTGTCATTATTGGACGGTCCTATCGTCACTATTTATGTAATCCATACTAATATTACAAATGTAATAGTAACTCTAACGGGAGAAATTTGTCATATGTATATCCGCAAACCCCCAGTAGAGCATCGTGGTGGATTAATCTCGAAACCTTCTCCTCAATAGGAGAGGCCTTTGCCTAGCAGTGGGACATTTACTGGCTGTTACTTATATAACGCGAGAATTTTTCTTTAATATGTTGTATAAATCGTAATCTTCCGGTAAATGTTAATTTAGATGTCCTACATAATAAAGAATTCCTATTAATCGATAATTTAATCACCTATCGATTGAATGCAGTCGATCAGCGACATTGCATGGAAGTCTGCGACACAGAATAATCTGAGCTGTAATTTGCTGAAGCCTTGAAGTGTAACCCATCTAAGTTATTTATCGACGTAAATCGTAAATTGCTTATTGATTCGAGTGCGTGATGCAAAAAAATGTAGTATTCTGAAAATCTATATCTGATTTTTGTACTGAAACGTTTCTGTCAAATGTGGCAAGTTTTGATAGAGATAGTATAGGACAATAAGTACCCCAGAAATCAATCGTTAATTGGTTTCTACATAATTAGAATTCGATGATTATAAGCACGGCGCTCGTGTTTCGCTCGGGACACATCTTATGTATTGTTCTGGAGGGTTATTCCAGTGAGCTACCGCTATCACACTGTAATATATTTTAAAAGTTGATTTATTTCATGTTAGTACAAAATTCAGAAATGAACAGTTAAGACGTATCATGATGCGATGGCGATAGAGCACGCACAATTGCCCTGCCTGTCTACTTAAGAGACAAATGATTTAGCTACACCAATGGGGTCAGACAATGTCGATGTTACTACATTATTTGTATAACTATCTCATAAAAGAAACATATTTATTTTAAGCTTTATTAAACATTATTTATTATAATTTATTAATTAATATAATATAAGGCAGAAATATCACCGTTGTTATTAAATTTTCATTGTACTATATGTATGGATTTTGTATTATTAATCAATAACGCAAATATTATAATAGATTTCAATTTGTTGCGAAAATTCAAGTATATGAATAAATGAAATGTTTGAATATTAAAAAATTAACGCAATATATTTTGTTAGGATGTATGAAAAGTATATATGTATGTTAAGGAATGAAACGACTTTAAAAGCACAAGCTATTTTGATTTTACAATCAATCTACTGAACCGTTGAGTATACCATTTTAAACAAAATACTAATTAATCAAATTCAAAATCAAAATATTCTTTATTCAAATAGGCTCTCGCGAGCACATTTGAATAGTCAAAAGATAAAAAAATAAAAGAATTACATCACTAATGAAGCTACCATCGGTTAGGAATATAAATCAAAACGGTCAAATCGTGTTTGGTGGTGAAATTAAGAACCTTCTTATTTGTTAAAAGTTAGTTAAAAAAAAAACCATTCAATCCATCAATAATCAATACTTCAAAGCCATTTTATATACCAACACGGAATGAAAGCAATGCGGACCGTAGAATTTAATATATGTGGGAGAGCGGGCAAAGCCGGCAACCGGAATATTTACAGACATTTTTAGAAATCCACGGTTAAGTTCTGTGTAGTATATCAGATTTGACTCCGGATAAAGAAGGTCATGTTATGTTTAAATATATTCTTAGAACCGAAATAAATTGGCCATATATATTTTGGAGATATTAATATTATTATCGGAGGCGAATTTAATTAAAGAAAATAGTATTAATGTCTTGGACTGATTATAAATTACACTAATCAGCTGGTATCTTAATTATTTCGTATCAAGGCCTATTCTACCGTCACAAGTGCAAAGGACAATGTATATAACTACAAAGCCCGCGAGGCAGACCGAGTACGTCAATTTATAATCACTTGAGTAGGTGGGAATAGATAGGGGGGAGGGGGAGGGAGGTAACATATTTGATTGTGCTACTACAAGTTTAAAATAGCACTTGACTTATAATTAAGACTTCATTTATTTGGACTACACATTTTCACCAGTTATTTCGATTTTATAACCAATTCACTCAATCGATCTCGATTTTTCTTTCAACATTTGTGTGGCACTAATCTAAAAGTATTTCTTTGGAAACAAAAAAAAATAATTTTCAAAATTTATTAATAAATGACGGAGAAATTATGTAACAAGGAAAAATATATAGGCTACAAATTAAGAACATCCTTGTTTATGTCGGTATTATGGAAATAACAAGACCCTAAGATGTATATTTTTCGATCGTCTCAGGTTTCATATACGATCCAGCACTATTACATTTCTAATTATAAAATATTTATTTTTTAATTTATATTTATTATTATCAATCACGGTGAAGCTTTCTCGTCGCAACATAGACAGGTTCTGATGGGTATGATTTACACGTTAATGATATAGGAGATGACAACACTAAAGTTGTAATTTAAAACTTATGTCAAGCCTAAGTTACTGTATATATTGAACACTTCAAGTACGAAGAAAAGATATTCAAATAAATAAGAATCGGCTGAACAAATAATGCAATTGAATTTTTTGAATCTGTTTTTATAGTTTCCTAGCTTTTGCACGCGACTTCGCTACTGTTAATAAAAATTTTGTTTTAAAATTTTAAACATAAAAAAAAAACTATAACCATCTTGAGTAATGTACCTTTCAAATGGTACCAAATTTTTAAAATAGATTCCGTGGTTGTGGTTTTTACTTCGCGTTTATAAAATTCGCTCTCAATTGATTAGTATAGATTTAAATAAACTAAGATACTTAATTATATTTTCATTTTACCTATTGTATATAAATCAAAATAAAACTTAGAGAAAATAAATATATAGTTATCACTATTTGCTGCACAATCCATCTCATTTTGAAGTTATTATAAACAATAGAATCTCAACCTAGATAATATTGGAAATTCCTTTAAAATGTTGAACCGCAATAAGAATAAATGTGTGAAACTGACAGCACGACAAGAGATACAATCAAATTGTGTTCCGCTATTATTTTGCGACTTTACCATACTTAATAGTACATCTGGAACGAGAGTTTACACAGATTAAAAGAGAGAAATTAAATAAAAAGATAAGATAAAAGAATAATAATAACAAGATACTATTGAAAATAACAAAAAAAAAACCGTCAATCTACTCATTGAGACCACTTTAACAACCCAATAACGATACTTCTGTTGCTTTTAATTTCATTAATTTCATATTTTACATGAAATTAGGGCGTAAATGTATTTTATCTAGTAGGCTAATTACGCGGAGCTATCACAATCACAATCCAATATATTTAGACAGTTTTTTTTTTCGTTTTAATACAAAATTCAGAAACACATTGTCAGAATGTAGAATTTTGTAAAAGCGATGGCTCATTATAATTATTCTATTTTTTATAAGCCGCTACTCCACAACTATATTTAAATTACCTTGTGAACCCTCACTTCTTTTCAAAAAACATAGCAGAAAATTTTCAAATTTTAAATCCGGTAAGTTTTCTTTTGTATGATGCGTACTCAGACCGTTCGTCAAACAAATAATAATATTTAAAGAATACATACATATACACATAATACTCATTGCGATAAATACTTTGTCTGAAGACATGGCTCTATTCCGACTTTGTATAAATAAATATGACATACTCACGCAATATTTATTACATTCTACTAAGTTCTTTCAAGTGTGTTCCGTTATTACTTCGCAAGTTTAACAATACTTCAGGTGTGCGAGCATCTCATATACATGCTTTAACCTTTCAATAACACGGCGGATGTGAGAACTTTCATATAGCAACTTTAAAACTCAATCAAATTGTTGAGTGTATAGTGCACCAATGGATTTTCTGAATAATGCAATTGAAACATTATTAACTTTTCTAGTAAGTCGATATGTTAAAACCATTGATTATATGGACGCTGATAAGCAATATTATGTCAACACGGACTTAATTTTAAGACTTTGATAAACATATTCTTAATAAATTAGTTTTGAAGAAGTATATATATATCCATCTTTTCTTTTCTAATTTGATAAAATGTGTAATGAATTAAAAACTGATTGATACAATGAAACGTTTTATCTAACAATAAGTTTTTCAAATATATAAGATTATTGTATAAATTGCAAATAATGAGACGCACTTGAAATTCGAAACATTAAATCAAAAAACTTTTTTACGTACTTATTTAGTTTAGTTGATTTGAAAATTTGTTAAATCATGTTAAATATGTAACGCATAATCACAATACATCCATATCTCTAAATTTGACTTTTTGTTGGTTGAAAGATATATGATATAATAATTTTCCAAATGTAAATCCGCTTAAAGAAGCAAGACTAACGACACTTGTAAGTTTCACTCCCGCACCTTAATGATATAAACTATTTACGAATAATTTACTTAAGCAAACAACTCTATAACCTGGTTGCAGTAGATCTTACGTAAATTGTTAAAAAAAAAAGTCACGTCAAGACGCGTTTACAATAACTTTGTTTAAGTGTAAAATCAATGTCGAATAATTAATGTAAATCTCGTATAAGTTGGTAAGCTCAGAATTACATTTGTAAGCTTACAAGTGTAATTCTGATCTAATAGTCTGTAGGTCAATTACGTTATACCTAGGTACGATTCCAATTTAGTTTTTAGATTAATATAGAACCTGGATAAAATTTTAATTGCACTTTTCTACGTGCTTGTACAATTAAAATACATAAAACTGGCTGATAAAAATCCTGCAACGAATTCAAGTATACATCCATATACTCGTAATTACGAATACGACAGTTTAATTGTTTGACCTGAATAACATTCTAATAATAAAAGAAAAAATCACTCATATAACGGAATACATATCAAGTGCATGTTACAATAGATGAAAAATGACGATGTCGGTTCTAAGTACGTATAGTTGTTTTTTTTTTTTACAGAAATGATACGTAATAAATTGGATTTGAAATAATTTTAGAATTTTCTATGTTGTAATTACAACACATATGTCGAATGAATGGTTTGGGTATTCGTGTGTGCTTTCAGACCTTCGACACAGGATTATATTGGAGACCGTTAAGTCTGAAGCGTTAATTTATTTATTTCTTTTCCAATAAATTTCCAATACTATAAATAACGACGACGACGAAATGATGGAACTCTAGTTCTGTATTACAAACGAAAAAAATATATATTCAAGAGACGTACGAATCAAATAGCTTTAATAGGCAGTGAAGGGTGCAAATATCTAAAATATGACCTTCAACTTGTTAAATATTGAGCATTTTCTGATGCATCATTTTTTAACATAATATAAAGTTCCTCCTGAAGTGTCAGCGCACCGCGATAGGAACAATATACGTAAAAGTATCGCTGACAGCCGCCACTGAAACTGTATTCCAATATTTCCAACCGCTATTACTTTCTAACTTTCGCAATACCTCGTACCGTCAAAGCGTGTACCAAGTGTACATAGAAATTATAATAATCTATCCTTTTCAATACTGCCCATATTGTTTAGATAGATCGGTAGATTATAAAAAGAAACTTTTCGAATAATAAAAAAACGTTATACTTTATTAAAATTATGGTTTAACATACAGACAAATTTACCCCTCTGTACACCTTCAGGGGTAAAATATCATAAAACTCTTTTTAATGAACCCCTACGTTAATCATTCAATCAATTTCATATAAATAGATTTATCAGTGTTTTTTTTCTGTTCCAGAGTTTACTCTTAATACCCAGCACATCTATCTATTAGTGATGATTTTGGAATTATACAATAACAGATATTCCTTATAGCGAATAATTAAAAACATCATATAAGGTTATTCACTCCTTAAAGTGAATAACTTTATATGATGTACTACTCCTTAGAAT
The DNA here is from genome assembly GCA_037950945.1 of Hypolimnas misippus. Taxonomy (NCBI): domain Eukaryota; kingdom Metazoa; phylum Arthropoda; class Insecta; order Lepidoptera; family Nymphalidae; genus Hypolimnas; species Hypolimnas misippus. The sequence goes on along the minus strand of JBBEEQ010000029.1, from coordinate 6,532,709 downwards.
ATATATGCTTAAGGATAATCGACGAAAAAATACATTTCCTCCATACAAACTTCACCACCGCCTTGCACCGCAATAGGGAATGATATTTGTACGTATTTTGTTTCACATTTCATTACTACCATCAAGAGGTGGGTGTATTCAATATAAGTTAATATGACCACGGAATAAGATTTTCTATACAAACAGTTTTACCGATTTTTACCTTTTTAGGGGTATATCCGTATATCGAAATGGGTGCAAACCTAGAGGGCACCTAAACTTCAAGTTTATAACCCCGGTTCTATGTTGATGAATCAGTCAGTAAGTCAGTTAAGTATGTGTGTGTGTGTGTGTGATTGATTGGCAAGTGATTATAGATTGACCGGTAATATTAGTATGAACACATCATCATACCGGCAAGAAACTAGACTATTTCAGTGGATATTTATTACTCTATCATTCATCGTCACAGAAAACATGAGATTTTAAAGATATTTGAGTTATAGTACAGCGCAGAAATGGTAACTTCTAACGCAATAAAGTCTAAATGCTCAGGATAATTATAAAGCTGATATCACATTTGTATATTTGGCGAAACATCAAATATTTTAGTCTATTCAAACAGATCTAAATTATTTACATCAACGGAAATAATTACGTTTATTCATTACGTAACAGCTGTAATCATAAATTCAACAGATTAAAAATTAACGTCTAAATATCGATACCTCCCACGTAAGTTATTGTAAGCCACAAAATTGCCGTTAGCGTTTTTACTGAATACTACACGAATTTGCATTGCTTAATGCATTCAAAGTGAAAAAATACCAAAAATCTTTTTTTTTTCAAGGAACGTTACAACAAAATACGCCTTTCTTCAGGCGTATTTTGTTGTAACTTTCAAACTAAAACGGATTAAAAGTGCTCTACTGTAAAATTGTAATTTTGGGGTTACAACAACTTACGTGGGAGGTATCGATATATTATATAAGTAATACTGCACTAACAGCTCTATTAGTCCAGTTCAATATTTGGGGGCTAATTATGATAAACTACCGCTATCAAACCATATCACATTTTTACAGTTAAAGAAGTCGTTGAAGTACAAGAAATCAGAAATTAACTGTCAAATTGTAGCTAGTATGTTGATATTACAAAACGTATGTAATATTTTGTAATAGAGATAGTGTAACTTCATTATTTAAAATTTAATAACTCTTTATTTACCTTCTCCCTGGTGAGTGATGCTGACGTTCGGAAACGTATAATGGCAATTAAGTCGAAGGCCATTGGGTGTGATGAAATAGGTCGCACAATGATTCTTCTCATTTTGGAAATTTTACTACCAACTATAACCCATATAATAAATTACTCACTTAGCACAGGTACATTTCCGGAGCTGTGGCGAAAAGCCGTAGTTCTGCCACTAGCCAAGACCCCAAATCCCTCATTGCCTACCCATTATCGTCCTATTTCCATTCTTCCTTTTCTTTCAAAAATTTTAGAATCCATTGTCCATTTCCAGTTATCCGAATATCTTTTATCCTGCGACCTGTTAAATCCACTTCAGTCTGGTTTTCGCACTGGCCATAGTACTACCACGGCACTAATAAAAGTAACGGAGGATATCAGAGAAGGGATGGAAAATAAGGCTGTCACGATTCTCTTACTTATCGATTTCTCTAATGCGTTCAACGCTGTCGATCATGACTTATTACTATCCCTTATTTCCCGAATCAACATCTCGGATATCGCTCACCAGTGGTTCTCCTCCTATCTTCGAGGACGCAAGCAAGCGATTTGTATTGGAGCCGATCGGTCGGACTGGTGTGATGTTGCTGCGGGTGTTCCTCAAGGCGGTATTCTTTCTCCACTACTATTTTCATTATTTATTAACTCCATTACCTCAATTCTCACTTGTCAGTACCATCTTTATGCCGATGACTTGCAGCTTTATAAACAGTGTAGTGTAGATAATCTGGATAACACTATTTCCGCCCTCAATGACGACCTCGCTCGTATTTCTTCTTGGTCCAAGAATTTTGGAATTAGTGTGAACCCATTAAAATGCCAAGCTACTATTATTGGCAGCTCTAGACAGTTAGCCTTAGTTCAACGTCTACAATTGCCCGATTTGTTATATAATAATAGTGTAATACCTATCACATCAAACGTTAGGAATTTGGGTGTTATAATGGACAATTCACTGAGTTGGTCGGATCAAGTCAGCGAAGTTTCTCGGAAGTTTTACGCCACTCTACATACCCTCATGCGTTTTAAAAATTTTCTGCCAATCAAACCAAAAATCCAATTAGTGAATTGTTTATTATTACCAATTATGGACTATGGTGATGCATGTTATCCAGATCTAAATGTCACACTATTAAATAAATTAGATAGATTGCAAAACATCTGCATACGCTTCATTTATGGCCTCCGTAAATACGAGCACATTTCTTCTTACCGCTCAATGCTTAATTGGCTTCCAATTAAGGAGCGTAGGTATCTAAGGATATTATGTATTTTATACTCTTTAATTTATAACCCACTTACACCCTCATATCTGAAGTCTAAATTTAACTTTCTCTCTGATACTCATACAAGGGAACTACGCTCTTCTCAAAACCTTCTTTTGTCTATTCCTGCTCACAAATCTGGATTTGTATCGAATTCATTTACTGTTACCGCTATACGGCTCTGGAATGAATTACCAATGGATATTAAAGAATCATCCTCCAGAGACTCTTTCAAAATTAAAGTTAAAAAATTGTTCCTAAATAAACTCAACTCTTAGTTTTTATTATTATTATTTTGAATATCTTCGACCGTTTTTTTTTTTTATTTTTAATTTTTTTTCTTGATTATTAAATTTTTTTGTGATATCCCCGTTGTGTATTATTCATACTATTTACTTTGTACTAGTAGTGTTAGTTATATGTATGTATATTTATTTTCAGATATGCTTTTTTTATGTAATATGTACTCCTAATGTATATATTTATGTATAGTATGTATATATTTATGTAAGGTATATGTTTATGTATGGTACGTATGTGTTAATGTATGCAAGTAGATTTACTTATATTTATTGGACTTTATATGCATCTACTGAACGCTCTTTCTTGCACGTCTTAAGGTTGGCTGGTAGATAAGGCTATATAGCTTTAAGTCCGCCTTTTGCTCAATGTATTTTTTTTAAATTGTTGTGCAATAAAGTGAAATAAATAAATAAATAAAATAAAATTATCCACCTTTAAACCTTTACATGAAAGGTTTGAGATGTTAAGTCTTGCTGTATCAAAACAACTTTCTATATACTTCATCTAAATATAATATTATAAATGTATTAAAATTCTAACAACTTCTCTATCTGCAACATAAAATAGCTATCTTCGTTTTACAGCGTAATTAAATGTTAAATATAACCGCTTCTTAGCGGTTTTACAACAAGTCAAAATTATACATGAATTAATTTGTAAGTATTTTGTTGAAATAGTAAGTAGATTAAAACAGACTTGCGCTTTATAAATGACTTGTAATATGAATCAGACTATTCGAAATTTTATAAAGGTACTTTACAAACGGTGACATGATCACATATGAAATATTTTATACGTATCATAATATCAAAGGTTTTTTACGATTACGCTAACAGAAGGCTTATTACGGCGAGCCATTGCTATGAAAAAATGCTACATTCATAAAACGAAAACTATCGACTGTCAAAATGTATCCAGTTGTGATAGCAATAGCTCTGCGTATCAACTTTGCTGTTGCACATTTTTTTATTTACCTAATATTTATATTAATAATCTTTATATGGAAATAACATTATAAATGTTGCGAAAATAGATTTACGTGTCTCGCAAATACATCGGCACGGTACACAAACAAATCAATATTGAAATTGTGCAGACAAGCTCCATAAAACCCGTTGTTATTGATCTGTGGCGTCATTATAATCATAAATTACATATTGCGAATCTCACGCTGAAAGGATAAAGTTATACATATACAATACATAAAGAATAGAATATTTATTGTACACCATCAAAATATTTACAAAGAACAATAGTACAATAGAATGTACAAGAGGCGGCCTTATCGCTAAGACAGTGATCTCTTCCAGCCAAACTTAGGTAGAAGAAAGAAATAGAATGGTGGTAGTATATACGCAACATATTACATAATCTATATTAGACAGATAATACACATATAAAACAGACATATAAATATCATAATAACTAATTTGAATATCGTGTGCTCTAAGCTTAAACTCGCGAGCGAATGCGAGCGCAGAATCTGTCACCTTAAGACCTTAACACAGCAAGTCGGAAGGACTTAGTTAATTTTATGCCGTTCACGGCTACTTTAATTTCTCGCTTGGTTGATAATTTTCTGGCGCCCGCATCCATGGAGAAAATCTGAGTAAAAGTTCGCCTTGCAATATTATTTAAATGCAGATGCTGTGTACAGCCCGACTTATTATTTTATTACGTCCATGTTTCTTCATGAACAAAGTTTTGATGCTTTACTCATAGTTTTTACAAGTTATCATAGAAATCGAATCATATGATGTAATTCGATTTTCAAACAGGAGATGATGATGATAGATGTTTGTTACCTTACAACTCCATCAATTATTAACCGATTTTATTTTTATTTTATTTGAAAGACATACTTTCTGATTGGCCAAAGAATGTTCACCCGAATCGCTCCAGCAATTTTGTTTTTTTTTACGCGACTGTGAGACGCAAGATAGGTTAATAAGTTTATCAATCTATATATGTATGTGGTTTCATACCTTAGTGACACTATTTAGACACTTCGTTTGATTCGTCATAACTGCGCGAGTCTCAAAGAAAGTATAATATTTTTGAAAAATTAAATTGGCCGATTATGAACGCTATAGTGTAAAAAAAATGAAAATCAGCGAACTGTGTTAAGTGGGGTTATCGTTAAATAGATATTTAAAAATCATTTTTAGGTTTCTTATACCATTTTTCAATCAGAACTACCGTTTAGAATCTATAACGATTTAAAGTTGGTTAGTAACTTTAGTAAGTTCTCTCTCGTCTTGTTACGCAGTTGGAGTTTTAATTTTTCCAATTAATTACTTGTCATTAAATCAAATAGCTGGAATGAGTGTCATCCAAACAAAATTGCATATTATGAATGAAGTTAGCCCCATTTTGTGAAAAAAGTCATACTTATTATATGAATATAACGTGAATTTCAATTTGAATTTAATAATTTCGTGATTTTTAATGAAAATTCTTACTTACAAATTCGAAGCTTCGAACAAATAAAAAACAGAAGCAACAAATGTGTTTGAAATCGTAAACGTCGGACATACTTTAAGCCGTTCTAATCAAGTCGATCTTAATATAATTCTCAGGCAATCGTTCCACTTTAGAATTTTCTCAATTCTCTTGCAATATTTAATTGTATTTTTACAACAAAGCGTTGTCAAAACAGAGACGCTACTGTTAATTAATATAGCAAGAGAAGCTTCAGCGAATTAAAATTAAATTCCTTTATTAAAATATCGTAGCGGTTGTCAACTGAACTTTAATTTAGATGCTTCGGTTGTTATGAAAATTTAAATCGGCGCGATAACCGTAAAGCACATATAAAGCTCATCGAAATTACAAAGTAACGTTTCAGTCAGCGTGAATGCTGTTTTTATGAACAATTCGATCGTTTCGAGCCGTTTCGATTCAGCGAAATACGTAAAATGGCTTCGTATTGGTAGCTATATTGTTTACGTAAACATTCAACTAAGGTATTTATATGTTTTGGTTTCTGTAGTGATGTTTTAGAACGAGCAATATCATGTTCGTGTGAAAGTTTGATATAGAGCTAATTTTTGACTATGTTATGGAATCTATACTAATATTATAAAGCTGAAAAGTTTGTTTGCTTGCGCTAATCTCAGGAACTACTGGTTCGAATTGAAACATTATTTTTGTGTTAGACAGTTTATTTATTGAAGAAGGCTATAGGCTATATTACATCACGCTACGACTCATAGGAGTGAAGCAGTAACTATAAACGCGATTGAAACCGCTAGTTATATATATAAACTTTAACGATCTTTTTAGCTTTAATTGTAACTAAGTTACTAACTCATTAATTAACAGACTATGTATGAAAAATAATTTAGAAGTTGATGAATGATGATGGATGGATGTAAACCAACTGCTAATTGTCGTATCGATTTGAAATTTTGTAAATATGTAATAGTTACAATAATTTTGGTTGCGTTTCTTTATTTAATATAGGCAAAGCGCTTCAGGTTTTTTAATTAGTTATTTAATGATTTTAAAATTTTAGAGTGACAAAAAACAGACCTTTTTATTTTTTTTTACACAACACGAATACACATAGTATTTTTTTTATATGTCAAGTTAACAAAAATATAATTCTTGTTAACTCATTTTTCGTATTACTAAATGTGTGACAAATGTGCTGTTTACATTTTTTAGATCTCAAATTAAATGAACTATTTACTTTTTTGACATTTCGATTTACCGCGCGAATTTCGTATTTGCTTATACAGTATAGTGAGATGAGACATACGAGACAGTTCCACGAATTTGACATTTCATTTGTCGAAATCAGTAGAGACGTAAGAAATTTAGCGAAGCGCCTAAAGAAGAAGAAATCAAAATAGAATAGCTATATATACTCTTTTTTTTTAACCTGTCTCATTTGGTAACATTATTCGGAACGAAAATTACAAATTTTCGAATATTAATTTTCATTATAATTTGTCATTCTAAAATGATTCAGTTTAGATTTTAGATTCAGTTCTATCGATAATATCTCACCTCTAACATAAGAACGTGTGATAAGAAAATACCCCATATTTGTCTGCTGGACAAGTAAAAAAAATAAACTATAAGTAATGCATCGCAAAACATTTAACACTCGCGTTTTAATTAAGGTTATACAGGACTATTATTTGTAGGAATATAACAAACTTTCTTTTTTGATTGAAAAAACACATAAAATAATTAATTCATAAGAAGATAAGCAAGGTTGTACCACTCGGAGTTATTAAATGGTCATTATATAAAATTAAACGTTAATTATAATTAAAACGCGAATGTGATGAGCTCTACCGAAGTTTTATTATTGGTATATAAAAAAGAAAAAGAAAAGTTGAAGATTTTTAAATGAAGTATAACATTTTCGTCTATGAAAATAATGTTGTATAATACGCCTAAAATTTTATAATAGCGACACAAAAATTTACTCAACAAAATATTCAGACATTCAAATCTCAGTGTAGAAAATAAAAAATAGATTCATGTTTCCTAATTTCATACAACTCCTTTTCATTCACAAAAAAATGTTTTCCTCTCGCGTCGTTCCATTTTAAAATATAAATATATGTATACGTAAATAAATAAAAACCTAATACATATGAAATTACTCACGCTTCGTTAGTTTCGAATCTCTGTAGCTTCTACTGGTGACTTTGAATGAGGAGCTGGTGTGGTTGAACATTTTCGCCTCTGCCAAGCCGAGCCCTTTACTAATTACGAGTACACGCCGACCGCACGAAAATAGCGCACACTTCTTGCCGCGAAACTTCGTTAAAAATTCACTGCAGATTCGTTTTGCATTCGCGTACACAAATAGTTTTAATAATATAATCTTGCCGGATCTGTAAAGCGAATATGTGTCGAAACTGAAATTCGTACGGGCGCGGCCTAGATGCGTTATTTTTGTTACACTCCACTCACGCCGTGTTTATTCAATTTTAATAACAATATTTCCCCTTCATCGTTAGTTCGTTAATTTCCGTTGCTTTTATATAAAATTTACAGTGTTAACTTATATTTACTCTTTGTAATTAAAGGGAGCATCCGATGAAAACATTCGCGCATTGTCGCTGAAGTTTAATTAACTACTTTAATTTACAACTTTTCTACTGTTAATAATAGCCTTTTAAAATCAACGCGATTATATCATATGTAATTATTTATATCCGATCTGATAATACTTTTAAAATAAAAAGTCGACGAGGAATCGTATTTTAAATATAATTTTCATTGTTTGAGCAATAATTTTGGTCGTATAAAATAATCCGCTATATTTAAATTCTCTTTGTTCTATCCCAAAAAATAACGCTTTAAAAAATACGTACTGAACATTTTTAAATTGCAGTGAAACTTACAAACGTAACAAACAATGAACAAAGGAATAATTTTTACTCACATCATCCGAGCATATTAAAATACAAAGAATATATTATGTTTTGTATCATGTTGTGACTTTCATAAAACTGTATGGGGTTGTATCCGCTCACACAATGTTGCGTGTTTAAATTTCCTGCGTCGCTGAAGATAAATGTAATAAGGCGTTTGATCATTGTCAGTTGTGATTGAGGATTATATTGACGTGAATGGGATCTCCGTAACGTAATAAATCACATGTATTGCTATTTTTTGTCACGATGAATACGCGGAATCAGTTTCACGAAACAACGCCAAGTATGTTTACGAAGTTGGTATTTTACTACAGTTAACTAGATGTCCGCCTGGCTTAGCCGACAAATTCATATATATATTAGGTAGTGCTATGTATTAGGTACACACACGTCCTAATTCAGACTATCTAATGTTTATATGGAGATTTTTTTATCCATACGTTTCACTTTTCGTTACATAAATTATTTATTAATATTTAAGCTTTTTTAAAATAGGAGCATAACACATAAACAATTTAAACTGTATTACAAAAAAGTCAGACCCTGTCAACATTCACTTTTTCATGCGAAAAAATCTTAACTGTTTTTTATCTACAACCGCTAGCGCTGTATCTTATTCAGCCAATTACTTTAACAAATCACATAAAATGAGTTCGTAAATATTAAAAATGTTAAACTTAATTATTAAAATGAATAAAACAAATACGTTTTAAAATGTATAATGAGGCTTTTTGCTGATGAAACAATATCTCTCATCAAGCGGACGCGACATCATCGCTGTTAAAATATTTAATACTGATTGTGCACCGAAATTAGTAGCTTATGATATAGTACCGGATTTGTTTCATCATTAACGACCGTTTCATTACATGACTGAATATTTTATAGGTCAGACTACATGACACTTTTTATAATATTATGGCTTTGATTCCTAAAATAATTATTGTTTTGTATCTTATATATACATATATATACTTGAACTGATAACTGACAAAAACAAGACAACATCAGAATAGGTTTTTACTATACAAACTACTGACTACCAATTGTACTGACCAGGAGGGCTATTATGTGGCGCTATCGTTATCACAACGCGATACATTTTGACAATTAATTTGTTTCGTTTTAGTATAAAATTCTGAAAATAACTGTCAAAATGTATCGCGTTATGATAGTGGTAGCTCACCGTATCAACACCTTCGGAGCTAATAACCAAAGAGTATACAATAACTGCTAATATCATCTCGAATTGACATAAATACGTTTAACGAGTCTTCGAATAGTTTGATTCCGCGTCGATTTAATGTCATTAGGACTGACCATTGAACTGTATAGTAATTAGATACATACCCAGTACGTATACGGCATTTTACGGTAAAAGTTATTATTACCTAAATTGTAAGTAAATATATTATTTACAAACAAAATAATATATCTAATCAAATATGTTTTCCTGCTATTTGGACAATGGTGGACTAAATAGGTGATTATAGTAGTGTAAATAAAGCTTTTCTAGCTCAAACATGAACATTATTTACCTCTTAGAGGACTAACACAGGTTGCTTTAATTAGTAATCCATGTTAACTAATTTAATAGTAGGAAATATCTGCTTACATCTTAACCCATTTGCGAATCTTTTACAAAAGTAATTTAAACTGTAAAAAAAAAATAAACACACTTTATCATTAATATAAATGGCAAATAAATGTATATTTTTATTTCACACACAATAATATCATAATTATAACGTAATTATTTCATTTTATTGTCATATCTTTACATATTAAAGCTTAATCACATCTAAAAGTGATATATACAAAAGTGGCATAACCATAAATCGCTGTATTATCGGACGCATGCTATAACTCCGGCATTCGAATTATTACAATGGCGTATATTTCGAAACGGCAATTATTGTTTCATTTAAATAAACAGATACAATGGACGAGTGACGCTATAAATTCAATTGGAACAATTGAATATTTATTCTGTGTGAATAATGATCAGTTGTAATAGAAAATGTTCTTATCTTGAACGTCGAGACGGCGATGTTTCGGAGGAAAATAGGACCATTTTTATTCATAATATTTTGTTCTTTAGGCTCTTGCTTTCGTGATCGCTGTAATAACAAGACAAAACGGTTTATCTGTTGTGTTAATCGTGAGTGAAATTGATTCACGATGAATATTAATTGAAGTATCTATCATCTTATGTATTTTTTGTCTATTGCCCATAGTTATCTGAATTCAAATAAATATATACATCATTATAAAATAGAGAATGTGGTTTAAACTTTTTTTTAAACGAATGCGGTTGACTTTACTTTTATATGATTATGAATACTTAAGGAATAGTCGTTTTGAAAATAATTTTCACGCGATATATGTACTACTGTATTTGTAAAATCGTTGAGTAAATAGTGCTTAGTTGATTTCTACTTTAAAAACAATTATATGTATTCAGTAAAACTGAGGTTGTTAAAAAAGTATAATTAATTAAAGGTATTGTAATGAACAGTAGTTGGACGAGGTTCAAAATAATTGCCAGTCTTGCCTAGTATTACGAACAGATTTCATAATACAAATTAGGACCTTTTCATATCAAATTTGTTTAGTTCATTTTGAAAATCTCTTTGTATTCTGTAGTGAATTATTCAGTCAGCGGTTGAGATGTGTTTAAGTGTGTGTAATTTTATATGCATGTGATGTATTCTATATACATATATACAATTATACATACATTAAACTTAACAATGTCCTGTTGAGTTTAATAATCAACCAAAGTAATGAGTAAAGTCTGTTAAATACTAAATTTAAAATTACCTAATTGAATTGGTGTGAAAATTTAATTTTATTTTTAATTATTTTTAAGACGTTGTTGAAAATTAACCTTTTATTTAAATTATTTTAAAAGAAGAATATAGTTATAATTCTGCTTGAATAAATAATTTAGAAGCCTTATTCATATTAACTTAACTAAAATATATGACAATTAAAATAATATGCACAGTTTCAACCAACCATTCGAAGCCAACGTAACATATAAAGTAATAATTGAATTACATATTAAGCTGTTAACTCTGAAATGCTGTAACATCGATATTTGCTGGGTATTTCAAAGTTTCGAACAAATTTGCTGATAGTTCGCAACTGCCCTGAAGTTGGAGTACACATTCAGTGATAGTAGGTAAGGGTAATGAACTCTACGTGGTCTCAACTAACTTCACTCTCCGATAGCAATAAATTAATTATTGAATTGCCGGTCGAAATGGGATTTGTATTATATTAAACAGGTTCCTAGGTAGAAGTTAGTTTATTGCGATTTGTGGGGGTTATGATAATGTCTTACTGTATAGAGATAGTTGTATAGGAGATATATTTGTACAGTATAGTAAATTGGAAGCATATTTTAATATTTTGACCATAAAATGCATGATTTTTTTTTTTATTTTGTCAAAATAAAAAACAATTTATCTAAACAGACTATTCAGTAGATTCAGGGAAAATAGTTTTAAAAATGTATTTGTAATTACATGTAAAATATAACCATACAGCCTAATTAGATATTTAGACAAATTTTTAGTTGATATTAAGTGGGTATGCATTTAAGGGTTAATAATATAAAGATTATTAACACATTGATGGTCATTGTCATTTGACGAAATGTTATGGTTGAGACACTAATTTTCTTACTTTGCTTATAAGCGTTGCGTCACAATCATTGGCCAGGAAACAAATAATGTGACAATACGAATATATCTACATAATTTTCGTTTGCCATTTTTCAAAACCCATACACTAAATGGCTATAGGCTTCATCTAGCGAGCGATTGCTGGAACGTCGTTAGAACGTAGTGTCTCCATCAAAGTGTTAAAGCTAATTTGCTTCCTCTAAAATAATATATGGTAAGAATATCTACACTAATATGATGAAGAGGTAAATTGTAAATTTTATACAGGGTCTCTGAAACTACTGTAACTATTTGAAAAAATCTTTTTACGTTTATTTAGGAAGGTATATATATTACATCACGCTGTAATTCTTAGAAGCGAAGCAATAACCATAAACGCTAGTGAAACCGTGATGAGCTCCACATATATTATAGAATAGGTGCTCCTATTCTATTATATATTGGCATGCTCCGAAAAACCAACGAGACCGATCCTAGTAGATGATAGTCAACGTACAAAATATCAATTTGAGATGTCATTATGTTTAGCCAATATACTGGATTGTATTTCAAAGCACACCCAATAAATATATCACATGCTTAAATATAAATTTCTTCACCCACAATGCCGACCACTTTAGACGACGCGACGTTGCCTAGCATTCAGCTAGCAACTGAGTATGGCGAGATTATCTTTGAGCCAACAAGTCTAGTGACGATATTTTCAAAGTTATCAATGGGTACAGAGAAGTTTGTTTGTTTGAATGCGCTAATCTCAGGAACTAATTATTCAAATTGTAAAGTAATTTTTGTGTTAGATAGTTTATTTATTGAGAAAGGCTATAGGTTATATGAATGAATTGGGGAGATAAAACAGTGTGAATGTAACATACATATGTATAGTTATAAAATAGTATAGATTACAAGTCAAAGAGTAAGTATTACGACTCTTACACATTAAGGGCAATGTGTCCGTTTTTATAACAAAATACACCAGAAATTTTATAAATAAATAAGTTTAAATTGTATATTAGAAAGTCTTTGATAGCTAAAGCATATTATTATGTACAAGATTATATAGATGATAATAATGCATGGATTTAGTATAGCTGGATTTCATACAGGATGTTTAATATACACATTTGTAATTTTTAAATGTATATACTTAAAAGCATAATTTTAAAAGAGTACCTATCGAGTTTCTTGCCGGTTCTTCTCGGTAGAATCTACATTCCGAACTGGTGGTAGCTTTTCATTAATTTAAGCAACTTTTATTTGTTTTGACTATTCAAAAGTGGTTTTAAAAGCCTACTTGAATAAAGTATTTTTTGATTTGATTGAAAGTCTATTCATATATGTGCGTAACTCTAACTATAGCGGGCGTTGATCAGTTTATTCATACTGAACGAACAAAGTAAAGGGTAGTGAAAGGGGTCACCACAGTCGGACGATCAGGATTTTTCCATTCATTAGCCTCAAGTCCTGCATTGTCCTAGATAGCCATCGGGCTTCATTAGGCATTCCCATATAACCATCCACCTGTAATCTTGGCTAATATCGTCGGCGTTTCAAAAGGGGTTGCGGCTTTACGTGATACAAAAAAAGAATATTCCAGAAATATATTCCGCACCGGCCTTGCCCCGTCTTTATGTGCGTTTTATTTTAGCAAAGCGGCTGTTTTTTCTTATCTTTCTCAAATATATGTTTCTTCTGACCGTTTCTATGTCACTGACCTCTTCAACGGTTAAAGTGATTTTTAATATTTTTTGTTTGTGTTTGAATGGGTTCAGAGGTGGTTTTTGATTTACAATTTGACCGGATAGATGGTGTTACTATTAGTTAAATCGACATTTGTCTAGTAGCTTTTATAATTATTAGATACATTATTAATGTTGTTTTTAAATATAAAAGTATATTTTATTTTATATCGAATTTCGCAAAAATTATTTGTAGTTTCAACCGAGAATGGGAATTTAACTTAATTTAATAAATGTAATTTCATCTAATGTTTTATATATTTCTTCTTTTATCTAAGTTTTACATTAAATGATTTTTAGACTAAACAAACTCTTCACTTTTATATAATAGTATATATGTAAGTAAATAGTTTTAGCGTACTAATTAAGAAAAGATATTATAAAAATAATCTAACAAGTTTGATGTAATTAAAATTAACTTAAGGCACTTCGCGAAATTCTATTTACCAGAAACAATTCTACTAAATTCTAAATAACGTATCGATTGCCTTTGAATAAAACCAGCAATTAACCCGCTTGATAGGCAAATGAGTTTCAAGAAAGGCAAGAGGTTTCAAAATTAACTTTCTGGAAGAAAGTACTTACTATAAACTCGGGAGAAATGTAAAGGGTCTTCGAAGAGATTTACATAAAACCGATGAATCCGCCGCGAAACTGATATACCTATTCATTTTCAAGTTTGAAACTTTCATTATCAATACCTTCGGGTTAGCTGTTCAAGTTTCTCTTTCAATAACTAATGAATTCTATTAAAGAAGCGATTTATGTTTTAAAACATTATTTTGTTTTTTATAAACTAGAAGTTGCTTGCGATTTCGCCCGCGTATATTTTTGAATATCAGCTAAATAAATCGACCAACGAAATTGTTACCGTTCCAGGATTTAATACCCCTAGCGTCATTATAAAGTATTATTTTGAAATTTTGAGAGTTATCCCTCCCTAAGTAAGGTTTGTGCTGAATTTAAGGATAATTGCCCAAAAAAATACATTTTCTCCATACAAACTTTAACTACCCTCTTGCACCCCAGTATGAAATGTACCCCGTTTTCTATTTTACATTTTATTACTATCACCCAGAAGTATGTGTATTAAGTTTTAAGTGAATACTACCACGGAATAAGATATTGCATACAAACGATTTTACCCCTTTTCACCCTCTTAGGGGTGAATAATCAAAGAAACCTTCCTTAATGCATGCCTACAATCTAAAAACCACCTACTGCCAAAATTTCAAGTTCGTAGCTCCAGCGGTTTAGGCTCTGCGTTGATGAATCAGTCAGGATTTTATATGTACAGATAAAATAAAAATATGCTTTTTGTTAACTGGAATATCCTTATAAGTCTTAAATGGCCGTGATTGTGGACAATTCTTTATTGAAAATACAAAATACATTTCAAGGATTTATATAAATAAATAAATATCGCATCACACTCAACGGCCCCCATTAAGATCTCATGACCTTGTGTCGGGGGTCCGGAAACACTCACAACACTAACACAAACACCCAGACCACGACAAACATCTGTATGTCCAATACACACGTTTGCCGTGAGCGGGGATCGAACCCGCGACCGTTAGCGCTTTAGTCAGTTGCAGTGACCATTGCGCCAACGCGTCTGTCAACTTATATTAATTACTTGATAAATACATTAATAGATGGCAATATTATGAGTAACCGTATTAAGTATTAGCATTCATACAGCAGTAAAAATTTCAGTCAAAAAGAAAATAAAGTCATCAGCGTACAAACTGCGCCCTGAGTTTTAGTTTAGTAAAAACTACGTAACGTAACTAACATTAAACGCTACCGTTTATGTGTGTGCATTGAGCACGTTTATTTTTATGTCTGTTTTGGTGAAAATATGACATGTAACTTGACGATTCGAAAGTGCTTTGAAAGCCCATTTGAATAAAGTATTTTGAGTTTGAGTTTGAGGTGTAAACTTATAGTTATCTAGGATTCATTAGTTTATGTATCACTAGCTTTTGCCTGCAACTTCGTCCACGTTTTCGTCGTTTTTCGAAAAAAAGTAGCGTATTTCCTTCCTCAGGGTTCAGTGGTTTTGATGTGACAGACAGATTAACTATCGTAATTTAATAGGGAAATATAATGAAAATGATTTTTATAAATTTCTATGATTTTTTTTATTAAATAGGTAATAATGTTAACTTTTTTAAATAAGAGATGAGTGAGAGTATTATAAACGTAAGAGTAAACAAATATAATCAGAATTCTTCGAACTGCTAACCTATCAGGAGTTACACGTGTTATTCTGAGTCAACCATAAAAGATAGACATATGCTGTTGCGGGATATTTTTAGGAAATTTTATGTAGAATATTACCGTCATACATGATTTCTATGTAATTTTAACCATTAAGGCTGCATACGCGACGGAACCTTAAAAATTGGAGTAACGTCTCTCGTTTTCCCAAAATTTCCCTTTTATAACTCTGCTCCTTTTGATTGTAACGTGAGGAAAAGTACACTATAACCTGCCCAGGAGTATGAAGAATAATTGTACTAAGTTTCGTTAAAATCCGTCGAATAGTTTTTGTTTCTATAAGGAACATACATACAGACAGACAGACAGACAAATAGACAAAAATTTTACTGATTGCATTTTTGGCATCAGTATCGATCACTAACCACCCCCTGATAGTTATTTTGAAAATATATTTCATGTACAGAATTGACCTCTCTACAGATTTATTACAAGTATAGATAATTGAACACGAGTAATTAACGGTGATATGTCGTAAAATTCTTATTTCAAAATAATGAGTTCAAAATTTTTACTAAATTTTAAAATTTAACCATACAAAATATATTAAATTGGTTTATCTAAAAATATTATATTTTTAAATACCCTCATATGTGGATATTTTAAAGCATAAGATTGTTTTTATACATACAACGCATTTATCCAGGTTCAGGGCAACGAAAAATCCAATTGTACTAATTTTATAAAAGAATTATATTATTATATCCATATGAGCCAATATTACAATAATATTAATTCTTTACTTTTCTTAATCTTAATATTTTAAATGTGAGTGTGATGCGTTTATTTATTTATTTAACGCCAATTATTATTATTAAAAATTAAATCCAGCATAATTTTCGTTAAAAGTTCGAATTTTCTATTGTATCCCTAATTATATCCCTAAATAAACACATCAATACCTAGAAGCATAACTTATGTCCAGAAAATTTAATAAAACCTACAAAATATTAATCGAGAATAGCAGTCGAGCCTGTAAGTCACGTGACGTGACGAAACACAAAAGCTCAACTGGGCGCCAATTAATCGTAACTTTACTCCGATATTTTAATGTATATCTTTATGTACAATTTTTTTTTATTTCACTTTTTGATTATTAATAATATTTTTATTTCTTAATGATAATTTAAACAGTTTCAGTACAATACGAATATCCCTAATGCCTAAGACGAAATAAGAGCTTTTTGATGGATATTGCTATTTAGACTCAACACGAGCCAATACGTAGGAAACAAAGTGAATGTTTGCGGTTAACCAGGAGTCAACCACAACTGGTAAAGTGAATGAAATCGTCCAATCAGTAATACTGAACTTTGTGCCTTAATTTCATTATTCCAGTTGAATAGACTAAAAGCGAAATGTTAAACTGATTCTTCCTTTTCAACATTCCGAACGAAATAAGAATTCGGATCTATTACCTAGGATATATTTAGTAATCATTTAATGATAAAATTTTGAAAATTAATTTAATAAATACGACTACAGTATAATAAATAAAATATGGTGAACAGAATTAATTTCGTATTATCTGCAAGAAATATTTTATATTATCTTTAGAATTCTTTAAAATTCTCTATATTCACATTTCTAATCGTCAATCGATTATTGAATTTGATTCTTATTGACGCGCAGGATCTATACTTAATTTTATCTACATTATGAGAATAACTCAATTTATATATTTTAAACTTTCGCGATTTATATTATTCATATTTAATATAACGGATCTTAACGGGTCTGACTAAGGCTGAGCTATCATCTCGAGACCACGACGAATGCAACTTCGTCGAAGCGTCGGGCATTAAAAAAGTATTACTTCCATTAGTTATCGCGATATTATATTAAATATGAATAACTAAACTTATTTGACAATTCTGATACTCGTATTATAATAAATTATATGTAAATTATATATGTATATTCATTAGTATAAATTAGACGCTTACCAACTTTGCTTATAAAAGGTTTAAACCAATTTAAAATCTAATAACTTCCTAAGGCTGTGTTTGCGTAAAGGCACATAAATCTTTAAAATATCCTTCTCATAAATAATATCTCCCTGAAACATTATTATTAAAATATACTCTAAAAATTTAAGATAATTTTCTTGTTTAGTATCCATTTTGTATTATAGTAAATCGTTTTTCTTTTATCGACTTAAAAAAGGAGGAGTGTCTCAAATCGTTGTGTGTTTTTTTAATGTTTGTTACCTCAGAACTCCGTTATTTACTAGCCGATTATAAAACTTCTTTTTTTATTTGAAAGTTACTTTCAGATTGGTTCCGCAGAAATTATTATGAATGGTTCAGTCGTTTGGTTTTAAAATCGAAATAATGCGTATACGCAAACATAATTGCATATTTTATTGTTGCTTTTGGCTTAAAGTCTAAACCTTTTTTTACTATACTTGATAACTTTAATAAAATTACAATATAATGTATACAAACAAGACTTAATTATTTACAAATCGTAATAATTACGGTATAAACTATGAATCGCAATTTCGATTGTCTGGGCGAAAATGTGCTCTCCTGTTACTTGTGGAGTCCAAGTTTTTCGACTGCAAACGGCGCAAAGATGTTACTTGGAATAAATCTTAATTATCTTAAAACCAGATATATTTGACCGAGGAACTGATGTGAAGCCTAGCTGTAGCCCGTGTCAGTGAGAACTAACCTAACCCCCTTTCCCCTATTTATTTATTCCTTTCCGCATTTCATAGTCCATTTCACCCCACATTCCTTTTTAAGGTGACACCGCATTTGTGTCTCTTCTATATTCGGCTAATCTCTGAAATGGCTGGACCGATTCTGACGGGACTTTAACTTACAGATAGCTAACGCTATAAGAAGTAACTAAACTACTTTTATTTTAAAATTTTGATTTACATTAATTTATAAATAAAAAAAATTATACGCGAAAACAAAATTAAAATCAATGAACGGTGAACAATATCGATTCAAGTAAGGAAGGCAATTATTATACAAATATAATGTTTCCTGAAATTAACGCGGATGAAACCACGGGTACAGCTGGTGTTAGCCAAATGTCTAGAAGATAACTGTAGGGATGTAAAAATGATGCAATATAGAATTTCACTTCGAAATTTATCAAAAAAAATGTATGCATATTAATGTACAAAATAGTCACCCAATGTATAGGTGAGATTTAAATATAACAAGTAAATAAAAAAAACCCTGAGCCGATTAAAAAACTATTTGGACTAAAACATAACAGCTATTAAAAACAAAAATAGCTTAAAACGTTTCACTGCGAGTTATTTAATAAAAACAAATAAAAAAACAGAGCTAAAGTAAAAAATGGTAAAATGCTCGAATTCATTTACATTATTCGCTTACTCTGCAGGCGTCCGAATCGACGTCGGTAAATTAATAAAACTCAATCATAGCCACGCCGAGTATCGGTTCTAATTGAGATGTAAATGAATCCGCGTGATCCAAATTATCTTTGACTTGCACAGTGGACACAGGTTGATTGGAAAATTACGCAACTATTTCACACAGTACGGGTAGAACATGATTGGTTTGCTGAGTAACGATCGACGCGCTTCTAACGATGCGTAATTCTCATCAATCGTGACTTCTTGTGAAGGCTTTGATTTGTTAACTACATATATGGAACCTAATTTGGTCCTGTTTGATCATTGCAGTTAACATTTTTACTATGGTAAACCTTTTTAGCCGACTTCCAAAAAAGGAGGAGGTTCTCAATTCGTCGGGGATTTTTTTTTGAATGTTCACTGATTACTCCGCCGTTCATAGGCCGATTTTGTTGATTTTTTTGTCTGGAAGGGTATACTTCCAAGATGGTCCCATTATCATCAGGATCTGGTGATGGGATTCTGGATAAATCGAGGAACTCTTAAAATTTTATAGGTACACCTATGTCAATTTAGCTATTTTTGGGAGTAACACTTGCGTTTGCTGTTTGACTTCTGTGTCTCTTCTTCTCTGTTGGTGATTTAAAATAAACGGCTTTCAACTAAATTAATGTAAAAGTATATACGGTACTTGTGTACGTCAAAGCACATTTTATAAATATTTATCTTTGTTTGTTCCGGCAAATCTCTGAAACGGCTGAGTCGATTTTAACGGGACTTTGACTCACAAATAGCTAATATTATAAAGAGTAATTAAGGCTACTTTTATAAAAAAAATACATAAATAAAAAAAATGTTAGGCAAAAACAAAATTGAAACCAATGAAATAGTGAACAATATTTGATTCAAGCACGAAAGGTAAAAATTATACAAAAATATAATATTTCCTTAAATTAACGCAGTTCACCCGCGGGGCACAGCTAGTTCTTTATAAAACAAGACGTTTTATGAGATTAAAGTCCATGACACATGCTTCCACATTTCATTGTTTAAAGCATATAACAAGATACATAGTTTCATACGTATATGATTTGTAGATATGTATCAACATAGATTGATTTAAGACATCATAAAAAAAAACATCAACATCGTAATGGAAAATACGTAAAACACCTGACGTATAAAGAAAAAAATATTTAAATATAAAAAGGTAGCAATGAAAAGAGTAATTTTCTCGTCTATAAAAACAGTTACGCCCTTATTTATTACGATACCGCAATCTATACAGGGATCCAGCCCGGAGCAGAGCATTAACGATTACACGGGTTACTCCTACAAAGAAATATTACTTTGACAAATAAATTCTGTATATTTATTTCCTTTGACGTTCATCAGTTATTTAAGAGCGTAAAATGTATTATCTGTATTTTAACCAACGCTTTGCGAGTAAATGATGAAGAAAACGAACAAAAACAAGCTAAGATGTACGTAATATAATGACTTCGTTACCGGTATTTAGAGCCGAGATGGCCTAGTGGTTGGAACACGTCGATCTCAACCGATGATCGCGGGTTCAAACCCCGGCTAGTACCACTGTTTTCAAGTGCTAAAAACAAGAAAACATCGTGAGGAAACCTACATGTGTCAGCAGAAATTTTGACGCATGTATATCCGTCAACCCGCAATGCAGCAGCGTAGTGGATTAAGCTCTATTACCTTCTTAATAGGAAAAGAGGTCTTCGCCCAGCTGTGGGATATTTACATGCTGTTACTTTACTTACCGGTATTTAAAATAAACTTCATATATTTGTAATAATTAAAAAAAAACAATTATTTTATTCCATATAAGTGTTAATTATTACGCATAACAACAAAAACTAGAATAAGCCGTTCTATGTAAATTAATAAATCCCGGGTAATCTTTACTGTTTACAGACCGTTAACATTATGACAATAATGTACGTGTGTTAAAATTCACCACATATATATAAAGGTATAAAAAATACATTTATATAAAATGTACGGATGTATATAGCACTTAAATGTGTAACATTGGTTAAGAAAGTTTTAAACGATAAAAAAAATATACGTTAAAAAGTAGTAGCGAAACGGTTTCAAAGTCCACGCGACTCGCATTCACCAAATTCCGTGATTTGCATACAAATTGTTCACACATGTTTACGATGGGTTTTTCTCTACACTCTGGGAATAACATACATTCGCGAAAGCAATTTACAGTTGTTCTGATTCTGTTAAGTTACCTTTTTTTCAAAAGTATTTCATTTAAGCGCTATGAAATTTCGAAAATTATTTTAACGAATTAGGTAAATACAAGTGTCTACCCATGACCACGAACGCTGTTAAGTGCTCGAAACGGTCATCCCGTTTCCCGTTCCCGTAAAAATAATTAATATACGCTATTTAAATCCGTTTAAAATAGTTTTATTTCAATGAGTAATAATCGCGAAAATCTAAGACAACGTTACGTTTAAGACCAAATTAGTTGAATCGGATCGATATAATCTTTTATGCCACTACAGTGATTTTAACTTTTTATTATAAAACAATAAGTGGTCCGCGTCTCCATCCGCGCTTATGGTAACTGCCCCGTTTCTGGGCTAGTGATTTTACATACATTTTTCAATAGCTGCGCTGTCAAGTTCAAAATATTTATTTGAAATCGGACCTGAGAATAGATTCTGAGACCAGCGCCTTGAAATAAATTAACTTTTCTTCTATAGTATATGTAATAGAGATTTCTCAAAAATAATTACATTTTTACTCTATATCTATACAATTAGACAAAATTGAAATATCTGTTTGTAATTTCAATTTAACAGCTTTTTACTAAAAATGTATACGCGATACTTACAGCAAAAACACAATTATTTAAATTTTTTCGTCTCTCTGTCTATCTGTCTGTTTGTTCCAGCTAATTTATAAAACGGCTGGACTGATTTTGATGGGACTTTCACTATTTGACGGTACATAGGTAATGTTATAAGAAGTAACTTAGGCTACTTTTATTTTAAAATTTTATTTATTTTTATTAATAAATAAAAAAAATACGCGAAAACACTATTAAACCGAGTCAAGCAGGGAAGTTAACATAATTTTATAAACATATTTTGTATATAATTATAATATTCCCTCAAATAAAGCTAGTTTTAATATAAAAACAACGAATCGAATAATAATAATCGATATCTATTCTATGTAAAGTCGATTACGCGTCCCTAAGTGACATCCTAATGGTGTTATTGAATGGAGGAAGTCGATAAGCAATAAGCAATTCCTTGTAAATTGTGTTAAGGAGGTATTCAAGTTGAGCGTTGGAGCCGAGGAGGAATGCAGTTGGAGAATTTTTCAAGTAATTTGGATTCTATTCACAACAGGCCAACGAACGAGACGCGCCAAATGAACCGGACAGCACTGCATTATGCCACGAATAAAGGTAGACAAGTGAAATACGAATTTCGAGTGAAGATAATGTTTATTGGGTGAAATTTTGACATTTAGGCGCTATCTATATTAATATTATAAGTAGGTAAACGTATGTAAGTTTCTATGTAGGCGGTTATTTCTGAAACGCCGGATTTGATTTGAAAAAAAAAAATTTGCGTTTGATAACCTGTTTATTGAAGGCTATAGGCTATATGACATCACGCTACGACTCATAGGGGCGAAGCAATAACCATTAACGCGAGTATAACCGCCAGAGGGAACTCTTTTACGGGTCCGATTACACAACTGACTTAAAAAAAAGAGGTTTTCATTTCGTAATGTATGTTTTTTTACATACCGCATAAAACTATTTACTTGGCACCGACTTGTAATTTTTTTTTTTCGCTTTTTATTTTACTAGTATAACTTAGGTTTGTTTTTGATGTCGGTTTATATTTTTTTTTAAGTTTTGTTTATGGCGTGTTAATGCATTTCAACGCTGAAATGAAATAACCTAACCACAAGTGTTCCTGAAAGCTACATATCTGGCATCATTAAGCGATAAAGCCTCTGTACTTAATTTTTTTTTCTTTATTATTGTTCTTTATTCTGTTACTATCTATTTTTGGTTTTTATCTTTTATCTCAGTCTATCTATTCATATACCTATCTATCTAAAATCCATACTTGACCTCCGAGATCAAGATGACATGCCCTCTAAAAACAACTCGGCTCGGTCAAGTTTCGTTAGTTTTTCCAACGCTTTAGCAACATGAGAATAGGATCGAAGTGCTTCCCGTTTATACCTTACGACATATTTTTATATTAAAATCTTATCACAAGAAAAAACAAATAAAAACATTTTTTTTTATTTCATTAAACCAATAATATTACAAAATTTAAATATACCATTATTATTAACTTACTATTTACCCAGCGTAAAATTTTAAAGCATTAAAATGTATTTATATAAAATACATATCTTTTTAGAAGATAAGAAGTAATATATAAGATAGTAAATAAAATATCGGTATGTATAAACGGGCATGTGGGGAGGAGGGTGTTTCAACGACGCGCCATGTAATCTCAAGTTAGCGAGCAATTTGGTGTTTGCTTTCAGTATTGCAGCTTTGACTATTGGATTGTCTTTATGCCCGGGTTTACTATTTGCGTTTTTAAATTTTTATTTAAGTGATTTTTACGTTCCTCAATAAATACGTGGTGTCATTTAGTTTAAAAATATATACATCTTTATGCGTTCTTTTTAAACCCGCGACCAAAAAAGGGATTTTTAAGATTGACGATTTTTTAGATTGATTGAAAGGGAAAATTTTAAGATTGACGTCTATGTGTCCGGGTGTGGGATCGTTGCTCCCTAATGAATGGACCCATTGGATGCGTGTTTTTATTATTTGCCGAGCCGAGATGGCCAAGTAGTTAGAACACGTCGATCTCAACTGATGATCGCGGGTTCAAACCCTGGCTAGCACCGCTGGTTTTTCAAGAGTGTTTAAATTTATCTCGAGCTCGGCGGTGAAGGAAAACATCGTGAGGAAACCTGCCAACCCGCAGTGGAGCAGCGTGCTTAAGCGTGGATTAAGCTCTAAAAACCTTCTCCTTAATAAGAGAAGAGGCCTTTGCCCAGTGCTTGGATACTAATAGGCTGTTACTTTACTTTTTTTTATTTGAAATCTGGTGTAATCGGCATGAATCTTAGCTACAATTTATGACGATCTGGTTAGACATTTGAAGATTATCATATCTTTTATAGTTAATATGGATATGGTTTTAATAAATAGATTGTCGGGAGCTTTTTAATTTTTTTTTCAATTTTTAATTATTTTAATAGTATGTTTACGTTCTGATTTACGCTCGTTGTAATATTTGTGACGGTTATGATTTAGCGACTGACCCCAGTTAACACTTTAACGCCGCCATGAAGTTCACTTATAAACAACAAAAGCAAAACGTTTAATTGCATGTTACAAATTGCAGACACGAATATATGTGCGTTATTTAACAAGCTAAACAAAACATTTTAATGCAAAAGGAGCTCTATTGTATTATAATTAAATATCACAATTCTTTGATAAACATATAC
Organism: Hypolimnas misippus; assembly: GCA_037950945.1. NCBI lineage: Eukaryota > Metazoa > Arthropoda > Insecta > Lepidoptera > Nymphalidae > Hypolimnas > Hypolimnas misippus. The sequence continues at coordinate 6,507,911 of JBBEEQ010000029.1, read as the reverse complement.
AACATTTGACTGCAGGGCTTATTTAGTATTTAGTTATATAGAAGGATATTCGGAGTCAAATTAAGCTTCGGATGTCCACATTTTACTCAACTCTGACTGCATGTTCTATGTGAATATACCATTATTAAGCGAGTAATTTCAGCGAGGTCTAAATCTTGAGAACTAAGAGCACTATCACGTAATTATACCACAATTGATTATCCATATAACTTGCCTTTGACTCGTTAGTGCAAGTGTAATACAAATTAATATTCCATTAAACTAATTAAATAAATATTATTGTTGCTATATAACAACCTTGAACCTATTTTAATTATATTGTAAGGAATAAAATAAATAATATAGTGAACATAGATTTATTGAAACAACGCATCATTGAACACTCTCTCTCTTGTGTATAGAAATTAGATTAAGAATGTAAACAATGTAATAAACTACCCCAGTTTTACGATACCAAATTATTACTTGTAAAAACATGCGGCTGACACCATTAGTATACAATTAAGGTTTGATATTTCAGTACCACTTTAGAAACACTTTATAGACCACTAAACAAAATTTAGAAGCAAATGTGAACAACATTGTCTGGAAAGTGTCACTAATTTGCTCACAAAGTTATTTAAAGTGTTTCAGAGCAATGAGCCGAGCGACGAGGGATAATCATGTGTGAAAGACTATTCTAGCTTATACACTTGATGCCTCATTACCTGGCGTATGCTTCTGCGTTTCTTTGTAATATAAAACGTATAGAAAAAAAAGGTCTTTCAACAGGATTGCCCGAAGTGAAAACTTAAAACTATGAAATAGCAGTTTTTTTTTTAGTTTTAAATAATTATTACTTGTCAAAAACAGGCAACTTTACAATTTTCCTAAAATGTTCGGAATAACGTGTGTTTGATTGAAACGACTAAAAAACATTAACCGAAGAATTGAATTGATTGAATTCCTAAAATGTTGGTATCAATTTTAAAGTGTTTTGATGAGCTAATATTTTTTAACCGACTTTGAAAAAAGTGTAGGTTCTATGTTCGGCTGTTTGTATATGACTGCGAAATGTTTTAGAAAATATTTATTTTTTACGTTTTTAGTTTACTTGTTTCGTTTTAAAAGTCGGTTTAACTTTTTAAAAGTTTTATCGAAATAGCTCTAGCTTTTATTTTAAGTTAGATGGTGGATTGATATATTTTTAGTTTCACTTATCGTATCTGTCGATTTGCTGCTAATTAGTAAAATGTTTACGAATAGGAGACGTTCTTCAAACGATCAAAACAGTTGTCATGATCAATTCAATTCTTTGGTTAATGGTGTTTTCATATTACTTGTGGCGAACTTCGTATAAACTATGCGCTTAAAATACTTTGAAATGACCAAAAAAATCGTTACAATCACAGACATCGATCATTGAACATCAAAGTGAGTTGTATCTCCACGAAAATTTTCAAGTGAGAAAATTCAAGAAATCAGTGATTAAAAATTATAGATGTTAAAAAAACTGGTGCTATTTTCGTTATCAGCATCACTATTTTTATATGTTAATAATATTTTTTACATTATAAATTAAGGGTATTCTTACACCGATTAAAAAGCAAAGAAGAGTTTTTAAAACTTTTCAAATATCAAGTTCCATAGGACTTATTCTAAATGTTGATTTGCAATTTGCGTCGCAGCTCGCGCCGGGATGCGGGCACGAACTTTAGATAAACATCGTGATTAATCAAATATCGAATCGAAGTTGGTACTGGAATTCTTTTCATCACAATATATGGATTTTCCTATAATAAGTTATGTATAATTTTATCACGTGGGCTTTCACTATCAGATAACTAATTTGATAAGGAGTAACATACTTTAATTTTAGAAATTTTATTTTTCTAGTCAGAAATCGATCCCGCTGATAAAAAAAATACATTCTGTATTATTGCACTATCTACTACTTCACGTATAAGGATCAATTTTTAGGAAGAAATAGTATACAATATACAAAATGCAATTAATTCATGCGAGTAAAATGCTCCTTTCTTGAGAGCCACCAGAGTGTAACCTTGCTTTGTATGAGACATGCCAAGCATCTTGCAGTCCATGCAAAGGAAGTCGCGAGCTTAGCTAGTATAAAATAAAATGTCATCAAATTCAGAACAAAGAGAAATTGTTTCACTATTCATTTTTCTTGTTTCTTTTACTAACTGCCCCTCGCAGTTTCATTCGCGTCTATGGTTATAGCTTCTCTCTTGTGAGTCACATAGTGTTGTAATATAGCCTATATATATAATCTTCCTGAATAAACTGGTTATCTAACGCAAAATCGGATCAGTTGTTTCAGCGATTACCCCTTACGTATAAACTTTACGTATAAGTTTTTCGTGATTGATTTTTCCTACGATGTTTCTTTTTTAGGGTTCCGTACCTTAAAAGGAAAAACGGAACCCTTATAGGATCACTTTGTTGTCCGTCTGTCTGTCTGTCTGTCTGTCTGTCTGTCTGTCTGTCTGTCTGTCTGTCTGTCTGTCGGGATGTCAACCCTTTTTTCTCAGAAATGCATAGACGTATCATGTTGAAATTAATATCATATACTCAAGTCTACGATGACATGCGGCCGTGAAAATATTAAAGTTCTAAGTCAACGCAATCAAAAGATAATGGAAAATATGTCGTATATTTTGACCATTTTAGCGTTTTCGCAAGGGAATCAAAACCTATAGGGTACTTCCCATTGACCTAGCACGATGAAATTTGGCAAGAAGTAAGATCTTATGGTACAAATAAAGGAAAAAATCTGAAAACTGTAAATTTTTGTATGTATGTTTGTCTGTTTGTAAGTTTGTCTTTCAACCTTTTTCTCAGAAACGCGTGAAGGTAACAAATTTTTATCAACGTCAAGTACTCAGAGTTGTAATTACTAAGAGCTGTGAAAATATCAAACTTCTAAGTTAACGCAATCAAAAGATACGGTCATTTATATCACATATTTTAAGTATGATAGCGTTTTTAACGTTTTCGCAAGGGAATCAAAACCTATAGGGTACTTCCCATTGACCAAACATTATGAAATTTGGCCAGGAGCAAGGTCCTTTAGTATACATAAAGGAAAAAATCCGAAAACTGTAAATTTCTGTTCGTGTGTCTGTCAGTCTGTACGTCTGTTTTTCAACCTTTTTCTCAGGAACGCGTAAATGTATCAAGTTGTAAATTGATCAAGCGGAAAATATATTAATCTTAGAATTAAAATTATATGTACTTGTAACAAATTAACATAGAAGTTGACCATGGTCAAAAAAACAATTTTACAAACACTGAGAAGAAATTTGTTTCAATACGAAAACATTAAAAAGCAGCAAATCTTTATATCGCAGCTAACAAAATGATAGCGCGATGCAGCGTACAGCTAATGCCATCTATTACAACATTATGACATTAACTGTGATATAATTCTGCTCGATTAATAAAATTTTTTATTTTAATTATTATTTAAACGCGCTAAAAATTATAAAATAAACTTTTCATTTAAAAGTTTTATCGTCGATTTATAACGTCATTACGTAATTAACATTCAATATAAGAGCTTCACGCGATTTGATTTAAGTACTCGTATTGACTTAGTACGAAAATTTTAAAATTAAATTCAAACAGATCGAGTTATTTAATTTACTTATTTATCTACACATATAAGTCTTCTGGTTATTAGTAATATAATTAGTTATTTATAAATAAACAATTAGTTTTGTTCGAATTAAGGACTAATTATTTTCGTCTTGGCAACATTAATATATATTTCGATATTTTGATTGAAAATGTAAATCTAAATATTTTACGAACGTAGTGCAGGGGTAGTGGAGTGTAGTAGAATATAAATAAAAATAAAACGAGAATAAAATGTAATATAATTATGTTGTTAATGTCAAAGTCAACAAGTTAGTTCATTGAAATTGTCAAGAGATGGCGCTAGGTGTATCCTGAATCGCGCTATAACTTTTTTTTTTTTTTAAAGTATAAGGTGTATTAGTACTTAAAATAAAATTTTTTGTTTCCATGGATTGCATCCATGATCGTGTTTTAAATTAAAGTGCTCCTAAGTAGTTTCAAAATAGTTTTTGGGACGTGATCCATATTTACATAATATTTGATTATATTTAAGCGACTTCTAAAAAGGAGTGTTTTCAATTCGACCTTGTATTTAATTTTTTTTTATGTTTGTTCGCCGATTACGCCGCCATTTGGGTACCGATTTTCAAAATTTTTTTTTTGTTTGAAAAGGTATACTTCCAAGGTGGTCCCATTGTCTTCAGGTCAGGATCAGATGATGGGATCCTGGAGAAATTGAGGGAACTCCTCAAATAATTTAGGCAAGCGTATACCGATTTAGGTATTTTTGATAGTAACTTATGTTGGAACTGATTTTTTTTTTTATTGGTTCATAAAACTGGTTACAATCATTAAAATAAAATATAAACATGGACTTAATATAAACATGAACATAGATTGAAACCTTCTGGATATGAACAGCATGCGTATGTATATATATCATGTGGTGTACAATCAAAATTTTAAATAACTAACGCGAAACTAGACATTTATATAAACATATATAACTAAAAATAATAATACAACTGCTATAATGAAATTAGAGAGAAAAAACTACTTAGCTAAATATTTACAATGTAAGAATTGGTTTTTTAAAAGAGGCTAAAGAACCACAGAATATGTCACACTCATTTAAGTGGGTATTTATTGTTGAACAAATGCGATACAAGGGCGCGTGTTGGAATATATTCGTTCGACACGTGGGTAAACTAAAGGTTGTTCTGTTATGTAGCCTAATAAAAAATTATGTTATCTAGCCTAAACTGATGATGAAGACCACAAATGGCGTAGATGGGTTAGTCTTATATAGATTTTTATAAGTTTGTACGGAACCCTCGGTGCGCGAGTCCTACTCGCACTTGACCAGTTATTTTTTAATTTATAGCTATGTAATTCTTTTTTTTTAGCAATGTAATGTTTTTTATATTAAATAATAAATTGAACTACCACTATCTACAAATATATATATATGTTTTATTATTTTACACCAAAATACACATTTCGGAAAGAAACCGAGATAAATGTTTCCCATCATATTCTTGGTGACCGAGGATCAAACTCACGATCGATAGTTCAGACGTCAGAACATGCAATACGCCGACCAGTCGTACTATTATAATAATTAGTACCTACAACATTAATCTAAAGTGCAACAGACAACGCATTATCATCACAAACAACTCACCACACTAGAGAATAGCCACAAATTACACATAATATTCATTTCAAATGGAAAATACTATTTCATTCAAAGTTCATCACGAGCGAATAATATATTACTGAAATAGGACCTCATTTCAACCATTTATTACGGTGTAATGAGACAAAAAGTACACTAGTGAGTTGGATTACTTCCAGCGGGCCTCGTTTGAAGTTTCATTTCATTACCCAACATAGCGCACTGCGAATTGAATACAAATTACATTGTTTTTTTTTGTCGAATAAAGGTAGCATTTTAAAGTTCAATAAAATTTACTAAAATGTTTCCTATTGTTTCTGACTATTGGTATCGGTTTTTTTTCGTTTTAAAATAGCTGTTTGTATTGGATGGTGATAAGCAATAATGAGTCAACCCACAAAAAGTCAAATTTGGAGACATTGATGTATTCTGATAATTCTAGACACGTTTAACCTTTAAATATCGAAAAACCTTTCTTAATTTAATGTTTCGAATTACAAATGTGTCCCATATTTTAAATTTATACAACAATTCCATATATTTACTTATTATTAGATATTATTTTCATTATACCATATCACTTTTGGTGAATTGGAGCTGATGATGAAGACCACAGATGGCCACCGGAACGACTCAATAAGAAGTATTTCACGGCTTGGGATTCGATTATTTTGATAAAAATGGTAAATAATTTACGCTCGTCACAATGCATATGATAAAGTGGAGCTGATAATGCAACTCCAAGAGAACTCAATAATTAACAGCCCTGTATCGAGAAAAGATATATTTTGTAGCGATGTACAATTGACATTAGGTTATTGTAATTTAGGTAAATCACTTAATCTTATTATATTCGTAGCTCAAACGTGTAAAATATATATATATATATATATATATATATATATATATATATATATATATATATATATATATATATATATACATATATTTTAACCGACTTCAAAAACGAACCTAAGAGATACATATAAACTAAAAGATAAAAAACACTGCCAGTAAATAACACAAAAAAGATTACTTACTTGGCACCGACTTCATAATGTTGTAGAAAACATTTAATTTTTGCCTTTTAGTTCATTTGTATCTCTCGCTTTGTTTTTTAAGTCGGTTTAATTTTTGGAAAAAAAAAATTGTTGCAATTTACGTAAGTTTTACCTCATATATGCTAAAAACTACATCGCATCCATAAGAAGCCGGAGTGAATCGCTAGTATTTAAATAAGGACTACTGATTTCTATCAATAATACTTTTATATGCTTACGAAATACAAAGCAATTTTATACGTTAAAAGTTCAGAAAATCATTTCACAAGAATACGCATAGCTACTTACTCATTGTACAATTATAATTAAGAAGTATAATATAAAACATTTTCAACATTTAATTTAACAGTACATATTAATTTCAATATTTTACCTGTAATTTAATTAAAGTAGATTCTACTTGCCAGTGTCGTAAAACTTTCGCACGGCAGACACGTAAGTTGCTTGTAGTACTAACTTTTAGAACAAGTGAATCGAATTCATTAAGGTCGATAAAGTATCTTGCAACATACCCGCAAACATTATAAAACTTATACTAGCATGTACAGAAATTTGAAAAGTTTGTTTGAACGCGTTAATTGCAGGAAAACTAGTCCGAATATTTTTCTTTTTTTTTTTAACTAGATAGTATGTTCGCTTTGAAACATTATAGACTAAAACATCACGCTACGATTCACAAAGTGAAGAAATTATAAGGGCCTGCGCAGATGAGGTGCAATATTCGAAGTACTTTTTTGGCTGTCACTCGAAAAAAAAATCGAAAAGATTAAAAGTACCTCATTAAATCTGTCTCGAATAATTTATTTTGTGGGGGACAAAAGTCCATCAAGACTTAATACCCAGAAACGTCACGCCGATCTTCTATAAAAGTAAGGTACTGCCCCGGTCGACCTACCCCGTACAAGTGCTATAGTGCATGTGCGATATGCGTTTAAATTGTAAGCAATTTCGAATGACAAAAAAGTACCCCAAAATTATTTCTCATCTGCGCAGTCCTTAAACGTCAACTAACTTTTTAATTACCGTAATGATGGAAAAACATATTGTAACAGCCTATAAATGTGTCACTGCAGGGATTAGGTCTCCACTTTATTTAGGTGAAAGAAATCCACCACGCTGCACCAATATGACTTTTCCGATATATGTACACACCCACAACCATCAGTTAAAATTGACATGTTTTAAAATCATTCTGTCATATATCATATAACATATAAATTCATAAAATAACATAAATACTTACATATCAATAAACCTCAGAGACATGAGTATAAAATTCTCTAAGCACGTGTTATGGAGCGAAAATGTATGTATTGCTGTAATGACCACATTCCAATGAAATACTGAAGGAAACCTGATCGCATTTGTAGCCCTTTGCAACCCATATCAAAACTGGCGCCTTGACAGTAACATTATTAACTCGCACTACAGCTTGCGAAATACCAGGGCGAGGCGAAGGTGCGATTATGACCTGCCCTAATAAAAATCGGGTACCCTTGTGTTATTTCACTTTATATTGACATGCCAGGTGAGAACGTTTCTAGGAGTCACCGGAACAAATTTTAGATTAATTTGTAACAATTTTATTGATAAGCTACGTTTTGTCCGTGTAGATTGGAATTTATTAACGCCTATTATCACTATGTTTGATTTTGAATTTTGTTTATTAGTGCAAAATTAATTTTCGTAATAGGCTTTGGAATTAGTAGCAATTTAGTACTTTACGTTATATGATGGTGTATTTTAAGTACATTACAGTAATGAGTGTTCAAAGTATTTTTTTTTATATACAATCATGTTAAAATCTCAAATATAAATTTAAATGTGTATGATGACTTTTTGTCTGCGACATCACGAACATATTTAGCGTAAAACTAAGGCTATTACGAATAATAAAAATAATAAGCGTGGCCACCTAAGAACGGACGATTACATAACCAACGTAATTATGAATAATGAAAAAAAAAAAAACAATTAATTTAACGTAACAAAAATTGTTTAGGAATCCACGTTAAGGTGGTTTCACATTGACGTGGCGAAAAGTGAATGGGATATTCGAGAATTTAAATCTCATAATCATCGAACAAACTTTTCATATCTCTAGCCTCGCCGGTGTAATTCCACCCTTATATCGCTTCCATAGAAATGTTTAATTGACATAATTTGATATGAAATATTTGATTGACGTTATATAGCAATGATCGACAGACATTGCCGGGTAAACCGAGTATTAATAAAACGTAAAACACAAAGTAAATATACGTAATCTATACTAATATATAAAGCTAAAAAGAAGAGTTTGTTTGATTGATTGTTAGCTTGAACGCGGTAATCTCAGGAACTACTAGTGCAATTTGAAAAATTCTTTCAGTGTTAGATAGCCTATTTATCGAGAAAAACTGTAGGCTATATGGATGCTGATAAGCAATAATGTGTCAACCCACAAAAAGTCAAATTCGGAGATATTGATATATTTTAATACAGCATCACCTATTTAACATTATTAAAAAAAAATTAAGTCACCTAAACTATATAAGTAAGGAAAAACGATTCTTAATTTAATGTATCGAATTTCAATTGGGTTCAATATTTTGCTAATTATTCCATAATCTTAAATATTTGAAAACTTATTAGTATACAACACATTAGAAATATATCACTGCTTTTAATTCATTATAGCTTTTATCAAAATAAAAAAGAAAAGATGTGTATATACGTCTTCAAACAAATTTATTAAGAATACGACAACAACTTTAGACGCCATTTTCTCAAAATCAAGTCCGTGTGGGTTGACACAGTATTGCTTATCAGCGTCCATATATTGTCACACTAAGACCAAAAGGAGCGGAGCACCAATGAAGAATGTTTCAAAATCGAGGGATATTTTCCTATTGATTATCCTATTGACATTCTAAAAAAAATATGCAACAGCATATGTCCATCTTTTAAGGTTAACTCACTTTAACCGTTTTTATGCTAACCAAATTTGTTCTAAAATAATGCATTATTGGCCTAAAGTAAGTATTCCACGCGAACGAAGTCGCGGGCGGAAGCTAGTAAAGATATATACGGCACGTCCAGATTAAAAAATATGTTATAAAACCTTAATTATGTACACCCTACCCTACCATTTCCACTTTCATTAATATTTTTAATTAACATTATCACATATAATAACAATATACACTTTTAAAAGATAATACAATATAGGAATGTTATGCAACAAAACAGTCATATTAAGAGTCACGATTGTAGAAGGCTGTTTACCATCGGTAGATACTACACTTAACCTGCACGGACACTAAAATTGCAGTCGCATCACTAGTACACAAATAAAAATTATAAATAACAAAGTTATAAAATATGGTTACACATAATATGGACATGTTATAGACCTTTAGGTTAATTACGATGAAATACCGCAATCGTAACACATATTGCGAGTTGATTTCTGATTTTTGTACTAAAACTAAACAAATATCAAAATATTTCACAAAGCGATAGCGGAACCGTAATAGACATACTGTTTTATTAACACATACCATTCACACTAATAAAAAGATGCTAAATAAATTTATTTTATAATGTTTTGTTACATATTCTAGACTCTTCTTTTTATTATTTAAAAGCACCATCAAAATTGCCATTACAAATTAATTAAAATCATTTCTTAGCTAATATTGAATTCGAAATAAATATTTATAATATTACTTATTTTAGATGTAATAGCTTATCGAACAATGAGAGGAAAGTATTGATAAGTTTCTATAGAAAAGACAGTAATTAATAATATTGCTACAGTTGATAAAGGACTTATGATAATGGATACCATGGATCACTTCAGTTTTGTTTGTCTTTCACAGGTTTGTTTTATTAATGGTATTTAATAAAGACATAACTTCAATAATCATAAACAGAACAATAAAAAAAAATATAACAGAAAACTTTCAAAAGCAACAAGATTATACAAACAAAATAATAATTTAAAAGTAAACGTATAAAAGCAGATAAATTGTAACGTAAATTTACTCAAACATGTTTTCATCTTAAGCTCATTTTTAAATTAAAATGCTTCAAAGTTTCTTTGTGCAAAATAAACCGACTATCATTTTACAAAGAATTTACGTTGAATGTGTGTTCTTTCTTTTCTCGTTAAAAGTAAAGCCAACTAAAATGAAAGCAAAGTGAAGGAGATTTGAAATAAAATTGTATTCAAGAGAAACTTAAAAACACAACAGAAGGATAGCAGGAATTGATTACAATTAGAAAAAAGTCTGTATTCCACATAGGTATTACTTTTTTTTTTGTCTTTTCTTGAAAAACATGTTTCATAAAATTCATATAGCTACATCTTAATTAATCAATAATTAATACGTACATTTAACCTGACAAATAACTTTTTTGTTACGAAGTATATTTCCTTAACTACATTTCGCAGTTTCACTCGCGTTTATAATTACTGATTCGCTCCTACGAGTAGCACGATGTAATATAACAATTTTATTTATTAATATAGACTGGCGGCCCGCCCCGGCTCGCACAAGTGTACTAATTAAGACTTCTGCCAATTATTTTTATTAACCGACTACAAAAAAGGAGAAAGTTATATTCGGCTTTGTTTTACTTGTTATTTACATGCACCAACTTCAAAATATTGTAGAAAATATTTATTTTTTGCTTTTTATTTTACTTGTATTCAATTTGTCGTTGAAGTCAGTTTATTTATTTAAGGCTTTTTGAAGATTTTGTAATCCAAAATCTCAACCAAAGTATTCCCGTCCAAATTTTTAAAAATTTCCTTTTATACACACCTTATTCAGACAATGAGCCGAGATGGCCTAGTGGTTAGAACTCGTCGATCTTTACCGATGATCGCGGGTTCAAACCCCGGCTAGCACCGCTGATTTTTTAAGTGCTAAATTTGTGTTCAAATTCATCTCGAGCTCGGCGGTGAAGGAAAACATCGTGAGGAAACAAACCTGCATGTGTCGGGAGAAATTCTGACACATGTATATCTGCCAACCCGCAGTGGAGCAGCGTGGTGGATTAAGCTTAAAACCTTCTCCTTAATAGGAGAGGAGGCCTTTGCCCAGCAGTGGGATATTTACAGGCTGTTATTTTTATTGAGACAATAAATTAAAAGCACAACAAAGAAAGTATTAACTGAATAGATGCAGACGTTCTTAGAAGACGCGCTTCCACACATTTGTCTTGGTATGCAGGCCCCTCTTTCCCACTGGGCATTCTGAGCAAGTGTCTAGGTCCCCACGATCTTTAGGGGCCCCATATTTCTTGCCAGATATTGGAGAAGTGGTTAATAATTTTGCCTCTCTTAAAATTACAAGGACCTCTTTTCTTAAATCTAGAACTTAGCCTTTTTATTTTTATACATATTTTATTTAAACAATCATGTATCAATAAGGCTCCATCATATCTCACAGCTCGGCAAAGGCTCCTTTCCTTTTAAGGAGAATGTTTAGAGCTTAATCCACCACTGCGAAGACTAATCTACCAAAGTTTTATTACTAAATGTAATAAAACTTTGGTAGAGTTTTCTAGGGACACCGAGATTCTTAGCCCAAGAAATCTAATTATATTATATAATCAACGGTGAAGATGTATGCTTCGAGTAGTAAAACAACCCATGCCGAGTACAGCTAGTATACAATAATAATACCCACAGTCCTACATATACATATGTAGATACCTATCCATTAAAATAAAAACAGAAGCACAAAGTTTAAATTAAAAATAAAACTAATCGACATAAAGCGAAGCCACACATTGTTCAATGCATTCGTTTTTCTATTAGCCGTAAAACTTGGAACTCGTTGCTGGGAGTTTGAAAGAACGGGCAAAGAAATAATTTATCGACAACGAATAGTCTGATGCAACCGACCATTTGGCGAGGGGCCAGCATCAGCGCCTCGGAGACCGATCCTGTAATTTACTCATGCGGAATTAGATTAACACGACATCTGGCTTGTATTTTGTGATTTAACAACTTCTTACAGATTGTTATCTGAGTCGTTTAGGCATTGACATATTAAAAAAAAATAAAACGTTTATAAAATTGAAGCTGAAAAACGATCGATTTTGCCATTTTTTTAACATTATTAATATTCTACGATGCTATTTCACGATTTAATCATAATACACAATATCTCTGATTGGATATCGTCTAAAATGCACTCATTTTATTGGAATAAGTAATTCGTCTTAACAAAAATCCAATTTCTTCATTATTATTGAAATATTCATTATTTTATTATTCGAATTTTCATAATTACCTTTATCTTGTTAGCTCTTCAATATTTTTCTACTCTCCAATCTTATTATACTCGCCCGATTATTTTTGTTTGAAACAAATGCAGTTTCGTTTTAGTCAGCGCTGCTAGCTTCGTTAAGTAAATTATTTTGTTTCTTTATGCAGTGGATTGTAAGCAACATTTGATTTGAAAAGTGAATGAAAATTTTAATTAAATAGAATGTCTCTAGGATATTCTTTAGAAACTTTATTGGTTCTCATTCTGTGCTTTATTTCCAGCTTTTTATTGCATTAACAATATATACTTTTATCTTATAGTTACGAATGACAAAAACAAATAAATAAATATATTATAATCTACATACATAAATTTGTATATATCGCAAAGAATAAGTATATAGGATTTATGTTATAATTATAAAGTGTTTTAAATAAATGGAATTGTAAATTGATTTTCAAATTTGGAAATCTCCATTCTTGAAATTAATAAAAAAGTAAATATGAGAAAAAAATGACTAAAGTATACACTATAAATGAGATGGGTAAATAAACTTTGTAGTATTAATCAAAATTAAAATTAGATCTATCACAAAGAGATCCAAAATTCTTATATAAAAACCGAAACTACTTTTCACTTTAGACTCACTTTAGAATCAGGAAACGGAAGAATACATAAGAGAAAGAAGCGTCGTATTAAGAAATAACCATTACATTAAATCATTTAAAGATTTATTTTAAACGAATGCAAAGGCTGTATTTTAACGTTAGTGATTTCGCCCGGGGTTCGAAACGTTCACTGGTCTGGAAATGATAAGCTCTGATGTGTTTTAGCTTTTGTATTAGACAATTAATGGATTCGATTTTAAAGTATTATAATACAAATACATATGAATATTTATGTTTATAAATATTCTTCAAAATATTTATAACATTTATGTCATTGCAATCACTATTAATATTTTACTTATGTCATAGTTTAGTACATTTTAATGTTAATCTTTTAAGGCATATATATATTATTTCATCATATCTTTGTAAAGTACTTATATAACTTTCGTGTCTTATCATCCATCTTAATCATATTTTCTCAATTTTAAATTTAGGAAGAAATAAATATAAAGTGTAGATAACTTAAAACTCATCTTAGATATAAAAAAAAATTTGCACTTACGTAAATTAATCCTTAAACTCTGATTTGCAAAATTAATGTTGCCAAAGTAACTTTACACGACGCAAATTACTCGTCGTAACATACATAATATTTCATACATATTTATTAAGTTTTAATACTTTGATTCAGACTTCGTAATATGCTATTAACTGTCATATGCATTAAAGTATTTGGAATTCAAAACTTATTATCAACATCAAGTGCTCGTCAATTCTTCACATTTCGCTCGTGAAATGTAAAATGTTATTTCAATCAAAATGAGTCGAGATGGCCTGGTGGTTAGAACACGTCGATCTTCACCGTTGATCGTGGGTTCAGACCCCGGCTAGCACCGCTGATTTTTCAAGTGCTAAATTTGTGTTTAAATTCATCTCGAGCTCGGGGGTGAAGGAAAACATCGTGAGGAAACCTGCATGTGTCAGGAGAAATTCTGACACATGTATATCCGCCAACCCGCAGTGGATTTAGCTCTTAACTTTGTCCTTAATAGCCCAGCAGTGGGACATATATAACTGTTACTTTACTTTTTTATGTTTTACTTATACGTCAGTTCATATATCACTGAAATAGGGGTTTATTTCGACCATAAATTACTGTGTAATGAAACAAAAATTACACTAGTGGGTTTGATTATTTCCAGCGGGCCTTATTTTAAATTGCTCTTTATTTATCGTTCGATGTAGCGTATAGTGATATTTAATTGGATTATGTGAATCATTTTATTTTGCTTTTATAAAATATAACGACATAATTAAAATTGAAATTATTGTGATATCCACGACTTCGTAGATATAGCTTCCTTGTTCAAATAGTGTATAGGACAAAACCACCTAGAATTAAAAAGAAGTTTCGGTAATTTTTAGTTGAATATCTGCTATTTATTTTTCATGTTTTAAAATTACCTATGTCGTTTATGTTATAGTTCCTAGATTAGGGGACTCTTTTTATTATAGAAATAGCTTGCGCCCGCGACTTCATTCGCGTGGAATAGTTACTTTGGGCTAATAATGCATTATTTTAGAACAAATTTGGTTAGCATAAAAAAGGTTATAGTGAGCTAACCTTAAAAAATGGACATATGCTGTCGCATACTTTTTTTGAGATTTTAAAGGGGAACAATTCTGTCACACATAATTTTTGCGATACTTTAACCGTTTACGCAGCGCACGCAGCGTAAGCCCTCTCAATTGGAAAATATCCCCCGATTTTGAAAGATTCTTCATTGGTGCTCAGCTTCTTTTGGTCTTAGCGCGATATTATATAGCTTATAGCCTTCCTCGATAAATGGGCTATCTAACACTGAAAGATTTTTTTCAAATCGAACCAGTAGTTCCTGAGATTACCGCGTTCAAGCAAACAAACAAACAAACTCTTCAGCTTTATTATATTAGTATAGATAATTTAAAATAAACTCCTCAGCCATGTTTTCTTTCATTGCATTTTATGTCATATATTTGATCCCACGAAACTATTACTAAAATTCAAATTATAAATAAAATCAATAAACGTCGAGCATTGACGACTATTATGCATTGAGTTCAAAGTTGGCTTCCAACAGTTCAATTCTTCAGTAAGAATGAACCGCCTGTTCCGTGTTCACCGCAAAGTTATAAGCGTCTCTCGAAATACTTCTCTAAGACATTTATAGAAGACTTTTATATTAATTGTTACTTCTGAGAAGTTAAAATGCAAAATTATATAATGGATGGAATAGAAGAAATAATTATGTATTTACATAAATATCTTTTAAGCTATAAGAATAACATGTATTTAATTCGATATGAATGTCTTCCGGACGAGTGAATCGAATTCACTCGTAAAATGTATATTAATCACAATAAATAAAACTATACCACCTTAGTATATCATTATTTACTTCAAAATATGTGTATAAAAATCACAAAGATACTGAAAATAAATTAGCCGACCTCAATGCCAGTAGGCGGGAAAGATTTCCACATTGCAGTTCTTAAAATTATAATAAATTCAGGTAACACTGATATTTTGACACGTTTACATTTAAAAAATGAAAATGAGCAATAAAAATGCCCGTTTAAAAATAGTTAACTACACAGTAGTAAAGGTAATATAATTATATAAAAACAAATAGCCATTATAATTTTCCAATAGAATTATAGCAAAGCTTATCATTTCCAAGTCACTGAACAATTTGTGGTCACTATTCATTCATTGATAGATCTGTTTCCTCAGATCCCATTCCCAATTCTCGAATCTGTTTCCTTAGATATCTGTAGCTTCAGTGAGCATAAATTTATTTAGCAAATAACTAATAATATAATCTATGTACATAGCAATTATTTTGATGATGCTATAAAAACCTAAAAAAATAAACTGACTCCGAAAACGAAAAAAGTAAACTAAAAAAGCGAAAAATAAATATTTTGACAACATTTTTTAAGTCGGTGCCAAATAAAACATTCGAAATCGGCGCCAAGTAAGACCTTTTACGTGTTATTCACTGGCACCGACTTCAAAATGTTGTATAAAACATTTATTTTTCGTATTTTAGTTTAATTCTTTGTTTTGGAAGTGGTTAATTTTTTTTTAGTTTTTATTTTACACTTTTATATTATGAACAAAGAAACCAATAGCAGTACTAGTAGTAAGGAACATTTATTATTTACCGAAGTTACAATTACTTAATGTCTACTGCTTATCACCGCTTACAAAATATTACTTTTCTCGATGCATAGCTATTATTTATTGAGGAGTTCTCCTGGTGTTGCACCATCACCTCAAATTTACCGAGCGCATTGAGACGAGCAAAAATTGCTGTGGAATCTCAGCATCAAATTCTGACCTGATGGCAATAAGACCAATTTGGAAGTGTAACCTTTAAAAAAAGAAATTTCAAATTCGTTCCACAATCAGCGGAGAAATCGGTGAACTATTAATAAAAAGAAAATTCATACAGCCAAAATTATGTTTAAGGTAACAATCACACTCGTAAGGTTGTTACTCACGTAGTAACTTGATGTAAAGAAAGTATATAAATATATATATAACCTGGCAACAATTACCTAGGTGGCTTTACAAAAGTTGTAAAATGTCAAAAATGAGGCACATACATTCATTCAGGTGTTAAAACAATAATAAACAATTTATATAAATGTTATGAAAATCTGTGAGCGAAACTTGCAAGTATAATTCTTGCATAGGATTTATTATTTTTTTTTTTTTTTGAACAATTAGGAAAAACGTTTTTGGATATACATATATTTTTTTTATTACAAAAATACACTTGTTCTTGAACAGAAATCCGAAATTATTTACTTAATGAAGCTTGCAAGTGTTGAAATCTGGTCGAATTTATTCTCCCCGAAAAATCGAGCGAGCGGACTGAAGCGTGGAAAAAGTATTTAATTGCTCCCAAGGAGCGGGAGAACGGCGAAAATTCGGGTAGCGAATTTATAGGAGCTATTTGGATGCAAATGATGAGCTGGGTTTGGCCTTCGCCTGTGACGGTGTAACCCCTAAAGAATAAGTGAGAAACGTCTTACGAGAAAAAAGGGGATCGGATGCTCTTTAGTATTTATTCGGGAATTCGGGCGTGGAAGTGCGGCGCGCAATAAAACACTTTTGAATGTTCAATGTCGCTAAAAGTAAAAGGTTTCGTATTGGTTTATTGAGTGGATAAATGTCATGATCGGTTTTCCTTGTTTTTTTATTTTGATTATTTCAGAGGTGTAGGTGGGAAATATTGGTATCGGATATTGTTAAGTATGACTACAACTCGTATACGGCTCGGTACACTACCTCACTATCACAGGAAATCAGCGTGAAGTAGTGTATATAGCTGCTTTTCGCACTGTGTGTGACACAGCTGGAAGAGGCATCCCCTCTCCCATTCCTTTCCTCACTTCCTATTTCCTTTCATCTCTTATTATTTCTAATGCTGACAAAGCATTTGTAACTCCTCTGGTGTCAAGAAGCTGCGGTGATCACTTAATATCATGCGTCCTGCCTCCTCGTTTGTCAGCTATATTTTTATTAAAGAATACTAATTTACTTATTATTTTATTTTTAATAAACATATCGTATATATAAAAAATCTGTAGTCACTCTTTATTCACAGATAGTGTAACCTCTTTCCTTAGATTCCATTCCCAATTCTTGAATCTGCAAAGCAATTAAAAATTATATATTTTGAAAATCACATCCAGTCGTTAGAAAATGCACTGATTTAAATATTATTGTTGTCTTAGATTTTCGCGATTATTATTCATTGAAATAAAACTATTTACCCTACCCGTAACTAGTCTACCCGTGACCACGAACGCTGCAAAGTGCTCGAAACGTCGGGATGATAAAAATAATTAATATACGCGATTTAAATCCGTTTAAAATAGTTTTATTTCAATTAAATATTATTGTTAAAAAATATGATAAAAATATAACTTTATTTACAGATTATCAGGGTAATTATGAGTACGTTATCACTATCGCGACGCGTTACAATTTGACAGTTGCTGAGTCTTGATTTTCGTTCTGGAACGAAACAAGATTTCCTCAGATTGTTTATTTTTTTAACATATGTGCTTACTTTTTCAATAGACTTTGGACAAATTATAACTATAGACAAATTAATAATATAGTTATCTCATTAATATACTTTTTAAAATTTTTACAAAAAGATTCCAGTGATACTTATTAGTGCCATAAAAAATAAATTGCTAATTCCGTTGCACGAGAACGGAAAAGGCGACGCAGCGTGTCCGCCAGCCGAGTCACCCGCGGCAAAACAGTCTTCTTGAACTAAAACTTTCCGAAGTATCACCACAAAGGATTGAATGTCGAACTTGCTTAGTAAGTTTACCAAACAAAAGACTAAAGTGCATCTTTGTCCCAGCGCGGCGCTATCTTCTTTTAGTGTAAAAATAAAGTGCCTTAAGAATGTTACGGTTAGCACTATTTTAATGTAGTAGGTTAAAACTCATATTACAATAGTGAGTGACGTGTAACTTACATGTAGTTAATTTTATGAGGTATAGTTTAAATTAAAATTGACGATAAAAATATTTAAAAAATGTAATAAAAACAAGGGGTTTAAATAACTTTCAAATTAAGTCAATATCAGTCAAACTATACTTAGAAAGGTACCTACTATTTGTATCATTTGGGAACGTTTTCTTTCCAGCGACTAAATATTATTACGATAATAATATAACAACTTTTTTAATAAGGGACCCGCTCAAGTCTAATTTAATTTAATACAAATGTCTCATAAAAATAAAATCACACTATTCATTTGTTTAATAAATAATAAAGTGTCGATTTTCCAAACAGCCGTTGAAATAAATTCTTAATTCGTAATAAGTTTAGTTCATCTTTATTATCTGTGGATTATCCGAGAAAACTTTTAAAAACGCCGTCGAGTGCATCATTACCGGTTATAACGGTGCCGGAAGAAACTCGCCGGCTTTAATGTAATTTTAAATCTACAGAAAAATTAGATTTTATTTTAAAAGGCACAATATTTTTATTTAACAAAAAAAATCTAATAAGTAAATAGGTCAACTTGGAGATAAATACTTGTGTCTAGTGGAATTGTTATAGGCATTAAGCGTTAAAAATATTGTTACCTTATTTTTCACTGGAACACATCATCATAAAGTAACTATATCTAATTGGTTTTATGATTCAGGATGTATTAAAAATGTATTCTAGGAAACGACAAATATTTCTATAAACGAAATAAAAATGTATCGAATATTTTTTTAACGTGATGAGTTTAAATCCTTCTTGGTAGTCTGATTAAAATGGCTAAGTAAAAAAATCCAATTAACCGATCTACAAAGTAAACCACAGCTCTATCGGTACATAACAGAGCCCACGAACTCGTGGGAACATTTTTAAAGGGGAATACTAACTATATATTACCGAGGAATATCTAAGCAGTTTGCCAAGCACATATGTCGATTGCGATGAATGTGCCATCTCCGGTGCGGATAGTGCCGGAAGAGCGCTCCGCCGCTCCAGCCGCAGACTTAACGCGTTATGTCTTTTGTCTGTTTGACCAATTTTTAAAGATCGTAAAATTTAGTTCGACTTTAAGATTTTATTGTAATATTTTTGGTAGAAAAAAGTGTTTATTTTTTTTTTTGTTTATGAAGTTTTCAATCAGCTTGTACTTAATTTATAGTTATTTATTGCTAGAAGAAACTTTTCAAGTCTTTTGTACTTAAAGAATAAATTTAGTTTAGTTTCTTTTGCGCTTTAAGTTTATTAACTTAGCTTTTACTTAATTTTTTTCAAGAATTTTTGATTATATATTTGTTATTTAACATTTAGAATACAATTTTAACGGTTTTCTATAAAAAAGTTAAATTTTATCTTCGAGAAAACCTCAAGTTTTATGTTTTATAAATACAATGAATAAACATCACGAAAAAAAATCTTATTTCTCGCAGTGGCTTTTTATGTATTCGTCTCATTTACAAAATAGTACCATATATTAAATTTAGGAGCCTCTCAGAGATTTGAAAAAATTGAATGAATTCATTTATCAAAACGGAATGATTTATGGTCAGGAACTCTTTCTGTAAATACAAATGAGGGAGTAAGGTCCTTGGGTCACTGCCAAATAGAAGTCTGATTAATGATTTTTGAGGCACATAGAAATGTTTCGAGAAAAATAAATTCAAACTCGCTAGCTTCCGGAACGACAATACAGCGTAATTTCGTGTTTCACATTTTGCGACTCTTTCAAAGGCTTTAAACAGATTTTTTTTTCTTCATTTACCAAGACGGAAACTTTTAAATTTAAAGATTGAAGTTTTTTTGTTTACTTTCAAACGATTTCGTTAACTTATTTTGTATAAAGGACATTATGAATTACTTTTTGGACATTTAAGTAAATATATAATGGTAACTATTAGTACTTACAACTTTTTTCCGTTATTGCATTTGGTTTTATACCTGCAATTATACAAATATATAAATTTTTCATCTAAATTCTTACACTTTCAATTTAAAGATTGCTGTAAATTCCTATTAAGTCGAGTCTGTGGTACTCCGCGTATTTCTCTCACTAAGATGTTATAAAAGTATTAATTACACTTATCTGTAGTTTTTATTTCCTTAAATTTATATGAATATTTATTCCAAAATTAATCTACCTATGTTCAGAAAGAGATCCTAATATATATCATGCTGTATAACCCTTTGTTTAATTCAAGGTAAAGTACTAGACGCTCAACTTTGTTTCTATAGTTTTAATTGAATCTACTATAGATTTTAGACCGATCTCAGTTTCCGATACATTGTGAGCAAAATGTAATTAATCACTGCATTAGTCGCCACTCGCTTAGAAGGTGAACACGTTGCCAATAAAAGCAAATGGGTTGTGAAATTCCGTCTCTAGAGCGCATCTGGTCGTGCGTGTAATTCACATCACTATTTACTTCATACTATACGTACATACACGTTATGATATACGCAATATGTTTGAAATAATGACTTGTAAGCAGCAATTCATCTTTATTTACAGTAGCTACGTCCCGATTTCGCATATGTACTAATTAAGATTTCTCGCTATATGGTAATTTTTAACACTTCTCTTGCTTTCCCGTACAATTTTTTCAATTCTTTTTTATTTAAATATTGTGTTTCTCATAAAATATTGTATATTTCATTCCGTTGTGAAACGCATGCATTGGACAATTGATTGATTATTATTATTTATGTATATATATAATATAGTAAAGTGAAACAAAGAAAATTGGCTTAACCGTCATTTAACAGCCGCTCTTTTTGGTGTCAAACAACATCACTATATCTATCAAATAACTTCGACAAGATTTCCGAGAAAGGATTTTTAATATCGCAAATTAAAACAACTTTTTAACTCATATTACGCCCGGTATATACACGCTATCTCAGAAACGAGATTGTGCAAATAATAAATCTATTAAGGAAATATTAAGATGTTTTAAACGATTTTATAAATCGCCCAATCCGATATTATTAATCCTTAAAAAAGGGCTCAGCAGAACATAGATACCGAGCACCGTTTTACGCTGAATTAACTTTTATTGAATACAGTATTTCATCGGAATGACCGATTTAATCGACGAAATATAATTTAAAAAGGTTTCTGATTTAGGTATATACCTTGATATCTATATAGATATCAATAGGTTGTTAAGTTAAGTAAAGATAAGCTATTTTGATGTTAAATGATGTTGTTATTTATTCCTATATTCCTAATGAATCTCTTTCTAATAAAAACAATTAAGTATAAGAAAATATTTAATGTGGCACAAGTTTTTTCAAGAGCCTTCTATAATTAGTAGTATAAGCAATTAAACTGGCATTAGTTGTATAATAATGTCGCCTGCGAGACAAAATTCTTCGTCCCTTCTATCAGTAATTACTTCAGCTAATTAATCTTTCATTCCATTCTATTTGTTGTTGGTGAATAGCTAGTGAGTAGGTTGTATTTGTTCAGGGAGCAATTACATGATTTTATCATTGACTTATTTTTTTCATATAACTCTTTCTTTTCCTTCTAAATTCAAAGACGCTTTATCAATTTTTAAAATCTATTTATTACAACGATTAAAACAAACTTAAATACACTTAAGCAATTAAACCGTTTAGCCTACAAACCATTTCAAAAAATAATCCCGCTTTTTGCAGCAGTCATATAAAATAAAAATTATTTCTTGCATAAAAATCGACCATTCAAAAAAAAAATTAATATACACTAAATATAATCACATCAAAAAGCCGTACATACGCATACCGTGCGTTAAATGTCAATATTTAAAGCAAATATGAATCACAATAGTTCCCTTTGTCCAGATTATTCCGACATCAAAGTTCCTAACGGAGCGAACCGCTAACAAAATCACAGCAAACAGTGGCTTGAAATGAGAGCTCTCGACTGTTGGCCTCGGGACATTATAGTTACACGAAACATTCGCATTGGCTGACAAATTCAAATGAACATTTAAATCGATTAAAAAAATATATTTTATATATTTTACTTTTCAACCACCTTTGATAGTCTAAAACTTTGTTTATCGAAGTTACGCATTGTTTGATTTGTCTGAAGTGTTATCGTTAAAATAACCAGTATGAAAGAGAACAAACAAAGACTTGGATTAAGAATGAAATTATTCATCAAATTCTTTTTTTTATTTATTAAATATAGCAAGCAAACAAACTCGATTTTGCTCGTTATTTATTAAAAACATGCAAATTTTGTGTAAATGAGACCTATTGAACAGTAATTAAAAATTTTACATATTAAAATAATACAATCTCGATATATCAATAAATTTTCGCGTTTCAATAAATTTCCTCTCGTAAAAGCTCTTCCCGCCGGACTGTATTAAACGAATATTAGGTTTTCCCTTAAAAACTTTTGAGTGACTGTTTTTCATCCTTCCCAGAAAGGAATATTACAAGAAAATATATATGTATATTTTTATAAAGTTCGTTAAAAATACATTTTCACATAGACATTTTAATGATTCAAAATATACAATTTTTAAAATTTTTGTCTAAAAAATATTGTGATGCGATTGAAAAAAAAACGTGTATAATTTTTAGTTGCAAAAAAAAACATTAATATTTTTTCAACACTAATCAAGGAGACGGGTCTTCTTACGTTAAGAAGGTTATCACTACCGCCCTATATTCCCAGCACCAAAGGATCCATAAATGCCTTGTCAGCTTAAAAATCAACTAGGGGTTTTACAGAAGATACCTTCGTACTAATTAAATCAAATATTTAATATAATGGAGTTGGTAAAATTATTAAACAACTATATCGACCCTTATTGTTACCCTTATCGGTTATAATACCTTTTATTTTCTGCTTTTAGAATTTACCATTTGATTTTATCATATTTTTTAATGTATACCGACAGTAAGAGTAATGTAAAATCAAAAAGTTAAAGCACTGTATTGTTGATGAATATAAAGCAACGAATTCTTTACATATTTTCTATTAATACTTAGATACATTATTTACACTACAGGTAACGTTGGCTTTAAATTTTTATTTATTTATTTATTTTAATGCTTTATTGTACAATACAAAAGTATTAACAAAAGGCGGGCTTAATGCTACTGCATTCTCTACCAGCCAACCTTAGGATGTACAAGAAAGAAAGATGTAGGTGTACAAAAAAAAACATAAGATAGTGTTAAATAATGAAACGATAATATAATACAATATAATATAATATAATATAATATAATATAATATAATATAATATAATATAATATAATATAATATAATATAATATAATATAATATAATATAATATAATATAATATAATATAATATAATACAATACAATATAATATGAGTACATATAATGAAGATTCCAAATCAACCATTATTGCTTTGATTTAGGTAGTATTTTTTTAGAGCAATTTTAAAAGTGTTTCGCGAAGGAGATTTCCTAATTTTTTCCGGTAAGCTGTTCCATAAACGGATAGCAGTCACAGTGAACGACTTCGACATAAAGCCTGAATGGTGCGGTGGAAAAGACAACAGCAGGTTTTCCGTGGAGCGAAGCGATCTGTCATGAGCGTCAGCCCTTAGCACGAATTTGGATACCAAATACTCGGGATAATTTGGGTCATTCAGAATTGAGTATAGCGTGCAAAGAATTCTGCATGACCTACGATCACGTATCGAGAGCCAATTTAATTGCGAGCGATAAGAAGAAACGTGATCATACTTCCGCAAATTAAATACAAATCGAATGGCAGTGTTAAGGAGTCGCTCGAGTTTATTTACTAGATCTTCATTTGCGTCCAGATAACATATGTCACCATAGTCAATTATTGGTAGTAATAATGTATTGACAAGTTGTATTTTCGTTTTAGTCGGTAACATATGTTTTAAACGCATCATATTATGCATTGTACAGTAAAACTTTCGCAACACCTCCCCCACCTGGTCAGACCAGCTTAAGTGTTTATCCAACGTTACTCCAAGATCTTTAACGGAATCGGAAAACGGAATTGGACAATTATTGTAAAATAGGTTATAATTCGAAGTGTCAATTTTTGCGTGCTGTTTGCGACTACCAATGATTATAGCCTGACACTTTGCCGGATTCACCGAGATACCATAGCGAGCAGACCACAGAGATATCTGTGATAGGTCCGTATTAAGCGCAGCAATAGCATCAGCCAAACAATCAGTAGTAGCGTGTCGATAAAGCTGCAAGTCATCAGCATAAAGATGGTAGCTTGACGAGATAAAGGAAGTAACGGAGTTTATAAACAAAGAAAAAAGCAGAGGAGAGAGTATACCGCCTTGAGGAACGCCTGCATTCAAGCAGCACCAGTCAGAATAATCCTGACCTATGCGGATTGCCTGCTGGCGCCCTCGAAGATAAGAAGAGAACCATTGCATAGCGGAGTCTGAAACATTTGCCTGAGCCAGAAAAGCAAGAAGCAAGTCATGGTCCACAGCATTAAAAGCATTACTAAAATCAATGAGGACAAGAACTGTGATGAGCTTATTTTCCATTGATTCTCTTATATCCTCACTTACTTTTAGCAACGCCGTAGTAGTACTGTGCCCTGCTCTAAAGCCCGATTGTAACGGATTCAATAAGTTGTTAGATGAGAGGAACTGTGATAATTGCTGGTAAACAATGGACTCCAGTACTTTGGACAGGAAAGGTAAGATTGAAATTGGACGATAGTGCTTAGGCAGAGAGGGATTTGATATTTTAGGAAGTGGGAGAACAAATGCCTTACGCCACAAGTCCGGAAAGGTGTTTGTTGATAGAGAAAAATTAATAATATGGGAAATTATATAAAGGAGAGAGTCTAATAAATGGAATATCATGGTACAACTTATGTCATCGCAACCTATGGCCTTAAAATCGTATCAAAGTTTCGACCGCGTCTCTCGAGTGTTTTGTCGAAGGCGCTCTGCCAATAAGTGGCAGTGTCCATTTACCTGCCGTAGCAAAACACTTGACTGATATTTTTTGTATTTTCTTACAGACAAAAATGTCGCCTGACATCTCTAAATTTGCGTTAGTGCGACAAAAATTGCCTTTAAAAAGAGCTACAATTGAAACCAAATAATAAAAAATGCACACATAATAATAATATACAATTTGCATGCTACTATTAGAAAAATATATAATAACAAAATATAATTATTACTATTATAAAAATATAATATACCACTATTTTAATGAAATATTTGTACACGTAATGCTCATATATCAATGGCTTTATGAACCCTTAGATAATTGACATTCTCTTGTGTCCTAGATATATAGTTTTGATATATGATCAAAATTATTAAGGCATTACTAAGTTAATATAGCTAGAGATATTGTAATGAAATTCACGTAACCTACTCTAATCTTGTTATGCTATCGTTAAATTGAGTGGTGAATTAGGGGAATTATTTTAAAAATAAAGAAAATATAATAAATATAACACAAAAATAAATCAAATAATCGAAACATGAGAAGCTTGAACCTTGAATTCACTACTAATACACCTCGTTCCACGTGTGTTGATCTGAACAAAAGGTGAATCCTAACTCGCGCATAGTAGTCGAGTAAAAAAGACCTTGAATGTATATGATATTGTTATAAACTTACTGAATATTTTCAGCCATTAAATGACATTTATAATATATTTGTCCTTAGGTTGCAGGCATCCACTAAGAAAGGGTTTTTTGATTATTCAACCCTAAGAGGGTGAAATGGGGTAAAGACTTTGTATGCAAAATTTTATTCCGTGGTCGTATTAACTTAAAACTTAATACACATACTTCTGGATGATAGTAATGAAATATAAAATAAAAAAACGGTGTACTATTATTTCACACCGGGGTGCAAGGGGGTAGTAAAGTTTGTATGGAGAAAATGTATTTTTTTTGATCGATTATAACGCTAGGGTGTTAAAAATTCTGTCCTAGTCACAATTTTGCTGGTAGATTTATTTAGCTGAAATTCCAAAATATACGCGGGCGTAGCCGCAAGCAACTGCTAGTATATATGTATATGCGCATATATGTACGTATATTGATCTGAACCCAACGCACTTACGTGACATGAGGTATAATTCATTAATATGTTATAAAAACACACGTGATCCGTGAAAATATTTTACTAAAAATATTTATAACCTATGGCAATTAAAAGGGATCACGATAAATAAAAAATACGTTAAAACATAAAGGCTATAATAAAAAGCAACCGATCACAAAAGCAAAAAACGTTATTTCGTTTACTTTGATGACACACTTATTTCAGTTATTTTGATATTAAAACCAAAGTACTAAACTGATTTTGATAAAAATTGTATGTGACCAACGTAATGACGGAATTCTGAGGTAACAAAGATAAAAAAATACACCACGAATCACGAACTACCTCATCTTTAAAACGGTTCAAAAGAAGCCCTTTACAGTTTTACAACATGTAGGTATAGATATTTTATAGGTTAAATAAATGTGAAGCCAAATATAAGTGAAAATTAAATCGTGCTCTCGGATTACACGAATCTTGCGAATGGGGAGAAAAAGCAACCACCGGCTATAATTTTACAACGCCCTTTGAAGCCACAAATCATATTATCAACTTCGCACACTCAGCAGGACAGACATGATGATAATTCTTTTTTTTTTTATAATTCTAAAAAAGTAAAAGTCGCCTGGTTTTTTTAATAATTTTGTTTTAATTGCTAGATACGTTAGCTTGCAATAATGATTACTTTACGTTTAAAAAGAATTATAGAAATGCGATTGTTGCAGCATTTCTTATTGAAATGTTACAAAATATTAATTACTTTTGTAAAAATATTCATCGTATAATTCATATTTAATATAACGGGTCTTATCGCGATAACTAATAGTAGTAATACCTTTTTATTGCCCGACGTTTCGACGAAGTTACATTCGCCGTGGTCACGAGCTGACTGGTGTACCGCGCGCCCTCCGGCGACGAGTGCGCGAGTTTTCTTCGCCTACCCTCACAATATTAATATTGTCTTTACCGTTATTATAATGCTGGGAGCACACCACACTAACACAATCGGTTCGCGCGAACATTGTTCGAGGTACTTCACTTTTGTTAAATTTATTTATCACCGGGTTCCAAGCGGCCGACAATTTAAATCCGTCATCGCGATTGAAGGTTTTATGTTTTTTAATTTCAATTGCTTCCCGTACTAAGCGGCAATAATAATTTTTGTCCGTCGAGAGAACCTTTGGGTCATGAAGCTCAATCCAATGGTTTGTTCCCGAGTTTAACAGATGGTCAGCCACTGCGGATTTTTCTGTCTGTCTGTTTTTCACCGCCGCTATAAAAAGTTATTACTCAAACGAGATACGAAAATTTTTTTGTTGAGTTGAATGACAAATTATAATAGAATATATGTATAACCTTAATAAATTTATGAACTGGGCGTGGTAGGCCAAAACTGTAATTATACGGAATAGCGAAAAATGCTTAAAGGACACTGGGGGCCGATTTTGTTGAAAACCATCTGATAGTGTTATTCATAAGGGTCAACTTTTTGGAAGTAATCGTATACAAAAAACATAGGAAGAGGCCTATTTAAAAAAAAAATGCAATTAAATTCATACATTAATTACCCCTCCAGTAGTTACTTACTATATTGTTGTCTTAGATTAGATTAGATTTAGAGTTACTTACTACTTACACAAATCTTCAAAGAAATTATCTAAACTCAGAAGTGAAAACTTGGTACGGTAGTCGAGTACAGATATGTTTTGAAAATAAAATATAAACTTACCCAGGCACAAGAATCCTGTACTCCCATCTGTATTGTAGTTCTTGTGTAAATTCATACCAGAAATGAGCTAAATAAGGCAGCCGACCTGCATCCATCAAGCGAGCCAATGTAAGCCTCCAAACAAGACCATCTTCATATATTGATTTCCAATATACTTAATTATCATTTAAAGTATTGTTAAAACTTTAACTATAGTTTGCATCATAATGTATCACGTACCGAGGTAACACAACGTATTTACAATAAATATAACGATAACTTTTTTACTGAGATAGTGCTCAAGTGCTCATCGACTACAGCTCTAACTTACGGGTTGACTCAACCATCAAAAAATATAGGCGTTATGTAGCTATATAGCTCCGAACACACGGTGAATCGCCTAAACTCCTTTCCCATTCCTCTCCTTACTTCCTATTTATTCTTTCCTATATTCCCTTCCATCCCTTATTTCATTTTAAGCTAAAAGTTATTTATGAACATATCCATGTGCGGTGATCATCTTTAAACATCAGCTGTCTTACTACAAAAGATTTAAACGGTAAACGCGTGTCTATAAAAATCCGTACTATAAATCCACTTCTTAGCACAGTTTTGAGTTAACCATGCTTTAGATATATATTAAAATACGTTTAAGTTAGTTTAATAGATTTCTAAAGCTATCAAATGTAACGTATAACATTTTACCATTAAGTTTTTTTATGAGTTTTATTCGTTGTTAAGCAATTTATATAATATTTTAAGCAATGTTTTATTTTTAAACATTGTTTAGCTACACACGTATTTAACATGGTTTTAATGCGTCTTTTAGTAGGTTTTAATGGTTTTAAGGTGTCCCGAACTTGTTTGCCAACAATTTAACAATGTAAAATAAATTATGTTAGATTATTTATATATATGAAATTATTAGTTGTATAAAATTATTTCATCCTTTATGATCAATATTGAGAGCATCAAAATTATCGAAATTCCTTAACTGGATAGATGCCAACATAAATAATACATAATATATCGCTAAGCAGTTTAAATTATCGCCAGACCGACAAACTTGGAGGCGAAACATGATTTATATTGGTCTAGTTAAACCACAGGGAACGATAGTATATGCCACGTTAACATCCTGATAGATTTAACACGTAAAGTTTGAGGTTATTCCTTATTATATAAATTCTCATTAATTATTACATAATAGAACAAATATGGCAATATAAATAACAATTTTTGACAAAATATGTCGAATATTTTTATATAATAATGGCACAGTGGTAACTGCAAGTGACCGAAGCGCTAACGGTGGCAGGTGCGATCCTCGCTCGTGGCAAACGTCTTTGTTGGCCATAAGGATGTATGTCTGGTTGTTTGTGTGTGTTTTCGGACTTCGGACACAGGATTATCAGATTCTAATGTGGCCGTAGAGTAAGTGAAGCGTTTGTAATGTCTATTACGTATGGTTAACAAATT
Source organism: Hypolimnas misippus (assembly GCA_037950945.1). Taxonomy (NCBI): domain Eukaryota; kingdom Metazoa; phylum Arthropoda; class Insecta; order Lepidoptera; family Nymphalidae; genus Hypolimnas; species Hypolimnas misippus. Next base: position 6,477,916 of record JBBEEQ010000029.1, on the reverse strand, counting down.
ATATTATACGCCTCGAACATTGGACTAACATTATGTAAATTTAATATCAAAAGAAGTATATCGTCGATCTATATGTGATACTTCGTTACTAAAAATTTTATGTAATATAATGTAAAATTAAGTAAAAATGGATTTTCTCAGTGAAAATAGTATTCAAATAATATAATTTTTAATAATAATAATCTTACAATACCTTAAATCTTAATCATTTAAAAATGTAAACGTATTAATTTAGTTAGCTTTAAAATAAGTTAATTTTTGGCAGTTTGCATTTACGAGCTATCACGTCTAGACCGACGATATGTATGTTATCTTTAAGACATACGTGTGTGTGGTTTGTATGACTCAAATCTTGATGTTCACTAATGTCGAATAGTCTATTTATTTAATTATTATTCTTTTTATCAGTTAGAGACAATGCAAGCAAACACATGCTTATAAATATTAGAGTATACTTTACAAAAAATATTTTAATGATTTTTGCAAACGTAAATATCAGTATAAAAATTATATTATTCTATAATATAAACAAATACAATATTTTATTCAAATATTTTTTCTCAAAACTCCAGGATATTTTGGTTACGGACAATACCTTAATAATATTTAATATCTAAATATATATAACTCAAAGGTGACTGACTGACTGACTTAGTGATCTATCAACGCACAGCCCAAACCACTAGACGGATCGGGCTGAAATTTGGCATGCAGGTAGATGTTATGACGTCCGCATCCGCTAAGAAAGGATTTGGATTGATTCTACCCTCAAGGGGATGAAATAGAGGATGAAATTTTGTATGAAACTTAATTTGTAAATTTTAAGCCAATCAGGCGACATGACGTAGGCATTACAGACAAACGACGTCGCGAGCACCAGCAAGTATTATATAAAACAAAATTGAATTCTATTACAAAAAGAAACAAAATATGAAAATATCATACTCTCGTATGATACCACTGTTCCCACTGGACTCTATTGAACGACGTTAAAGAGGAAAACTCGCTTCAAAGCTTTCTAGTGTTTATTCTTTTCATATCTTGCGCTCTTGCAGACAAGCAGTACTTGAGCAAAAGGCTGTATTGTTACGTAATAGAAACAGTAATATGCGTATAAGGAAATCTTATATATAAAAATAACGTTCGTTTGTTTCACGATAAAACTTATGTAATTGTTTGCACTTATAGGTATAATACAATTAAGTTACAGTAGGTGGCGCTTATGTCGTACATGCCAGACAAAATGTATTTTAGACGCTCGTCCGGCATAATCAAAATTTTATTAACGCAACCGAAACCGCATGTAAAAGCTAGTGATTTATAAGAATTACGAAATAATAAAACTTATACATCAACAGCTTGCTTTATTGTAACGGTAACGAAAAAACGTTTTCTTTTACAAATCATAATATAAAGAACAAAATAGCCAACAGTTTGAAATTCTTATTAATATCATGGAGCAAGCTGAAACTTTAAAAATCAAATGACACAACTACATTCCTCAATAACAAGTAACGAATAGCGTACTATTACCATATAATATCCATTACTTTTGACATTACAAATCAGTTACAATTGTGTTTCAGGACTTGTGAAAAGGGTTATGGGTGTAATATGTGAAGCATCCGATTGTCAGGAATGATTAATATTCTCCTTGTCCGACGCATGTCTGGTACGTGACGCGAGAAGATTGTAAAATTGTTATTCTATCCATGCTGAAGTTTGCTCGGTATGAGGAACATCGTTTAACTAATAAAATTGTCTAAACTAGACGCTAACTTATCTGCGTATGAGCTTTATGTAATTATTTTCGAGGATAATCCGTTTAGGTGCTACTCTTCTACATATTTTGATTATTAATTATATTATGATTTTAATTATCTTTTAGAAATAATAACACGTTACTGAGGTAGAGCTATAGCTCATATATAGGTTAGCTCGACCAGGACAGTACTTCACTCTTACAAAAGATTGGCATCAAATAGCTAATATAGCTGCGATTCGTAAGGTGAGCGAGAGAGCCGGAAGAGTCCCTATTCCTTTTCTTACTTCCGATTCCATTTCTTTTCTTTTTTGAACTGGCAACACAATTATGACTCCTCTGGTGCTGCAAATGCCCTTTGGCGGCAGTGATCACTTACACATCAGGTGCCATGACTTCAGTCAGCTATACATATAAAAATCTTTAATCCCGATAAAATATTTTAGAACATAATGTACTTTTCAGCTCGAATTTCGTAATAATCTTTCTTGTATAAATATGAAATATTTATAAGTACACAAGAAGAATAAAATCATTGGTCTATATTAGATATAAGGATGTTCTTCGCTATAGAGATTCTTCGGGCTTGATACTGAAATATTTTTGAGAGCTATTCTTTGTTCCGTCTCTGATGAACGCGAGCTAAGATACCGTTCACAATTGTGGAATATTATTTAATGCTAAGACTGAAAATATGATTAGATAGCAAAAATATTTTTAAATTATCGTTTTTTTTTTTATCACCAGCTGTACAAAAAAAATATAAAATTATATATTTTTTTTGTACAGCTGGACATAAGCCTTAGTCGTCTAAATTTTGGTATCAGGGTTAAGAGACTAAGTACCTTAATCGAAATATTTTTTTCTATAATGTTTTTAAATGTATATTTATAAACTAAGATTTTATAACTGGTAACTTTTTTTTATATCTAAGAAAAGATATTTCGTTGTTGAAAATATTCTTACCGTACTGTATATTATATTTCCATATTCCACTTGAAAAGTTACGCGAAACGAAATTATTAACATACAAGAAGCGCCTGTTTACCGCGGAATGTTTACTGAACGATGTCGATACACTTCCTGCCCGTCACATGAGTCGGAGAAGTATTCAAAAACATCGCAAATAAACGTTTCAAAGGACAGAACCTTCCATAATGCAGAGGTAAAATGTTGAAGATCTTGGATTTTATTACGAGTAAAGCGATTTGAATTAAACTTTTAAGGACAAAATAAAATTCACAGTGATTCGTCTAGAAATTTATTAGGGTTTGGCGTGTGAATATGGTAAGTCCAACAGTGAACTAATACAAACTGTTACAATACAAGCTGTACCTTTATACGCGTTTATGGTTACTGCTTCGCTCCTATGAGTCGTAACACGATGTAATATAGCATATAGCCTTCCTTAATAAATAAACTATCTAACACAAAAATTATTTATCAATTCGTAATAGTATATAGCGCGTTTAGTCAAACAAACAAAGAAATAAACAAACGATGATGACGATACGTACTAACGTATATAACTATATACTATACATATAACTAACAGGGGATCATTTTATTATGTCAATAGGTCATTTATAAATATTTTTACCAATGAAAATATATTAAACTAACGAGTTATTGGACTAATCTAAATATGTAAAAAAATATTATTTTACAAAAATACTAACGTTTGCATAAACAAATATATATTTTATATACGACTTTATATAAAAAAATGGCGTTAATTTAAGTCAATTCCATATTCGCAATTGATTCATCTCTAGATTTAAATATTTCGATTGAAGAACTGAATGTAAATTAAGACCCTTCAATAGCAAGATATGATTACATTTTTCCTTCGCGTCCAACGAGTGTCGACTACATACGTGACGCGGAGAGATTGTAAAATTGATATTCTGGCCATGTTGAAGAGACCGGTGTTTCGAAAATTGTTTCGCGGATGGAACTTTGTTTTTTCTGTCAAAACAACACATGATAGGCTATTTTTATAAGGACTTAAATCAATATTTATTTTTGCAATTACTTTTTGAATGCAATTGCACCAATATTATTAGATGTTTTTTTTTTTGTTTTTTCATTTTCACAATTACAGTCGAAAAATACTAATCCATTTGACTTTTACAACACAGCTTACACTTAATGAGAACATTATTTTTATATTTTATAACTATGTTTTATGTTAGATATACAGCCGAGATGACATATTGGTCGACAGAGAACACGTCGATCTCAACAGATGATCGTGCAGCTCGGTGGATTAAGCGCTAAACCTTCTCCTTAACAGGAGAGAAGGCCTTTTGCCTCAAAGTGTAACATTTTTCAGACTCTTATCTACGTACATTTACATTATAGTAATGTAATCAGAGTAAAAATCTATGCGTTTACATCGCAATTGCAGACAATTAATTGAATCTGGAACATTATCTGAAGAACCATTTGATCTACTAAATCATAATATACAGTAACTGATCGACGTTAATAATCCTCTACCTATTTCCAACTTTAACTAGTAGCTTAGTAACGACTATTTTCCCGACCTTCCAAAAGTTGAAGACATTTTAGGTGCCAAAATTCATGCGCTAACAGCGTCACTTAAGTTATAAAATATCTTTAAGAATATATTTCTCAACCTAATATTAACCAATAGGAAATAATTTTAGTGCTACGTTTTATATGCCTTCAACCACAATTACATCTACGAGTGCGAAGCTGATAAGAGTAAGATTTGCATTCTAAGCAAAGGCGCTCGATCTCATTAACTGTAGGATTTGAAAGTGTGGCGTGTGTAACAATGCATTTTCAAGTTTGAAAGCCAATATGGAAACAATGTTGGCACACTCCCGAGCGCCTTATAAACTTTGTCTCTGCTACATGAGACCTAACTAAGTTTGTTTTTAGTGAACTATTTCATAAATGCAGTGCAGTTCTTATGCTAAAACATTATGATGCTGAAATTCAATGATGACGTCAGTCTCAAAAGTGTACTATAGAGATTCCTATTCATAATAATAAATACAAAAAAATATAATTTTCTTTATGATTGTTTATGATAATCTATACATACATAATTACTTGTCCTGACTGCTTTATCAATCAACACAAAGCCTAAACCGATAAGAGTTTCAAACTTAAACTCTTGGCAGTCGGTATCTTTTATTGTTTATAAATCCACTGAGAAAGGAGTTTTGGAAATCTCTCCCCTAAGAGGTTCTAAGTCTATATATAATCCGGACGAAGGTGATGCGGGTCGCGAGTATTGTATATTTAAATAAAAAACTAACTTTTAAATAATTTACAAAAGCGAAATAACCTTTGATTTGTTTGTATCTCAACTCTAAATTACATTATACTTTGTAATAAATGGGTTTGCAAAAGACAAACAATAAATAAGTAAAAAGGTTAATTAATTCAGTTACCTCGTAACTCTGCTTATTTAAATAGGATTTTTGCAAATATTAAAATCTAGTGAGCGCGTACTTAGTATATGAATATAAGATTTTTTAGATTTATTTTTTACTTCCGTTTTCCCCAGCACTTTAACAATATGCGCATATAGGAAACATTTTTCTTTCAATATTCACACTATCGGTAACGTTTGGGTCAAGTAGGTAAGTGATTTAGGAGTCATAAAGTCAGCTACGAGCTGGCTATATTGCTTTTGTCAGCACAATTCAATTCGGTTTGTTGGTAGTGAAATATACTCGATGTTTATTTAGGTTCTTCCTGCATTTAGCGACCCTTCTTCCCGATATATTTTATATTATAACGGTACATATACTATACACGTTTGGCGAATGTATACCTTATTGTTTATTAATTTTGTCAGAGGTTGGAGACACATTATTGTGTAAGCAGTTACTAATTTTAATAAAAAAAAAAATCTTGAAATATATCTAGACATACACATATAGCTCAAAGGTGACTGACTTATATAATGATCTTTTAACGCACAGCCCTATCCATTGGATGCATGTAGATGTTATGACGTATCTATCAGCATCCATATATCCGATAAGAAAGGATTTTGATTAATTCTACCCCCAAGGGGATAAAATAGGGGATGAAAGTTTGTATGAAACTTTGTCAATTCTAAACAGATCGGGCTGAGATATTACAAACATAAAGCTACTATGACGTAGGGATTACAGACATCGCAGACAAAGTCGCGAGCACCCGCTAGTAAGTAATATATTCTTATGTCTTTAAATAAAATACGCTTATATGTAAACCCTTAAGAAACCCTTTTATTCAGTCACCTAGCGCCTGTTCATCTTAATCAATTATCGAGGATTCGAATCCATTCTAACCTCTGAATTTTCAAGTGCTAAAGGTAAGGCACAACTCGTCTTATACTCTGGGGTCAGCAAAAATCTCGTGACGAATTTCTTGGGAGACATATGTTTTGCCAGGCCATATTGGATTAGCGTAGTTGATTAAATTCTTCTCCTCCTTAATAGGAATAGAGATCTGTCTCCAATAGTAGAATATTTGTAGTCTGAAATGTTAATAATATTTACTAAAAAGAATAATAGATAGTCTGACTGAGGAAAAAATTATGATTTACGGTTAAGGTATTTTACGTTATAAGAAAATTAATCCTTTGACGATCGTTTTGGCATACCGCTTGATGAAATACTTTTTTTTTGAGTCGCTCCTAAAAATATTATGCTATTATATTATGCTATAGGGACAGATACAGGGTTTACCTTATTAATAACATACGATAAAGATAAGAGAAAAGTAATTTTAATCGAAAATTGGACAACAAAGAAGGGCTGTTATCAATCTATACAAAGGTATATTCTGTATGTAGTATTTTGGACTAAAATATCTTAAGCTATTTGCCCTAAATAATAAAAAAAAAACTAAATCTATAATAGTTCTATTTTTTTAAACCTAATCTGTAAACAGTTATGAATATTTTACTTAAAAATGACATATCTCATAGGTTTTATTAGTGTCTAATTCCGAAAACAAAAATAATGGCGATCGTCTCTTATGTCGGCAAAAAACTGGGAGAAAATTTAAAAGTAATATACTTTATAATTAATAAAGTATTATATATTATTTTATATATAAATAAAGTATTAATTACAATTAGCATGCAACTTTCATGTGAGTCCAGTAGTCAAATGAATGATATAAAAGTGCCGGGAAGCATCACTAATGCTTAGTTAGTCCTGGAAACTGGGGAGTCTGTTCCAGTGGTAACTCTTTTACAAACAAGTTGGATGAAACTGGAATAACGTATTCTAAACTGAGTAACAACATTAGCTTAAAGTTTTGTATTTTAGTATGTATTTTCTATTAATTTATACGCTTTTTTATTTACTTTGTGGTCTACGATATTCTTATTGTGATGACTATATGTTGTTTTTAACCGACTCTTGAAAAGGTTTTATGTTCGACTATTTGATTTTTTTTTTGTTACTAATGGTATATGGCCGAGTTGATCCCATTATCATCAAATCAGGATCTCATGCTGGGATTTTGGATAAATCGAGAAAAACTCTTCAAATATTATGAGACATCTATACTTTAATATTTAGGTATTTTACATATATTTCATGCATTTGCCCTCGGAAAGTAGCATTTGATGAAGTGGAACTGATGATGAAGACCACATGACGATCAAAACTACTCAATAACGAGTGTTTCACGGGATGTGAATTTAATAATAAATAATAAACGCATCACACTCAACAGCCCCCATTTAGATCTTATGGACTTGTGTCGGGGGTTCAAAAATACACACAACATTAATACAAACACCCAGACTACGATAAACATCCGTATGACCAATACAGACGCTTACCGTGAGCGGGGTTCGAACCCGTGACCATTAGCGCTTGAGTCAGTTACAGTGACCACTGCGCCAACGTGTCTGTCAAATTTGATTACTTCAATATTATAGATAGTAACTTAAGTAAATCACAAACTGTCCTTTACTTGCCTTACTGAAATCAATAAATTCATTTAAAATATTCGATATTAGAAATATTAAAAAATTGTTTTTATAAAATATTTAAGAAAATTATTCGTGAATTTGATATTTTTTTTATAGATAATTTGATTGAAAAATGTTTTCTATTTGGCTGCGATGTTTTGAATTTTACTGCGCCATAAAGCTTGTAAGCACATTTTCTTTTTATTGACTGGAGCCGAGGAATTATGTTCGGCATACAATGAAAATTGTTGTATTATATCTAGTAATAATACAAGTTAAAACAATGTGGATACTGAATTTTTCATTTATTATTATTTCTGTATAAAATAAACACTTTTATTAATATTATTTTTTATTATACATATATAATATATAATATATTACAAAATGGAAATTATTGATAAAAGTTGTTAAGCTATCCATCTGCTTGCTTAATTTTGTATATAACAGACAATTTTCAGTTTCGAATTTCATGTAGGTCCCATATTTTCAATTTATACAATAATATTTGAAAACTTATTATTAGGTAAATCTTTTTATTATGCCAGTCTGCTTTTAATTCATTGTACCTCTTATCAGAATATAAAAGAAAAGATGGTTATATACTTCTTTAAACAAAGTGATTAAGAATATGTTTGACATCTTTAGACGCTATTTTCTCGAGATGAAGTCCGTGTGACTTAACGTAGTATTGCTTATCAGCTTTTAAATATTAACTAAATTAAATCAAAAAAGCAATTCTTAAAAAACAAATAGAATTATTTTTTGTTCATTTAAAAAGTCAGTACAAACATTTTGCAATCAACAAATCGCAGATCTTCCAATTATATCGCGATATAATTGGAAAAAAAAACAACCCTTGCAGAATTAATTTATTGTAGTTTGTTCACTTATTAGTACTTTCGTATTTATTTTTAATTATTCAATAAAATTGCCTTTTTTCTGCGATGTTGTTATTGAAAACAATGTTAGAAGCTCTTCACTTTGGCTAAATTAAAAAAATTTAAATTTATTCAATTTTTTGTTGGTTTGAAGCAGGTGACCAATAACTGTGCAAACCGACTGCAAACTTATGTGTTCCTGGCAATAATAATAGTGAAGACAATGTTACTATTGCGAAGGTAGGCGAATTAAACTCGCGCACTCGCCGCCAGAGGACGCGGGATATTTCAGTTAGCACGTAACCACGTTTAACGTAATTCTGTCATAATATCAGCCAAAAATATTAGATACACCAATATATTGTATCTTAAATTATTAGTTTTAAATGATCAAATCTGCAAACATCACATCAAAAATTGCGACACAGCGGTATTTAAATCCACGCCGATGATTCGTGCAAGACGCTAGCTCTATTAATTAAGCTCGCACACTAGCAAAATTGAATTTATCAATCGATATGGTTATTATATAGGTTCTTCGACTTCTCGACTTCGAATGGGGGTTTCCATAAATCTAAGACATCACATTCCGCATAAAAATCGATTTTTTTAACTTGCTTACACAATAGTTTCATATTTGGACACTACTGCTCTCGTGCATCGTACATATCCACGGCTCACGAGGCACAATTTCGTTTTAGTCTTACCTCGTAAGAAATATATAAATATTCTTATAAATTGACTGATGTATTGTATATAGTGTAATTCCTTCAAATTTCTTAATGCATATTATTACGATTATCATCATAGCATCATCATTTTATTACGATTTTTTTTCTATCCCTTCGTTAATACAAAATAATAAATAAACAATATTTATCTTCGTTGAATTCAGTAAATAAATTACATTACAACCTCAATCTAAATAAGATGCATGTTACTGAGTTCAAGATTTAGTAATTCAAGGCAAGCAAGAAGCGGCACTAACCTCACGACGTAGACAAAATAATTAGCTCTAAAGTTTTCTAGTTAAGGAAACAGTTTGTATCGCCGCTTCACTTCGCACCTACTTGTACGTATGTGTGTGTTGTATTCAGACTCCTTGTTTTGTAGAGAAATCTAGAACACACAAAAGTTATATTACTAATTATGGCAAATCTACATAAAGAAATGCTATGTGTATTATTTTTCACATCCTTTATTACATCCAAAGAATAATATACAAACAACGCTAAAGTTTACCGTAGTTGAAAATGTTTTACGATCCTAGGTAAACAGTTTAGATAATAATCTAAATAAAAAAATGGAATAAATATTCTAAAGTTATAAGAGAAAAGAACATTCATTAAGCGATTCAATTATCTCGAAAATACTGGTGAAAAAATCATACCTGATTTAGAGAAAATTTCATAAACTGTCAAAAAATGATAGTTGTTAAGGTGAAAGGTTATGCAAGAAAAGCTGTTTTTCGCGACGTTTGACCTCGAGTAAAAAATTTAGCCACACTTAGAACGATGTGAACGTTTTACAATTACATTAGAATACTACAAAAATTGTTTTGCTAAGGTCCGCTTTTCGATATTTTTTTCACATCAAATATATAATATGACTGCATTTAAATGGATCCTGTTTCACGTAAGTATACTTATAAGCGTGAAACAGTATCTATAAACTCGAAAATTATTATTTATCTGTGCAAGCCTTAAAAATCTTTCAAGTCATTGCAAGTATCGAAGGTTAATAATGCGAGCAAAACCAGAATACATATCCAATGCTAAATTTTATTATGTATAGTAATTATAAAAATATACCAAAACTAAAAAAAAACAAACCACAAGAACCTCACATGAAAAATAAAACACTACTTTCGTTATATAATTTAAGATAATAATCAATGGAGGAAGCTACCAAACGATTCCTCCAATACAAAAGTAATCGAGTATCCTTTTCTTCTATCAGCAAAACAATTTTTCTGCCTACCCTCCAGTTAAACGCTATTACCGTCCCTACACTCGAGGATGATTCTGGCGGACATTTCAATCCAATTGAACGTGCCTTCGCTATACACAACGCTTTAAGCTGAAGGTCTCACAAAAGATAACATTCCTGTTCAGGATCCCACGCCTTCATTCATGAGTCTCATTTATCTCTCTCTCTCATTTGTCTGCTCTGTAAAAATGTACATACAATTTTATTTTAGTTATAGTTAAATTTTATATACATATGTGTTTCTAAAAATATAATTAGTTATCATAATTACATATAGGGCTTTCTATAACAAAAGAATTGTCGAAAATCATTTTCCGATTTTATCTATCTACATTTTATATCACAAACAAATCTTGAGCAAAATTTCATACAACAACATAAATCCGTTATTGGTTTATTAAAGAGATTGTTATACTATCTAAGGCGAGTATTACACTTAACGTGCGTTTACTCGCATAATTTTTATAAAACACTCTGTAACCTGGTAACAATTATTAAGGTAACCTAACAAAAGCTGTAAGTATAAAAATTAATGCACTGACAGTATTATTCCAGGTGTAAAGCAAAGACAAAAAACTTGTTATGTAAATCTTTATAAAAGTCTGAGAGCAATACCTATAAGTATTTGAAAACTATTGTAAAAATAAATTGTAGAATAAATAGCCCTTTTTAAAGATAAAAATGCGATTGCCAAAAAAAAAAGAAAAATCTACCAAATATGTTTTTCACGAAACACGTACCGCACTATTATTTTTTCCAACGAACGAAATTCAGGATAACGTAAGTATTCTAGCGATGCCATGCGGATAAAAATCTGTTGAGACGTTTAGAAGCTACGTTGGGACAAAGAAATTCACCCACATAAGTACGTTCACATACTATAAAAATGTAACACCTTTTTAGGACATCGGGTTGGAAAATCAAATTTTGAGAAACTATATATTCGTAGATTACACAATATGTCAAGAATATAAATGCCTGGAAACGATAAGGCCTTATCAGAGCTAAATCAAATATGTCCTCGCGAACGAAATCAAAGATTGAACAATTTACATTTGATAATAATACCAACACAGCTCTACCCGTCTTACTGCTACTACTTTTTTTACTCCCGAAGCTAAATGTAGCTCATATATTAATCCACGATATAATCTATCTTCATTCCGAATCCGACGCAAATCTTTTGAAACCCACTTCAAGGAAGTAACGATCATTACAAACTTTTGCATAATATTAGTTTGATAACACGAATAAGCCTCGCGAATATACATCAATTCAAACCACATTAAAAAGCTCTTAACATTTGTTGACACAAGAGACGCGTTGCTTATATCGCGAGCGACAATCCATTTTTGTCCGACATTAGGGTAATCCCCACAAGCCCTATTTAGAAAATTGCCTTCTTTATCGCGTTTGCGGTTAACGCTTCGACCTTGGGTTTTGGGAAGCGTCTTTTCTTTTTAAGCGACTAAGTTTGCGATGGTCGATTACTAGATTACTTTTGACGTTAGTGATTCTGAAGATTTATATTTGATGTGATGTGGAATCGATAACATGCTTATGATGTATTTACACTAATGATTAGCCTTTTTATATAAACAATAAAATAGAAAATCCTTAAAAAATCGTTACAAAATTTTCCTAAAGAATGACTATTCTGGAGCAAATTTTATATGAGATATTATTAGCAACATAAAACGTTTATTAATTTCAAAGTTTTTATTTCTTGCAGAAAAAAAATTACAAAATAAATAAACTTAATTCTAATTTTAAATTATATAATTAATCTGCAAGAACCCCTCCACACAAGAAGGCCTATCATTTTATATATTATACACTAAACTCACGGTAATTTAATATTTTTTTCCTGTTACTATTTAATGCTGTATGGATTTAACAAAACTTCCACTATATCTAAATACAATGAATAACATCGACAAATCTATAAAGTACGATCTGGGTCCAACGTAGACATTGTATCAAAACATCGCAGATAGTGTAAAGTATATTAGATGAAAACGTAAACCTTCACTCCCTTCGGATCACGGCATGGGGTGAAAAATGATATTTGCAGTAATGCGTGGTCTATTGAAAATAAATTTATCCCATTGTACTCAGTCAAGAGAGAAATTCTGGGTTATTATGCTGAAGGACGGTATATTAGTGGACCGTGACTTGTTGTTTTATAAATGAAGCTTTGGAGGAGTTACGACATTTTGTGATATATTTCAATCTTCCTATTAGAAAATATTGTGAAATATGCATTAGAAATTAGAATTTATTACATTCAGTAATAACGCTGAAACATTGATTTAATTGAATCTTCTTCTTCGTAGTATTTTTCTAACGATATTTTTTGTAGATTTTGCATATTATTCTAGCTTTGAATTTTCATACTACTGGTTTTTAATAAATATCGACTACTATTTTTTACTACGACTATAATATCCGCAACATTCAATAAACAATCAAGTATAATCCAATAAACATTCAAGTACAATTCCAATTATTGACACTTAATAGTAGATATTATTATTACTTAATAACAGATTAATACTAGTATCTAGCTTGAGCGATTATTGAACCGCAAATTGTGTCCTTGAAGTAATATTTGTTACCAAGGCACAAAAAAATATAATAAAAAAAATGTTTATTAAAAAAATGCTATTTTTTATTAAATCTAATTTATAGGTAATCGAATTATAAGGTTATTCGAGGAGACAAAATTTGATTAAATATAATTAACGATATACAAAATAAGCCGACTTGGGACAAAGTCTAATATTTCATGAACAGTATTGTTCGGACATCTACACAGTCCCCGTAATTTATGTCGGCTATTTCTTCTTTATATATATTTTAAGAAAACTTACGACGAAATAAGTTTTGATATTATTTTAATAAAAAATATGAAGTGTCTTTTTATAAACCACTAGTTACTGTCCACTGCTTCGCTTGATTTCATTTTAATTTGTTCAAGAGAAACGTAAGTTAAAGTTAAACATTACGAAATTACGATTGTTAAGATCATTAAACATCTGTTTCACTTTATAATCAACTCAACTAAAATATTTAAAATACAATACGTATATTATGCAATTGTACGTACAAATAATAAATACAAATTTCAAACAAAACTCGTTTAAATATAAATAACTCAACATAACAATAAGATTTAGTTTTTTTATTTTATAAATAATTTCGTTCAATAGACTTATCCTTCAAAGCATAAAATCCACGACAAAATATCTAGATACACTTGTAAATAATAGTTAATGTTATAGAACACAAAATACCAATCACGATTTCATATAACATTACACAGGAATTGTTGGATGATTTACTTTGAAAATCTGAAACAGAAATTGTATCTCTGGCGTGTAAAATTTCAGTAACAATTCGTAGAGGGATAAGGGAACTTTTAAATGAGGCGGCGAACCGCAGTAGTTAGCAGCGACGGTTTATTGCGCGAAACTCAGATCGAAAGTCAACTATAATTTACCTTTGTTTCCAACCAAAAATACATTAACTGTATCTTGTTTTAAACTTTGCTACTAATCATCAATCTCCAGAATCATAATTACCCGGTAGCATACCTAATTTATGTAACATAATTTTTCAATATTGATACAATAGATGTTTATAGTTCTTAACTATCTAAATAAATAAAAAAATGTATAAACAATCTTCAACTATTAATTGTATAGTATAAAGGTACCCTAAGATACTGTATTCATTTCGATATTTACGGCTACAAACCTAATTACAGATAATAAACGTATATCTATATTTATAGGATAAGATCCCCATTTTCAGTTCCGATAACTTTAGTTATCGCGATTATTATAACCCTTTGTAAACTCATTTAGATTAAACGTACTACCAAAACTGTATTGAAAATTAGAAGCTTTGAAACAAAGACTAATTTAACGGTGAAACGTTCCCATTCTTCCCAAATAAGATTAATAATGTACGGTTGTGATTTTTTCAATTTTTTCCCAACACCTGTTTCATCGACGTGACGGGCATAGAAAAATGGTATACAATCAATTAAGCACTTCGTATGGATTTCGTTAGGCCGGTTATTGGCTGGAAAATAAACGCGTATAGGATTGATCGTTACGGGATACTGCCCGATTTGTTAGGATTCCCACACAGCCTGTATTCCTGTGATGGTTATAGGCTGGCATAATCGTTTAATTTTATTAATAGATAAAACGAATCTATTGTTATAATAAAATTGCTGAGAGAGTTCAGCCGTTCAGAAACCTTACTATTGAAAACTATTTTCAAAATGAAGTCGTCAAGCAAAATAAACAAATTAGAATAAAAATACACCGTGCTATTTATAAACATTATTTGTAAACAAACGCTATAAATAATTTTCCGAATAAATAAAAAAATCGGTCTCAGCTATATGCTTGTCTACCTTACTATATACAATTATACCATATGTAACATGTAATAACCACAGAGAAGTAGGTATACATACAGTAATTTTTTCTCTCATTTCTTCATAAATTCCAGGATCCCTATCGCACCAAAACGTCTACAACTCTAGTTGACACCCAAATACTGTAACGAGAAGCTTTACCGGGGCCCTAAGTCTATAAACGCAGAATAAATCGTATCGTAACACTGCGTAATGGCCCTAAGGGGTACAACGAAAAACTTCCCGGGAGCTATTAACTTTATTTAAGAGGGTTATAAACCTTTTAAACGTTATCAGAATCCTGGGCGCTTTGGCGGGCCTTGGGTTATGGATACCTAGGGACAAAATGCTCGCAAATTGGCTGCACCTGGACATCGCTGTAAGTAAGATTTGCAGCATAAAAACATTGATCCAGTTTTTAAGCCGTGGATTTATTGAGTTAGTCGTAAAGTTCTTAATTAAAAATTATATGTGTTTCAGGTAACTAAACAAAATATTATTATTACAAGAATGAAATCTTAAGTTTTATCTAAAATGGGTATTTAGGTCCAACTTAAAAAACTATCAAGTGTGTCTTTGGCTCTTGTTTTATTTTTTATTTTTTTGTTTTAACTGTTTCAAAAAATCTTGTGTTTCCTGAAAAAAATACATTTACTCGTCAACCTGAATTAACGTGCCTAATTACTTAAAAAAGTAGTTATTTATTACCGGTACACGTAAAGGTAAAAGCGAAACCTTAATTCACTCTTGTGTCAAATAGAGAAGGGATACACCCGGATACGGGCTTGGGATGGGACATAGAAGAAAATTTAATGCCCAGAGCGAGCAACAACAAATGCAAGGAAATGAGGAACTTCCGAATATTGGCACCTTGATCCAATTTTCTTTGAAGTCGAAACGGTTGATGCCTTCATTATTGATGTTTACTAAGTCACTGCTACCTTTGGAGTATTTTAAGCGTAAAATTAGGTTTTTGGTGTTACAAAAGCTTATGTTATCAATAAATTTTATGATGCTAAGACAAATCAGCACCTTTACTCTCTATCTAAAACCCTTACACTACTGTGTTTTACCATTCTAGGCCATACAACTGTTACTTATATTTTGTTGTCTTAATCATCAATCCGTACTTTCCATACTCACTAATAATAAATAGAATTTCTGAGTCTATTTTTAATTGCAAATTAACAGCTTTTCACTAAATGCATATGAATATGTACACGATACTTTCATTAGAATTTTATTTTTAATTTTTGTTTGCCTATCTATCTGTCCGTTTCTGTCTGTTTATTATGGCTAATGTTTGTAACGGCTGGACCGATTTTGACGGGACTTTTACTCGCAGATAGCTAATGTTATGAGGAGTAAATAAGCTTTATATATTTTAGAAATTTTATTTATTTTAATTTTTCGCAGGCGAAGTTGCGGGTACCAGCTAATAATTAAGTGAATTGATCAAACAAATTTCTACTTATTTTAATAAACACGTATAACATAACAAAGCACCTTCGCTTAATATGACTTCGATCATTAATGTATCTTTATATATTTATTATAATGAATAATATGGTATGTAGTAACAGATATGAATATAAAAACGAACACCATTGAGATTATAAGACCGAACCGAATCTACTTAGTTTTATTGAAGTTTGTCTGCATGACAAGGGTTGACCTCGTATCTGATACCCTCCTATAACGGAAAAAAATATACATATATGTACATTTTATAAATCATTCGTTTGGGAAAATGTTGTATTTATCACAAGACTATTGAGTACTATATATTCAAGATACTTTTTCGATGGAGTATTGAACAAAGTTGTGGTAAAGACATAAATAATTATCTCGATTAAATAATTGTTAATATTCAATCAAATAGCGCTTCCAATTAATATTATAGTACACGATCGGATGCACGAAAACCCCGATTTATCATTGTTAATCCTATAATTTATAAATGGATTTTCATTAATGTAACAGTCAGCGTATGATAAACCAAATCATTCGTTTTAATTAATAAAATGTGATACAAGGGTATGAAAGGTGGAACAGAAATCTTCATTATTAATATTGCACTCTGTGGACAGTTACGTGAATATATTTTACTCATTTCTCTTTATATTTATGATAAATCTAAATGATACTTTTCATTACCTCTTAGTTTAAAATAAAAACCGTTTCTTGATATACATATTTAGTTTAACTAAAAATTATTGATATGTTTTTTTTATCTATACCTAAACTTTATTCGAAGAAAATTTCTATAAATGTAATTAAAACATTGTAACAATCCGTGTCTATAAGTACAAAAAATATTTTTGCACAAAGTCATTATTAATTATTATATATTCTAGAATATACTCAATATAATCTATTACTTTAATATAATCTACTACTTACTACAATATATACAAGAATATTTTTCTATGGAAATACTACCTCTGAATACTACCTCTTTGCTTGCGTTAATGTAGATTCTTTTATGCCAGACGACTATCTAAAACTTTTTTTCTCCTTGATACGTTGCGCGCACTTCTACGGAAAGCTATATGCTATATTGATAATCTTAGAAAAAGTGGAAACAATAAGTGGACACAGTTTTATCGCAAACGGATGAACGGTACATATGACTGCGCATAAAATACGAACACACGATCAAATATCGATTTTTATATATTAATAGTTTTAATCAAAACAATTACAAAAGTTTTTTATCTCGTAAAATGAAAAGCTATCCACAATCACCAACTGTTCTCATATTAAGTCCGTAATAAACGAAGTCACGGGCATAACAGATCGTCGAATAATATGGAAATATGAGGAAGATTCGAGAGACGAAGTCCGAACAATAAACAAGGAACTTTATCCACGTCTTTGGATAACAAATTTACCGTAGATGGTTACCAGTTGTGCGGCGAGGAGATTAAACAGATATGTCCCTTAGGCTCACGAACCACAAACGCTTAATTGTAAATCTGCCGCTATCAAAACATGCTAGATTTTGACAGCTAAGCGGGGCTTTTTCATACTAAAAATCAGAAATCAAATGTCTGTCCGTAAGATTTTTTAATAGTTATAGTTTTACACAATTAGCTCCCTGATTACAGCAATGCAGAGTAGCACGAAATTTTTAATAAGTAATTAAATAAATTTATCATATACTCTTACACAAAGATGTTGATCTTATATTGTGAATAACTAAACTCGGAATATCGCATTATCAATGTCGAACTTGACGAATCTACAATTTTGATAAAATCGAAATAGGACATGTAGAACATGTGTAAGTCTACTAACAGTTTCGCATTTACGTATTTTGTCGAAGAACTCGTACAACGATCCTAGCGGAAAGTATCAAAAACAAGTATTCACATTTCACGTTAATGTTAAACAAAAAAGACGAGTTTCTCAATTCATAGTGTATGTTTTTTCTTTAATGCTTAGTACCTTAAAACTTCGTCGATTATTAAACATTTATTGAAAATTATTTTATAAGAAAGCATATATTTTCAGAGTTGAATTTAGTCCGAATTTTTATCAAAATCAGTTTATTAGTTTTCTTTTAAAAACGGAATAACTGGTATAAGTGTGTCGTTCACGTAAACGTTATTACGAATTTTGCTTTTGAGTCGTTTGCTTTTTTTCCAAGTCTTAAGTATTCATAAACTTATTCTCGAGTTTGTGAACAGCATTAAGATACGCATTCAAAAATATAATAAACTAGTTGCTTCCCACGACTTCGACTGTTTAAAATATTTTTAATAGCTTATTACTGTAATAAATTATGAGTATACTCACTTTTATTCCCGATTTAATTCCAGTTTGATTTTCAGAACTAAAAGTAGAATTCCTTCTCTAAGAGCAAATTTATAACTATACCAATATTTACTAAAATTGGTTCAGCAGTATAGTTGTGAAAACGTAACAAACGTAGTACATAGACAGACGTTACTTTTACATTAAATAATATTAACATCCATATTCCGAATAATGTAATGGATGGAAGCCCTAAGTAGGTAAAGATTTTAATGGGCGCTTGATGAAACAGTATGAAATATGAACGCTTTAGTGAGTTACGAGCCTGTCACTTGTGACCCTAGAATTATCAATTAATGTATTCCACGGAAAGCGCCGACGATTATGTCCCTGCTTTGTTGTGTTAGAGGAGGATTAGTAGGAAACAGCTATTGCAGGAATTTTAATGATGTTTTGTTACAAAACGCCCAAGCTTATCAGTTTTAACGCTAAATATTTGTTTTGCGATTGGACGAACAATTAATTGTTGTCTTGTTTATGTTTATGTGTGGAGTATAAGAGATTTTACTATAGTAGATTAGATTCCTGAGCTGAAATCCTATCCTAATCCCTTCCCAAATAAACAGACTATTCATAGCAAAAATAGTTTTTCAAATCAGAAGTTTCAGAGATTACCTGCATAGAGGTACATACAAATTTTATCTCTTTATAATATTAATGTATACAGGAGTAATATATAACAATATGAAAAAACAATATTGTCAAGTTACGTAATAAGTCTTGAACTTGTACTACTCGGGTTATATCGCACTCAAGGTGCTCAGATAATTAAATAAAGTATACTCACCAGAAAACGCTTCATACGATGATTTCTTATCTTTAACACCTTCTGTAATGAAATTATTGACGAGAAACAGTCATTGTTATTTTTAATAGCTTTGAGAACCTCAATGCGAAAAATGTCAATGGGACCCAATTACTAATCCTCCGCTGTCTCTTTGTCGGTCTGTTTGCGGGATGTATCATAATGCGTAATAGGTACAGAGTTGAAATTTTCAGTGTGAATTTCTATTGCTACAATAATACAATTAATAAAAATCGGTCCTGCATCAGATGAAATCGATGTTTTGTTTCTGCTATTCAAGAAATATCTCCAGCATTGAGTTATAATATAGGATGTTGTATATTGTAACTATAATATTGTAACTACCTACATGTTTTGTACTCTACACAGCAAAGTAGTCGAAAAGAACCAAGCTAATGAAATTAAAAAAAATAATAAACAAAAATTGGTCAAGTGCGAGTAGCATTTTTACATTTATTGTTATACCCTCTTGTTTCTTTTACAAAAAATTGATTTAATTGAATTAAATATTTTATTATGGTATGGAAACTGTCGTGTGCACCCGACGCGGTTAGCCGGTTTTTTATAAGAAAAATCGCAAACTGTTGAAAATAAAATTTCAAGTTCCATACTGTATATCAGTGAATGTTTGCTTTATTACTTTATTGCAGTATCTTTCCTTTAGAAGTTTTCGTCTTGTTAGTTCGTCTTGTCTAGATCCGGTGTGAGT
Source organism: Hypolimnas misippus (assembly GCA_037950945.1). NCBI lineage: Eukaryota > Metazoa > Arthropoda > Insecta > Lepidoptera > Nymphalidae > Hypolimnas > Hypolimnas misippus. The sequence goes on along the minus strand of JBBEEQ010000029.1, from coordinate 6,457,560 downwards.
AATATTGTTTTTACAATTTATTAACATTTTGGTATTATAGCTGCCTTTCCTTTTTATATTTAAATGCAAGTGGATGACCCGTACGAATACTTGTCACGTTATTTCGATAGTAATTAATTTAAAAATTTAAAGTAGATTTTTTTAAAAGCTTTCATTTTTAATTCCAGTCCCAAAAAGGCAATGTTCTAAGTTTGACGTATGTATCTGTGTGTCTGTGGATCTATATATCTGTGTATTTGTCTATGGCATCGTAGCTGTTTTGTAACGAATAGACAAATTTTGATGCAGATTTTTTATTTGTAAGCTGATGTAATTGACATGGTTCTTAACTATAATTTGTGAAGATTTATTCAGACGTTCCATCACTAGCTCTTTTGTAGTTGTTCACAGAATTTCACTAATTCTACTAGTCTAATTGTCTCGAATTGTACCGATAAAAAATCATATTTGAGAAATAATAGGATTTTTTTACATGTCGTTAATTAACATTTTCGAGGCATACCTACTAAAATAAAACAATCTCAATATTAGAACCACCTCTATTACCACTATAAAATTCTGTAAAAAGAAAATGTACAAAGGAACATAGAAGACTTACGATACAAAATGAAGACATATAAAGTTCCCTTTAAAAATATTTCCTCCAGAAAATATTTTGTGTGAAACCATGCACTAATATCTTTTTAGTTCAGTCGGGTGTGAGATAACACGTCAGCATAAGCCATTAGCGGGAGCGCCTTTGAGTCGGGTCAGTCCTGCACGCTCAAAGGGCCACTTTATAGAATTTTCCTATAAGCACTCTCGGGAGCCTTAGCATTATTATCTTCTTACTGTTGCATCTACTGCTTTCGTATAATGGACGGTAAAGGTTCTCGGTATAATATTATGCCGGTGAAGTCTTTATTCGGATGAATAAATAAGAAATGTATTAATGTTAACTAACTTACTGCTTAATATAGGCTTATATATATCCGTTTTAAGGTTAACACTTGATATGATAACATAATAATACCTTGTACGAATTAAAAATTAATTCGAATAAAGGGTAAAACAACACAAGGACCCCTGTACCAAAATCTTCACGTATCTATATATAGATATGTGGATAGTTTACACAGACGTTACCCCCAAGCACAAAATAGATTCAAAGATAGATATGTAATAATGTATAATATGATACTTCTAAAAAATAACGCCATCAAAGTGATATTTGAACTTTCAAATTCAAAATCGGTACAGTGAGACGTTCAATAATTCAAGTATGTTTAATATTTTGTTTTTACTAAAATAGACTATGCTTTAAAAACAGAACAAATCTATTATGTTAAAACGGAATGTAAAATATCGGAATCGGTCGGGGTCGGTTTCACCTTTCACCAAACTCCCCGGGGCGTGATTTTTCAACCATGACCGTAACGTGCCTATGGCGTTCCGTATTTTCTTTTTTTTATACATAGAAAAATATTATTTTAGAATATATTTATTTTATGACGTTAATTAATCAGGATGGATCATAGTTATATTATTAGTAATATATTTACACAAATGAAAATATAATTATGTATTCAGCAATGAAAACGATGAACTAGTAATAATTGTCCAAATAATTATGTTCACAATTTTTATTTACACTGTCTTACAAACCCTTATGACACCAGAAGGTAACATTGGCAACGTTTTCTAAATTTACGGTCAGTAACTAGGTAAAAAATATTTTATATTATTTACACGACTTTGTAAAATATATCGTATATTTTTTTTCAGACTTCTTAAAGAGGGTTATGTTTTTCAAGCATACGTATATTTCTTTGGCACGCCCTACAGCTTAAATGATTTGACAAATTTTAACATGAGACGTTATTAAAGTTATATATTATGAGAGTTATATATTATTTCGGGAACGGGAATATTACCGAAAATAACGACTAATACTTATCCGATTTTAAAACTTCTTTCGAAAATGAAAAGCTACAAAATAGATATATATTTGTAACACTTTCTTTAGGCAGTCGGGTTTTCTTTGCTTCGGTAAGTACCTGCACCAGATTGCGAGGAGAGAAGTATCGCCGGCTTGCCACGAGTGTGGTGTGCTTGAGGACTCCGCGTACCACACTCTAAGTGAATGCGTCGCTTGGGGAGCTCAGCGTCACGCCCTAGTGACGATTATAGGTGGAGACCTCTCACTTTCAAACGTAATCAATGCCATGCTCGATAGTGAGAGGGGCTGGGCGGCGATGGTCACCTTCTGCGAATCAGTCATCGCAATGAAGGAGGCCGCGGAACGGGAGCGAGAGTCGAATGCTACCGCTGACCCGATCCGCAGACGGCGACCGGGGGAAAGAAGACGTCGCTTTGCGAATCTCCTCCCTCCGCCGTAATTCGAGCGGAAAAGATAGGCTTAACGCTTGTTACAATGTGGCGAGAGTGTTCTCGGTACCCGTGAATACTCTCTAGACGAAGATGCCTGCATTAGCAAGCTGACCGTCGGGGCGTCACGGTAGCATGCGTCAGCGATCCCGTGGCGACCAATAAAGACGATGAGGGTACCGCTGGGTTTTAGTGGGTAGTCTGGTGCTCTATGTCACAGCAGGAGTCCCACATACCCGTCTAACTGTCTAGGCGGGATGCGTAAATGCATTCCCCAGCGAAAAAAAAAAAAAAGGCAGTCGGGTTTTCTAATTTCTCTTCTCTTTGTCTTATTTTTAATACTTTACATGTTGCCTACACATGCGGCAATTACAGTGAGGCAAGTTTGAGAACAACATCGGGCAGCTGCGGCTAGTAAGTTAAACTATAATTAAGGGCAAGTTGCCAACTGAACTCAGTTCAGATAAATTAAACCCTTTCTAAAGTGTCACGCTGGCCATTAGGACGCCCTTGAAAAGGGTGCAGAAGTTCACTACTATGTGTCTTTGTTTCTTTGTGTAATTAAATGCAATTAATAAGAAAACTTTTACTTAATTACTGTTAAAATTTACCTGTATTTAATTTTCGTTAAAGTGTAAATTTTAAATTTTATAACTACGAAATACAAATATGATACCTATAATGTATACAGACTGATTTTTTTAAGTAGGCGTGAATGGTACAATCTGAAACTATAGGGAATAGTGATTATCACAAAATTAACATTAGTTCTACTATTTATACATATATTTGAGAATTTTAAAGCAGATAACTGTAATCATATAGTCGGCTTCAATATATATCTATCGCTTACAAAATAATTTAAACAACAATTGTGACGATAATTAATATTTAAAATTTTGGTTTTTTATATAACGCACATAATTTTATAAGTTATTATAAATATATACCAAACAGGAAGTTTATTAAACTGAGCTTTGAGCTTAGATGATTTGTTTCGTTTTAGTACAAACATCAGAAATCAACTGTCATTTTGACATCGTTGTGATAGCGATAGTGCACACATAATTGCCCTACTAGCAAGTAACATAATTTAAAGCAAGTGGAACCACAAGACATAACTAGTGATTGATATAAGAAGGTTGACGTTACGTAGCAGTTTGAAAGGACTTTTTCCTTTGTTCGTACGTATGAAATTCTTGAGTAGCGCTCAACTTGAATCATTAAAATTTATGTGTCCTTTCATTTCGCATGAAATGTGTTTTCAAAAGCACACGTTCTTTCTGCTTAATATAGACTTAAAGTAATATAAACTTTAACTGCTTAATATAAACACGAACAATTAATATACCTAGGATACACTTAATTATCTTACCACTAGCCTGTCAGTTTAATACATAGACTAAAATATTCATTTTCTTTTTGTTTCATTAAAGTATAACAATATTTGTACATTCTGAATCAAAACTATTTAACTATAATCAAGATGATGCAACAATTACATTAGATCCAAAGTACAAAGTCCGTCAGGGACTTATCTTTGCAACACTTATCTTTGAAAGTGAGATTGAATTTGGTCGAGCGAATAAATGGCTTAAGATGTCTTAGCTCTTTTTACTAGTAACCAAGACACCACGGAATAATCCTTCTTCAGGTTATCTTCTTTACTGGTCCATTGGTTACAAAATAACTATGCATTTTAAACAATAAACTTGAACATAATTGTTCTAGCATTTTGTTATGTCTCTAAAGGTTAAATTATCGTCTTCGTATGAAGATATCGTTTATTATTTAACATGCAATGTCAATGATGCAAGTCGTAAGGACGTACGTGCGTAGGAGGATAATATAAATTATTTTAGACATTCTTAGTTATACAGTCATTATTACCGCAATTTACATGATCAATACAAAGCTTTGAACAACATCGTATTAACTCTTGTTTATAAAGACTGGAAGTCTGCTGTTAGCGCTCACCGTTTTCAATTTTCTTAATCGCCGACGTTTTTTGATACAAGTTGCAGCACCAGATTAGTCACAAATACATAACTAACTTAAAAGGAATAAAGGATAAATTGAAACAGGATGTAAGGTGAAAAAATGAAAGAGGGTTAGACCTCCAGCTCTTTCTCTTTTCTTAATAGAAGAGAATGCATTTACCTAGCAGTGGAATTTACAGGTAGTTTACACTTTACTTTCATATCAATTAATTTTCGAATAAAAAAATTGAATAAAATTCGACTGACTGACTTGACTTCTGTTGACTCTGCTGCCCGTGGCATTTTAATTTTTTGGAGTATTTTTACTCCGTTAACAATGGATCAGTACATACCTATTGCCTTTGAATCCGCTCTTTGTATGCAAATAAACGGTGTGTATTGATTTGTATGTGACATCGAAATCTAATAAACAATCGACCATAATGGTCGGGACATGTCGCGCCGGTCCTCCGATCAGTCTAAATTCATAGGCCTTTTCTGTGCCTCATAAATAATTCAACGGCATCAGCGGTAGGGTGATATCGCTGCAGGTTCATATTTCACGAGATTGTACCGCGCCGTTATTAATGAATAGCTGTAAATGTCCAGTCTAGACCAGATAGCATTTACAAGTTATTTCTAAACAATAAAATATATTTCGTCTTTTTCATACTGGATTATTATTAACACAATTAATTATGCAACACGTTGATAATGGCTCACTGTGTAAATGCTTGTATAAATTGAAAGGCAATACCGTATACTTGGTTGCTAAAATTTTGGTAGAATAAAATCAAAATCAAAATCAAAATATGCTTTATTCAAGTAGGCTTTTACAAGCACTTTTGAATCGTCAATATATAAAAGAAAACTAAACACTAATTCATTAATTAATTTACCACCGGTTCGGAATGTAGATTCTACCGAGAAGAACCGGCAAGAAACTCGATAGTTACTCTTTTTTTTAAAGTTTTACGATGGGTACATACATTTATGAGTTACAAATATATTAAATTTCCTGTGTGAATCCAGCTTATACTAAATCCAAGCATGTTTATCATCTATATAATCTTGAACAGAATAATATGCTTTAGCTACTAAGGAATAGTGATCCTACACCATTTATGCTGCTACCTGCTTCCATCTAGTCCAATTTTATTTGGTTATGAGTTCGGAGTACACACAATTGTTTTATAATTGTACAGATGCACCGTTTATTATAGTCATATTTTTTGTCTAATTATTTACTTGTTTTCAACTGACTACAACTCAACTGACAAGAACTCCTTGTTCTCAATTCGTAGCGTATTATTTTTCTTTTCATTTAGTTTTCGTTACCTCATGACTTAATCATTTCTTACCCGAGTTTAATTTTTTTTTTTTCGATTGAATCCAGATTACTCTTCAGTGTATACATTATTTTGAACTTTATTGCATATTTTGCTTCGTTTTTAAACTAACTTTTACGTATATTTTCAACATATAGAAAACTACCTGCCCCTCGCGGTTTTACTCGCATTTATAGTTACTACATATAATCTTCCTTATGAACCTATTTATTAATTTTCAACGGAAAAGGAATTTTTCATTTGATCAATACCTTCAGAGATTACCTTCTACATACAAACTTTCAAACATACAAACAAATTTTACCTTGATATTATTATTATTATAGATTCAAGAACAATGTTATCTGTACGGCAGTGCTTAAATTTGTACCTCTAAATTTATTAACAAAGTAAAAATTTTAAAAACTACCAACGAATATCTGCAATTTGAGAGATAAAATGTTTGAAAAGGTAATTTACAAAAATATGTGTATCAAACCACGGTTCCCTGCTAAAGTAGACTAATTAGTGCACATTTTTATATATTATATCTGAATGCAAAATACTAACAGCGAGAATGATTTTGCTTTGCAAACTCCATGAGAAATATACATTTTTTTATTTTATTACTAAATACACTATCTATTAATAATTTAATATGAAATATTTTTGATTTCAGTATCATATGTTTTCAAAAACGTTCATGTCCTGAGATTGTCGTAAGTCTCGTATTTATACACAAAATGGAATCTGAAATGCTTAACAACGTGTCTTTTACAATGACATGATAAAAATTAAAACGAGCGTAAAATTATTTATCTGAGCAACATTAGACACTACACGTATATCAAGGCTTGTTAACGTAAAGGACGTTTTAAACATAAATTTATTATATTATTAACAAAAGAAAAATTATTCTTGCTCCAAAAAGTTATTTTTGAAAAAAATGGCTTTTACCAGCTTCTTTTTTGTTGTCGTGTTTTTAGAATTTTAAACCAATTCAAGTTACTACACTACTGTACAATTGTATACCCTTGTAATTTGAATGTGGTTAAAATTGTAAAGTAACATAAACTAGGGAAAAGCTATAAAGATTTTTACTTCGATAATAGTTTTTAAAGAAAGAGTTATTTTTTTCAATTATTTAATAGATCCTCTCCCGGTCTATTAGGTATAGGTTCAAACCCCTTACGAGATATTGAATTCATAGGTTCCTTATCATGCTATGTATCAATGCAAAGTGGCTGAAACAGTATAATTGCAGAGACAAGGGGCATAATAACTAAAGTGCTCAGAGCATAGTAACTGAAGAGAAGTACCTAATTGACAATGTTAAGCAAGAAGTACACTTATGATTTTAATTTCAGACTTTCATAAAAATTAACATAAGTTATTTCTTATTTCTTTACAATTGAAATAATTTACTATCAGTACCCTATTTTCGACATTCACAGCTTTCGTATTACTTACGACGTACCGTTACTAGGTTGCATAGTTGTTTTATATTGTTCTCGAGAGTAAAACTTACAAATTTATCTCTCCCTTATATATATATATTTTTATATTATAAATATATTTTGAAAATTCTTTTTAAATCACCGACTGATTTCAAGAAAAAATGTTTACGACTTGGAAAATTATCACACTTTTACCCTTAAATTAGACTTTTAATGCATATTTTTGTTGAATTCAAAAGTAATTATTTTGCAATGCGTTTTACATCGAATAGTCAAATATAATTGTAAACTCGCATGCAATATACCTAATGTTTTATAACTCTAACATAATTATGTAAACATTATGCTATATCTAAATATATGTATATAATTCAAAGGTGACTGACTGACTGACTGACATAGTGATCTATCAACGCACGGCCCAAACCACTGTACGGACCGAGCTAAAATTTGGCATGCAGATAGATGTTATGACATAGGCATCCGCTAAGAAAGGATTATGATTAATTTTACCCCCAAGGGGATTAAATAGGGGATGAAAGTTTGTACGAAACTTTGTCAATTATAAACCAATCGGGCTGAGACTTTGCATGTATAAGCTAGTATGACGTAGGCATTACAGACATTGCAGACGAAGTCGCGAGCACCAGCTAGTAAGCATTTACAACAGTGATGCTCATATCTATTTATTTTTTAAATTATTATAGATCAAATATATGTATTTCAATCGTGCAAATCAACTTATTTTAAGCGACTCTACTGCTATTAATGTATAATAAACCAATCGTAAGCTCTATATTAATTTCCTTATTTGTTTACATCACTCATATTATTATTAATATACTTAAAATTATTATTTTACTATATCATCCATTGTTAATTTTAAATTGATTTTTTTTATATAAAATAAAATAGCGAAAAAATGAACACAAACTACTTGATGATAAATGCCAATAAATATTTGCAGCACAAGAGGAGACACAAAAGCGTTGTCGGCTTTCTCTCTCACTTCTTTTTCCCACCGTACGAATCGCAGCTGTCCTAGCCATATAAAGCCATTTCGTATGAAATAATATTACCCAGTCGAATCAGTCCATATACTCATATATAGCACTGTCACTATAGGCTACAGCTAGGCTATACTACAATAAAAATAAATATCCCTTAAATTCTAAATAATTTACGACAACTTTCCCCATAAATTCTAAAAAAGTTGACTTCCAAGGGACCGTACCGACTTCGCTGTTCGGTTCAATATTAGTTAAAGGTTTATACTTCCAAAACAAGATAATGGGATTATTTTGTTCAGAGAACGGTGTGAAGTAGTTAACGAGACGAGGCGCTTATCCTTCACAACTTTCGCCTAATCCCTTACAGAGGCGAGTTACTGGTCTGAGTTGTTCGAGAGTCGTGGATACTGCCACGCGAGGCATCTCAGACTAATCCTTATTAGATTTTATCTTTCGTAAGATTATGTCTTGTTGACGATTAAACAAGTTCGTTTGATATAACAAATTTGTCAAACTGTACTTACTTTCAAAGTTGTAAATTTACGCAACATTTTTCATCTTATTATTTACGACTTATTAAATAATTTCAAATATTAAAATATAATTTATAAAGTCTCCTTAGGCTGTATTGTTTTTAGCTATTATGATGAAGCTCTTATATTTAAAGATTGATTGTGTAACATTGTATAAGCTTACCTAAAGAAAGAGACAATATTAACTTATATTTTATATTGTTTGTTTTTATAAAAGATTTTTGGTGAGCGGGACACCTGATTTTATATGATTACCGCCGTCCATCGATATTTGCACCAGAAGACCCGCAAATGCGTTGCCAGCTTTGAATAAGTAAAGATATTGGAAAGGGAGATTGGAAGGGGTAAGCTTCTAGCTCTCTCACTCACCGAACAAAATTTATGTATGTACTACCCTGGTCTAGCCAACCTGTATACGAGATAGTCCGTGGGCTATAGGTAGGCTTTACCTCGCTAAAAACATATAGATAACTGGACATGCATATTCTCAAATACAAACCGGGTTGTCATACGTTGTTTTCAATTAATATGAGTATTCTATATAACTCTTAAGGCAGTCATGCAAATATGCTCTTTATTTTGTTACTATAGATATACAAGCATACCGGTTAATTAACTGCAAATATAACTTTGTAATACTACATATTTATATAGGAATACAAAGTTATATATGCAATTGGTATCTAAAAAACTGGGCCGATATAGCCAAATAATTGAATTTTTCCTCGAGTTATACACTAAACCCTAATAGTATTATAAATTTAAAGCATCTATGTCTGCTAGAAGTGCCTTAGAATTTTGATAATCGGTCAGTCAGTGAGTGGCAAAATATAAAAATTTTGAGTAGTTATAATTCTTAAACTACTGGTTCAAATTAAATGAAATTTTAAATATACCGTGTTTATACAAAGTCTGCGTGGTTACTTATTAGGCTCCTAGTTTTATTCACAACGAAAATATAGAGTGTTACGACCGTGGCGCTATTTTTTGCTCGACTTGGCGGGGCACTGCCGTTCCCCCAGATATAACTTACGCGCAAAAACTCACTAACCAATCGCGAACGTGTACGAAGGTATTCATATTATTTAATATATTCTTAAGATGCACGTGAACCACACACCCTGTGCACTTGCGTAGATTTGGTCGCACCTTTACATAATATGAGTCGAGATGGCCTAGTGGTTAGAACACGTAGATCTTTACCGATGATCGCGGGTTCAAACCCCGGCTAGCACCGCTGATTTTTCAAGTGCTAAATTTGTGTTTAAATTCATCTCGAGCTCGGCAGTGAAGGAAAACATCGTGAGGTTTCTGCATGTGCCGGGAGAAATTCTGACACATGTATATCCGCCAACTCGCAGAGGAGCAGCGTGATGGATTAATTTCTAAACCTTCACTTTAATAGGAGAAGAGGCCTTAGCCCAGCAGTGGCACATATACAGACTTTACTTTACTTACTACTACTTTCACATTATTATAGAATATTATAGAATATTTTAGTCTATATTATTATAGGACACGATGACACACCAAATGTGGAGCAGTAACCATTAAGACGGATGAAACCGGCAAATAACTACTAGTTTATATATCAAAGCAAGTGCGAAATATTGAATAGTGATATAATTTTTCATATTCAGTTCAATATCATAAACAATTATCATAAAGGGCGGCCAGGATTTCACATGGATTCAACGATCTGACTAAATTCATAGACCGTTTGTTTGCCTCATAAATATTTGAACATCGAAACTTGTGGGCCATCTTATACAGGACTGATATTTTATTAAATACAATCTTGTGACCATGATATGATGATGACGTGGTCTTTGAACATTTTGGTGAAACCCTCGTGGGAATTCCTTTATTTTTCATTGGTGTATATGTCGACTTGAGCATATAAATTTTTATCACTATAAATTTCAACACACAAATCGCTCCAAATTTAGGAAAAAGTAATTATTGTGACGGCATTAAACTTGGCATATGACTAAATACTCAAAATAAATCAAATTAAAAAAAATCTTCGACAAACTACTTATTGAGACAATTTCAATGAGCCACAGGACTTTACTTCTGCTGTCAGTTGGTGAGCAGTTGTGTATCTTGTTGATTCCAAGAGATGCCGCAGTATTATGTAAATATTCAGTCGATTAGACTAGTAGAAGTTGTTCAGATCCTTTAAACAACTAGAAAGAGCTGGAACCTTTTAAACTTCAAACGACTGAACCTCAAAAATTATTGCTAAGAACCATCTCCACCTATCTTTCAAACAGTAAAAAATTGCATGAAAATTGTTTCATTTGTACCATAGACTCACGCGGTTACGACAAACTCGCCGCCTTTTGAATTTGATATTAAAATATTGTAAATTTCATTAACTTTCGGCATACGCATTTCGGCATATTTGACTCATTTCGGCATATTTGACTCCATCCAACGCTGGGCAGTTCGCATTGTCGACGATCTCAATCTCACAGACAGTTTAGAACCTTTAAATGTACGAATGTACGAGAGCTCTCTGAGTGTTTTCTACCGTCTGTACAACGGGGAGTGAACTCTTTGACATGGTGCCACCGTCTCGCTTTTACCATCTTTCGCACTCTTCGCCTCAGGACTCGATATCATCCACACCACCTGGATGCATGGTCATCTTCCACAGTGCGGGCTTCACGGTCCTTTTTCCCGCGTACTTGCAAGCTGTGGAATGATCTTCCTCCTGAGGTTTTCCCTGAGCGCTATAATTTGGGGGTTTTTCAAGCGTCGAGTGTATAGACACCTTTTCACTAAAGGCCGGCAACGCACCCGCAACATCCCTGGTGTTGCAGATGTCCATGGGCGATAGTGACCACTTAACATTAGGTGGTACTATCTGCTCGTTTGCCCCCCTATTATATATATAAAAAAAAATACGCAAAATAAATTGTAATTTCCATTTTCAACAAATATATTTGACAGTTCAATGATCTATATGTACCGACCTAATATATTTTACCTACAACAATCAACAGATAAATAAACGTCTTTCAAAATAAAGTTTTTAAAGAAATTTTCACCCCAGCCGTTAAGAAATCCTAAAGCTCAGCTTGCTCGAGTCATTTAAAATTTATACATTTTCCGCAACTCCGAGAAGTGAAAACTTAGTTTTTTAGAGAGTGACTAATGTGTTAAACATGAACTTTTTTGATAGATTTATCTACTTTGAATGAAAGTGCTTATAATTTTTCTCGTCATAATAAAAAATTATGAAGTAGCAAAAATATTAAAGACGCTAGTCAGCCACATTTACCATAAATATTTATTTCAGCCTATACCATTTTTTTATTTACAAAGTATTATTAGATATAATTTTATCGAACATGTTGTTCTCAAAATTTGTTCATACAGATATATTTTACACTCTCTCCCGTAGCGAAAAAGAATCCATATATTTTGAATTTCATACTAATTTATATTCGACAACATAAAACTGCGGGCCTAAAGCCAGTTTTAAATTACGAATTTATTGTCGAGAAGGATAAATAAAAATCATTAAATTAAATTTAGTACTCGTGTAGCTTGTTTGTGAAAATAATAGTATCGTAAAATCAACAGTATCGCTGTCATTACGGCGTCATCAACAACGAAGCTTATAATTTTAAGATCTCGCAAAGCAGAAATCCTTTAATTATTCTACAGTCGCAATTTTACATCATAGTACACATTTAACACAACCCACAATTTGCTAAAACCGTATAATCTTTAGTGAGACCCCGAAAACTATGCACTAATGCATGCCTTTTTTAAATAAAAATCTCTCTAGAACAGCCAGACCTTTTCGGCTATTACAATTGGATGCTGATAAGCAATAATGTGTCAACCCACAAAAAGTCAAATTTTGAGATATTGATGTATTTTGATGCTACGTCACCAATTTAACATTATTCTAATAAATTTCAAGGCCTCTAAACTAAATAAAAATGGTAAAAAGTTTCTTAACTCAATGTTTCGAATTTCAGGTGCGTTCCATATTTTGCAATTTATAAAATAATCTCAAATATTAATAAACTTATTATTAGATAACGTATTAAATAAATCTATCTGCTTTTGATTCAATATACGTTTTATCTAAATAGAAAAGAAAAGATATACGTCTTCAAACTAATTTATTAAGAATAGGTTTGACATGTTTAGACGCCATTTTCTCAAAACGACGTCCGCGTGGCTTGACACAGTATTGCTTATCGGCGTCCAATTATCCGTCATGTTGTAATTAACCCCGAGTTATCCATACATTTTAATAAGCGAATATTTCAGTTATTAATAATGTTATCGAAATAATCGCAGCGTGATATCGTTGTAGGTTAATGTTTCAAGGCAGAGTCGGTCCAGCGTTGTAATTAATGGTTGTGCATTTACAGGTGTGGAGCGAAATAATCCCATCGGGCTTGCAACAATGAAATATGGAGTTTTATTAATTTTTATGATACGAAGACAAACTATATGATATTGTACGCGCTAAAATTGTTTTATGAGTATGTTTATAATATTTTTTTTCTTATGTTTGATTTTGTTATGTGTATTTCAATAATGCCTTCTTTTTAACTTTTATTAGTTAATTATTACATTATATTACAGATAATTATTTACAGTATTTTCCCAATTATATTTGATAACTATGGTAATATATATTATGTTCAACCTATTTAACATTCAAAACTGTACTTATTTTCAACTTTGACTAACTCTTAAACAGATATCAAAGATACTCTCGCCTAACATACAAAGTCGCCAAATTTATTGATTTATTTATTGATTTTGAAACACCATCGGTATAATCACAAATAACATTAAAAGGAGAATACAGAAAAATAATGTCTAGTACAGTGTGATACACCACTACAGGTATTTACAACTTACATAATAACAATAATTTTATGACAAACACTTACGCTAACGCTCTTACATTAATAAAAAATCTATGAAATAAAATAAAATATAACACAATAAAATAAAATATAAAATAAGAGATAAAATTATAAACAACAAAAACTTGAAGTGTGAAAAGAAATAGGGATGTAACAATTATATAATCTACTAATACTGCTATTAATTTAATTAACGTAACTTAATTAACGAACTAATTTAATTAACTAAGGCAGTCTTTAAGGATGTCTTAAAACTAGTATTGTAAATATCGATGGCATGGGTGTTAATATTGTTGTAACTTCTCATAAAGCGTATCAGCGGTGAAAACTTTCCTACATTAGTCCTATACCTTGGGATATTGAATAGGTCATTAATAGGATATCGAGGAACATTTCTGGGAACATGGAAATTGATTTGGGAGAGTAACTTTGGTGAATCTATTAAACCGTTGATTAGCTTATGCAAAAACATTAAATCATTTATAGACCGTCGTTTCTCTAAAGTGTCAAGTTTAAAATGTTTCAGTCGTGTTATATAGTCTGCTCGGTATGGGCATCGTTTGTCTTTATACGCTAAAAATTTGGTAAAACCCCTTTGGATTTTTTCAAGGCGACTTATATAAATTTTGTAGCTCGGACTCCAGGCTGGCGATGCATATTCGATAATGGTACGAATTAGGGAACGATACAAAGTTAAAATAGCTAGGATATTTTTAAAGTCATGACATGTTCTTTTGATAAAGCCAACTAATTTTAAGGATTTTTTTATAATATTCTCTAAATGACATGTAAACTGTAATTTTTTGTCCATTACTACACCCAAATCTCTAATCTGTTCAACCTCAGTTAGTTCTTGATTGTTAATTTTATATTTATATATTATGATGTTTCTATTTTTAGTAAATCTAATAAACTGACATTTACTAACATTGAGTATCATTTTATTATGATTGCACCACAGTTGTATTGAACTTAAGTCATGTTGTAGTAGTTTTGCATCGTTAACTGTTTTAATGGGCCTATATAACTTTAGGTCATCAGCAAAAATTGAACATTCACTATGATGTATGTAATCTGTAATGTCGTTTATAAAAAATAAAAATAATATAGGACCGAGATGAGAGCCTTGTGGGACTCCAGAATAAGCTACATATGATTTTGATTTGAACCCGTTTAAAACAACTTGTTGCAACCTGTTTTTCAAATAAGACTCCAACCATCGCAGTAAATTCCCATGTATTCCATAATGTTCCAGTTTAAGTAATAAGATGACGTGATCAACCCTATCGAAAGCATTGCTAAAATCTGTATAGATTGAGTCAACCTGGATGCTGTTGTCGACATGCTCAGAGATATCAGAAATATAACTCACTAGATTGCTTGTGGTTGACTTGTTTTTACAGAAACCGTGTTGATTAGTTGAAATAATGTTTGTACTATACTTTGTTATGGCTTTACATACAATACGTTCAAATACTTTCCCAAAATGACTCAGTATGGATATGGGTCTATAATTATCTACTAATTCTTTATCACCTTTTTTGTATATGGGTACAACGTTAGCAATTTTCCAAACCGACGGAAATACTCCAGTACGAAAAGATGTTTCAAAAATTAGTTTTAATGCTAACGTTAGGTTTTTGTGGGTCTTTTTAATGAATATAGATGGAATTCCATCAGGACCGGCTCCTTTACAAGGGTCAATTGATTTTAAAATTTTATTTATAGAATACTCATCGAATTGTACAGAACTTAAGGAATGTTGGTGATAAGAATCTTTAAATGAAAAAGGTAAATTATTATAACTGTTATCAGTTTTTTGAGTAAATATAGACGCAAATTTAACTTTAAAAAGGTTACAAATTTCTTCCCCTGTTTTGGCAATAAACGTACAATCTGTATTTTTCATTTCTTTGGGAATATTTGAAGAGCTTCCCCGTGTAGTTTTGATAAAAGACCAAAACTGGGCAGAATTTTTACAGACAGCACTTTCGATACCTTTTATTAACAAGCATAGCAATTATTTGTAACCCTAGCAACGCGGGAGTTTAAAAATTTAAGTTCTAAAGAATCTCTTGGGTTTTTATATTTCTTGACTTTCATTCTGATTTTTTCTTTTTCGGTTATAATTCTTATTAGAGCGGATGAGAACCAAGCAGGAAATTTTAGGTTTCTAGGTTTTGCTTTCGGTACATGATTATTAATAATTGATTTTAATATAGTATAAAAAATTGACACCATGCCATCGACATCGCCAGCAGCTGACTCCAGCTCTGATTCCCAATCAATTTCTTTAAGTTTACTATTAATTATAGCATAGTCCGCTTTTTTAAAATTATGAGTTGCAAACGTTTTTTCGATTAATGTACATGATTTATGAAATTTTAATTGAATCTCCAGGGGTGGGTGATGGCTATCAACTTTAGTTAGTATATGAGAGCTGTTTTCTACTGCTACACCTGAGAAATTTGAAAAAACTAAATCGAGTATTCTACCATTAATATTTTTAACATTATTAAATTGAGACAAGTAATTTAAAGCCATAAAATCTTCCAATGTATGTCCTAAGTATTTGGTATTGTTACTGGGCCTTAAAAAGCCATTTGTAGGAATAGAAACCCAATCTATGAATCCTAAATTGAAATCACCTAATATGATCGTTTCACATAAATTTAGTTCCATTACTCTGCTTATGTTATTAAGTACATTTTCTAATGCATCTGACATTACAGGGGGTGGTAAATATACTAAACATAACAATACATTTTTTGTTATACCACTCTCACTTAAGCGAACAGAAATCCATAAATCCTCATTTTTACTTTCAAGATGTTTAATGCGTTTTGAATGCAAATTGTTTGACACCGCAAACAAGACGCCACCTCCTTTTTTACCAGCTAAAGTCGTGGTACACCTATCTCTTCTAAAGATCGTGTAATTCTTGTGTAAAATTTCATTATCATCTATCGAATCATCTAGCCAAGTCTCCGTTGCAGCTATAATATCATAATGGTGTGTTAATGAGGCTAGTTTTATTTCTTGTAGTTTGGTTTTCAACCCACGGACGTTTTGATAATATATATTGAATTTTAATGGTCATATACGGACTAATTCATGAATGTTTCTTTTGATGTTTTAGATATTTTCAAGTGCTTCAATGTGACGTATCTGTTTCGCTGGGGATGTATCGTTTCTGCGGACAAAGATACGCCCATTTCGGATCCACACATATGTAACACCTTTTTCACGAGCTGCTTGTCTTGTACGGGCATATAAATATTTAAGTTGAGGTGATAAATGTTCCGAAACATAGATAGGTGTTTTCTTTGTCCCAAAACCGAGATGGCCACAGTGCAATTTATTTTCTCGGTTTGACTTATTAAATTTAGAAACTGCGGCTAAAACTTCATCTCTAGCTCTGGTACTAATGAGCTTAACAATGATGGATCTTGGCTTGCTACTTGTTTCGTCCATTTTCCTTACCCTTACGCAATTTACTATGTCAGCATCTTGTAGTGGAACCGAAACAGTAGAAGTTAACTGTTTTACAATGGTAATTAGGTTCTCAGACTTACTTTCAGGTACGCCGTTTAGTTCTATATTATTTTCCCGTGAATGTTGTTCCAACAGAGTCATACGATTAGATAGGTTAATGACTGTATCAGACAGTTTTTTATTTTCTTCGGAAAGTACTTTCATTTTATTTTCATATGTTTTTAGATCAGCCTTGACCTTATCATAGTCAGCGCTGATAAATTCTATTGTAGATTTAAGATCCTTTAAAGTGGCCAAATCATTTTTAATTGAGTCAAACTCTTTCGCAAAATAAAAACTTACGGCATTTTTAACAGCCTCAGCAACTGCACTTTGTATTTCTTTCCTGATTATAGGCATTAAATCATGAACAAAAGAAGGTGGAAAATTTACATTTAAGTTTTCAATTGAATTTTCAGAAGTAATGTCATGTTTATTTTTTCGTGTCGTTAAAACGTCATCGGTTTCTATTGGTGATTGTGTTGGCTTTAGGGGGTATTGGACTTATTAGCTTTCTTGTTTTTACAAACATTACATTTCCATTGGTTCCTTTTTTCGATGTCCATCAGAGAAAATGATTTGTCAGAAATATTCGTACAGGCTATTTCAAAAAACTGAGAACATATCGTACATCGTAAAAATCTTCGATCTTTTATAGCTTTTTGACAGCCTGAACAGGTTTTTCCATTTGAAGACATTATTTGAAATTGTATTCACAATTTTATAAAGTGAAGCTTATCGTGTAACAAAACAACTCTTTATTCAAACAAAAAACGGATTGTTGTACTAAAGACTCACATTAAAAAAAAAAAAAAAAAAAAAAAAAAAAAAAAATGGTTGCTAAGTAAGGATGTCCAAAGCATATATGGACGCTAATAAACAATACTGTGTCAAGCACAGATTTCATTGTGAGAAAATAGCGTCTAAAGATGACAAACCTGATTATATAATAAGTTTGTTTGAAGACGTATACATCTTTTCTTTTTTATTTCGATAAAATGTATAATGAAATAAAAGCAGATTGATTGATTTAATGTGTTATCTAATAATAAGATTTTCAAATATTTGAGATTATTGTATAAATTGAGAAATATGGAACGCACTTGAAATTTAAAACATTAAATTAAGAAACATTTTTCCGTACTTATTTAGTTTAAATAACTTGAATTTTTTTTAATAATGCTAAATAGGTGACAAATTTAACTTTTTGTGGGTTGACACATTATTGCTTATCAGCGTCCATGCATAATATCATTGGTAAACCTCTATTAATTTCGTATTGTATATTGGTTCAGTTAACTTTCAATGTTTTCCCAATTAATTCATAGCACGCAAGTTCCAAAACAAACTTGATGTTTAAACCAAAAGAACAACACAACAGATAATTACAATATGTTATTAAGGATGAATAATTTTTTATTATTATCATAACTTTATTTAATTTTAGGAAACAAAAAAACAATACGACTGAAACATATCTTAAATTTTTTACAAATTTATAATTTTAAAGTAAACTGGTATTAGAATGTAAAATATCTTTCTATTTTTATTAATAACGGTATTTAAGTGTTAATTAATAAAAAGAAATCATACTTTCATTTAAAGTATTATATACTAAAACTATATCGTATTTGTTGTTGTTGTAACTTTAATTATTTTTAACGAGATGGCCTTAATAATAAATACAACTGTTTATTATAGCGATTTTATAATTACTCAACATTACCTACAAAGACAACAATACTTTAAAAAAAAACATCATCTTCAAAAGCAATATACGGTATTTCTTTTACTTGGATGACCTATTCCAGTTATTTTGATTTTAAAAACAAACACCACAACCGATTTTAATGTAAAATGTATACTCTTTAAATAAAAAAAAAGATTTTACAAAAGTTGTTAAGAAATGATAAAGTTGTGAGGTAACAAATATAAAAATAGATATTACAAATTGGGAACCTCCTCCTTTTTTTGCAGTTGGTTGAGAACTAAATATCATGTGCGACTTCCTAAAATGGCAAGTGAGTGTATTGACAATTAAACTTAATTTTGATAAATTGAACGCTTTTTAAAAAGTTTTACTCGTAATCGTTATTTTAAAAAAGGTTTATTTATTTATTTATTGATTTTGAAGCACCATCGGTATAATCACAAATAACATTAAAAGGAGAATACAGAAAAATAATGTCTAGTACAGTATGATACACCACTACAGGCATTTACAACTTATGTACATAATAACAATAATTTTATGACAAACACTTACGCTAACGCTCTTACATTAATAAAAATCTATGAAATAAAATAAAATATAACATAAAACAAGAGTTATTATAATATTATAAACAACAAAAACTTGAAGTGTGAATAATAGGGATGTAACGATTATATAATCTACTAATACTGCTATTAATTTAATTAACGTAACTTAATTAATGTAACTAATTTAACTAACTAAGGCAATCTTTAAGGATGTCTTAAAACTAGTGTTGTAAATATCGATGGCATGGGTGTTTTACACTGTATCTACGAAATTTTTATTAGATAAAGTCACTGTACCTGTTGTTTTAAACATATTTTTATATGAATTCTTAAAAATGTGTTACAAACGTTCATCTTTAACAGGAAGGACCCTTGATCAAAATTTGTTCAAAGGGATTTACAAAAACTTCAGAAAAAAACAAAGTGCTTCTAATTAGGAAATCTGAGAAAAATAGACCTTCCATAATTGGTACTCAGTGATAATAAGACACCGAGGCATTTTCGTGGCAGCCCAACGATAATTACGAATCTTGTAATTCATAAGGCTTCAATGTGACTTCCAGAAATTTGGACAGGCTTTTTGTATAGCTTTTACGTTTTGTATCAATTTCCATTTATGCCCTTTCATTTTTCGTTGCTTGAATGTTATTTATTAAAAAATCTCTGTTTTTTTATTCATGATAATTTTTATCCATTTTTATCCTTAATATTAGTCACTCCATCAGCCAGATAATATTTAAAATTACCAGCTTTAAACTAAATGCATATGGAACTAAATATGGTACTCAATTCAAAAACACAATTTTAAAATTATTGTCTATCTATCTATCCGTCTGTCTGAAAGGTCTGATTAATCTGTAATGGCGGGACCGATTTTGAAGGGACTTTCATTCATAGATAGCTAATGTAATAAGAAGTAACTTAGGTTACTTTTACTTAAAAATTTAATGAAATAGTGAACAATATCCGATTCAAGGTGGGAAGTTAAACATTATATAAATATAATTTTCCCTAAAATTATCGCGGGGCATAGCTAGTATTACAATATTAACTTTATCGCCTAATACCTAATTTTATGAAAAAAAGGATATTTTTATTTTTTAATGAAAGTTTTATTTCTATTACCTAATTTAAAATATTAAGATTAAGATATGCCGCACTGCATGCAGTCCGTGTCACACCGCCTTTTGACGCGTAAGTTGTACTCGTATGAACCCATATATACTGAGTTTAATTGAAAACATCCAAGTTTATCTTTAAAGATTTTCTCAATCCCTTTTCATTTCTTTTATCTTTCTTATTATAATATTTTCTCTATTATAATATGCAATTTTTTTGCAATACATTTCGCCCATTACAAACTCATATGTAGACGCCATATTGTAAAAACAAAACTTAAACAAAAAGTGGTTAAATAATAAAAATATATTAATAAAGACATTTTTACCATTAATAAATTAATAGACAATGCTCAAAAACGAGGAAAATAAACTTCGAAATAAATCAAAGTACACAGAAACTACGCGTGCGCTATCGCCATCGCAACACAATACATTTTGACAGTTGATTTCTGATTTTTGTACTCAGACGAAACAATTCGCCTGTCAAAGTGTATCGCAGTTCGATAGCGGTAGCCACCCGTAATAGCCATCTTGATCATTTTGTTATTATATTATATAGTTATATAAAACGTAAAAGGTTTTTGTGGCTTTCGAAATATATATATTTCAATAATTCGCAATTGTTGCGTAGTCATTGCCTGCAATGCCTATTAAATAACTACACTCTAGTTGAAAATGAGAAAACCTTTTAGTTAATTGATCCTGCATAGAACCATGATACCCACAACCCCAAAATTGGCCTACACGTTTGCTATAAATAGTGCAAAAGTACAAACCCACATACGTACATACATACATAATATCATACGTACATACATACATAATATCATACATACATATGCTGATAAACACATTACCCTGCTTTGCATCGCACAGTCGGGTAATAAAAATGCTTACTCTTGTCCGCGACTAATTAAACTTGATTTGAGCTCAGAAGATATAAAACTTGAACTAAACTGTTTATTACTTTGGAACGAACTAGGAGGTACACATCACGGTAATCAGGTCGACGGCGAACTTCTCACTAGTAATCCTTCATCGAGAGCGGCTCATCTAACGTCATAAAACTTCGCCCGAGCGCGACTTCGTTCAAAGGGTTTATGGAGAAGCAAATTGCGAATAACTTGATTTTATTACGAAAGAAACTGATTACTTTTTTATAAAATGGCTTCCCATTAAAGAAACAATTTGTGTTCATAATGAGGTTTCTTATAATGTACGTTACACAAACAAAAAACAAATAATAAAAGTAATTGTTACACTCTCTCTTCGAATATACAGAGGACGTATATTTATTTAGCAAGCTTAAACAAATATTGTTTCGTGTTATTCACTGTCAAACACTGCGTAATGTTTTATGCTCTCGAAAAAGCAAATCTCCAATCTTTATCTTTTTCTCCGCTTGTCCCTCGGCAAAATGAAAATTTATCGTTTGTGTGACCGGCACATCTGGGATGACCGGTAATAAAAGGCTACAGAAAGCCAGGACATTGTCGAACTAGTAAGGTTACATATAACGCTAGCGGCCCGTTCCGGCTTTGCGCGGGTCGACACGGTTCTTGAAATCTTTTTAACTTTCTTATATGTTTTTATGTCGTATTATTTTTATAGTCCAGTAAAGATCCCTAATTTTTTCTAGCGTTAAATAAGCCTATGTTACTCAGCGTGAAGGTTAAAAGTACATTGTTAAAAGATTTTTTTAAATCGGCCCAATGATGTTTGAGTTTATTCATTACAAGCATACAGAAATAAATCATTCATCTTTATAATATTAGTGTAGATAACATTATAATGAAAGTAAGTGATGTTCAGTTGTTACATGTTTATTTAATTATTTTCTTCAAGATTTACCATATAAAATTTATTTTGTACACCAAAATATAGTGTCAGGTGGTATTCTAAATAAATAGTTAAAATGAAAAAGAATTAAAACCATCAAAAAATATACAAACATATATTGCATAGAATTGAATAGTACAATGTTTTGTAATTATTTTATACTTTGAGTACTTTTGTTTATTATTAAATTCTGTGGTCAGATTGAGACTAGACTATGCGATTGATGTCTTATCGTGATAACTAATGGTAGTAATACCTTTTTATTGCCCCACGTTTCGACGAAGTTGCATTCGTCGTGGTCAGCAAGTGATCTATGAATACAATCTGTAGTCAGTAAACTACACCTCGGCTCTGCCTCAGTTGATAATATAACATTATTAATAAGATGTTGTAAGTGTTAGTAATAACACGAACAAGTCGGTGATGTAGCTTACTCACGTCACGTACACAACATATTAGATAAGGATATAAAAAAATTAGCTTTAACAATATAAGGATTTTACCGCAAGACAATAATATCGTGGTTATTTATATTCAAATATGTAATACGAAGTAAATCTAATCGTCCATCCAAAGCTATGATTGAAGCTATTAAACTTGCTAATGTACATGTATGGCTTTCACTTTGAAATCGTGACCGCATTTATAGTTACTTCTCTGCTTCTATGGGTCGTGACGTGTTTATAGAGAGAGACAGAGATACTTTAATTAAATTTTCAATTTAGTTCATAATTAGCTTTTAATTTTCCTTAATATTTGGGGTTACGAATGCAAACAATAATAAATTGTTAGATCCTGAGATTCTACAGGTTAATACAAACATTAATTATAATATGATACGCGTTAGAGTAGCCCCTACTACGACACGTACATCTCGTACTACACAATCCATATAATAAAATATGTTTTGATTTTTACAATTTTTTAACGATATTATTTTTTTTATCATAATAACGTATAGCAGTGCGCAAAACCGAGTTAAAGTTTAGCTGCACATAGAAAATGTATTTTATCATTTATGATCTATAGAGCAGAGGTTGTCTAGAGGTTGGCACACATTGACCTCAACCGATGCTTAGTTTTCAAGTGCTTAAGTGTTTAAATTCATCTTGAGCTCGATGGTGAAGAAAAACATCGTGAGGAAACCTGCATGTGCTGAGAAAAATGCTAATATAGGTATACCCGCCAACCCTCGTAGTGGATTAAGTTAGACCTTCTTCTTAATAGGAGAGGAAGGCTTTACCTAGCAGTGGGTCATTTACAGGCTGTTACTACTACTACTATATAGTGTACTACTATAGAATATTCTATAGTATGAGTTTACGGTGGATAGTTACCTTAATAAGCACTGGAATTGCCAGTTTATTGTTACGAATAGATTTAATTTTAAACTAACAATAACAATTACGCACCGTGATATTATATTTATTTCATTATAGTCTTATAAAGTAAGAAATTACGAACGTATTTTATGTAAAATCGAAATACTTTTATTATTTATTATCAAATCTTAAAATATATAGTCTCAGTAGTCTTATTAAATACAAATAACTATATAATATATACTTAAAACTATTACAAAAATGAAGCTAGCAATTTCGGTTTTTCTGTGTTATATAATAAGCGTCAAGACTGAAAAACCTAACTGGACACCAATAGGGAGCCCATTGATTACTGGCTACCCGTGTCAAGAAACCAGGGATGTTGTCACCTGGTTCGACCCCAGCCTGCCTCCGAGGGAGAAGAATAGATATTATGTGTACATACATAAAGTTTTTCCACCGAATACTCGTGTCAGACTGATGTTCGATTCTGAAGTAATCGTTACTATGAACTATAGAACAGTAAGTTTTAAAGTGTTTTTATATAACCAATAAATCGCTGCTTTTCAAGAATCGATGCAACTAAAAATGATCAATTTTAGGTACGATCCCATGATGTTATAACTCTATTGATTTAAAGAAAATTCATCATCGCAACTCTTTTCATGATAAAACATCAAAGATTTATGGTCTTTTGACATACTTAGTTCTATTTGTTAGAATTTTGAATTACTATGATATTCTTGCGAACAAGCGAAATATATGGATTGTGATAAGCAACAATGTGTCAACCCACAAAAAAGTTCGGCGATATTGATGTATTTTGATACTGCGTCACCTATTTAACGTTATTCAAAACAATTTCAAGTCGAAAAAAGTATCTATCTTAATTTAATATATCGAATTTCAAGTGCATTTCATATTTTGCAATTTATACAATAATGTAAAATTAAAAAAAATGCCTATTATTAGATAACACATTAAATATATCAAAATACTTTTCATCCATTATAACTTATATCAAAATAGAAATGAAAAAATGGATAAATACTTCTTCAAACAAATTTAAGAATAGCTTTGACATGCTTAAACGCAATTTTTTGCGTATGGCTTGACATAGTATTGCTCAGCGTACATATATTGAATAATTTTAAGTCAATTAAGAAATAAACATTTACACTCAAATTCTGTTTTTTTTTTTCAGGAATATAAAAAGTTCGTTAGGTACTCATTCGAGAAAGGAGAACATTTATTGTTACGTTTCTTTACAGAAAATAAAGGTCTCGGATTTATAGTGAAAGGCGCCGTGCCAGGAATTATTCCATATTTTAAAAGTATATCTATTAATGACACACAAGTGTGCTACCGACCATACATGGTAAAATAATTATGCATAATTATCTAATATTGAAAATATATTTGCTCCAAAATCCTCCAAAACTAAAATAAATAAAAACCGTTATAAAAAAATACGAAAAACAGCCAATTACAAAAATACATAATGTTTAAAGTCATGTGTAAGCGCAATGGAGTCGTCGTAGAAGAGCGTTTGTTGACAAGAAAACGTAAAACGTGTTAGCCTAAAATGAATTCAGCATTAAAGTTATATCTGTACCCGTGTTTAGTTTTATAAAAATGGCTGACAATCGAAGCAAGCGGTACACCTGATGTTAAGTGATCACCGCTGCCAATAGACATTAGCAGCGCCAGAGGAGCCACAAATGTGTTGACAGAGTAAAATAAATAAGGTTTAAAAGACATTAGGGAATAAGGAGAGAAAAACCGGACTGGAGGGCGGAATTATACATAGATATATAAGTTTCCATCGGCTCTCTCACTCACCGTACAAGACGCAGCTATCGATTTGCAAGAAGTAGACGATATCTACTGGCAAATCTCCTTTGAGAGCGAGGTACTTTGATCGAGCCAGCCTGTATATAAGCTGGAGTTAGTCGGCTGGGATCCACCTAAACAAAATGCGTTATAGATATCTAAATTACACGCAATAAAAAATGGGATCCGGTAGGCCATAATGCTTTTACTTTCACGTTGCAGGATTACCTCGAAGACTATATAGCCGAAACGTTAACAAGTGGACCACAAGAAAATTGCGGTGTGCGTAAGGTTAATCTTACGAAAAAGCCAATTTTCGAAGGTGCAGCGAGACTAGGAGAATGGCCGTGGCATACAGCGATATACAGACTTGATGAAACAAATTCAAAATATATTTGCGGTGGAACATTGATTTCTAAAAGCTTTGTCTTAACTGGTAAGAAATTCATCGAATACACATGAAGTTTTTACCGTAAGAGAGACAAGAAAACGCCAACTTTGCTTGTTATTTTGTTAATGAAAATATTTTTTTTGTATTGTTACTGAAACTACGCCAGCCTTTGACTGATTTGTTACATTATTATATTGTCTAGTTAAATACAATAAGAGTATCTACTTAATATAAAATAACTTTTTCAAATAAGTCATAGATACACAGCACAAAACAATAAGTCTTGATACATGTAATTTTGTATTGAAGTTTTCGTTAAATGTAAGCACTTAGAAAGAATCTTTGAAAATTCATTGATTATCGGTGTTCAATAAAAGATTGTTTGCCTACGTTGCAGTTACAAGAAGTTAATATTTATTCTTTGGAGAATATAGTAGTAAGAAATCCTATCGGGCTTAAGGCTAGTTATTTAATAAACTATTTCTTTTGACAGCTGCACATTGTACATCGTTAAGAGGAATTCCACTTTCACCTGACGCTTTGAACGTAGTCCTTGGAAAGTTTAATTTAAAAAAAGTCAGTCATAGATCACAGAAGAAGGAGGTTGGTATTATTCAATATAGTGGAATAATGTTAATACTTGTTCTATATTTATGAGGCATGAAGAATTAACAAGCACTTATTAAAAAATATTCAAAAACAAGAATAACTACACACATAATATACTTACTAATATACCAATCGTTACTTTCGTTCGTCATCATATATGAAGATATTGTATCTCGTAAAATTAATTTTATCAATTCTTTACTTACAGGTTCAGAGAATAATTATTCATGAAAGATTTGAATATAGATATTTATATAGTGACATTTCATTGCTTAAACTAAAATCTGAAGCTATATTTACGAAATATGTGCAACCTGCGTGCTTGTGGTACAGTAAAGCTGTAGAGAAACTGCCGAACGATATTATTGGCACTGTAAGTCCTTTTTTATTAAATAATACTTAATACTAATGAGTTTTACATGCCCTTTTGAATCGTTATACCTATTACAATTATTTAATTACAGCAAAGAATAAACTGGGTACTCTTTCTTCTCCTTTCCCTGCTATTACTCTATGGGTCAGCACAACGTGTTCTTCTCTTCCATTCTCACATATTAGCTTTCATCTCAGCAGTTACTTTCTTCTTATTCGTATCACCTTTCACACAATCCATCCATCTCTTCTTTGGTCTACCTCGACCAACATACCCTTCAAAGTGCATTTCTACCACTCTTCTTGCTATATGGATTCATTCCTGCGAATAACATCTTCCTACCACCCTAACCTGTTACTCCTCTTTTTTTTTAATGAGTTTTGTTACAAAAAAGCAATTATTACACTCTATACATTCTCTTAAAATAGGCATATATATTCTTAATCCCACCTTAACGAGTTTGTACAGCACTCTGCCTCTATAAAGGTAAAGATTAAGCCAAGACTCTGTTTCCATCGACTCCTTAAATTTAAGTATGCGACATTGAAACTTTATAATGGAAATTTTTATTCCGCATTCTATCAAAATTTTATACGCTGATAAATATCAATTAATATACAATAAATTGTAAATTAACTTTATTATCATGCATAATGCTCAGTATATATTCAATCCGCTTTTATTTAGATAAGTATAATCTTGCATAATCTGTGTACCAATGTGTGTACTAACTATCTGGTATCCATGGTCGTCAGTGTACAGTATAATGTACTTCAACTGTAGTTTAATCGTCGTTTTGTTTTTAGGTTGTAGGATGGGGATTGAATAGTACTGCTACTTTATCAAAACGTCTCAAGCAAGCAAAAATGCCAATGGTATCAGAATCAACGTGTGTTTTTAATAGTCCCACATTCTACTCCAGTATACTCGTGGATAGCACTAAATTCTGCGCGGGATATCATAATGGCAAGATATTTGTTTTTTTTTTCTTCTTATTTTCTAACCTAACCTCATGTTCTAGCAATAGAAAGTAGCTTAAAAATTTTAATTACAAACCTAAACTATTAAGAATTCATAACATATGAAACTTTTTTTTGTTAAGATCCACAGAAACACTAGCTGGTGCCCACAACTTCGTTTGTGAAGGATTCGTTTTAGCGATGATATAAAAAATATATGCTCTCCCAGGCTTTTTCGTTGAAATGTCTAAGATAAACTTTCAAATGAATAGCTTTTAACTAAATGCATATGGAAGTATATACGGTGCTTGCACCAAAAACATAATTTTAAAAATTATGTCCGTCTGTCTGTTTGTTGCGCCTAATCACTGAAACGGTTGGCCCAAGACAGAGAAAGACAATTTTTTTTCAATTGTTTTTGATGATCTTTCATATACATTTAGCTAAAAACTATTTCTTTGAAATTCCAAACAGACACTTCAATTTATTTATTTGTATAGATTAACAAATGGACCGCTCGCGTTAATATATTCACTCCTGATAGTATACGCACTTGAAATAAGGACGCTGCTTAGTAATACTATGTCAAGCCACACGGACTTCGTTTTGAGAAAATGGTAGCTAAAGATGTCAAACCTATTCTTGACAAATTTCTTTGAAGAGATAGATAACCATCTTTTCTATTCTAATTTGATAAAAATGCAATGAATTAAAACCAAATTACTACAATAAAAACTTCTATCTAATAATAAAACATTTGATTAAAAAACTTTTTTTTCCGTACATATTTTTTATTATTTAGTTTTGATGATTTAAAATTTTTGAATAATGTTAAATACATGACGCATTATAGCAAACTTTTTGGGTTGACACATTATTGCGTATTAGCATCCCTATAAACAGTACACCCGTATCAGAAATTACAGTCTACAAAAATGTAAAAGGAATCTCCATACCAAAAACGTGTATATATTAAATTTGCTTCTACAATCTACCCTTATTACAAGTATTAAAAATCGACTTCTTCATCAAGGTACTTCAGCCTGTAACGGCGACAGTGGAAGTGCATTTCAAGTCTTCGTACCGGATGAGGTTCAAAATTCAAGCACAACAGTATCCGGTGCATGGTATATCAGAGGTATAGTTTCGCTAATGGCCTCTAAGTTTGATACGCCTGTCTGCGATCCAAGTCAATACGTAGTGTTCACAAACATCGAGGACTATAGAGTGTGGATAGATGCTTACATTGATAATGAAGATTATTAATAATTCACTAATTTGGTTGATAAATGCTATTACACGGTTAACATTTTTTTTTCAATTAAATACTTTTTAATATTGAATTCATTACTACATTAAACAATTTTATACTAAA
The DNA here is from genome assembly GCA_037950945.1 of Hypolimnas misippus. Taxonomy (NCBI): domain Eukaryota; kingdom Metazoa; phylum Arthropoda; class Insecta; order Lepidoptera; family Nymphalidae; genus Hypolimnas; species Hypolimnas misippus. Next base: position 6,428,361 of record JBBEEQ010000029.1, on the reverse strand, counting down.
AATAGTTGAATATTTTATTTTAATGTTAAGATTATATTATAATAATTAATGTTACAAATATAATTCAATTTAAATTTTAATGTTAAAATTATATTTGCATGCGTAATGGTTAAAATGTACTTGGATACCTAATAGCAAATTTTACATCTTTTATAATCTGTATATTTACATTCAGAGCAAATAAATGTATCATTTCATTTCATATCATTTCACATTTTTCGATTTTAGTTGACCAATGTAGCGGATTTACATTAGTCGAGTTTAGTTGCTGTAATAATATGCAAGTTACTTTTAGTAATAATTACAATATTTTTGTAACTTGTTTTGTTAAAACACTGTCGGAAAATCAACAGATTTTCAATCTCCTCAATCTAAATACAAACATTTTATTCAAATATTTTTTATTAAGAACTTTTTTATTGTAAATTTTACCCTCGGTATTGACCTAAAACAGTTCTTTAACCTGGTAATAGTTACCTAAATAACCTTACGATAGCTGTTTTCAAAATTAATAGCACTGACAGTAATTCTTTCTAATGTGAAGCAAAGACAAACTTATGTAAATGTTTATGAAAGTCTGAAAGCAAAACTTATAAATGGTATTCTCGTTCGACATTTTACATATATGTAAACATACATTGCATTTCAGTTTATTTCAAAAGACTAAACATAGTCTAGCAACAAATATTATAATTGAAGAACATTTAGATAAACGAAGCATAGAACGTGTACAACATCCGAAGCTTAGTTAAAAGAACCTAGCTTTTTTATTTTATTCTCGTACACGTTCGTTTATAAATTATAATATAATGCGGCACACAACATAAAAGTATTTCCAAGCGCTAAAACCGTAAACAATTGTACATAATGGTTGTCTGGAAGATGTCGCGCCAGTCCACCTATCAGCCTAAATTCATCGTCATTTTCTATGCCTCATGAATAATTCAATAGTAGAGTGAGCTTGATCATTTCAAGACTATTCATAATTGGATGCTGATAAGCAACAATGTGTCAACCCATTAAAAGTTATTTTGATACTTCGTCACATGATTTTTCGTTTTGCCTGCTTATATTTTTAGTTATTATTGCACTTATAATATTATAATACATTAATTAGTTACTGGTATTTATAAATGACACAAAGAGATCGTGAAAAATATATAATTTTATATATAGCTTTATACCTAAACATATTTATGTTAATACTACACTTAGATATAAAATTACACAAAAATAATTAATCCAAAAATAAATGAAATCATTATCCGCAAACCTTTATCCTCGTGGACTCGCTATTCCATCCCAGTTTGTCAGAACAAGAGATCTAATGGCCTAATATTTTGTATTACGACACGTCCCGACCATATTTCCCTCGGTTTCTTCGCTAAAATAATGTCCCGCATTAGCAGCAGTTACAGTGATTAAATAGGTAGGTAGTGCGGGGATGTATTAATGTGCTACACCCTCTTACTGATATGTTACACTCGGAACCAGATTTTACACGTATTTAATTATTTATGAGATAATGCGTGGGAGGTATTTGAGTACGTGCAATTAAATGCAGGCATCAATAAATCTTTCATAATTGAATTGTTTTAGCTTACAAATTTGTTTGTATTTGTTGCGGTACTATCATTGATTTTGTTGTTGTCTGAAATATGTTTGGAACGGAATATAGTACTTTATGTTAACTGAAATTGAATTGTCGTTTTAACTTTTGTGTTTTGAGTTTTTTATTTATGTTTTTGTTCACCACTATTATCAAATTAATTATCAGTATTTTAAATTATCTACTTGCACCTAGAAATTGATATTGTTGTATGAAATCTTAAAATGTTATGCTGTAACCGTCTTTAAAAAATACCTTTTAAGCACAAAACAGTTATCATTAAACAAAATATATTTTAACGGAGTCCAAGTGTAATGAAGCATTTTAACACTATAACTAAACATAATTAAAGCGACATCACACAAGATATCGAAACTAGACACTGGGTATAAACGTTTCATATAAATTTAGTTTAATATTTATCCATGCTATAATTACCATTAATTAACGTTGTTTATTTTATTTAAGGATTCGCGTTACGAGTAATATAATTAATACTATTACAAATAAAATTAATAGGAATAATATTATTTAATTTTTAATTTAGGTAGAAGTTGATTTTTAACCGACTTCAATATATGAAGAATTTCTTAATATTGCTCTATTTTTATATTATATGTCCCTTGCGGTTTAACTCGCGCTTATTGTGACTGCTTCGCTCCTATAAGTAGTTGCGTGATATAATATAGCCTATAACCTTCCTCAATAAATAAACTATCTAACTCAAAAAGACTTTTTCAATTCTAACAAGTAGTTCCTGAGGTTAGCGCATTCAAAAAAAATATATACAAACTCTTCAGCTTTATAATATGTATGTATATTAGTATAGATACATTAGATAAATGCAAGTTATAACAATTATTTTTTGTAAATTTTGTATCAAACAATATATTTGATATTTAAATGTAACACTTCACATTTTGTTCTCTTTTCGACTTTCATAAGAATTTACATAAGTGGCTTATCATTGCTTTACACCTAAAGGAATTTAATGTCAGTACTTTTGTTTTTGACAGCTGCAGTTTCCATAAGTTAGACATTTGTTCCGTGCCAATTACGAGAATAAACTCACAAATGTAATTCCCGTATTAGATTTATAAAAAATATTCAGTAAAAGTATCTCTTCCATTAAAAAAAAAACTAGATAAAGTTAAATGCGAAGCGCTGACACCGAAGGAATTGTACGAGTATAATCTTTTTTTACCGCAGATATCGTGAGCGTTACTGCGGCCCTAACTCCGAATCTTCTATCAGCCATATGTAATAATTTCTCGCCCCTTATAAATCAGTGTTTCTGATATGAGCTATTTATAACAGGCCATTTGATATATGGTCCCAAGGGCGATAATATACGCCCAATGACTTGTTACAAGGTTTTCTTTTACCGAATTTACCGGTATCGAAACGTAAATATTCTTTAGAATACACGAAGCTAAAGATGCAATTGTAGGAAACGCATTCGACAGCTCAGTGATTTATACGGCAGAAGTCTCTACGTTTTAGGAACCTTACTGTTAATATGCTGGAATTCTTTGTTTTACATAGTGAAAGTTTATTTTCTTCTATCGTATCTGATTTGTTATGTAGTTTTTTTACTAGTAGGCAATAAAAACATAAATTTGTAGATTTTTTTCAAATTTTAAATTTATATGAAATGGACTATCATTACGATTACGATGGTAGAGTTAGCTGTAGCCCATTGACAATCAACTGGTATACGAGCTGGCTTGACCAGGAAAGTACCATAATCTCATTACAGAAAATCTTTGTAAAGTAGCTAGTAAAAATCCCTATTCGCTTACATAAGTATATATATCCCGCAACGCTTTTGTAGCCCCGTCTAGTGCTGTAAATGGCCATGGACGCCAGTCATCTTTTTAAACCCAACTAAAATAGAGTAAATAGTTTGACGTGTTCATTTACGTTTTTTATTTAAAAACTGACGTAATCGGGAGGAATTTTAGCTATAATTCATGAAGATCTGTTCAGTCATTTAAAGTTTTCTCCTCTTTTCTAATTGTTTAAAGGATTTAAACAACTTATATTGGATGTCTTATCGACACAAAATTTATAATACTATGAATGATATTAAAATAACATAGTTGCGGAACCTTGAACTGGTGTTCTTACAAGTTACAGCAGAAGTATCGTGGCGGCGCTCGTGAAAAAGTACCGATGACTATTCTTCGATATCTTTTTAACGAGCCAATTGTCTGTTGTTTTTTTATTTACTATTTTTTATTATCAGAGGATCGATTATTATCACTCACTTGCTAGTTTGTGTGCTAATATAATATAAAATGCATTTTTGAATACAAAATTTATATGTATTTGAAAAACGTTTATGTAACAATTAAAAATAGTTTTATTGGCCATATACTCAAACGCTACTTAATTTTAATGTGTTGTTAAGTCTCTTAGTACATATAAATCATTATATTCCGTTTTAACGGGAGATTTATAAGATACTCAAAATTAAATAGAATTTGATTTCGGAAAGAAACTGTCTGTAGAAGTAACTCTGTCTGTATGTCTGTTTGCTTATTGCGTTAACGCCTAACCTATTTTGTTGAATTTTGAAATGGATATAAATTGGACATAAAATGTAATAATAATTGGACATAATTGGACATAAAAACTTCGTTATGTAGAGGCTGAGATTTTGTATAAAGAACAAATCATTTTCAAAGTAATGTTGTCTCTACACAGACGAAATCGGAATCACCTAGTAATACAAATGATGACTGAAAATAAGCAACTGACTTTAAAAGCAAAATAAATATTTCGTTTACTAAGGCGACATAGGTTTATCAGTTGTTTCAATTTCATAACCAAATTATCGAATCTGAATAACGATAAAAATTAATCTGAAAGCATGTTCTTTCAAGCAAGGATAGAATTTTCAAAATCGGTTAATAAATAACAGAGTTATGAAGTAACAAACATTTAAAAAGCCAAACACAAGAAATCTAAATTTCTTCTTATTTAAAGTAGCTTGAAAATATAAAGTATAAAGGAAAGGAATTAACAATTCCCTGTACATGTTAAAAACACTATAAAGTCGATCAGTAAACAGTGCGGATGGCAATAAATAACTACCCATGGAGCCTTCTGTGACGCTTCCGCATCGGATGTTCCCTAGAGAATAAGATTTATGTCAACAACTTGTGTCTGCATACGAATAATGTTTTCTGTTGTTATATAAAAATATACGTATAGAAATGTTTACCTTGTGTAAAAAATCTAAACCACACAAGTCATAAATGTATTGCAGCTACGTTGTAAAAGTGAAACGTATAATACAAATTACAAGCGACCTACTTTTTCTTCAATATATATTTTGATTGTACACAAATGATAAACCAAACAAAAAATGTGTGTCTTTCATCGAAATAAATTTAGATTATTCAGCATTAATTCAGTTATTTCTGTAAGGAATATAGGAAAACGAACGAGCGGTTCACCAGATAGAAAGTGATCACCATCAGCGGTTCACCAGATAGGAAGAGCAACAAATATTTTGCCTGTGAAAAGGATGAAGAAGAATTGGGAGTAGGGGATTTGACACAGGGAGTTGGTACACTTTTGGTTCTCGTACTCACCGTGTTAAATGCATATTGACTATCGTACACCGATTTTTCTGCTCGATATTAGCGTGATACTGCCTTTGTTGAGCCAGCCCCTAAGCGAGCTATAATCAATGGAGACTAAAAATAAACTTATTTCAAAATATATACTTATATGAAGACGTAATTTTGTTACAGAAATGATTACTAAGGCAATTTAAATGCATTTGCCGCCGTTAGAAAATTGTGCCCGTTGTTAAACCAAGCGAGCTGATTTTACATTGGCTTTGATAAACCCATATATTTTCAGTATTTTACAACGTGGATTCCACGAAAATTGGAGGAGCTCAGCCAAATTTTCATGATAATGATGCCCCATAAACATTCGGCTTTACCACTCAAATAATGCGCGTATAAACTATAGAAGTGACAGCCAGTAGTGATAGCGTAGACTTTATGCACTTTTATTACGCTCGAATGTTATATTGTGCGTGAAAATGCGAAAATTCATAATGGTTTACATAATTCATATTTACTAGTTGAATAACGTGAGCGAGTGTGTTAAAATTAGTTGTCTAATTATAAATCATAAAAATAGTTCTAAGTTCTTGTTACTATAAAAATAGTTTAGTTACTGTACGCTTCTTATTAATAAAATTCAATTTACGAAATAAACCAGGCAAAGGAATTATAAGTCCACGAACGGAATTATATATTTTAAGCTTTCGCGATTTATATATAAATTGTCGGCCGCTTGGAACCCGGTGATAAATAAATTTAATAAAAGTGAAGTACCTCGAACAATGTTCGCGCGAACCGATTGTGTTAGTATAGTGTGCTCCCAGCATTATAATAACGGTAATGACAATATTAATATTGTGAAGGTAGGCGAAGAAAACTCGCGCACTCGTCGCCGGAGGGCGCGCGGTACACCAGTCAGCTCGTGACCACGGCGAATGTAACTTTGTCGAAACGTCGGGCAATAAAAAGGTATTAATTACTACTATTAGTTATCGCGATAATACCCGTTATATTAAATATGAATATCCACGAACGTAGTTTATTTATATAAATAAAAATCAACCGACTTCAAAAATGAATTTAATAGGTACAAATAAACTAAGAGGCAAATAAATAAATAGTTTCTACAACATTTTGAAGTCGGTGGCAAGTAAAACCTTTTACGCGTTATTTACTGTTATATTGCTTTTCTCGGTGCAGGGCTGTTAATTGTTGAGGAGTTCTCCTGGTGTTACACTATCAGCTCCACTACACCATATGCATTATGACGAGCATAAATTGTTTAGCAATTAATAAAAACCTAATCTCATCCCGTGAAACACTTCTTATGCAGTAGTTTCAGTAACCATCTTTGGTTTTCATTATCAGTTCCACTTAATCAAATGTGACTTTTCGATATCAAATGCAAAAGGTACTATCAAAAATACCTATATCGGTAAGATCCATAAAAATAAGTCCCCAAAGAATTGAAAACCTCCCCTTTTTTTGGAAGTTGAATAAAAATAGTAATCTTATTATTCTTGCTATCAGCTATTTGTAGTTGTTAATTCGAAATGCTTTAACAATTATTTAATAGTTTCATATATAATGATAAAAATATTTCACACACCTCAACAATCATTTAGTATTCAATGTCTAACAAGTGTCTCTTGTAACATAAATCACAACACGAAAAACAGGAAAAAACTACTCACAATATTTAGTAACAGAATATCAATACAATCAATAGTATAATGTAATTAATGCTATTATAATCGCAAATAATTATTTAATAATGTTACCTACTTAAAAAGAAACCTTTTTCCGCCCCAATGTTATTCTCAGTAAACTTTCAATTATAATCCATCAGCCATTAACTACGAAAATAATAGATGCGAATTGAAATATGTGTAGATAATAATTCGAATTTAATCGTTTCAATAAATGAAATCCGAATGGAATTCGAATTTCCAAGCTGTCACGGCCTAAATAGAACAAACTGGGAATGCCGTGCGTTCGAAGTTTGAATGATTTTTGTTTTCAGGCACGTTTTATTTTCATGTGACTTTGATGTATGCTCCAATTATTTTTTACCGTCAAATCATTAATATGTCTAAATGTATGTAACCCAAAGGTGACTGACATAGTGATCTATCAACGCACAAAATCAAAATCAAAATCAAAAAATACTTTATTCAAGTAGGCTCTCACGAGCACTTTTGAATCGTCAATACATGAAAAAACAAAAAAAAAATTACATCAAATAATGAAGCTACCACCGGTTCGGAACGTAGATTCTACCGAGAAGAACCGGCAAGAAACTCGATAGTTACTCTTTTAAAATATTGTCAATACATCACAACACAGTTTATGATTACAAATTGATTATTTATCCTGTACGAAATTCAGCATATACTAAGCCCAGGCATCTTTATCGTCAACGTAATCTTGTATAGAGTAATATGCTTTAGCTATTAGAGACTTTTTAACATATGATTTAAATCTATTCATGGAAAACTGCAAATATTTCTGGGGGATTTTATTATAAAAACGAATACCTTGCCCCAGAAAGGAAACATTTACTTTGTGAAGTCGAAAACAAGGTGTTATAAGTTTATCTTTCTTTCTCGTGTTAATATTATGTTTATCTCTATTTCTTTCAAAATAATGAATATTTTTATGAATGTATACTATATTGTTATAAATGTACTGTGACGCAACAGTAAGTATACCTACTTTACTAAAAATATTCCGAAGGGAGTCTCGAGCTCCTAGATTATAAATACCACGAACAGCTCTTTTTTGTAAAATAAATACAGTACTAATATCTGTAGCACTACCCCATAGCATCAATCCATAAGACATGATACTATGAAAATAACCAAAATATACTAATCGAGCTGTATCAACATCGGTTAGTTGACGAACTTTTCTAACCGCGTACGATGCGGAGCTGAGTCTCCCCGTAAGAGATAACAAATGGGAGCTCCACTGAAGTTTCATATCCAAAGTTATTCCTAAAAACACCGTTGTATCAGTAACATCAAGGATCTCATTATTTAATATTAAACTATAAGTTTGCTGTTTAACATTAGGCAAGGTAAATATTACACATTTCGTTTTCTTAGCATTTAAGACCAGATTATTAGATGTAAACCAATATTGTATCAGTGACAATGCATTGTTTACATCGTCATAATTACTTTTATTTCTGTCAACTTTAAAAATAAGCGAAGTATCATCAGCTAACAATACAATGTCACAAATACTTTTAACATAAAACGGAAGATCATTGATGTATAATAAAAATAGAAAAGGACCCAGAATTGACCCCTGTGGAACACCCATCTTTAGGACAGATCCAGAAGACTTTATTCCATTTATAGTAACATGTTGAAGTCTCTGTGTCAAGTATGAAGCAATGAGATCAAGAGCTTTGCCTTTCACACCGTAATATTTAAGTTTATATAAAAGCGTTTCGTGCTCCACGCAGTCAAATGCCTTAGATAAATCACAGAATACACCAATAGCATTCTGTGATTTCTCCCACGCATCATATATGTGTTTGAGGAGTGCTATTCCTGCATCTGAAGTCGAGCGACCTTTAGTGAAACCGTATTGTTCACCATGAAAAATATTGTTTACATTAAAATAAACAAGGAGTTGATTTAAAATTAGTTTTTCAAATATTTTACTTAGGGAAGGTAATATAGAAATAGGTCTATAATTACCAGGATCACATTTGCTTCCCTTTTTAAAAAGTGGTAAAACTTTACTACATTTTAATAAATCTGGAAATGAACCCGTGTTAAGACATTTGTTAAATATACAAGCTAAATAGGGAGCAATGTCTCGGATGATACTACTAATTACTTTAACCGAGATACCCCATAGATCATTTGTTTTCTTGATTTTTAGAGTATTAAATGTTTTTACAATATCTAGTGATGTAATTTGTTTAAAAGAGAATTCGATATCATATTTGGGTACATTATTTGCTATCAATGTAGAAGCAGTTAATGAAGACGAATTTAACTGAGATGTTATATCTGTAGGTATTTTATCAAAAAATTGTTCGAATATATTTACAACTTCTAATTCTGAATTAACGAGTTTATTCTCTACATTCAATTCAATTGGCAAAATCTGCTTGTTAGATTTACCACATAAACTATTAATAACGTCCCAAGTAGCTTTAATTTTATCTTCCGAATTAAAAATTTTTCCTTTGATATGATTTGACTTAGCAGAAATGCACACCGCCTTAAAAGTTTTTGAATACTTTTTTACATATTCTACAAAATGTTCCTCATGATACCACCGCTTCACACTGTATAATTCATATAATTTATTTCTACTTTTATAAATGCCAGGAGTAGCCCAGTCACTAAATTTCAAGTTTACAGTATTATAAAATGTCTTCATTTTGAAAATATTATTAAATTCATTTAAAATTAATTTAAAAACCGAATCATAAAGTACATCTGGATCATCTGCAGTCATATCTAATTTACCTATTTTGGACGCCATAATATAAAACAATTTAATTTTTTAATAGTTATTGGTCTACATATTATTTTTCTTTTATTTAAAATAACCCTATCTTGAAGTGAAAATTTTTGACCACAGTGGTCAGATGTTAAGTTATTAATAATTGACTTTTCATAAATTTCACAATGACAAAAGATATTATCAATGCAGGTAGAAGACATACTAGTAATTCGAGTTGGTTCACAATATCTGTATGTTAAATTAAACGATTTAAATAAGTTAATCAGTCGTGTACTGGTTGTCGTGGTCTTTAACAAGTCTACATTGAAATCACCACATACAACTATATATTTATTACCTTTACATAACTTTCCTAAAATATCCTCCATAGTTGACTCAAACAAACTAAAATCTCCTATAGGGGGGCGGTATACGCAAACTACAATGTACTGCTGAAATTCCACACAGGACAATTCCACAGTTCGCTCGATAGAGAGAGCCACAATATCTTGACGAGATTTACATGCTATATCTTTACGAACTAATATTAATGAACCTCCACGAATGGCATTCCCTCTTACGAACGAACTTGACATGATAAATTTTTTAATATTAAATATGTCATTACATTGGAGCCAATGTTCTGTAATACAAAATATATGGATTTTATCATATTCTGAAAATAATTCAATTTCATGCTCCTTGCCACCTATACCCTGTATATTTTGATGTACAATATTTAAATAGGAGGGCTTAGGCTTTGTCTTTTTATTTAGTTTAAATTAATGTTTTTAATGTTACTATTATTATTTAAATTATAATTAACTGTGACAGTATTTTCTATAAATGAATTTTTTACATTATATACTAATAAATTAACAATATGTCTTTTATATTTTAATGGCAGGAACATAGTATCTCAAATATGTCATATGTCAAATAAAATGAAACTGTCACTATAAGTATAATAATGAATTAAATTATATAAACATATGTTTAAATTATATATGTGTTTATTCTGTGCATCTGTCAAATTATTTGAATATGGAAATGCACTTATCATAAACTTACATTTTGTTTTATTCTGTATATAAAATAATTTTTTTATACATTTTATTAAATCTACTTTATTTATAGACAAACTGTCTCCATGCATAATAATAACTATTGAATTTTTGTCCAGGTTCATTGAATTAATATTTTTACATGATGTTGGTAAGTTGCCCCGGGTGAACATAAGTTATAAACATTATTTATTTCATTATTAAGCAAGGAGCCAAAATTCTGACCCAGCTTATCGGATACCATGACTATATTATAATTATTTAATGATTTATTTATATTTTTATGTGATATCCTATTTTTATGCTCTATGGTAGTGTCACACTGTTGCTGCTTGGTGTCACAAGAACTGAGAGACTTTTGTGATTCTGTAATATTATTGCATAAATCAAATAATGCTGAATGTTCCTGCATTTTTAACTTTGAAGTCTCATACAAGTCGCTTATTGATTTTAATGACTGTTTCAAATTTTCAATTTTAAATTGCAGTTGCTGTGTGTCACTATCATATGTTATTCTATTTAATTGCAATTTTTTTGTATATGATTTTAAATTATTTTTTAAAAATGAACATTCCTGTTTCAATTTATTAATTCTAAGGGAACTATGCCTATTTTTTATGATTTTATTTGTTTTTTTAATAAATTTATTAACTTTTATATATTTTTTTAACTTTTTTTGTGTATTAAATGTAGGAATTTCTTTCTGTATTGACTTATTATTAGTTAGGTCTGGAACTACATGTTCATTTGAACCCGAACCACACTTAACTATTTCTTCATGCAAGGTCAGAACCATATTGTCTTTTAATTTCTCATATGCTGAGATTGATTTCCTGGCCTCATGGAGATTAACTTCCAGGTTTGAGATACGGTCTAGAGCCCTCTCATGTTCATCACTGCACTGGTTGAAAGAGGTCAAACCACTGGACGGATCAGGCTGAAATTTGGCATGCAGGTAGATGTTCTAATGTAGGCACCCGCTAAGAAAGGATTTCGATTAATTCTACCCCCAAGGGGATAAAATAGGGGATGAAAGTCAATTTTAAAGCGATCGGGCTAAGAATTTGCATGCATAAAGCTACTATGACGTAGGCGAGAAAGTCGCGAGCATAAGCTAGTTTTACGATAAAAACCATAACCATTTAATTGCAATTCTTAGTTAAAAACGTGCTATATATATATCATTGTTTATTTAAATTATAAAAAAAAAAATAATTAAATAAAATTAAAAAAAAACAATAGCAGATTCAACGAACTCAATATCGAGTAAATCCTTCGAAATTTCATCTTTAGCATTTTTATTCGGGACCGGATTCGAAGAACTAACAAAATAAATGCAGTAAAAGTAATAAAAGTTTGTTAGAGCGGACGCGACTGCACTTCTAAGTAAACGATGAGAGTTTAACTCGATTCTGGCAACAATTTTCATAGCTGCAGAAGTTAACCCTGAAATTGCTATTACGCTATCTACCGAGTTCTTTAGATAAAAGTGCTACAATTACATCTTACGAGTCCGCGAGGCCACTTAGATCTTATAAGATTTAACTCACTTGTTTAATTAATTTACAGCTGTTTTATTATGTGCTAAGTTTAAGCTGCTTTTATTATTATTTTTGTTAATAGGAAACGTTTGTATTTTTCTACATTAGATACACGTACTAAGATATTCATTATTTTATGTAGTTTTTTTTTTATTTACCTTATAACTAAAGTATCTGATAAAATAACCCCTTTTATATCTTAGATAAAAACTTTAAAAAACTTCCTAAGCACTCAGAATGTAAGATAACAAAAACACACAAAATCTAACGATGGAAATTTTTCCACACGAGTATGAAAAATTAAAAAAAAACGTTATATATTGCAAACGTTTTTCACTTCTCATCTTGTCTTATAAATAAGAAAATTACTTTAAAGACCTTATCTTAAATTACAACTGAAGAAACTTGATTGAAAAGCTTTCTAAAAGGAATCCCCGAATACAATACGTTAAAACATTTTTATGGGAGACGACAGGAGTCAGCCGTTGGATTTAAAAAGTAACTTGAAAGTCGCCCTTTGATCTATTTACGTTAAAACGTGCTGGAATTAGATTAGACAAAGGGAAAATTCAAAAGGAAACTCAAAATTAATAATTTTTTGACGTAAAACCAATAGTATTATTAATCTTTATATTCATTGGACGCTAATAAGCAATATTATGTCAAGCCACACAGTTGAGAAAATGGTGTCTCAAGATGTTAAATCTATTCTTAAGACATTTGTTTGAAGAAACATATAATTATATATACATGTGTTTTTTTTGACAAAAGATATAATGAATTAAAAGCAGCTATTATAAAAAGTTTTATTTTAGAAATTTTTAAAAAAATATGAGATTATTGCATTTTGCAAAATATGGATCACATTTCAATATTCGAAACATTGAATTAAGAAACTTTTTTCCATATTTATTTCGTTTAGGTGATTTAAAAAATAATTATTCTACATACGTGACGCTCTATCAAAATATATCCAAAATTGATTTTGTGTGGGTTGACACATTATTGCTTATCAGGATCCAATTATCGATATGTCATAAGATCACCGAGCATGCTGACCGCTTTTCAGGTTGCCTAGCAGCCACTAAACTATCAGTATCATAGAGTATAATAGGCAAGTATTATACCAACAAGACAATTGACCACTTTGTCAAAGCTGTAAATGGGTCCGATTTAACATCAAATAGTATGAACGTAACACATCTATAGTTATACAAAAGCATCAGGTAAATCACAATATTTATCTAGATAAACCAGTGCCCGGGGCAGAATAAATAGGGCTAGCCCTCTGTGGGTGGTGAAGGCCTCGTGCATTCGTTTTCATAGAACCCTGATAATAATAATAAACGAGGGGTACGAGTGTCCTGCTGTGATGAGCTCCGTCAGCTCAAACTCTTCAGCTTTACAATATTAGTATAGATTGTTAGTTATCTTCTTGAAAGAAATCATAAGGAGATGCTTGCCTTAAGATGTTAAAAACAAGTTTAATATCGACCACTATCGGTTAATTGGACGCTGATAAGCAATAATGTGTCAACCCACAAAAAGTCAAATTTTGAGATATTAATGTATTTTGATGCTGCATCACCTATTTAATATTATTCAAAAAAATTAAGGTCATATAAATTAAATAAGTAAGGAAAAAAGTTTCCTAATTAATTGGTTCGAATTTTAAGTGCATTCCATTTTTTGCAATTTACACAATAATCTCAAATATTTAAATAACTTTTTATTAGATAATATGTTAAATGTTTCAGTCTGATTTTAATTCATTATGCCTTTTATCAAAAATAAAATAAAAGATGGATATATACTTCTTCAAACATATTTGTTAAGAATAGGTTTCACATGTTTAGACGCCATTTTCTCAAAATGAAGTCCGTGTGGCTTGACACAGTATTGCTTATCAGCGTCCATTTAAAAGTATTTGTATTAATACAATGTACATATTTACATTAGATATAACCTTAATTGAACATATGCAAAGCCACTACGACAGCTTGCTGTAACGAAAAGAATTATAATAGACAGGTTGAAATTTTTTACTGGACGCGTTAGGCCAAACCCGGAGCTATAAGTTATAGCAAAAAAAACCTAAAAGACTTACAGGAATCGATCCCGCTGATTAAAAAAAACACCCTACACGTTACACCATCTGATAGTGTTACTTATAAGGAATAACTTCTGCAAAGTTTTACTTGTAACAAAATGGTATTAAATTCATACAATTGTGTCGCAAATTGAGTTACAAGGTTATTAAGTTAGTAAATTAGTATTAGATAGGACCTCCCTTTTAGACAAAGTGAGGATAATTTAATTCCCAATCACAGAGAATAATTTCCTACATGGTCTCGCTAGTCACTATGCTGTTAATTACTCACGCGTTTGAAGTCACAGGTGTAGGTGATCGATCAGTCTCGTCAACTGCCTTCAGTACTTGCAATATTTCTTTGTGAGAAGTACCTTTTATTAAACACGTATATTTGTCTGATTATCCTTCAACGTGAGTTGAAAATACATATTAATAATTACAATTTTTTTATTAATATGTCGAACAGTTAGGTGTGTATTCTAAGATATAATAATAATAATCATGTCTTAGAAAGATATTTATTTTTACGTTCTATTTACTGTTATTTGAAATAAAATGTTTCTGACTTTTCTGAGAAAAATAATCTGTTACCAAAACCATTTTAGGTACGTAACGTATGTATTAACCGAAATAGACGTTATATTCCGTACAAAACTTGTACATTATATTTATTTTGTAAACACGGAAGTAATAGTGAATACTGAATGTAACAACACTTTGGTCTTATCGAATTTATAAAAAAAAAATAACTTCAATAAACAAATGTCCTTTTTTGTTTTTTTCAACTTCCAAATGAAAAGAACCGTTGGAGTTCAGAAAGTTTTCGCTACGGCAAAGGTAATTTTGGAAGGGTCTATTGAGTTAGTTTACTTAATATCAGAGAAGTTTGCTTAGGGCAGCCAGGCCAACACTCGATAATAATGAAATATATATTTTGGACCAAATTGAATTCTTTCCGTATGTACGTCATTACTCTTAAACTACTGTCGATGCAGAATGTATCAAATATTTATATATTATATCATCATCAATTCTTATAACTTGTTAAGTACTTTATGATATAACTTATATAAAAGATAGGTTTCGGTAAATTATGTTCCATTTAAGAAAAATCGTAAAAATTATTAGGTTTAACAGTTTAATACATTATTGCAGAGATCACAATAAAAGTATGTGAAATACTTAGAATATACCAAAAAAGGTAGATAGATAAAAATATTGGATGTTATTAAGAAACACTACAAGAAAATACACTCTGTGTCCCTGAAAATGAACATTTAAAAGAGGTGTATTTCCACAAAGGAATCACGGTTACGATAGTGGCAGATATTTCCTTATTTATTTTTTTGTGTATAATACATACCCTAGGCTTCTCTGTACATACAACTCGTTGGTTACCTTGTCTCTCCAATGTACAGACATTTGAGATGGAGCCACTGAAGACATTTATCATATAAATTTTATAAGCAAATCGAATGTTTCATTTTCAAGAACATCCGCTACTGAGGAATACTTAAATTGCTAAAGTTTGTCTCATCAAACTTAAACTTAATGTTCCCAAATGTATTCATGACGTTTATTGTCAACTGTAAGGGTATTTGTGCAGAATATAAAGCGATTGAAATGAGAAATGGATGTCTTTTTAATCGCTTAATATAGGTCGAGTCGAGAAATATTCTCAACTGCCTTCTCATCATAATTCATCATAACAACATCCATCAAGTACAGTGTATAAGTATAATCTCAAAATTGTCGATTACATCTGTCAAAGTATATTTTATGACTTATTAAAATATTTATTTATTAAACGAATTGAATTGAATTGAATGGAATTGAAAGTCTTTATTAATTTCTCGAAAAAATGTATTCGTACGCCTGTTTGCCTAAACATAAGTAAAGCACTGCTAGACGTATTTTAATGAACTTGAGATGATAAACTGTACACTATAATATAGAATATAACACTTTCAAAATGAAAGGATTAAAATCTAATAATAAATCAACTGTACACCGTTTAAATTCTTTCATACATTTATTTTCAATAGTTACATCTTGATTTAAAATCATCTGAAAAAAAATCTGAAACAAATTGTAGTCAAATTAAGCAAAAACGTAAATTAAGTTATAGTTAATAACAGAGTAACGACATCTCTACGCCCCGTTAATAGAAACGGCTAGTTAAAACAAAGAAATTAGAAGTTTAGTTAAGACTCGTGAGAAATTCATTACACTGAAATTAAGTTCAAAATTTGCAATGTAAATTTATTTTACCACCTCGTCTGTATAATTGTCACGGAACGGGGAAAAGAAATTTCATTTTGTACAAATGTATTAATTATTGAAAACGATAGTATATAGCAATTGGAAATGGGAGATGGCCCAGTAGTATCCTAAGGTCCTGGGTCTAAAATCTTGACCACTAATATTTTAAGTGCTAAATAATAATAATCATAATTCTTTTTACATTAACGCCTATCTATGTAAGTCTAAATTTGAACCAAATATTAAATATCATTGTTGATAAAAATAAGGCCTTATGGACATTATCCATTACGCAGTGTTATATCTGTAGTGTTACCGACAACATGTCAATATTGTGTATGCGAAGTATTAATTTTAAAAGTATCAATAATATAATTTTAAGCTAGCTTGTTTTTTATTAATAATTAAACTTTTAATTTCATTTAAAGATGGATCTTATGGCAAAATTAGTTAAGCAGTTTTGCACTATCGCCGACGATTAGATGTTAAAGAAAACATATACAAAAGTATATACTGCAGATTGGCGGATATACAGCATGTATGTAAAAAAGCATAATAGAACAATTTATAATTGGATACTGATAAGCAATACTGTGTCAAGCTACGTGGACTTCATTTTGAGAAAATGGCGTCTAAAGAAAATCCTATTCTTAATAAATATGTTTGAAGTTGTATATATTATATTTAATATATAATCTAATAAAAAGTTCTTCAAATATTTAAGATTATTGTGTAAATTGCAAAATATGGAACACACTTGAAATTTGAATTATATTTCATGTTTATTTAGTTTATATGACTAGATTTTTTTTTTTGAATAATGTTAAAAAGGTGATGCACTATCAAAATATATCAATATCTCCGAATTTGACTTTTTGTGGTTTGTCACATTATTGCTTATCAGCATCCAATTATCCTTTTTTAAGCATTTGCCAAACAGTGGGAAACTTACACGATGTTAACCAAATAATTAAAAACGATCCTTTTACCTCCTACTATCATGTACTTTACACACACTCAATTATATATCCGCAATTAAAATATCTCAATTCATCGCAGATAACATAGGCTTTATATTCTACAATACGTTTTTAACAATTACATAAAAAGCATTTATTTTGTCGTTTATAATTTCAAATCAACAGTAAAAAGTAATTATCTAATAAAACCTCCGCATTATAATAATTAATGGGCATAATTATTTGCAGTCTATTCTACTTTAAGATATAAACTCAGAACAATAACAGTTTAATGAACAAATTTTAAAACTAATTGTGTTTTGAATAACTTTCAATGTGATTTTTAGTATAAAGAGTAATTGTCTTCAAACATAAAATTGCACTTGCTATGTGGTTAACTATTATTGAAAGTGTCTACCAAGACTAAACATGAACATCGATGACGGTAAAGATTGATATAACTCTATCTTATAGTGAAGCTTAAAAAAAGGAACTGACTTCATAATTACTTAAATATAATTTCGTTTACTCGAACGACACACTTATTCTAGTTATTTTGATTTTAAAATCAAACTTAAAAGCTATTTTCTATGAGGCTAATTTGAAAGTTTGCTTTTTCAAACAAAAAAATAAATAAAATCAGTTAGGTACGATCTGGCGGAGTACTAAGGTAACAAACATTAAAAAAAAACTGGTCAAGTGCGAGTAGGACTCGCGCACCGAGGGTTCCGTACAAACTTATAGAAATCTATATAAGACTAACCCATCTACGCCATTTGTGGTCTTCATCATCAGTTCCAACATAAGTTACTATCAAAAATACCTTAATCGGTATACGCTTGCCTATAATATTTGAAGAGTTCCCTCAATTTCTCCAGGATCCCATCATCTGATCCTGACCTGAAGACAATGGGACCACCTTGGTATACCTTTTGAAACAAAAAAAAAAAATTTTGAAAATCGGTACCCAAATGGCGGCGTAATCGGCGAACAAACATAAAAAAAAAATTAAATACAAGGTCGAATTGAAAACACTCCTTTTTAGAAGTCGCTTAAATATAATCAAATATTATGTAAATATGGATCACGTCCCAAAAACTATTTTGAAACTACTTAGGAGCACTTTAATTTAAAACACGATCATGGATGCAATCCATGGAAACACAAAATTTTTTATTTTAAGTACTAATACACCTTATACTTTAAAAAAAAAAGTTATAGCGCGATTCAGGATACACCTAGCGCCATCTCTTGACAATTTCAATGAACTAACTTGTTGACTTTGACATTAACAACATAATTATATTATATTTTATTCTCGTTTTATTTTTATTTATATTCTACTACACTCCACTACCCCTGTACTACGTTCGTAAAATATTTAGATTTACATTATCAATCAAAATATCGAAATATATATTAGTGTTGCCAAGACGAAAATAATTAGTCCTTAATTCGAACAAAACTAATTGTTTATTTATAAATAACTAATTATATTACTAATAACCAGAAGACTTATATGTGTAGATAAATAAGTAAATTAAATAACTCGATCTGTTTGAATTTAATTTTAAAAATTTCGTACTAAGTCAATACGAGTACTTAAATTAAATCGCGTGAAGCTCTTATATTGAATGTTAATTACGTAATGACGTTATAAATCGACGATAAAACTTTTAAATGAAAAGTTTATTTTATAATTTTTAGCGCGTTTAAATAATAATTAAAATAAAAATTTTTATTAATCGAGCAGAATTATATCACAGTTAATGTCATAATGTTGTAATAGATGGCATTAGCTGTACGCTGCATCGCGCTTTCATTTTTTTAGCTGCGATATATAGATTGCATTGCGTTGTTTATAAAGGTTTGCTGCTTTTTAATGTTTTCGTATTGATACAAATTTCTTCTCAGTGTTTGTAAAATTGTTTTTTTGACCATGGTCAACTTCTATGTTAATTTTTTACAAGTACATATAATTTTAATTCTAAGATTAATATATTTTCCGCTTGATCAATTTACAACTTGATACATTTACGCGTTCCTGAGAAAAAGGTTGAAAGACAGACGTACAGACTGACAGACACACGAACAGAAATTTACAGTTTTCGGATTTTTTCCTTTATGTATACTAAAGGACCTTGCTCCTGGCCAAATTTCATAATGCTTGGTCAATAGGAAGTACCCTATAGGTTTTGATTCCCTTGCGAAAACGTTAAAAACGCTATCATACTTAAAATATGTGATATAAATGACCGTATCTTTTGATTGCGTTAACTTAGAAGTTTGATTTTTTCACTGCTCTTGGTAATTACAACTCTGAGTACTTGACGTTGATAAAAATTTGTTACCTTCACGCGTTTCTGAGAAAAAGGTTGAAAGACAAACTTACCAACAGACAAACATACATACAAAAATTTACAGTTTTCAGATTTTTTCCTTTATTTGTACCATAAGATCTTAATTCTTGCCAAATTTCATCGTGCTAGGTCAATGGGAAGTACCCTATAGGTTTTGATTCCCTTGCGAAAACGCTAAAATGGTCAAAATATACGACATATTTTCCATTATCTTTTGATTGCGTTGACTTAGAACTTTAATATTTTCACGGCCGCATGTCATCGTAGACTTGAGTATATGATATTAATTTCAACATGATACGTCTATGCATTTCTGAGAAAAAAGGGTTGACATCCCGACAGACAGACAGACAGACAGACAGACAGACAGACAGACAGACAGACAGACAGACAGACAGACAGAAAGACAGACGGACAACAAAGTGATCCTATAAGGGTTCCGTTTTTCCTTTTAAGGTACGGAACCCTAAAAACATACATATACTGAAAATATTGTAAATATTTTTTGTAAATGTTTCCGCTTTGCAGATTTTAACAGAAGCAATCATTTGGACCATGCCTGAATTAATTTTATTTTTAAAAAAACGTGGTTTAAAAGTTCAAAAATACGTAGCAAAAAATGTTGGAATAATAAAATTAGGTAAACTTTCAATTAAACAATTTAAAAAATCGAGTTTTTTAAAAGCTAAATTAGTTAATAGCTGTCAATTTGAAATTACAAACGAACTTTCATTTTATTTATTCGTATAGATGTAGCATAGATATAGAATAGGTGTAGGTATAGATAAGAATCAGTCATATGACGCAACTTGACGTACATAATAAAATCTATTTCACTTTACACTATCAAAAACATTCTCTAGAAAAACACGACTTATTAATTCCATAGAAATCATTAGAGTGTCATTTATATCACGTATATAAAGCGGCCATTAAATAATGGTCACGTCAACAAATGGATAAAGACGTCTTTGCACTTTTCATAATTATACCTACCATGCAGAAATAAAAAAAATGAATTAACTTTCATTTATTTTAGTAATCATATTCATTTAATACCGAAATATTCTTTTAAATGAATTTACTCAGTCGTATAAATTCTCAGCTCAAATTGCTATGTAACAAACATATAAAATGTGATCATACAGGATGTTCAGTCGACAGCACGTGACAGCTGGCCTCTGCCGCGTTGCCGGCAAATATAGTGTTCACGTGTTTTGTCATTTTGCAAGTAAATGTACGTTTAATATCATACAATTTTAACCGACTTCCAATAAAGGAGGAGGTTCTCAATTCATCGGAGACTTTTTTTTTTATTTTTAGCTTTCCGTTCCCAAAAGGTGCCTAGTGGCTTTATTATACATGTTTCTCCGACCAATTTTTTCAATTTTTTTTTACTTTCTCATTGCTGTATTTTTAATCGTAATAATATAATAATAATCTAATTAATAAACTATCGTGATAAATTTTTCCAGAAAAAAATTTATGTTATTATTATATTTGTAATTATTAATATATTTTTTATTTAAACAATAAATCTAATATTAATAACCGGCTAAGAGTTAATTTAATTCAACGAAGTCCTCGAAGATTGGAGTTAGATTTGTAGAATAATATCTTTATTTCGTTCTAATTACAACCATATTTAAATCATATTTAGAAAAAAGCGATGTTATAGATATCATTAAGATATATATCGTCAGATAACCATTGTAAGTAAGACATATGTCTATCTTTGATTTAGTAGCATTCGATCCAACAACACTACTAACCGTACGTTGTCGTACACAGACGAGCAACATGATGATTAATGGTCACCCTGTCTACAGACGTTGTAAGAGATATAAGCCGTTGCTCACTTGTCAATGCACTGCGTAGGCTTCTACAGGGTATAGAACAAGGTAATTGTAATCTATATACCTATTTAATTAATGTACGTATGAAATGTGAACTCTAAGATATGACATGATACGGCAATTTGAATTTTTTTCGTGCGTTATTTAAAGCGATGACTGACGAATCAAAACGATGTAACGCGACACGACAACATATCCTAATTGTTGTTGTATAATGTAAAATAACTGTCACTGTTAAAATGAAACGACGACATCGCACTCGTTCGCGCGATAATATGGCTGCTTGCTTTGGCACATTTTGCACCGCATTCCGCATTGCTATGTCACGTAAGCCACCTCAATAGATGTCAAGGGTTTGATGTTTTCGCGCCGCGCCGCACCGCACTACAATCGCGTTCGCTGACGTGAGTGATATTCTGAAAAGATAGTATAAGATAACATTAAGAAGGTAGTATAAGATAAAATTAAAATATCAATAATTTGTATCGACAATTTGAAAGTGTCTGAAAATCATATTTAAATAAAATACATTTAGAATTTTATTATCCAAACGAAGAATGCTTTCTAGCATCAAAAATATATCTTTTATAACAATTTTATTTCAAACTAATCACGATGTAGAACGCTTAAATGAAAATATATGTACTTAAAATCATTACATTTGCAAACTCATTTCAAAACAAACATGCTTATATGTATATATGATACCTATCACAAAATTTTTCTACATATTTAATACGAAAATGAATATCCTTATTTTTAGGACCAGTACAAACAGCATTGCGATCCTTTCTCATTGCCCCAGACCGTAATTATATCAAGTATTATTAATTTCGCATTCCTGTCGGTCATAAGACTCCTTAATGGCATACCTTTGCCGATCGCAATAACCTGCATAGGAGGTTCGATTCCAGATCGTTTAATTATTCCCGTGATCAGGGAACGTGATCTAACTAGGCAAGAGTTAATTAATGCGGATATATACCTAGCGCAAATTCGACATTCACTTGGGTAATAATAACATAAGTGCAATCGATTATACGTAATGTTAACTTATTAGATGTCCAACAAAAGTCAGATTTATACATATAAAAGGTAAAATATAGTTTTCCCATGTTATTTGTTTAAAGTATAAAATAATTTATATATTATTTTCAACGAAACAGTGAATCGTAAATAACTTATACCAAAAAAATCGTATTTTTACACTCGTCTTTTACTACTGCTAAATGATTTTATTTTTTCGCATTATCATGTCTTCAGTAAAGTCTAATTATTCCCATAAACGAAGGAGGATAAATATATATATATATACATATATAGAATAATATATATATATACCTACTACATTAATAATATTTAGTTGATCACGTGTGGGGCTACCTAGATAACTGCTACCAGATCATAGAGTTGCTTTATATCATTTAAGAAAGAGGTGCCAAGATTTTGAAGTCGGTTTCAAGTAAAACATACGAAGGCCAAGTAAAATCTTTTACGTATTATTGTAGAAAATATTTTTTTTTTTGTTTTTAAATTACTTGTCTCGTTTTCGAAGTCAGTTTTTTTTTTCAAAATGTTTTTATTTTACACTTTTAAATTACGAATATTGTTAGGCAGTAGTAACGGACAGTTTGTGACTTACCTAAGTTACATTCTAAGTCATCTGCTTATCACCATTTACAAGATATTTCTATTGCCGATGCAGGGCTGTTAATTATTGAAAAGTTATCCTGATCTTGCACCATCAGTTCCAATTATGGTTAATATGGCATTGTAACGAGCATAAATACGTTGGCGCAGTGGTCACTGCAAATGACTGAAGCGCTAACGGTCGCGGGTTCGATCCCCGCTCACGGCATAAGTCTGTATTGGCCATACGGATGTTTGTCGTTGTCTGGGTGTTTGTGTAAGTGTTGTGAGTGTTTCCGGACGGCAGACCCCCGACACAAGGTCACGCGATCTTAATGGGAGCCGTTGAGTGTGATGCGTTTATTTATTTATTTTATTATTTATAAATTTCTTAACAGTCATATTGAAGTAATCGACTCGCAAGTCGTGACATACTTGTTATTAAGTAGTTCTGGTGGCCGTCTGTGAACTTCATCATTAGTTCCACTTCTCCAGATGTGGTTTTCCGAGAGCAAAAAAATATTTTAACAAATTGGGTAAAATTCAAAACCGGTCCACAATCGGCAGATAAATCGGTGATCAAACATAAAAAAAACCTACAAACGAACATAGAACCTTCTGCTTTTCCGAGGTTGGTTAATAAATTTAGTACACTTCAAAGTATACCTATCTTCGCTTATTTTATGAGAAAAAAATAAGCGAAGATATATTTATTTCTTTAAAAATATATTTTATATTTATGAAAATTTTTCGTAATTGTTTTTCTAAAATAAAATGAACCCATCATTCGGTGTTAATCAAAAGTTAATCAATTTTTAAAATAAAGAATGTTTGTTAGTTTTCGACGTTGAAAACATAGTATTTTGCGTACTATATATTTTCGGCAGTATATACATAGTACAGAGGCCCAAAAATATAGTAGAATACTTTAAATTTTAGACTAGCAACCCTAGTTAAGAGAGTGAAAGTCACAAGTGTAATTCCTGCCTTCTACTAGAAGCTAATAATATCAATAACTTTAATATTATGATAAAATCGGACGTGTATGAGGTAAATTTAATCGTATAATCCGATCAGGCATCAATATGTGCTCCCAGGCTGCTTAGGTACCACTCGCAACGACTTGCTTACGTCTCCGCAAGCATAAATTTTAAACTCAATGGTGTCTTAAACAATACTAAAAAGAAATACTATAATCATAACTTATAAAATTCGTATATGATAAAGTATTCTTATTTTTTGCATCATTATGGAAGATGTTATTTAACCCAAATTTCATATATTTCGTAATGTAAATTAAATAAAAGTATATAATAATTTTCGTTTTTTAATTTAGTCCCAATGAATGGGTCTTATTTCCAATTATGATGACATATCAGTATAATGAAACGACTAAACCTCTTTTAAAAAAGTAGAAGGTTATATGTTCAACTGTATATATTTTTCGTTTTTTTCCCTTATTCCTTTAAAGCTGGCAGCACATTGAGGCATTTCCATTGGCGGTGATCACTTAACATCCCGTGTTCTGTCTGTGCGTTTGCCGGCTATTTTTATAGAAAAAAATCAGCCAAGTGCGTGTCGGGCCACGCACAATGTAGGGTTCCGTAGTTGTCAGAATTGTCAAAATCGGTCAAGCAATCTTCGAGTACCTATTTTCGTAAAAAAGTTTACGACGAACTGGGAATTTCCTTTTTTAAGTCAGTTTATACAATATACGTACTTACAATTTTAAACCTTTTATTATTATAAAATTATTTTTAATTTCTCTTTATATTTCGAGACTAAAATATTTTTAATGTAAAATGAATGTTTGAATGTGAATTATACTAACGATTTTGAACTTTATATGTTCGTCGATTATTTATTATTCTAACACTTGTAAAATATACTTAGCGCCGATAATTTTCCTTTAATTAATTAGCGCCTATGAAATCTATGGAGATTTGGTTGAAAACTTCATAAGCGCGATTCAGAATCACTCGCGACATGTTTTATTGAGACATTGTTTTATACCTTATTTTATATTTCACTTTAATTTAAACTTATTAAATATGTATTATTAATATTTATATAATGTGATGCTTTAAAAAGTGAAATATTTATTTTTACTTAGATCATCTATAACTCGATAACCATAAGAACCCACATAGCCGTGATAATTTTCCTTTTAAATTCATTATATGTACCACTATCGTGAATTTTTTCATATTTTTAGACGCAGCAGTTTAGTGGGTAGAGGGGGGGGACACTTGACTCTAAGAAAAATTAACACTTCAAAGCTTAATATTTCGGAAACAGTTCGTCGTTCGGAAAAATGGTATTCCCACACCTATAACATTTTTAAAAGACCTATCTAACGATACCCCACAACATGGGATAAATCAGAAAAAAAAATTTTGGTCTCTCTTAACACATAGCGAAGACACCCTGAAAAAAGAATATTTTTAAGATTTTATTGTACGACTTTTTCGGCGTAATTCATATGTATACTCATACCGAATTACAGCTTTCTGGTATTAAGGGTTTCGGAGCAAAGCCGCGGACAGACAGACAGACAGACAGACGGACATGGCGAAATTATAAGGGTTCCATTTTTTATTACGGAACCCTAAAAAGGACATCCGTTTGAAATGATTTCCAATTATCGTAAACAAAATAGAAAAATACTACATATAGTCTAGTTTTTAAAGTTAGATGAGAATTATCGACGGCACTAAATAAAGACATGAAGTCTTTTTGTAACATTGATCAAATCTAATAAACATTAATAAAGTTACAAAACACCAAAAACTTTTTTAGTTACATATGTATGTACATCACTTGACCTATAAATAATATATAGTAAAGATAATTTTCCGAGTTAAATATTTCTTGCTCTAACTCTCTACGATTATTCTCACTCCATAATGCTTAGGGCATAATAAACATTATAAAGGACTATAAGGATTTTAGAATTCATTTTCACTTTGTCCTTTACACAGAACACTAAATGTATGAATACATTTGCATTTACAATGAATGTTAATATGTAATGAAATAAATAACGACCTCTAGGTAACTGAAATAAAATGATAACTTTTCAGAATTTTTATTTTGATATAAATCGTTGTGGAAATTTTTCGTCTATTCTTACTAATTTTACATTTAATACGTTAAAATAAGTTTCTACATTCATTTTCATTACATAATTTTATTTATTATTTAATTATAAATACAACAAGTGCAACGACATGGTATTCCACTTTCATAACGAAGGTACTATGTCCCATTACGTAATGAATAAACTTAGAAAACGCAAAACCAACTGAAATTGCCACCCACAATTTTAACTTCGCTGATGCAAACTTCACCAATTTGTATAGTGTAATTGGGAAACAACCCGGTCAAAGGACGTTATCCGTACTGTTATGTAAATGAACACTATTTGTTTATGTATTTTCACTAATCTCAAACGGCACCGTCATAATTATATTAGAATTATTTATCAACGGACTTCAAAAAAGGATAAAGTTCTCAATTTGTGTCGTATTTTTTTTCTTTTAATGTTTGTTACATCAGAACTCCGTCATTTGAAAGGGTATATTTTCAGACTTGTCTCATAAAATTTATACGAAAATCGTTTCAGTGTAACGTATTTTTTGCATTTTAGCCTGCTGTTTTTTTTTTTGTATAAGATAAACGGTTAAACGAACAGGCAGGTCATCTGATGATGAGTGATCACTGCCGCCCATAGAACCACAAATAAGTTACCAACTTATATAGACACGATGAATAAATATGAAGTGAAGGAAGGGGTGAGAAATGACGAAGCTGTATTAAATTCTTCGCGTCGATTTTTCGGGAGAGTGTGGTACTGTCTCAGTAGAACCATATACGACCTGTAATCAGTGGACTACAGTTAGGCTCTACAACATTAAATCTGTAGTAAATACGATATATATTTAATTTAATAACCTGTTCTACAAAGCCTCTTAGAATGGAGATTTAATGAAATAATAATATTACATACCTACGTAACATTACTCTTGCAAACCATTCTTACGTACTGTCAACTCGAATTACATAATAAAGTGATTCAGGCATTGTAAACATCTAGAAAGATCGAAATAGCCATTTTTCATCTTCACCGTCAACCTGTTTACCCTTATCTTATGTAATGGAATATATTACTCTTTACTATATTTTGTCTCTATTTCAAAGTACGATAGCGCTTCGACAAGTTCGATGGTGTTTGCTGCATGTAGAAGATAATTTATTCTTGTTTGAATATTCATGTAAACATCGTATCTCAACTTAAAATTAGGAAGTGTTTTAGGAGTTACTTAAGTTTTATTATTCTGGAAATACTGCAGAGTGAACCTATGATTTGTATTTATCACTCGCGTTTATGGTTACTGCTTTGCTCCTATGAGTCGTAGCGTGATGTAATATAGCCTATAGCCTTCGATAAATAAACTATCCAACACGAAAATATGGTTTTTTCAATTCTAACTCGAGAACTCCTGAAATTAGCGCGTACAAACAAAGAAACAAACTATTCAGCTTTAAAATATTAGTATAGATGTACACTCTCGAAGTATACGTTTTCTTTTTTTGTTAGAAATATATATGTAATAATAATTACATGCCATTAATTTACATGTTATATTTGTAAATTTAATTTTTTCAAAACAGAATTTAAAAAATGTTTTAACTCTAGATACTAGTCAATACTAATTATGAAGTTTAATCACAAAGTTAATAATTAAGATTTACAAGACGAAGCGTACTCGAGTTATAATAAAATTATTTTATAAACTTATCGTTAATTTACATCGTTACAATTTAAAACTTTGTTGATTACATAATAAAATTTTATTATGTAAATGTTTAAAAATTCAAAAGTGAGATTGTTTTGCATTTATTGTGATAGATATTAGTTGTAGACTACTTGATACATTTACAGGCTAGCTCGATCAGAAAAGTACCTACTACATTTTCATAGAAAATCGGCATAAAATAGTTGATAGACTGATTGAGAGAGCTGAAAATATGACTCTTCCCGCATTTTCCTGTATATTCAATTCCCATGAATACTCTTTAAATTAGCAACGCGTATATGGCTCCTACGATGCTCATGGGCGGAGGACACTTTATAACTTACTGCCTGCTTGATTTTTATAAATAACAATTTATAATAAAATAGCTCTTTTTCGTGCAAAATAAACACCGGAACCATTGGACCTATTATAAAAAGTATGGTGCCATTGAAATGGTATATTGTTCTGGTAATATGCTATATTTTATATAGGTATCTGCGTATCATACAAAATCAACAGGAACGCGATTGAAGTCGCGAGCAAAAGCTAGTTAATTAAGTGATTATGAAAATTTTCAATATTAGCTCATAATACATTACTTTTCATATTCAATTTATCGAAATATTTTTTTTGCTTTTAATATTCTAATTAAGTCAAATAAAGAATAAGATAAATTTGAAATCATTTATATTTACAGGTAAATTACGTCTCACCGTCGTTTTTAATAAATGTAATAATTCAATAGCGTTTGAGAATTACCTTGTCCTTTAAGGAAAATTTTGACGCGAGCCCTTTCGATAAAAAGCCAAGGAAAGAAAACAAAAGAGCGAATTTATTTAAAAGAGTTTCTCTTTTATTAGTCCTATTGAATTGGTCTTTTTAACGACAAATAAAAAAATATATATTGTATATTTAAAACTTTGTGATTTATACTATTCATATTTAATATAATCGCGATAACTAACGGTAGTAATACCTTTTTTATTGCCCGACGTTTCGACGAAGTTGCATCCGTCGTGGTCGCGCGGTGTACCAGTCAGCTCGTCGCTTTAGGTCACTTAAATCTAATTATTTTGAATATATATAACAAATTTTGTTTTCTTTTTTTGAATAATAATGTATATATCTATTGTCAACTTTCGGCTTCCTAGATTACCTCCCAAAACTTCAAATAATGCTGATACATATGACACTTATTTTATTAATGAACAGAGGCCTTGACAGAAATATCTATTCTGACTTTTTGAATGATGTTTCCAAAGTCATAACCATATTAAGATTGTACCACTAAGTTGATCCCTATATGGACTATGGATTCTCGAGTACTTGTAATCTCCGTCATCTTAGCGTAGAACATTTGACAAATTTGTATGTACTGTGACAAGTCTGAAGGCGAAACATGCGGTTTGAATGTACATAGGATGCATAAAGGAGATAGTTCTTGTTTGACTTTAGAATTATATTATGGAGATATTTTAATTTTAAAATCCAATGGTACATCAAATGTAGAACGTCGTAATACGATTTCCTAAGAAAGTCAACATTGCCAGAGTCTATCCATGTCCCGTCGCACCGCGTAGATATATTACTAAATCTATGTAAAACTCCTAGTCTAAATATAATATATCTAATATTGTAAATTGAGACATTTTCAACGAGTTTCAATACTATACTTCTGCTGTAAGTTGATGCTGAAGCATCAGGTCAAGATTCTGTGTTTTTTTACTATCATCCACGGTATAATCAATTTTGAGTCGATAAGACTAATTCCTCTATTCAACAAGGCTATAGAAAAGAACTGATAATCTTTAAACGTCTGAACATATCTTCATAAAATATTACGACAGATTTCAAACAAAAAGCATCAAAATCGGCAATCCGTTTAAGAGCTACGATGCCACAGACAGACACACAGATACTTACATCAAACTTATAACAACCCTTTATTTTTGGTCGGGGTTAGAAAGGATAGAGTAAACGAATGAAAGTGTAATAATTAATTTTAATAGGCGAGGAATAAAATTAGCAATGTAAATTGTGAGGTTGATTTTACTTTGATAAATTCCTCACGGGCTCTAATCAAACTTGTTACTTCTTTGTTTAAGCCGGAAGTTACTTTTCCTATGGACGTTGGAGATTTTGCCGGGTAATTGACTTTTACTGAATATACATCTTATTAAGGCTGACGAAGAAAATTAATGGAAATAATATTATTAAAACCCTTAATCGCGGCTTTGCTTGGTTTGGGTAGATTTTGTTGTGTCGAAAGATCGTAAAAAATTTATTTTTATAATAATTTGCATTAAGACGCAATCGAATAGTTTATTCGATTAGCATAACATTAGAACAAACAAAAAATATAACAGTTTTTATTTAATAGCCATGAATTCGTCTGCTCAGGATCAGTACTTTGAGTAGTTTATTTTCTTCTCCAAGCTTTCTATCTATCTTTAAACCACAATTCATCAAAACTGGTTTTGCGGCTTAGTCGTGAAGGCGTAACAGACAGACAGAGTCACTTTGAGAGACCCTTGTTTTAATATCAAAATCAATTTGTTCCTAAAATATTATAATTATAGCCTATGTGTTATTTTGATGTATAAGCTAAATTATTGTAAAGTTTTATTAAAATCCATTCTGTATTGAAAGAGTAAAAAACTTTACACATACTTAGAAACTTTCGCATTTATCATATTAGTGTGGAAGTAAGGTTATTACATAGACGCGCCATGCGGTTTTACCCCTGTCATATTTCGGTACTCACTGAATCGGTCGATGTTTATTGTAACTGCTTGTATTAATAAATTGAAAACATGAGTGAAAGAAAAGTGACACGTTGCATTTCGGATAGTTCGCTGTTCTTTGCATTTAAAAGTGTTATGGTTATACAAACAATTTTAAACCTTAAAACAACCGTATTTGGGGCTATTTAAGAAATACAGTATTTTGTATAAATGCGTTTGATACGTTTTGAATGTTTAAGCAAAACTTTGACCATTCATGTCTTGTTAGATGATGTTTTATATTGCCTTACACAGCGAAGGAAATATCTCGCAAAATAAATGTCTTAAATCGTTCAGAAAATGTCTTAAATCGTGAAATTAGTGTGTTTTTTTTATTTATTTAAAAATGAAACAATACAGTATTTATAAAATAAAAAAACTTACACATTTACTCATTATATATACAACAGAAATTAAGTTAGCGTGGTAGCAAAAATACTAGACGCATTTCCACTTTAAATCGAAACCGATTTTCTAAGCGAAAAATACACCAGCCGCAGCAAGAAGAAGGCTTAGAGTTTATTCCACCACACTGGTCCACTGTGGGTGGGATATGTGTCAAAATTTCTTCCCGCAATCATCGGTTGAGATCGACGCCTTCTAACCACTAGGTTATCTCGGCTCGGTAAAGGTAATAAGACAAAATATAATTTTTATAAAGTGTAATATTAAAAAGAAAACGAACATGAAATCTTCAATGTCATAATACCTTAGTGAGATATAGTTATAGACAGATAAAGCGAACAATTTGTGTGCGTTATTTCTTACGACATCGCTGTATAAAACTGAAAAGCAAATACGAAAACCGTTTTGTACAATCAAATTGAAAACCAAAAATGCACTCGCAACATCGGAGATATTCATATTTGTTGAGTAAATAATTTTATTTAACATATCAAGATAATATTTAGTTATAGCGCAAATAATTTGGTTTTGTACTGTCTATGTTTTGGTTATCTATGTTTTTATTTTCATAGTCTATGTCTCTTTTTTTTTGAATACTCTGTCATCTGTGTTTTAAGTAATAAAGTTATAGTGTGCGATTCAGAAAATCTCAATTACATTGAATTCCTATGTAAACCCATATATTTAATAATATTCATGCGTTATTAAACTTGTGCAATGTGTTTTTGTGTCTCCTTGAAAGAACGGGTCCTAGTACGTATATAAATAAATAAAACTGAAAAATTGTATAATAAAAGTAGCCTTAGTTAGTCCTTATTATATAAGCTATCTGTGAGAAAAAGTCTTGTCAAAATCGTTCTAGCCGGTTCAGAGTTTCGCTGGAACAGACAGACACACAGAAAGATAACAATTTTAATAATTGTGTTTTTGACTTAAGTACCGTGTATACTTTTATATTCATTTGGTTAAAAGCTGTTAAATTGATATTACCAACAGACACTTCAATTTTATTTATTAAGTATAGAAGTATAGATATAGTGTATAGATACGTATTAATAAACGATAACGATTAGTAATATTTTACGCTGATATGCAATACTGTGTCAAGCGACACGGACTTCATTTTGAGAAAATGGCGTCTAAAGGTGTTAAACCTATTCTTAACAAATATGTTTGAAGAAGATATCTTCCATCTTTTCTTTTATTTTTTTGATAAATGAATTAAGGAATTAAAAGAAGATTGATATATTTAATATTTTCTCTAATAAAAAGATTTTTAAATATTTGAGATTATTGTATAAATTGGAAAATATGGAACGCACTTGAAATTCGAAACAACTGACTAGGAAACTTTTTTCCGTCCTTTTTTAGTTTATATGACCTTAATTTTTTTTGAATAATGTTAAATAGGTGATGCAGCATCAAAATACATTAATATCTCAAAATTTGACTTTTTGTGGGTTGACACATTATTGCTTATCAGCATTCATTTAATATGGCACTATTGTAAAGCTGTATAATTTATCAAAGACTATATCACGCAATAGGCACTTAGTGTCACGTACTTGAAAAGGCCAATGTCCAGAAGCGGACTAATATAGGCTGACGATGTTAATGATGACGCTGATAATGATAATGACGTAAATAATGATTTTTGAAATTTTGACTCATCTATATTCAATGAACGTCTTAATAGAAGAGGAGGCTTTTGTCCAGCAGTTGTTTAAGTAGTAAATATACAAGACATGTATAATTTCCTTCCGTTTTGGAGCAGATATATGCATATACAATTAGACATGTGTATTTACACGTGTAAACGACGTATGTGACGTAGTCATCGAGAGATTTGATTACACGTTAAAACAGAGTATCGTCGTACGCTGAGACGATTTAAATACATGTGGAGGAAATATTATCCTACTCTAAGCGTTAAACAATTTGTATTTAAAATTTTTAGGAATTATAAAATTGAAAACCTTTTTTTTATATTTATTTTTAAATGCAACATAATAAATGTATTTTTAATACAATGTGCAATATCAAAAATTACATCAATATCTTTGTATCAACTTTCAATGAGGAAAAAAATCAGTCTCTATACACATAAAGCTACAGTAAAACTATATACAATTTACATTAGGTACAGTGCGGCTCTTAAAGCCTTAATAAAATGTAAAGACGAGGCTCATTGTGTAGAAACCAATTGATAGTTGATAACAGATTTTTGACAGTAAAAGATTTTCGAATATAGCGATGATTTAGCTCCCAAATAGATTCGATTAAGAATTACAAAAAATTTTTACCAAATACCGTGTCTACTAAAATACAGAATGTACAATTGTACATATCTCTTTATGTATCCTTTTTACACTTTTTATCTCCACAAAGTACAGATTTTAGCCGATGTACCATGGAATGAGCGATACATTTTTTTTTCAGTGAAAATCCTCTGCAATCAAATAAACGCTTCCAACTGTTGCATTTGTACGGCCAAATGCGCTGTTGCGAACAAAGCCCGACTTTAAATGAGTGCTCGTTGAGAAAAATGAATATTCCAAAACATTCGAGCAACGCGAGGCTGATTCGGAAAAGGACGTAAAAATCAGACAAGCTGTTATGTCTGATTTAGGTTTTGTTGTAATTTAAAATTTAGCTATTTACATATGTATTTCAAGATATACTGTTTTTGTATGAAAATATAGAAACGCGTATTTTGCTAAATTAGGCACTTTGCTTTGGCATTGGAATTTATTTTAACCGAACACATTATATTGAATAAACAATTATTTTATAAGCATAACCACGACTGCCTATTCTGTGTTACTTGGCATTTTACATATTATTATTTGTTTTTTAATCGACTTTTAAAAAAGGGAGTCCTTAATTCGTCGGGGACTTTTATATTGTTTATTCATGTACATATATTCACCGATTACTTAAAAACGGCTAGACCAATTTATTCTTTTTTTAGTTTGAAAGGTTATACTTCTAAATTAGTCGCATAAAATTTTAATGATAATCGATTAAGGTTATAAAATCAACATAATTGGATTAAGTATGTCATTCAAGAAAACGAAATTACGCATTTTGCTTATAAAATCGGCACGGCTTTTTTTTAATTCTTTTTTGTAAGTTATCATATTATGAAGCCCACCCATATACATGTACAATGTACAATCAAAAACATAATACTCCGTTTTGAGCAGTCAAAGCTTATTACATTAAATATGTGAAATACAAGACATCGTTTGCCTTAAACAAGTTGAAAATCTTTTCTATTATAAGAGCAGAAATCAATTCAATCTGCTATCAAGACTATAGATACAATTTACTAAAAAAATATATGCATTTTATATCAAGTATCAATTATTTTCAAATGAATCTATTACATTTTCTTACAACTGTTTTCATACCAATTGATGTAGAAGCATAAGAAAATTTAATTAAAACATTTCAGCGGGGCTATGGCTATAGTACAGGTCTGGTTATTGAGATAAAAGGCAAACGTTAAGTGCAAAGTTCAAAACTAGTTAGTGAAATTTAATGAAGCCCCTGTGACCAAATCAAAGAACCTTCACCGAGGCAGTTGGAAAAAGATAAAAGTAAGTTCTAAAACACGAAAGGGTATTACTTTGCAAATTTATTCAAACCAATCTGAAATTTAAATGGGAGTTCATCAAAGTTCTTACGTTAGCAATACTTATGAGGCCACGAGTACATATCCTGTGTATAACAAGGATGTGAGCACATAGCTGTCTTAGATAGTTTGGTGGTTATTCATAATTGATTTATCATTTTTTACCGTGGTAGAAGAGCCTGATTGTAACCTACTGACTACAATGTGTATATGGTCTGGTTCTAACGTGGCAGTACGACACTCTTACAGAAATTAGTCCGAGAGTGAGAGAGCCGTATCCCTAGCCATAATATCCTTCAATACACCCGTGTATTAATATCCTTCAAGATACGGATGTATTGAAGGATATAAATTATTTTTTGTTTTAGCTGAAATCATATCAGTGACTAGTGACTCCTACACTCTCCTTTGGTGCTGTGAAATGTTCATGAACAGCGATGATTACTTTACATCAGAGTAAACTTTTGCGTTCTAGTTTCATAAATAAAAAAATGGCCTTTTTAAAATATACAATGCATCTTAATTATTTGATTTATGTACGATAATATTATGATTTATTTACCGTTTTGTTCCAGTACGTTGATGATTCGTTTCATGAATGAAATTCTCTGGAGAGTTACTAGGTTATTATAAGCTATCGCTATTGAAATGCGATACATTTTGACAGTTGATTTGTTTCGTTTTAATATAAAAATCAGAAATGTGTGATGTTTTATGACCCTCGATCTTACTCAATAAATGGACTATCTAATGTAAAAAGATTTTCACAAATCGAACTTATAGTTCCTAAGAGTGACGCGTTCAAAAAAACAAAATAAAATACATGTTACGATTACAAAAACGAATAAACTTACCTGCGTCTACCACTTTACATTTAATACCATAACAGTTATGTTTGAAGTTATATTTTGTATAAAAAACATAACTGTTTGTTCAAACATTATTAATAGATATAGGATCGCAGCAATCCCAGATCATTTGCTGTTAGCTACTGAAGAGTTTCGATACCTATCTTCATGAGGTCCTTATATGTTATATACTAATACCTTCCCTGAAAAAAAAAAGGTTTTTATTAAAAATTGAAAAGAATTCTACTAATTCTGTTCATTCTTAATAATCTTCCTTTCATCGAAATCTTTAAGCTTAAGTCGCCAACGTCAAAATTTGGAAAATATTTTATGATTCCTTTAAATTAGCTACGAAATAAAACCAAATGATTGAAGGTTTATGT
Organism: Hypolimnas misippus; assembly: GCA_037950945.1. Taxonomy (NCBI): domain Eukaryota; kingdom Metazoa; phylum Arthropoda; class Insecta; order Lepidoptera; family Nymphalidae; genus Hypolimnas; species Hypolimnas misippus. The sequence goes on along the minus strand of JBBEEQ010000029.1, from coordinate 6,392,077 downwards.
ACTTGAGCAAGATATGTATTCACACGGTATTTAATATAATTTTAAAGATATGTAAGTTATAGATTAAATTCATATTTAAAAACATTTTCATATAATATTTTCAAATTACTGACAAACGATATTACATAAACATAAAATAAATAAGAGTATTAAATAGCTTTTAATAATTAGTCTCTAGCTTTACACTTTACTGAAATTATATGAGTATTTTCCCTCTATTTATCAGGAAGTAAAGTAAACGTCGAAATGTGTACGGGACTCTTTACAAACATTCGCCAATACCTAGCCACAAATCCGACAACATTGAAATTCTTTGAACTTATATCGTGTACGGCTTCGGGTTATACACGCGAGTTATTCAATTATAAATGTTTACGTTGAAATAAATCTTTATGATTTATATTATTTAAAACATGGTTTTTCGATCTAATATCATAAATTACACATACGATTATAATCGTTTGCTTATTTTTTTTTTTTGTTTGATGGATATGTTTTTAGATTGTTTCCATAAAATTTTCAAGGGAAGTGGTTCAGTATTTAGGTTTTAAATGTTTGAATTAAATATGTCATCCAAATAAACAAAAATAATTATTTTACTTCTGTAATTAATTCATATGTTTTTAAAAAGTCTTGTATTTCATACATAGTATACCAAAATGAACACAATCTATTATATAAAAAAATTTCACATATTCTATATGAAAGAATCTCAATATCAACGTCGACATTTGATTAATTACGATGTAAATCTAAAGTTCATGCCCGCATTCCGGGGCGAGCTGCGACGTAAATTGCAAATCAAACTGTATCACTGCACAAGTTGAAATTTGCGAACTATCTACTGCAATTAAAACTTAAACCTAGATTTTTACACATTACAAACGATAATTTCTATCGAATAAATACATCCTTAAACCCGATCCACGCCCACACTACATCCCTAATATGTTTCCTATTACATACGAGTATATGACGAATCAATAGAAAGGGCATAAAAGGTCGTCGGCAAACACGGGTTACATTTCATTACAAGCGGAGTGGACTGAATGGTGCTGACAAGAGTAATATAGCCAGCTCGTAGCTGACTTTATGACCTCTGTAAATCACTTACCTACTTGACCCGAGCGTTACCGATAGTGCCCGAACATTAAAAGGGTATGAGTTATTTCCGAACTTAGCACATTGTCGCCATCTGTTGCTCGAGTAAACATTCTGAAGAAGTTTATTATTAAGGTGGTCCGGTCGCGGTACAATTTATTTTATAAAAATATATGACTTTCCCGGCGTGCCTCGCCAGTGCTTATTCTTCTTTATCCGTAAATAATAGCAGCGTATTTGTTTGTGTCCAGCAGAAAAGCTAAAATGTTTTGCTTCGTACACTACAGTCTGTATATTATATGGCAGGCGAACGATATCACGTTTTAGTTTTAGCATCGTGATTTATTAACTTTAATTATTATGTAACGTCAGTTCTTAATAAAATGGATTATCTGTAATTTGTACTTCATTGATATCGCGATAATCAGTATGTGTACTTTTCCTCTTGTAATCAGAAGTTTTATTTTCTAATAATTTAAACCTACATTATTGGTATTGTGAATAATTTTCTACGTGTGTATGTTTTATATAATAAATATTAAATATCAACGAATATTTTGGAATTACTATTTAATCTGTTATATCCAAACCAAACTTAGATACCGTTATGTTATATTAAAGAACATTAAAAGCACTAAAACTAAATTCATCACGTAAATTGTGATAAGCATTAAATTATCGTTTTAAACAAATAAAATTAATAAAGAAGGTTCCAAAAACATGTCCCAACCTAAAATGAGAGCTCTGAGCGGACTCTTTAAGCATGAAATCTAAATGTATTAGCAATAATTTTTACAATAAGTCCAAATCTATACTAACATAGAGAAAAAAATTGTTTGTAAGTTTGTATGTAGGAAAAAATCTCTGAAACTACTGATCCAATTTAAGAATTTTGAGCGTTTGATAGCCGTTTTACTGGGGAATGTTATAGGCAATATTACATCACGATCCTGTGAGTCTTTTACAGGAGAGAAGCAGTCACCATAAACACAAGTGAAATCGCGAGGAGCCACTAGTTTTTAATTGGCTACATTGTAATGATCATTTATAAAGATTCACTTCGAATTTTTTCGAATATTTCAAAAAACTATTAATTGAAGACAAAGTGGTTTACAATGTACCACATACTACACGATAAGACAGACATGTTGGCGCAGTGGTCAATGCAACTGAAGCACAAACAGTCGCGAGTTCGATTCACGCTCACGGCAAATGTCTGTATTGGCCATACGGGAGTTTGTCGTGGTCTGGGTGATTGTGTTAGTGCTGTGAGTGCTCCCGGAGCCCCGATACAAGGCCATACGATCTTAACGAGGGCCGTTAAGTGTGATGTGTTTATTTATATTATGTATTACAAATCGAACACAGAAATCGGTGCAGTTTAACGAAAACAAAGTAAGCAAACGCCTTACGCGAAGCAAGGATGAAGTTTGCAGGAGCTCCGCGACAGCCAACATTGTTCCCATATTAGCTTTGAAACTTGCGGCTGCACTTCACACGCTACACTTTGAAATCGTAGCCAAAGCTAATGAGATGGCGTTCTTACGTAGAATGATAATAAGATGCATTTTTAACCGACTTTAAGAAATATGGTTCTGTATTTGGCCCGTATATATGTTACTTATATGGATGCGGATAAGCAACAATGTGTCAACCCACAAAAAGTCAAATTCGGAGATATTGATGTATTTTGATACTGCATCACCTATTTAACATTATTGAAAAAAATTTCAAGTCATTTAAACTAAATAAGTACGGGAAAAAGTGTCCTAATTCATTGTTTCGATTTCCAAGTGCGTTCCATATTTTGCAATTTATATTAATAATCACAAATATTTAAAAAACTTTTTATTAGATTATATATTAAATATATCAATCTGCTCTTAATTCATTATACCTTATATCAAAAAATAAAAGTACAGATGGATATATAGTTCTTCAAACATATTTGTTTAGAATGGGTTTGACATTTTTGGACGCCATTTTCTCAAAATGAAGTTCGTGTGGCTTGACACAGTATTGCTTATCAGCGTCCATATATCCGTGATTTTTGAACAAACTACTCATTCGATTTAAATATGGTTTTCGGTATTTAAATGCTTATTTTTAAGGAAGATTTAAGCAAATAACATGTTAGGATTGGATCAAGATCTAAAGAGATAGAGAATAAAACTCTTCAATAATGAACAGCAAATACCCGCAATTTATATGATTGTAAGTATGTATGCTTATATTTGAAGTTGGTTACATTGAATTACATAATAATATTGAAGATATAAAATATTTTATATGAACCCAAATATTTCAGCCTATGTAAAACTATTTAAATATGTATGACTTAAAAATTTAACTAAAATAATATAACACTTTTAATAAACTAAATCGACTTCAAAAGCAAAATACACAATTACGTTTCCTATATCTACAGACTCATATTAGTTATTTCGATATTAAAAACTTTCATCATTTTATACAAAAAAATTATAATTTTCAAAATCGGTTACGAACCAAGAACCAATCGGTTAAGTGGTAACAAACAATTTAAAAAATACAATACGAATTGAAAAGAACCTCCTTTTTTTGACGTCGGTTAAAAAATTTAAAAAGTAGCCAAATTTACACAGTATATTTATTTAATATTATGATTAATTTAATAAATATGATTGATTTTATCAACAAACTGAAGAACTATCAACGATATATTTCATACACTTAATTTATGAGATCCAACCCACACCACATTTATATGAGTTATACATATAATAAAAGCGTTATGAACACTTAAATAATAAGTGAAAACAATAAATTATTTCCCATTCCCATAAGAAATAAACTCGTAAGACGTCATTCGTAAAACTCCTAAGAGCGTGTTGTTACAACATTTTAAGCATTGCTAAGAGCCACAAATTTGAATTTCCTAACACGAAACAAGAAAATTATTACACGAAATCACTTTACTGGTATAAACTTTTGTCGGAGTCATAACGGAAGCAAGCGTTTTCGCTAGACATTCGCTGCGTGCGGTTTCTAGAATTTTCTCTGCCAGTTGGAAGTAAAGAAACTTAAGCCTATTCATCTTAATTGCGAACGCTTAAGTGACATTCATTAAATCTTCGAGAAATAGGTCATATTGAAATGGTTAACTTTTTAGGTCATAATAGATATGACTAATATTATGAGTCTAATAATGCCTCTCTCCTTCAATATCCCAGATTTGATTGCGTATAACCGTATTTCGTTGTTTCTCCAATAATAAGATGATATGTATAAAAATATCTGAATAGTCATTAGTCTTACCTTTTAGGTAACAAAGCGAAAACGAAATGAAATTACATGGCGGTATTCTTTTTCCTTTATGATTTATAAAATATCTTTCCCCGAAGCTAAATAAAATAAGGTCTATTTCCAAACTTTTTCATTAATGTCATCTATACTTTTTATATAAAACTGAATGGTTGGTTATATTTGTTTAAACAAATTACTGGGGATCATCTATTTGAAAAATCCTTTGTGCATTTGATAGTTTAGTAAAGAACGTTATTGTTATTATAACTTTGAACTAAACAGCGATTTATTTCGCAAAAATTTGAAATATGTGAAGTATTATATCCTCTAGAGGACGCCACATCAATTTAATGTAATGTCATTTAGTAGACTATACGTAGATTATAGTAGACTATATCCACCTGTCGATCGTGTTATTTCCAACGGCGGGTACCTCATTTATCAAATTATGTACATACATACAAACATACATATATGCATGCATAAATATTTATATGCATACCGTTAAAAAACATTACCTTCCTTATGCTTCGCCATAGCTGAGTAAAAAGCACTTTAGTTAAAGACAGAGAAAATTATTTGTATTTCAGAAAGTATACAAATACTTTCATCTGAAAAATTTTAATAATATATTGGCCCCTGGTTACTAGCGAAGATTTTAAAAATGTTTCCGTGTCACGTAGCCGGCGCTCCATCGACGAAAGAGAGTAATATTTTGAACGCAATCGAAACTCTAATTTGAATTCAATGCGTCAATCTTAGAAAATTTTATGGAAATTAATATAAATAACTTTATTTTATTACGTCTCTTAAATATACCTTCTTCGATTACTCTGTACCTACTAAGAATTATTGTATTCATAAGATATAATATTATTCAGGCACACGCTCAGAAAATATGCCAGCAATCACATAAGTAATTTAATTCCCACAATAGAAATCTATGTATTTTTATGTATATTCTACAGTTTAATAATGTATTAGATACTTATTCTTATACGGGTAATATCATTGTTATTTTATTTTTAAAAGGTTTAGTTAGTATACCCACTATAATCTACGATAACATGGTAACAAAAGTGTTTAGTATTAATTATAATATTAAATAAAAATTATATTAAATTAATACATTTTTATAATACTAGCGGTTCCTATCAGCTTTGCTATCCTATATTTTAGATAAAATACTGCGTTTTGTGTTTTACATTTCATTATTAGCATCAAAAAGTATATTTATTACATTTTAAATGTAACCACAAAATAACAATTTACATACAGACGTTTATACCCTTATAGGGTTTGTTCCTACGTCAATAATTCGAATTTCACGTAAATAGATTTCCCAGCGAACTTTTTTCCACTCAAGACTTTACTCGTTGTACACCCTACCACAACTATAAGGGATAATTTTGAAATTCTGGGATATATGTACATAGGTATTAAGTTATCCACCCTAAGGAATATTTATGCTAAGTTTGAGAATAATCGACCGAAAAAATAAATTTTCTGCGTACAAGCTTTGCAGTCCAGTAGGGGATGATATCAGTCAATCAGTCAGGGTCAAGCGGTTATTATGTATAGATAATCACTTGCTCAACTGACTGACTAACTGCAGAATTAATGCAGATACTGAACTGCTAGGGATAGAAATTTGCAATTTTAGTAGTTGGTGCCTTTTAGGTTGTAAGCGTCCACTAAGAAAGTGTTTTTCGATATTTCATCCCTAAAAGAGTGAAAACAGTTAAAAACATACCTATATACATAAATTTATTTAGAAAATCTTATTCCGTGATCGTATTAACTTACACATTCCTTTTTATGCTAACAATGAAATATAAAACACAAAACAGTATTATACAACTTTTCTGAATTACTTCTATCAAATTATAAAATACACGCGTAAATTCATGTGAACGGCGTACGCATATCAATATTATGATAATACATTATAAACTTTAGTAACGTCAGTTATTGTGTTATACAAATTAAGCCATTAGCTCTAACAATTAAAATATTTATTAACGTGAAAGATAAAAAAAGAAATTCTGTACTTATAAAAAATATCCACCGAAATTTTCTTTACAATACACAACTTTTAACTCATAATGAAACAATACCTAGTTTTGTACTTATTACATCTTTCTAAATTTTATTTTTATTACAAGCTTTTATTTATCTCGCAGTTAATATGTATGTTCGGTTGGAATCCTGCAGCTCTAGTTTAGGGCAGATTTCTTCAAACGATGAAATTTCATAAACACGTTTAGGTTGGATGACAATTTTTGACTAGGTACATATGTGTCGTCTGAAAAATAAACTTTTTTTGTAAGGACAGCTACATACAATCAAATAAATTATTATATAGCGAGGCTTGCCATGTTATCGCACAAGATGTACATATATATCTTTGTACTATATCAAGTATAAATAAGTTTAAGTTTACTATAAGGACGTATCGCAGTGCGATATCGGTAGGTCACTATAATAACCTACCAAGTAAAATGTTACCTTCTATACTTCTGCGAAAGTCGGATAAATGAGAAGCACAGTGTAAGTGCAAATGCGGTAGCAAAAACTTTTATTAAAAAACAATGTATTGTGCGAAGTGTTTTGTATTGGGTTTGAACGAATCACGCCGAGAAAAGGGACCGTAATAGTATTTAAGTGGAGGGCACCCAACAGAAAAATTGTTTTGCTGGTAAAAAGAGGACCAATTACGCGTGACTACTGTGGTGTTGATAAAATTTTCAGGCTTTTCAAAATTTGTTTTCCTTGTTGCTTATATATGCGTCTGTTCTTAATGGAAGTACGAGTTACGATAGGTTTAACAAATTAATTCATTCTCATTTATTCAATTCGATTAAGAAGTATCCTAACACTCTTTGATAGTGAATGAATTTCTTCTATTACTACTTACATAACTATGGTACAATATACCTATTTAGCAGAAAATCACAGAAATTTATACATTTTATGTGCAAAGTGATTAATTTGAACATTATTCAAAATGCCCCGGCATTGCAAATAATGCTCAGTAAAATCGGGCAAAGTGATTAATTATGATTTAAACAGTATTAATACATTGTACCTAGGTGTTACAAATAATGCTACATGGTTTATCAATATTGTTATATTAATTAATATAGGTTTATAATAACCGACCATAACAGATATACCAATAAAAAAATACATCTCTAATATCAGCGACTGGCTGTGCATTGATTCGGCAGTCAGGACAAAGCATCGTATATATAGAGTTTATACACATTTCTGTTTAATATATGCACAAAATTTAAATTGTTAAAGTTTCATCAAGAATAATTTTAATTTAAAGGCGGTAGGCGATCATTCAAATGAAGATTTATATAAGCTAAAACTTTATGAAAATACGATTACAAAAGTTTTCTCTTAGCTGAACGAGTAATCACATTGTGAGGGGAAGGTGCAAGAAAATTGTCTTTGCTGCTGTAACGAGGTTGGCACTCCGGCCCTACTACGGTTAGTAATAATAAAACTGTTTTAAAATTTATTGAAGTACTTTAAATGTAATGAAACATTTGTGTTATAAGCTATTGACACGAAAATTTAATGAGTATATCTACAATCTGTTTTTGTATTTATAAATGTTTTCTACTTTCATCGTTCCGTCGGTCCTGGTAAATAATATGTCTCCTTATAAGAAAATAACTATTTACTAGGAGTAAGGGCCGAGATAGTCTAATGGTTAGAATTCGTCGATCTCAACCGATGATTTTAGGTTCAAACCCTAGCAAGCAACGCTGAAATTTCAAGTGCTATTTTTTGTTTTCAATTTCATCTTATGCTTGGCGGTGAAAGACAATATCTTGTGTAAATGTGCCGGGATAAATTCTGGCATATGTAAATCCGCTAATCTGCAATGGAACAGTGACGTGGATTAAGTTCTTAAACTTATTCCTAATATAAGTGAAGGCGTTCGCCCAGCATTGCGACATTTACAGGCTATTACTTACTTATAAGGATAAAGCAATGCGATAGCAATAGTTCTCCAGGTTGCCTTGTTCTTTGTCAGTAAAAAATATTAAATTCGAGTACGAAATAGCTGAATCTTCCTCTCAGTTTGGAAAACAATGAAAACTTAAGTCTATATTTTGAATATGTGACAAAAAGAGAAATTAATCCAAAAATGTATTTATTTCATTATATAAATTAATATAAACGTCAGGGCAATTATGCGTGCGATACACAATCGCACGCATAATTGCCCTGACAAAATATCACAACGCGATACATTTTGACAGTTGATTTCCGATTTTCGAACGAAATATCGACTGTCAAAATGTATCACAATGCGATAGCGGTAGGTCACCGTAATAAAACCATGTTTAAAATAGATACGGCTATGAAAAATTCGGCTAATAAAAGTATTTTCGAATATAATAATTTCGATTATACAAGTGCTATTGTATATTTATTTACAAAAACTAAATAACTCGTTATCTATTAACGATCAAAACAAATTATAAATATTCCAAACAAAATTCGTAAATAATACGTTACCTAAAAAAATAAAAGTGCCCTAAACATATGTTAACCTTAAAATATAGTAAACGAAGTGAGATCACTTTCGACTAGATACTATAGTAGGGGCAATGTACGGATGTACAGAACACCTGCAATCCTAGATAATCTTTTTTCAGTTATTTATTTCATTCTCCATTTTCAAGACTTTGCATCTGATTTTTGCTTAAACTTTGTTACGACTTCGATTCAATCGAACAATAGGTACTTTACAATAGGAAGCAGAGCTGGTATTTAATAAACAGTTTTATTACGTCTGACAGACACTGGCGCAGTGGTCTCTGCAACTGACTAGAGCGCTAACGGTCGCGGGTTCGATCCCCGCTCACGGCAAACCTCGGTATTGGCCATACGGATGTTTGTCGTGTTCTGGATGTTTGTGTTAGTGTTGTGTATGTTTCCGGACCCGCGACACAAGGCCACGAGATCTTAATGGGGGGCCGTTGAATGTGATGCGTTTATTTATTTATTTATTACGATAGGTATTTCTAAAGGTATTCATTTAATATTTTCATTTCGGCTTTTGTAGCATTTTTAGTATTTCAAATTATCGTATTTATGACAATGACGCCGACTAAAATAAGACCTAGAGAACGCGGGTTGCACTTGAGCAGTCTTGAATATTTGTTAGGATATTTGCCTTAATTTTATGTGAAATTTTCAATTAAATACTTTAATTAATTGTTGAATAGATGAATGCGTAAAGGTAGGACAGATAGACAGATGGCATAGGTATGGTAATAGAGACCCAATGAGATCCTTTTAATAATGTAGAGTTGGTTAGGGTTGTACCCCTAAAATTATTACCATTTAATATTTGGGATAAACCTTGTTCAAAAGTTTTCAAATTTTCGATAAGAATTTTGAAACCTATAGGCGATAACTTTTATAGCATTATTTCGTTTTTTATACTCTGCTCATACATTGAAACACCGATCAAGAATACTCAACAGAATTTGTAAAAAAAAATATAAAATACCATTCGTTTTTGATTCTTATTACTTATTATGATAGCGATAATAGAAATATACATTCTGTGAAATTTGAACTTTACCTATTACAGTTTATGAAATACAGTTCACTGATAGTAGACACACTAAGTATGAAACCCTACAAATGCCATGTTTATAAACTTCGTAAAGGTAACTAAGTGATAGGTAACATGCCAATCAGCAAAGTGGAACTGGCCCATCAGTTAATGCACAAACTGTTTGACAAAGTCCTCGGTTACGTTCAATCAACTGCAATCTCTTATTCATGGATGCACGAGAATTGCCTTGAGTTTCGATTCCTACGTAGCGTACGATCAATTCCAGATAGATGCTGCCTTTGCTGTTTGAAAAGTAAACTCGGTAGTTTAACATAAACTTATAACTCTCGCGTTTTGATTTGTACAAGTATACCACAAGAGTCGATATTCGATGCAGATAAAGTTTAACATTCACCTATAAAAACAAACAAGTACATTAAATAACTTGATCTGATTGATTTGAGTTCTTAAATCATCATATAAATTGTGTAATGACGTTATATGTGGATAATAAAACTTTTAAAGGAAATATTATTTTATTATCTTTAACGCATTTCAATAAAAGCTTGTATTGAAACAACCTTTTCACTGAATTCGCCCAAACTGAAAGACGTAACTCGTAAATAAAATAGATAATGATTAGGTCAACCGGCAGGTCTGCTTCGATGCGAAGCTCGGATGTAAAACTGAGCAGGGAATGTAGGTACTTTACTTACCTATCCATGTCTTTCGCATAAAAATCATATATTTATAGTAAATACTAAAACACTTTAGGGAAAATGGCCTAAACTTTTGTTAATACTGTGATAAAGTCCTTATTTTACTGTTTTAGATTGAAACCTGAAGTACTTACGAAATCGTCGAAAAATTTTTTTTGTGTCTCCATTTTACACTAATTTTATTTCAAAGAAATGCAATCAGCAATAATATACATCACGCATCAAAATGTTGAAAATAAAAAAAAGTATGTGGGAATTTGTTAATAAAAACATTAAAAATATTAGAGGTTAATTTTTATTGAATAATTGTTGCTATTCAAACTTTTCCAAGTAAACTATGTAATTATGATTTTAAATATTATAACAAGTGGTGTGTTGATTACATGTCCATGTATAGTATAAAAAAACAACACCAGAATGCCACTGTAGTCGAAGAAATTTATTCTAACAATTACAAATAATTTACATAATTACAAATGTGTTCCGGAAGGTCAAGGATTCAAGCAAGTGGCAATCTATATAAGAAGCAACCAACAAACATAAACATCGAAGAAGTAACCATCACTTTTTAAGAAAATACATATAAAATTTTAGGCATAACCACAATTAGTAATAATTTTCAAAATACTTTTCAGTACACATTTAGTTACTCATTGTCATTGTATGTACCTATACACTTAAGTGCAAACCATGGTCAAAATTATGTTAGTGTAATAATTTGTGGAACACAAATAAGTTAAGCCGGCCTTATTTTAAAAGATATGTTTCAGAAAGGAACCGGCTAATAAAACAATACATACAAAAGTTTTCAAAAGGAATATGATTGAGAACAATCTTCGATAACGTTAACCTGATGCTGCAGTATCACCTGGAATCTGCTGGATACAAAACTCCTTATTACAGTAGAAATGTATCATCGTGTTGGAGCTTGTTGAAATTTTATAACGTATTTTCATTACAGCGAAAAATGATTTTAAAAATGGCGTAATAAATAATAATTTAAAACTCTATCAAGCGAGATATTTCATACCGACTAAAAACATTTTTAAGAAATAATATATGTAGATTAAATAATAGATATAATGCCTTTCATTTTATGTACCTATATTACATAGACACTGTAATAATAGTAACTATCACATTGAAATTCAGTTCGCGCAAGTGCACCTCGCATTAATAGCCAGCTCATAACTTGCAGCAACCTGTAAAGTGCTTCCCGAAAATCGTCACTGCACGAGAATGTTAAGTACTTCACTACCAGATGCTTTTTTTATTTTATCGACTATATTTACTAGAATGCATGCCCAGTGGTATCGTGTTTTACCTTTTAAGGTTTAGTTTTCTTCATACTTTATAACAATCAAAGTTAATATTACCGAACAATCACCTAAAATAATATTTTTGAAACAATTGTAGCGATCTAGCTAGTTAGTGTCCTCAAACATAATTTTTCATCTGAATAATACATAACTTCTTTTTCCGCAAAGAGGGGTGGTCAAAATTATTCAAGGATGTTAAAATCTCCAAAATAATTACGAGTACTTTTATTGTAATCTGAAAACCGACATTTTTCGTGATAACCGTACATCTAGACTTACCCGAAATAAAAACGATTTAAATTAGAATAAAAAACTTAAATTGTAATAAAAATACAACCAAAAAGTTTTCTAAAAATAACACGTATCTATAAACAACACAAAAACTCTATCCAATGTGGTCTGAAAATTCCGTTGTCCCTTTACGTAACGTTCACTACTTGAAATTGAACTACCGGCGGCGCTAATGGAACAAGCCTCCGCCAGACGGGTCACAGGTAGCGCGTCAAAATGAATACGCATCGCCCTTTAGCGTTCGCTCGGATTTCCGGATAAAAGGGACCTTTTTTGGTACGTGATTTTTACTGTTTTAATAGATATTGTGTTGGACTATTTATTTTGGTGTTTTAATAAATGATATTTAAATTAAAAGGGGAAATGTGCCAAATGTTTAGCGCACTTGGATTTCAACCAAATATAGTTTTAATGAATATGAAACTATAACTTAACAGGACAAGCAAGCATGCTGCAACTGGGTTTGCCACATTTAGGAGGCGTACGAGGCCAATTCAACGATCATGTTAAAAAATTCCAGCTATTTTTACTGGACTTGCCTATAGAGTTAAATTGGGTAGGGGTGGCATATTTAGTTTTGCACATAGGCATTGATGTTGCTAGTAGCGGGTCTGAGCGCAAGCACGATATATATAATAAGTTAAATTTATTTCATTCCAGACGGTGACGAAAATCGTAATGAGAAAACTTACAATAGGAGAAAAATGAAATAAACTACCTATTAACTCCCAGTGGGCCACTCCCAGTGGATTAACATCTTAGATATATTTTTTAAAAGAATTCTCATTGTTTAATCATCGATCACTACAGAGTTATTAGTGATATTGAATACATAATAAACATTATTATTTCAATACTCTCTATTTGTTGTTATTTTGATATGGTATATTATATAATACGTATTCCGCCAAGATTTTATAGCAAGTAAATGATTTGTTTTTATTGTTTAAGTAATTTTTATAAATTGAAAGTATCACACATTAAATGAGGTATCTTACGAATAACAAGAAACGAAGTGAATCGTATTTTATGTTAACATCTAAGAGAAACTGAGCTGATTTAATTAAGACACAAAGTACTCCCATGTATCGCATCTTTGGTCCTATGGTAAACAAGATAATGCAATTTTCGTGGCTTCTTCAATGTACTGGTTTAACATTACCAATGTTTATACACAGAGAATTCTTATAAGAGTGCCTTTTTGTATTTGTAGTGACTATCACAATGTGTTTTTGTATTTATTGTAGATAAATATGCCCAAATTTTAGTGTCAACTTACAAAATTTTATTTATTTACATAAGACTTTTAAAAAAGGAGAATCGAGTTCTAAAGAAAAATACGTCATTTCTTTTACTTAAATAACATACTTATTTCAGTTAATTTAATTTTAAAACCAAACCACTAAACCGATTAAAAACAATCATGAAGTATACTCTTTTTTAACCAAAAAGAACAAACCAAATGGTCAAGTCATTTTCGAATAATCAGAGAACATATATATTAATAAGGAAATAGGTCTTCAAAGAATTTAGAACTTCCTCATTTTTTGGTAGTGGCTTAAAAATTCAAAACTTAGGCTGTTTCTACTATTAAGGTCCTTCATAACAACACATATTTTTGGTATATTTATTTATTTATTTATTTAAATACTTTATTGACAAACAAAATTGGAACAAAAAGTGGATTTAATGCCTGAAGGCATTCTCTACCAGTCAACCTTTAGGCCAAACAGAAAATCATGAAGGCGGTAACAATAAAGTTACAATAAACAAACATAATAAATAAAGAGAAAAAAAATACAATATAGTAATAAATAACAATAATTACTTAAATACTATATATATACATAAGTGTACAAATATATTTGCAAATAAATAAACAAAATGAAATAACCAGAAATACAATATACCTAACCTTTTAACATATAATTATACAAAGACAGATCAAACAGAGATTTATGATAAGTTTTTGAGAAAGTGTTGCTGTAAACGGCGTTTGAAAGATGCCTTAGTAGGAACCTTTCTAAAGTCCTCCGGAAGCCTATTCCATAGTCTGACCGCTTGAACAGAGAAAGAGTTAGAGACAAAACCAGAATTGTGACTGGTTATATTCTAATCAGATAATGAATTCAAATGATATATTAATATAAATGACGAAAAGACAGGTAGACAGGCGTTGTAGGCTTAGTAATAGAGTCCCTTTCATAATCTTTGGGTACGGAATTATTGAAATGACAATATTTTGAAATAAATATGACTGTGAAAATATTAGCAAAATCATAATCTTTTGGCGAGATTAATATTTGGAAGTTTTACTCTCGTAGTTAATATAAAACAACTCTTTAACCTGGTAACGGTTACCTAAATAACTTTACGAAAGCATTGGCTCTCAAAAATAAAGGCACTGGAAAAGCAATAAAACAACTTATGGAAATATTTGTGAAAATCTGAGAACATACTTATAAGTATAATTTTCGCCTTAGAGCTATAATTTATTATGGAGATTAACTTATCGTCTCCATAAACTGTAATTATGAACTCCGCTCTTAGTTAACAATAGAAATCCTTCAACAAATAGCGTTAACTACGAAAAGGTCAAAGGCTTATCTTAATGAATTCGTAGGAATGTTTGTCATCAAACTACGAAATAGCTAAATTGTTGCTATGAAGCGGTATTCAAAGCGCCTAGCATAATAATAACTTGATGAAAGGCAATTCAAAGTATAATTAAATAGTAATCATTCTTAAGGGACGCGACGGCTCAGTTGACAACACGTCGATCTCAACCGACAGGTCCGAGCTAGCACCTCTTAATTTTTAATTGCTAAAATCTTATATAGGAAGGTAAGTTCTAGTGCTGTCGAATATCGAGTCGTTTCAGCAAAGTTTGACGTTGCTTTACGAAACCAATAAGGTTAGTATAGTGAGCTACCGCTAACCCACTCGATACATTTTGACAGTTACTTTGTTTCGTTTTAGTACAAAAATCCAAAATCAACCGTTAAGTAACAACAAGTTGGTGATTACGGTGAGCTACTGGTATCGCACTGTCAAAAGACAGTTGACTCGATTCATTTCAGTATAAAAACAGAAACCAACTATCCTAAAAGACATTAACCTAAGAAATTGAATTTAATTAAAATCAACTGTTAAAATCTATCACTATATTATCTAATGTCGTACCGGTAGCGCCATCTAGTCCAGGCGGTATTCATTGATAAAGTTAAGTTTGATTACAAAACGATCCAATACATATCTCGATTGAACACCACAAATTATAATATAACTTACTCTAAATCACTGAGTAAAAAAAAATTTATACATACATATCTACATAAAGAAAATAAAAACTACCCGGAGGTTTATATAATATTGTATATTAATATATAAAAAAGAACACATTTTTAATATGGTCGGTCGGTGCACTTACTACGCAGAGGAGACATGATGGATTTTATTGAAACTCGACGTGGCTTGAATAGTTTATACCCTGAGTCAACACACAGAAAATATTTTATCCCGAGAAATGAAAGTTTACCCTTTAGTGAAAAAACTGCGTATCTATAATGCAAAAGTTGCAAAGACTGTTCGTGATGAAAATACCATTAAAATAATAGTAAACAAACGTTAAAAAAGGCTTTGAAAGCAATACGTAATTTCGATTATTTGTTTTACATACCTACATATTCTAGTTATGTTAATTATAAAATCAAATTTCTTAACCGATTATGATGAAAATTCTATAAGACCATAGTTTATGTTCGTTTCGAACAATAAAAACTAAAAAAAAATAAACTGTCTTAGAACACGAAACAAGTAAGTTAAGAGCGAAAATAAATATTTTGTACGTACAACATTTTGAAGTCAATTAATTAATCAAATTTTTATACTTTTCCGTACAATTTTTCGAACATTTGTTTTTTAACAATTATTACAAACACAAAAAGGAACTGAAAGAAACTGAATTTGCCAAAAAGGTGCAGCCGTTCTGAAATAATGCTCTTAAATGCATTCGGGAATTTATATTTATTTATGCAAATTAGTATATATACAATGTATACTTATATATACATACTGTGAATGATCGACTACAGGTCGCATACAGTTTGACTCAAACGGGAAATTCCACAGTTCTCATAGAAACCCGGCGTAAAGTAGCCACGATAGCGTACGTAACGTACGGTTAATGAGAGAACCGGAAACTAAACGCACACTTTCCTTACCACCTATATTACCGATGCTATAAAATTAATAAAAAACAGCTTAGAACACTTATCATCACGAGATGTACCTGTGCGTTAGCACCTTTATTTTAATAAAGGTAATTTGTATAATTACTTTCTCTGCAACAAAAAGCTGTTCAAAATTAATTTAGTCGTGATAGAGAAAATTGCGAACATTAAAATAGATATTGGAAACTACGTTGATAGTCAATTCAATAGGTCCTGTCGACACTCCTCCCATTTCCCCAGTCCAAGGCAAGTATTGTGTCCCTCAGTGAATTAGGGCGAAGTTTGCGAGAAATTACATTAACAACAAAGAGAACGGAGCCTTTAAACTTAATGGCTAGCTCGTGACGTGTCCCTCGCCATCACTTAGTTCAGTCTTCACTTTGAAAAAAAAATAGATTACATCACCTTGTTCGGGTATGATAGAATTTCTGTAAAAAAGTATTACACAAACAAATATTCACATATTTGTCTATGTAAAATATACTTACATATATACATTAATAATACCTGAAGACGTATTATAATTTTAAATTACCATTTAGTTATATAACTATGATTAGTTATACACGTGTTGATACACGTTCAATTTTAGGGTGGTAGTACGAATCTTAAAAAAAAATTAAAACTAAATAGCATTTAAATATTTTATTGTCATTATTTTAAACTATTTACATTAATTAATCACATTATAGTCACATAATGATATTGGTATCGTACTAACAAAGATTTTTATATAAGAACAAGTGGACTGACATATGTCATTTTTCTCAATAGCAGGGGCATCCACCGAGTTTAATTGGACGCTGATAAGTAATAATGTGTCAAGCCACACGGACTTCGTATTGAGAAAATGGCGTCTAAAGATGTCAAACCTATTCTTAATAAATTTGTTTGAAGTCGTATATATTCATATTTTCTTTTCTATTTTGATAAAATGTATAATGAATCAAAAGTAGATAGGTTTATTTAATATGTTATCTTATAATAAGTTTTTAAATATTTGATATTATTTTATAAATTGCAAAATATGGAACGCATCTGAAATTCGAAACATTAATTTAAGAAACTTTTTTCCATACTTATTTAGTTTCGATGACTTGAATTTTTTTAATAATGTTATATAGGTAACGTAGTATCAAAATACATCAATATCTACAAATTTGACTTTTTGTGGGTTGACACATTATTGCTTATCAGCATCCAATTATGAATCTAAATCTTTTAGGGACCCGCTTAAACACACAAAATTTTCACCAAAATCTGTCCAGCCATTTCGGACAAGTTCAATGATAATGGCGAATTTCTGCTGTTAATATAACAGAAGAAGCGATTATTTTATTTGTCTTGGTACGTATTATCCAACTATGGACATGATTAGCAGAATACTATTAAACTCTAAATTAGGTTTACAATAAGTAATTATAGCCGGTAGAGCATCTACACACATAGAGACACGTCCACTGCAATATTATCTGTATTGTTACTAGTTATAAATGGGTATTTGCATTGACAGAAATGTATGAGGCTCGATCCAATGATCAGATAGAAATAGTATAGATTATATTATTATGTAGCCATACGTTATTATTTTCATAAAAATAATAAAATCTGTAAGGTAAGTAATTAATTTTGGTGCAAAATAGGATTTACAGATTAAAATATACGATTTTTTTTGTTAAACCATTTTACACAAAATTTTCTCCCATAATAATACTCCCCATTTTTACCTAACTCGATTACCAGTTTAAATTGAACTACCGGCGGCGGCGGAATCTAATAGTACAGACCTCAGACAGACAGGCTACCTCGCAAAATGGAATCGCGTTGCCCTTGAGTGTCACTTTACACAAAAGGTTTTCTTTCGACGCAACCGTCCGATATGAAAGATATTTCGGATATTAGTTTCTGAAGAGGAGAAAAGGATAATGCTTATATTTTTTATACATATAGTACTGTTATTTAATATGACAAACCAGCAGACGGGTCATCTGCTTTGTCGCACATACTGTACGAAACTCATCTACATATATTAGCTCCTTCAACTCTTATCTTCTGTGAGTGAGGTACTGTCCGATTGAGCCAGCTCGTATACGAGCGGTAGTCAAAAGACTACAGGTAAACTCTACCTCAGTAAATACGTCACTATTTTAAAAAAGAACAAAGGAAAAAGTGGAATAAGGAGTAATAAAAAAATAAGCACGGCGGGTGTAAGCTAACGGCTGTCTTAAATTAAAATATGTTATGTTACGTTATGTAAAATAAGTTTGAACAAATTTGTATCCAATAAAGTGATACTCGTATAATGTACGATTTTACGTGGCGTTGTTTTACTCTGAGCAATCTTGTCTGAATGCTGCTCGAACAATTCTACCGCCAAGCGAAATTGCTTTACGCTGTTGTGTTCCGGTGGGGAGGTTTAGTGAGCTAGGATAAATATAAGCACAAAAAGCAGCATTGCATACAATATTATAATTACAGTTTAAATAAATGGGTCATTTAGATTTATTTTTCTCTTTAGAATTGAGAGGCTGTCCAAGTAGAGTACCTGATACAAATTACGTATAGATGATGACATTGTAAGAGGCATCTAACAAAGCCTATTTGTATAGTGTTAGGGAAAAGACACTCGTATAATATCTTATTTTTAAAAACAATTCTACTTTATTTTTAGACATATCATTTATTTATCATCTAAGTATATATATCATCTAAGTACATATTTATTTGTCCAGATTCGGATAAAAAGTTTTGCTGAACGAAGGGTGAACAATTTACTTATAATTTTGACTAGTTTTATTTATTTCCATTTTTGTTTTGTTTCTCAGTTTATTTTATTCAATAACAAATATGTTACCCTTAATAAAATAAGAGATCATTAGGCGTATGAAATATAAATTATTTTGGCGTGAACGTAATACATATACACGATATAAATTAATCTTAATTCTATTGCAAAAAAATTTACTTGCGAATATATAAACAAAAAATTCAATTCACATTCACACTAATAAAACATTTTTTTAATACTTTCATTTCATTTATAAGGCTTATATGCTAACAAAGAATAAGAATTTAACTTCTATTACACCTCGCACATTTGGATAAAATAGTACCACTTTAACTTTGAGCCCTTTACACAAAGTTAGTGACTTTAAACCTTCGACTGAACAATTCAACGCGAATTCCCATGACGTAATAAGTCAGTAACGGCTTTCGGTCACCATTTTCACATTGTTCTAGTAACAAACCCCACTTAGATTTTAATCGCTACCATTAAAGTTATTCTATTTAATGATCAAAGAAAAATAATATCGGAATATCATAATATTTTTTTTATATTTTGAAGGCTAAATATCGAAATCAAAATGTAATAATTGTATTTGAAAACTTACTGCCTTACTACAAAAGATTTAAACATATGTTAAACGCGTATTAAAAAAAAACCCGTATCTTAGGACAGTTTTGAGTTTAACGTGCTTTAGACGTACATAGCTTAACATACGCTTAACAGATTTCTAAAGCCTATATTAGTTGTTAAATTTAATATGTGATATTAATAAGTTTTTCATGATTTTACTAAGCAATATTTAAACACTATTTAGTTACACACGTGTTAAACGTGGTTTTATTGCGTCTTTTGTAGTATGGCAGTTAATGTTTTAATATTTTTAAAGATGCGACGCTAATAATTACGAAGACGTTACTCTGCCTTAATATTCGCTCACAGTTTACCAAATTTTATAGCAATAAATAGTAGCACAAAATATGGAACAATATAATTTGAACCCAATTGCTCCTGCTGTTCTGTTTAATAAAGAGATAAATAGATATAATTTAAGTTACGGGGACATAAATTCATTATTCTTGTGAGAGAATTGCACACTGTACCTCGCACAGAAAATAAGTGCATAAACCGAATCCAATTATGTTGCATTATCGAGGCGAGGAAATGAAATTACACAGATACTACTAACACTGCTTTAAACACGTTTTCTCGTTAAAGGTATCAGCTTGTTTAGGTAAAGGCGGGTATGAGAAATAATACAAAAAAAAAAAATCGTTAAATACTGTACATTTGGTACTTAGCTCACATTAAACATATTTAACTTTATATAAAAAAATAATATAAATGAGTAAATAATTTAAAAAATCGAAAACCCAAGTGCGTAACCAGACCATCTGCGGTCAGCAGTTCTGTCTAAAAGCCTATAATAATAAACGGTGTCGGATTAAAAATTATAAAAGAAACCTAAAAGTTATTTTAAATACCTTATCAACGATAGCCCACTTGATTTAGTTCGTCGATTTTTTTTTGACATTCTGGCGTCTTCTATTTTATTTTCATATTAACACGTCGGAAATTGTATCGCATAATTATTTATTAAATGTATTGAAAATAAAATTACAATAGATTATACCTCTGGGCGAAAACTACCGCCAGCCACCAGTGGAGGCTACAAGACGAGATACTTCTCGAACTTTTTTCAAATATTTACGTTTAAATAGTGTACTGCTATTCAGAGCGTAGACAAAATACACAAATCAATGATAAAAAAAATCAATGCAGCTCCTCTTCTGTGATGAAAGGTATTACTAACAGGACTTTACGTGCCTTTTATTACTTTCTATAAGGTAATATATCACCAATATAAAAAAGTCAGCTATCGTTTTATGGTTTTACACGGTTTGATTTGAATTCATTTATTAGTGATGGAAGTATACTTAATACTAATATAAATTTAAGTTAAGCTAAGAAGAACTGCCACTAACCGCACTGTGATTTTAAATCACATGAAAAATAAGTGTTCCAAAAATATTTACTTACATATTATTAGCAATGTTAGTTACTATTGTTTTCTGAAAAACGCCATAGAATTAATAATAAGTGACTGGCAATACTGGTTTTGCTATTTTTCTTACAATTTAACAAATAAAATTTATTTAACAAATAATATTTATTTTGATATATATATCTCTTAAGTAAGTTTTTTTTTTAATTCGTTATTTAAATATTAATACAAATTAGTCTTAAAATAAACAAATAACGTATTCATGCAAAACGTTCCATTCCTCACTTTTTCGGATACAAACATGTAAACAAGGAACGACTAAATCATGATAAATTTGCGTACAAATTGTGGCAGCCGCGGAAAAAGCAAAAACGTTCAAGATGAACGAGGCTTTGTAGCGAAGATATGTTTGCGTTTCATTTGCAGGCCAAGATAGCATCGCTGTTTACCGCGACATTAATCTTGTAACGCATGACAACCAAAAGCGATGTACGCGCTATGCGGGACTGAAAAGAGTTTGATTACTCGTTCGAATGTTTATATTTGTGATTTTCCGTTGTTTACAAATCGGTGTTAAGGTGCTTGCGTGTATTGTCTTGTGTGTTAATGAGCAATTACTATGCATATTTTATTCTGTTGAAGATTTTTTTTACATTCTTAAATGCTGTTTATTAGTAATTAATCCAGAGTTGGAGGGGAAGGGACGGGGGATAGAAGGGCCCAAGCGCAAGTCAAATGAATTGGTTCACCTCTGACAAATCAACCACTTCCTCTTACCTACCATAACACGGCTGCTACGACCAGGCTCCCGACAAGAGGACTCCTCGATGAGCAACGGTATAGACACGAAATTGTATAATATTATAAAATGATAAGTTTCATTTATTTCAAAGTTTCTTAATTATGAATGAGTTACATTACATGATTATAATTATAAAAATAGTCAAATTAAAAGTATCGTACATTATAAATAAGCTGCCATTTAAAACAAAGTTGAATATTGAACATGTAATGTAACACTAGTACTCGTCACGAAAACACAGCAACAAAATGCAATACTGTTAGGCAAAACCGTGATCCGTGACAGCCTGCACTAAGCCTTGCCTACTAGCTAACTGACTGATGCAATATACTTTTTTTTTAATAGAAATAAAAAAAAAACATTAAAATATTTCCTGTATCAAGTAGTACTCTTACAGCACCTAATCCTATTTCAGCAGAACTGCAGTCACTGACGTGAATTTGAGTTCTTCGCTTCACTTGACGTTGCACAGAACTTCGCGACGCCGCGTCTAACTTGTTTGCTCACTCGCTCAAAGGCAGCTTACTCGAGCTCTAGTTTGTTCAAAAACCGACTCGTAAAAGAAAATATAAGCTCTCTCTCTCTTATACCACCTCTTTGTGCCTCCGCTGTGTTATTATAATTATTAAGGAAACGTTTCGAACTTTCTTATTTTGTTTTGCCTGTACATTTCTTATAACATTAAATGAATTAGGTATTTTATAATTATATTAAAAATAATTTTAAATAGCTATTTTAATTGATAATATAACTAAGGATTCAACGTTATATTTTTTAACAAAAATATACAATTTAATATTGTGGAATATTTCTTAGAGACTGGTAACTTAAGGAAGCTAAATGGACAAAATGGCGGTGATAAATCAGGAACGGTTTTAGCTCGTCTGGTAACCGCTATTGTCAAGCTGTGCAGCGTAGGACATTTATCGAGGTTTATGGATAAAATGTGCAATTTTTGTAGGTACTTTTATTTTTAGCAGGTGGTGTGGACGATCAGCTAAATATCTTGTATGCTTTTAACAGGATTTAACTTTTTTGTTACTACTTAGATAAAAATTACCGTCTTTGACCATTAAAAAATAAATAAATACATAAATGATTTTATTTGTTTTCGGATCCTTAAGCAATTATTACATTTTATATTGTTCTGTGTTCTTTCATAATTAAACAAGTATGTATCCAATAATCTAACAATTTCCTATTATACAGAATGATTCATCACGCTCTCGTCAGCATAATAATAATAATGTTTAATACAGCGTTAAATAGACATACGGTACCCGAGTGTTATCGTAATAATTACATGTTAAAAGTATAGTATGTAATATACGTTTACTGTTACGAGACAGTAAATAACATCGCTGTAAATCCTTCAATGTGACTGCACTTGAAAAGCGGTGCAATGTAGAATTGTCGAAGCGTACCGATAACACAATCGGATAGTGTCGTTTGAGGTTCTCGCTTTGAGAAATACATGTTTTGCTTCTATAAAATAAGTAAATTATTTATTTATTTAAATGCTTTAAATTTATTCAATTTAAATGCATTTTCTTTCTAATTGCGTTACTTGTTTGAATTATAGACTAATATACGTGTAGTTTCATTGCTTGAGCGAGAATTACATTTATAAGTTATGCTCTCAGATATTCATAAAGATTTACATTTGTCTGCCATTGTTCTATACCCGAAAAAAAATACTGTCAGTGTCTTAATTTTGATACGCACAGCTTTCATAACTATTTACCATGTTTCTGTTACCAGGATACCAGGATTGTTTTATATCAATTACGAGCGTTTAATTAAATTAAAAATTACAAGAATTACAAGTGTAATTCTCGCCTTATGGTTAATTCTTTTTAATATGTAGGTTACATAACCTACTATGAATAAAAAAATTATACTAATTTACTTGTTGATATCATGGCTCAAGATATCACATAGATGTATAAATAATGTTACAAAATGACTTCAAATGCATCAACAGGAAGAACTGGTTCGTTTGGAAAAAATACATACATATAATTTTTTTAAATAAAAATGAACCAACTTCAAAAACGAATTTAATAGGTACAAATAAACTAAAGGCCAAAAACAAATAATATTTTCTATAAAATTTTGAAATCGGTACCAAGTAACACATTCAAAGTCGGTAGCAAGAAATACCTTTTACGTGCTATGAACATAGTAAGGCCAAAGTACCTAAGTTACAATTGCCTAACGTCTGCTTATCACCGGTAAGAAACTATTGCTTTTCCCGATGCAGAGCTGTTAAGTATTGATGAGTTCTCCTGGTGTTGCACCATCAGCTCCAGTTTACACTGTGAAGTATTTAGTAGTTCCGGTGGCCATCTGTGGTCTTCCTCATCTGTTCCATTTCACCAAATGCTGCTTTCGGAAAGCAAATGCACGAGTTACCATCAAAATACTTAATCAAAATCAAAAATACCTAAATAGATAGAATTCTGCTTGTAAGTCCCTGACTCCTCTTCTGAGTCTCCCCTTTTTTTGCAAGTCGGATAAAAATACAACTATCTACACTAACATTATAAAATTTGTTTATAAATTTATAATAATTTTGTCGAGGATAATCTCTAGCACTGCTGATCTTATTTGAAAATTCGTTTATTAAGAAAGATTATACGCATAGACTCACAGGAGCGAAGCAATAACCTTAAACGCGAGTAATATCGCGAGAGACAGCTAGTGTTAATATAAAAATACTATTTATTTACAAAACCTGTATTTACGAAACAGAGAAACTTAAATATTTACAATTCATTAGTTACTGTGCAAAGCATATCCGCGCGGAATGGTGGCAAGAATGCTCCAGTAATTTCCATTTGTATCGCAATTCCGACCCAATAATATTTTAATTATATTATATGACATAGAATAGTTATCAAGTCATTTTAGAAGTAATTACGTTTTAATATACAACAAATATTTAAAATCTACCCTCTACTAACAACGAATTTGAATTTCGAATGAGCTAATGTCAACAAAAAGTGGAAGCAATGTGCAGCAGAATAACCGGCCAAAGTTCATGGGCGTTGCGAAATGCTTTGTTCTCATGAGAAATTTACTGTTCCATTAGTTTTAATTCACTCGACGCGGGTGCGGTGTGCTTCATTATTTCCGCTGTATCTGTAAAAAGTGCTATGGAATATAACATTAAAACATAAGTTTATTTTCATATATCGCTGTAAAAACAATATCCAGAAACGTTTTCGTGATTAAACGATGATGATGAAAAATTAAACTTGATTTTAGTTTAGTGAATTTTTTTTTCGGAAGTTGTGATTTGTATATACATTTGTAATACTTAGTAATAATTAATTAATATTACTTTCCAATATCTATAAATGTAAAAATATTTATAAGTATCGTTATATATAGTTATGAATAAATTAAATAAAATCAAACAGAACTACATCAATCGGAAACATAAAGCTTAAAATAAGTACGTAATATTTAAATTGAAACATAAGCTTTTAAACTCGTAAAAACCTTTATCGACACAAAAATCGGACTAAAATATGGTATGATAGCTTTTACATTGAAAATATGTAGGGCACTCAGAAAAAATAATAAATGGATTTTACAAACATTTTTTACTGGAATTCAGAAGTCAAAACTTGTTATAACGTTAAAGTCCACACGTAGTGTCGGTCGAAAGCCACTAATCCATTTGCCCTTTACACTTGCATGAAAACACTGGAACATGGAGAGAAAAATGTAATAATTCAGAAATCCATTTACCAACACTCCCGTTTGTGGCAAATATTTGAATTCGTGAGGTCTATGGAATTGTAAATTCTAAAGCCATACAAAAGTACAATGACAAGACGGATATTATAAATCTAGAAACCGTTATTACGATTTCTTCTTTTGTATTCAGGGGCTGCGAACACTTCAGGAGTCGGCGTTGACAGTATGCCAGATCCAATATAAGATGTATTTATTATTCACCGCACCTACATATTTAATGGCGTCGGAACTTCGCCGGTAGGCGATAGAATGACGCGATGATTTATTTCACTTTAGTGAGTAAAAATAACATGAAAACAACAGAGGCATAAGACGTTAGAATTATTGTATGAGTTTGTATGTCATTTTTCAGCTTCTGTTTTTGTATTTTCATAATAACGAGAAGAAATTTATGAAATTATAATTTTGTAATTGGCTTTATATTATGAAAACGTTTACTTAAAATATATTTATACACAAAAGGCTTATTTATAAAGTTTGGCGAATATATTATAGTATTTTAATTTGTTCGTTATTTGAACATAATTTTACGTTTTTTCTGGATAAAAATTGTTGTTAAGACTTTTTTATTGAAAATTCTACCCATCATAGTATGTAGTAATTTTGCATAACGTAGAAAATCAAACTAAACTTGCTCCCACAAAATAAGTACCTACCCATCGCGTTACTTAAGACATACGTACGTAATCAAGTCTATATTAGGTACCTAAACAAAAAAGAAGCCTTAATAAAAATATTTGCCGCACAATTTGTTCTATTTTATAAATAAAGTCGTATATATTGCGCCTGTTTCGATTGTATCTTTTCATTAAGGCCCTGCGGCGCGCATACTTAGAATTTATTGTTCACGAGGTGTTACTTCTTCATAAATTCATTTTATGTATAACGTTTAATTTTGAACTCCTCGTGGGGCTTACCCTTTAGTACATGCAGGGTATATTTATTACAACGAATATGAAACTGTTTGCTACATGCATAGTTCCAGTATAAGAGTCTCTGTAATAATTACATCATGAACGTGCATAATGTAATTATATCAGACTCCTATAAGCTAAATTAATTGCTAAGTATTACTTAATGTCCTTGTATAATGTTAAGAATTATAATTGCTTTATTTTTTCATGTAAATCAAATTAAAAGTATCAGTCTAACATAAGATAAAAATTATTTTAGACACTGCTTCAAGCTAACATAAGCTATATTTTATCCCAGGGATAAAAGGTAGCCTATATTTTAATGTAGTATATAAGCTATTTCAATATATATAATACTTATACCTTTTTTTAAACTGAGAAATGCATTTATGCATTCCGCCCGAGAATTCGGGCGGGTATGTGGGACTCCTGACACTAACAGACTACCCACTAAAACCCAGCGATGCCCTCATCGTCTTGGATGGACGCCACGGGATCGCTTACGCATGCTACCATGGCATCCTGACGGTCGGTCTGCCTCTACGAAATTCCTTCACCTTGAGAGTGCTCACGGGCACTGAAAGCACTCCCCTATCCTAGTGGCGATATTATACTTATACCTATTTTATAAAAACAACATTGAGCCGTTAAGAAGTAAGAAATTTCGCATTAACAGTAAATATTAGTTTTTTATTAGTTAACTCAAATACAATTGTGCTACGCCCATTCAATTTGTTTAATACTTACTTAACGTACGACACTAAAAATTATTATAATCAATTTTTAACGCTGAAAATCAGCGCTATCATTTACACTAGACCGGTCAAAGATTGTATCTTACCTAGCATGTGCGACAGTACAAATTAATCTTCTTTACATATAAAAATCTAGGAGCGTCTATCTATCAGTTCGCATACTTTTTTTAATAAAGTATATAAAAATTAGCTGCCAAATGAGTAGGCGGGATACCTATGACCGGATTCGCGTCCTTCGTCAAAGTGGCGGAAGTGCGTCCTTCCCCTCCAGTGCTTTAGGAGCGCTGAAGCGGCAGGAGCACCGAAGGGCTGTCGCGACTTGGTGCGCCCGCCTCCGAGAGGAGCGGTACGCGCATAAACGCGTCGTGGCAGCGATCCTGCCAGCCTTCGAGGCCTGGATGAGGAGGAAGCGACGAGTCACCTTCCGACTTACACAGGTGGTCACGGCTCCTTTGGAGAATACCTGTGTAAGATCGGATGCGAGGCGACGGCAGTTTGCCACCATTGCGGTGCGGACCGAGACACTGCCCAGCATACGCTGGCGGCGTGTCCCGCGTGGGCCGCCGAAAGGCAGGTCTTGGTCCAGGAGATCGGGCGAGATTTCTCCCTGCGAGCAGTCGTGTCGGCGATGCTCCGCAGGGAATCGTCGTGGGAGGCCGTAG
Organism: Hypolimnas misippus; assembly: GCA_037950945.1. NCBI lineage: Eukaryota > Metazoa > Arthropoda > Insecta > Lepidoptera > Nymphalidae > Hypolimnas > Hypolimnas misippus. The sequence goes on along the minus strand of JBBEEQ010000029.1, from coordinate 6,363,849 downwards.
TCTCCTTCTGTGAGACCGTCATGGTTCAGAAGGAGATAGCAGGGCGGGCCCGGGAGAGGGCCAATCCCGCCCGACGAGGACGACCGAGGCGTCGTCCTTCCGGCCTCCTAGCCTCAGTGCCCGGGGCAGAATAAATAGGGCGCGCCCTCGGGCCGTGGGTGCGTGAGATGGGGGTCCCGCGCATCCGTTTTCATACGGCCACGAGGAGGACGGCAGTCGGGATGGCCTCGAACTGCCGTACGCACCAGCGAGGGGTGCGGGGAGGGCAATATTAGACTTTGCCCTCCTGAGACGAGCTCCGCCAGCCACGAGCGGAGCGTCGCACGGAAGGGGCAGCGGATGCGCATGCGCAAGCGATCCCGAGGCCTCTCCATTTCCGTGCTGAGAAAGCCCATCGCAGGGGTTTTAGTGGGTATAAATCTCCACATAACCAGATCTCCCCCCAGGAATCGGGCATCTTTTCGAAGATTTCCCCTGCGTAAACAAAAAAAAAAGGCGGGATACCTGATGGTTAATGATAACCGTCTTTCGGGAACATTTGGAGCACCAGAGGAGCCGAATGCCTTGCCAGATTAAAAAGGAATAAGAGATGAAAAGGAAAATGAAGTTAGGTAAGGAATGGACTGCAGCTAGGCTTTATTTATATATATTTGATTAAAAACTATTATAAATAAAACTGTATATTTGTTATTTCTTCATGTTTTAATGGCTCAAAGGATTTAGGTAAAAATGGCTTATATCCGAAATTAATTAGAGTATGTGACTCTATTTTTTTTTAATAGATTATCAAACCTCTGCTTGCAGATATTCCACATCTAGGTACATATTCCTTGATAAGATCAATGCTAAAAACAACAAATGCTAAAAATACTTTCAGTCTAAAAAATCGTAAATGCAACTTTATAAAAATTACGAATCTATGTTAAACTCGCCAAGGTATCTTATACTCGGAATCTTATCTTATACTATGAATAAGAGAAATTTTTACACCGAGAAATGAAATGTAATGAAAGTACTCCCACGGGCCAGTTGAAACGCTATACCTCCATATTCAAATATAACAAGAACGAAGTCGCGGGAATCGGTCGTTTTAAATAAATGTTACCAACATGATTTGTACACGCGACACGTCCGCCCCGTTCTAGAACAAAACGCCGCAAACCTCGTAATTGCAGTCATTATGAAACTCTTCGCTCCCTTATAAAAGTAATTATTCCACAGCCTAGCAGTTAGACGTTGCCAATTAGAGCGATACTGAATTTGTAATGCGACCCCCATTAACGCAACTGTTTACGTAAAATTATCGATTAATAAATAATATGAGCCCTTCACAATTAGGTATGTAATCAATTTTGCTTTAAAAATGTAGGGAAGTAAGTATGGATAAAAACTATTAAATACAACAAAATATAAATAGCACATAGTTTTATGACCTTTATACGTGTGTACATATAGACATTTTTACATGCACAAATATCATATATTATAAAACTGTAAATATCTATTAACTGTGTCATCCGAATTCAATTTCAATTAGAAAAAAAATACAGAAGTAATTAAAACCTAAACGACAAATTAGTCAAAATAATTCTTATATTTTTTTCATTAATTAAAAACAGACATAGAGCTAGATACAGATTAAATATCAAAATCGTTGATGGACTATGAAAACACTAATTCACTAAGTCAATCGATTATCAGGTAGCGAAGTAGAGCCTCTTGTCCCGGTACTTCGATTGAGCCTCCGTTCGGATTTGAACATCTGGACAATGAATATTCATACAGCCACCCCGTAATCGGGTTTCCGATCGCTTTCTAACAACCTCTGTTATTGTTAGCAACAAAGACTGTTTTGCTACAATTTCGGGAAACTCTCGGCCCTGTTGTAGCCAATTAAGTGAGTTTAGATAGCGTAACTGATCGCTCTGTTACAAGCTTACAATTTTGAAATAATGGTTTCTTTGTTTTTGACTTTCGTCGCAGTTTCTTTTTGAAAATCTATACTAATATATTAACGTACTAAATAATAATGTTTTTTTGTTTGAACGAAGTACATATATACATATGTATATACTAATCCAATTAAAAAAATGTTTTTCTATTACATAATATGATTATTAAGAAAGCCTATAGGCAGGCTCGAATCTGGGGCATAGTAAAAAATGCCGCTCCTTTACTGAAATTATTACCTATATTTTAATAGTAGAAAAAGCTCTCCTAGAAAATAAAGAAGAAAGTTAAGTAGATTATAATAAATTGAAAATCTTAAAAAAATTCTCTCACTCTAAATTTTGCCCCCCTAAAAATTTTGAAACCACTGACCACTGGCCCCTAGTGCCCCTATAGCAAATCCAAGGCTGCTTATAGGTGAATAAAAAATCGCGATATAACCTATATAAATAAAGAAGCCTTCATCCCTAGTTTAAACGGTTTGACTTTATTTATATTAATATACATATGTAGAAGTATCTAAGATGATCGGGTATCTAAGATATTGTCGTAGAGAAATCTGTTTCATATTAACCTATTGTTTAACTGTTTGCGGTTCCCTGGAGGGCTACCATTTATATATCATTGCGTGGTCCTAATTGATGTTTGTTACCGTATTAAGACTTAAAGCTTAGTGAAATATATGATAAAGTTTAGATACGTTACAGTTACATTTTATCTATATAAAAAATAATTGTTCTTAATATTAAAATACTGAATCGATTTTGATAAAAATTCTATAGGGTCAATGTGAATACCCTTTGAAAACAATTGGATGCATCAGCGTTGACATAGTATTGCTTATCAAAGCAATACTATGTCAAGTCACACGAACTTAATTTTGAGGAAATAGCGTCTAAAGATATCAAACCTATTATATATATTCAATCTGTTTGAAGAAGTATATATCCATCTTTTCTTTACTTTTTAATAAAAAATGAATTAAAAACCGACTGGTGTAATTAAAAGTTTCATCTAATGATATGTTTTTTAAATATATGACATTACTGTACAAAATGAAAAATATGGAAGGCACTTGAAATACGAAGCATTAAACTAAGATATTTTTTCCGTACTTATTTAGTTTAAATGACTTTAAAATTTTTCGAATAATGTTAAATACGTGTCAAATTATTGGAATACATCAATATCTCCAAATTTGTCTTTTTGTGGTTTGACACATTATTGCTTATCAACATCCAATTAACCAAATCAGTTAAGCCATTTTTGAATAATCGGGGATAATACATAAACCAACGAATTGAGAACCTCCTCCCTCTTTCGAAAGGGGTAAAAATATGTCCGTCCAAATAAACGAAATTATAATTTTCCTTTTGAAGGTTGTTCACTTAAAAAAAAAGTCTTATAATTTAATCCATTGAATTCATATAATTAATCAATTAATGTTATCCGTATGTCACTAAATTATAATCATAAGTAATTTTAATAGAATAAAGTATTTCTTTAAATTTCAATGTATGGAAATTTCAAAAAATTGTGTGATAATTTATTAACGACGGGAAGCACTTTCGCGAAGCAGCCATTAGGCGAAAATGCCTCGACCTTTTTGTTTTTAATACAATTTCCTGCATCCTTCGTTCCAATTTTATGAGTTTACATAGACTCGAAACTTAAATATAATACTTAGAAGAACATTTTTAAATACTAAAATGCGAATTCGAGTTTGAATTTTTAATTAATTTTAATTTGAAGACGTTATCGACGTTACAATTCTTTTTTTTATCCCTTCTCAAAAAAGGGAGGAGGTTCTTAATTCGTTGGGTTATGTATTATCCCCGATTACTCAAAAATGACTTAACTGATTTGGTATTATTCTTTTTAAAGGTTATTCTTACTCACATTGATCCTATGGAATTTTCACCATAATCGGTTCAGAAGTTTGGTATTAAAAACAAAATAACTAAATATAGCTGTCCAAGTCAACGAAATTATGTATTTTCTTTTGAAGTCTGTTCACTTAAAAAAAATGAATTCATGTATTATTTTATACATTTAATCATTAAAATGAATCGAATAATTTTTAAGTACTTGGATTATTTCCTTTTACAAATAAAACTTTATTAAGTAATTTACCAAAATTTTAAAAAAGTATGTACTAATGACTTGTAAAGTATTAAAATAAATATACAAATTAATGTAATAAAATCCAATCTTTGCTATTGATATAAATAATTTTAAATTGTCATTCGTTCCTAGATTAATTTCTTAGTAAGCAATGACGCCCTCTTGACCTGCAAATGAAACGCATACATTTGCTACAAAGCCTCATTTTAACTTTCGTGTCCGTCACAATTTGGACGCAAATTGTCATAATTTTCGCTATTCTTGATAGCAAGAAAATATCTTTTATTTCAATGTTTATTTAGGTCTTAATTATTACATTCCAAACCATCGTTCAAATTCAATAGGAATTAAAAATATTTTTAACAAAAAAAAAATTATTTAACTTACAACTTTAAAGTATGAATGATACACGAAGTGATTCTTGAAAATAAATTACAGATTAAATATCGTACTAAAACTCAAACAAAATCTTAAATAACAAATCTACTATCGTACAAAATCAATGAAATTGTATGCTAATAGAAACGTCAGTTGCAAATACATATGCGTATTGTATCGGACAAACTTAATACAGTTCGCTTATTCTCGTAGTAAGTATATCAGCATTCGAATTAAAAATTGGTATTGCTAAAGATAGTCGTAATTCAAACATAACTACAATTTTCAAAATTGATACTAAGAAATTTACTAACAACCAAAAATTATTTGATACCTATTTAAACTCCTTCTTATTCATTTACTTAGTCATATATATCTTATTCATTTACTTAGTTAAAATTCCTAATGATTTATTTTGCACGCGTATAATTATACGTCTCGTCTCGATTTTGTCATTTTCGCGAAAAAAAATCGTAGCCAACTAGCTTAATTAGCCATTTAATTAACCAGCTAGCCTCTTAAGGTTCAAGCCGTTCATCTAGCGATTTGAATGATATTCAGTCATTTGATCAAACAGATAGGCAAATGAACTGGGTCGAGAACGTATAATTACTTAGCCTATTCTCTACCTACTTGCCTAGTTTACTCAATTAAATTTAGTTCCTTGAAGTTAGATGAGCAAAATTAATGAAAGTCTTTTTAATAAAAATTTGGGTTTTTAACGTCAGCGCTGCACAGCATCCTTGGCGTAACCACCACAATCTCGGTATACTCTCCCATTGGTCTCATATAATTTTTATCAAAATAATTTGATTATCTATGTCAATCAAGTACTTAAATATAATTACATATTTTGTTTGATGTAAGTGCCTTTTTTAAAAGTCTTGTATGAAAATCAATACGCAATTTTTACCCGAATTGTCGTTAAGTAATACATACATGTGTACATAAAAATTGCATTAAATGATATCAAGATTTTATCTAAGCACGCAGTTGTATGTTAATACGTGATACATATCATTTCGCAATACTTATGATCGCTATTGAATTGAATTACAGCGCAAACTTTAACCAGGAGACTGGAAAAAAAACAAATACTTAACAATATTTAAATATTAACTGTACATATCTGCATAGGTCTGCTACATAATTCATTGAGATCCACGTCTCGGCTTATGTTATGAATAATGTTATTTACTTTCTCTATATCCTGTGCTGTTTTATCATCATAAATCTACGCGGAGAGCTATAACCGTGCTATTACTTTTTATTTCAACTAAATCAGTGATATATCGTAACTGAATTTTCTTATTGAAAAGAGGTTTATTTGGCATTGATGTTCTTTTAGTATGTGTATTTGTGACACATGAAAAATTTAGTACACTAAGTGTTCTTTTTTTATAGATATTGCAAATTACGACATTGTTTTTTATTCGACTGCAGCGAAGCCTACAAGCAGTGTTATGTGTTTGACTTGTATGTATGTGCTTTTGTCTGCTTATAACTCAACAGCTTTGGTAAATTATATGTCATGTCATGAACATTTGTCTTGATGGTACGAGTAGCAGTAGGTAGATAAAATTATAAATATATTATAAAATAATTTAAAAAATCTATATGGCGAATTTGATGCGCTTTAATTTTTAAATTATTTTAGTCTTGCTTGAAAGTATCTAACAATAGCAGTTTCTTCAAAAAATTTCACAAAGTAATATTAAACAAAAGAGAATATTTCGGTTGAATACCGTATAACTTTAACTGCCTTACTACAAAAAATAAATAATAAATAATAATTAAACATATGTTAAACGCGTGTCTATAAAACCCTGTACTACAAATCCGTGTCTAAAGACAATTTCGTTTTTGACATATGCTTAAAACCTATTTTAGCTGTCAAATATGACGTGTGATATTTAGTTTCTTACAATTTTACACGCAGTATAACAATTTTGACAACATTTTAAACAATGTTTAATTTTCAAACACTGTTTAGCTAGACACGTGTTGAACATGGTTTTATTTCATCTTTTGTAGTAAAGCAGTAATAAATATTTAAAAAATGCGTAATAATTTGACTAATACTATGGAAATAAATTAACACGCAAAATCCCACATAAATAACTTGTACAAACTCGTACTAAGTAATACAATGTTGCCTTTAATAAACTGGGATGGTCACGCAAAATATTTTTTATTCAGCCTGTACAAACAAGAACTGTTTTGTGTTTTGTGAGCGACGCGAAACCTTCCTGCGAATTAACATATTACACAACAGAATTAATTTTTTCTGTTTATTTACATGCGTGGAAAATATTTTACGTAAAGTAAGAGGACACATAATTTAGTCATAAATATTTTTGCTTTTTGTTTTCAAAAGAAGCCCAAAATTTTAAACCTTTGCATATTCAATTAGCCAATCCTGTTCAATGAAATGCTTTTTTATAAAGGAGAATTTAAATAAAATTACCTCCGAATATTTATTTCGAAGAATCAAATTTTGTAACCAATTAGATATTTTGGTATTTTTTTAATTTTAAATACTTACATTTTAAAAGTTTTTAATCTAGAATAACTATCGTAATCTATTCTGAAGTGTATATGATAAATTAAAATTTCTAAAAATTATTGAGCAAATCAAACATGAATCTATATCTTCTTATATAATATATAAGATAATATAGATTTGAAATTATAAAAGACAAGGTCTGGTTAGTTACACCATTTATAACATGAGGACGGCTGGACCGATTTTTATGTACTTTAATTTGTTGGATTTGTCTCCATCCAGAATAACTATTAAAACATCGAAAAAATTTGGAACATAATTTTTGTACTATTCATGAAACAGCTTATACACATCATTTATTAATTTTGAGGCAGTATATAGTCCGCTAGTAAGCACACATACAAAGTACCACATTTTATATGACTAGATTAATAAAAAAATACTTTAAATCAAATTAAATTTTCCACGGTTAATATTCCAAAGGCGACTGTTTTCAAGGAATTTACAACAAGCTACGGCTGCTGCAGGCTATGTGCTCACTATTAAAACGAGGTGCACTCGTGATCGGAATGTCTATATGCGAGTATGCGAGTAATCGGAAAACTACGCGCCATCCGCTAGCTGAAAAGATAAAACTTGATAATGCATAAGAGAGCATGTAGAAAATTGCGTTGCATCATACCTTTATTTTACAAAATTATATAATTTTACTCAGGACATACACATAGGCCTTCTTACCTTCATAAATGGACACTGATAAGCAATACTGTGTCAACAAAATAATAACAAAATAGCGTCTAAAGATCTCGAACCTATTCTTAATAAATTTGTTTGACGACGTATATATACATCTTTTATTTCTTATTTTGATAAAAGGTATAATGAATAAAAAGCAGATTAATATATATAATGTGTTGTATAATAATAAGTTATCAAATATTTGAGATTATTGTATAATTTGCAAAATATTGAAGGCACTTGAAATTCGATACATTGAATTAAGAAACATTTTTCCTTACATATATAGTTTAGATTACTTGATTTTTTTTAATAATGTTAAATAGGTGATGCTGTATCAAAATATATCAGTATGACATATTATTGCTTATCAGCATCCAAATAGGATCCATGTCAATCTTAACGAATAGGATTTTATTTATGTAAAAATTATCAGCGTGCATTTCATATTACAGTATCGATAATTAGTATGTATTAAAGGATATTTTTGTATATAGGCATGTTATGCAATATCGTAGTAGACGGTGCATTAATTTTGATTACTATTTTTCTTTTGAATAAGTTATATGTACCACTAGATAATTCTACTATTATGATGAAGATTCCATCAATACAGCCCCAGCTTGTATATCCAGAATTCCATAATAAGTGTTCCATATGGTTCAATTTGAGTTTGATCACCTAAAACGTATACGATTTTAATCGTCTGAACAGAATTGAAGCTATAAATTAAACTCTAAGGACACTCTGATAAAGCCTAGCAGTAGCCTACTCATTATCAAAGCTTGTATTAAGTCAAGTCAAGTCATGTACTCTAGTTTTAAAACTCGTATACGGACTGGCTGGACCGGGACCTAACTCTCACTCTCACCCCACGTTCGAGAGAGGAAAAAAGAGAAGCCTAAACCCCTTCCCTTATTCATTTCCTTATTTTATATTCCCTTACATCCCTTATTGTTTTTTAAACTGGCTACACAATTGTGGCTGGCTAATCTGGCGCTGTAAGTGTTCATATACGGCGCTGATCACTTAAGTGATCCTCTCGTTTGCTTTCTATTTTTATAACAAAAAGGCTTGTCATGCAATTATCCATAAAATACTCCATAAAAGACTACCTACGTGTTTCAACAGATACCATCTGTTTTAAATTATTAGATAAAGTTATATTATAAAAACCAAGTAGTGCACGTAATATAATAGACTAATTAAAGTAAACGTCTTTGAAATTCGTTAACTATACATTCAACATTTTAGAAGCTAAAGGCAATCAATTATACCACTCACAATTTTATACAAATGAAATCCGAGAACAATCTGTGATTCGAAGGTTAACATTTTAAAGTGGCTTAACTTTTCAACGTCGCAAGAACTTCGATCAATTGAATAACTTTATAAATGTAATTTTTCAAAACGTGTAAAAGTCATTCATTTTTAGAAAACCGTAGTCAATTAATACAAATATCATTGTATTACTTAGATCCAGCTGGTTTTGTAAAACAGTTATTTGCTACACATTATTCGGGTTTCTACAAACCTGCATAGTTCATTTACATTACCTTATATGTATACAAATTTATTTATACGAGCAACTACGAAACCCTACAATGCACTTGGCCTAGTACACCATTAGCCGGTTATATATAAATAGTAAACAACAAATTATTTAAATGGCTACATTTCAACAGCTGATTTCTGATTTTTGTACTAAAACGAAAAAAATTAAGTTTCAAAATGTATCGCTTTGTGATAGCGATAACTCCGCATACTTAGCCTACTGTTTCTTTTAAAATGGATAATAATTGTCTATCAATAACAATTTAACAACATTCAAAACACTGTTAACAGAAAATATAGTTTATATGCATAATATGTATACTGCAAGCCTTGACACATTTAAGTCCCAGTGCATCGGGAAGCAAAACCCTTTACAGCAATTTACATAGCTCAGTATGCACAATAGCAGTTCAGAATCTCGCTCTCCAAATGTGACAGAGACAAGTGTATGCTATCAGTAAAGTTAACTAACCCGAGAAGTATTATATGAATAAAACACTCTATTCATCTTGCTTCCTGCTCAACAATGCCTTGCATTATCGGTGGAAGTATTTTTATGGCTCTAGTTGCAATAAAACTCCTTATATAAATCTTTGTGAAAGAGAACACAAGAAAGCGTTTTTGTTAAAATATAAACTGTCTTGTTTATTTTATATCTTGTTTATTGCATGTTAATCCGCACGTGGGGAAATAATAATAAAATATAAATATCAAATTAAATTTAGTGGCACAGCGGGGATTGAACTGCACCTTTCTGCATTCCATGCTTTGTGCTCTGCAAGTTGAGCTATGGATCGCACACCAGCCGTAAACTGTCATACTTGTTTACTAATAAAAAGTACGTTATATAGTTAACTTATTTTTATAGATGTAATCAAATGAATGTAACGCATAGGGTTTTTCCAAATAAGACAGGATACTTCTGAGATTAACGACATCATACAAAAATATAAACTTATTATTTTAAATAACTCTGATAAAAATTAAATACGTTATGAGTAAAATTTTAGGCGAGCATCACACTTGCTAGTTTTGAAAGCTGTGAAATTTCAAAAAGGGCATTGGTAGTAATTTCTTTCAGGTCTAAAGCAATGACAAACTAATTATACAAATCTTTAAGAAAGTTAAAGACCAAATTTTATAAATGTATGTCTCGCCTTAAAATAAAATCTAAAAATAATTGATATCACCATAACATATGATTTTTTATTTTATTAAAATAATAGATTGAATATCATCAATATCATTACGATTCAGCTTAGTAATACGAAAATATTCAATAAAGTCCGAATGCTACAGATCCGGCGTCCTTTTTCTGGCCTGTGTAATTTGAGCATGTTTCCTTTTCATTAAATTCCTACGCACAATATTGTTGGCTACCCGTAAACATAGACGGGATTTACGTATATCAACCTATATGTAACAATTACCATCCTTTATCTTTAATGAGAAATGAAGTTTTCATTCTATTAGGAAGAATATTTATTGTACATACAAAAAAGATTATTTTTGTAAGTCCGTTTGAACGAATAATATTAATAGAGGAAATTGGTTAAAGTATGGAAAGCAATGCTGAATTTTTCTAGTGCTTTTGTTTTAACGTGTATTTGGCAACATTCTGCGGCGAAGAAAATTAAACATCACGAAATCTGCATACGAAATAAGGAAATATGGTAAATCCGCAATGAGTGCTTTGCGGGTGATTCCGTTTATCCTCTCTAAAGTATCACCCTAAGTGGGATAATCGGAATCGCGTGTATGTTTATCCATCCCGGTCGTTGTAATATATATTCATTTTCTTCCGATTATCCCTCTCGACTATGTACACTCAGACATGACTGATACTACACATAATTATTAATTTATCAAACACCTGTATATGTGTCTATATGTATAATGAATTTATTAATTAGCTTATAAGTTGATTAAAATAATGGAATAAGATTTCATCAAAATCCTTTCAGTAGTTTTTGCACGAAAAAATACAAATTTTATACGTTATTACAAAAGAAGCTAAAATGTCAAAGTAAAAATATGTGCATAGAAAATTAATACATTTTTTATGATTTAAAAAAAGAACCTCATAGTTTTCGTTAACACGTCTACTTTATCAAAGAAATTTAAAAAGGTCACAAATGTATACCTACTAGAAAAAGTGAAATATCACGGTTATTTTAATTTCATTTGAATTTGAGTTATATAATTTTAGTTTATTGTATTTAAAGAAATTAAAACAAAGTATATAAAATATATTTAACACCTGAGGTGGAAAATTGGAAGAGCAATTGAAATTATATATATGCGAATACAGCTCCCAAACATGAGCTCTTTGTATAACACCAAAAAATTCGCAGTCATAGACTATAAAGTTGTCAATTTTATATTTGCATTACACATTTTATATTTTTCTGATTATTTCGATTAGAAAACATAAACTTTGTTTATTCTATTGTTGACCCCTATGTCATTTTTATAACAAAGACTCGAAATCTCTAACAATAGGTACACATGTCTAATTTAACAAATACGAAGTTCGTAACCTATTGCAAATTAATATAACGGTGAAATACAATTAATACATTTTGGAGTTACCGTATATGTTCCTTTTAATTAATATCTCATCTTGCACATAATACACATTTGATCGTCTGATGAATAATGATAATTATCCCATATTGATTGTTCCACACGAATAGTGTTGACTTGAATTGACTGCAATTAAGGAGTTCAGGCGATTTGTTTTGAAAGGGGATTGAACGTGTTGCGTGTACAGATGTTTGTGGTGTTCCACATTTGTTTTGAATTAGGTACCTTCTGTTTTCGCACGTATTATAGGAAAGACATTTACTTTTAACGAGGATCATTGTCTAATGATTTAAATGAAACATTACTATTTCAAATAAACGACGTTACCAAAACAAAAAAATTGAAATCGGAATGAATCGTGTTTTTTGAACACAGAAATGTATGAACAAAAACAATTAATTTACTTTGTAATGAAGAGAAAAATCCTTTTAATAAATAATTGGACTCGTTTATTTAACGAAAGCAAATATTTATTCTGTTTCAGCACAAACAATTTTTCGCATGTTATAGATAAATAATACTGTTTAATTAATATTACAATATCACTTTAGTAGATATAACGTGCCTTAAATAATAAACGTGCTACGCCTGTTAGCTTGCCACTTACTTTTATATAAGAAAAAAACGTTATTGAAAAAAAGTTTGTTTTTTTACTCGGCCAGTATACGGTGAAATCGTGATTCATAAGAGAAACAAAAATGCCAAAATAAAGTTTTTAATTAAGCATGTATATATAAATAAATAAAATTAACATTTTTATTTACATATCAGTCGTTTACCGTTTCAATAATTAATTTAAAATTGACGATCAATGCGGACGAAGTCCCCGACAAAAGCTAGTGTAAAAGAGCTAGTGCTACTACAATAAATTCTCCGTAATTTTTTAACCGGATATTATATTACACGAGCTGCTGAGATGGCGATAATAACACGCTCTACAAGCAAATGTATGTCCCAAGAGGAGTTTAAAACAAAACATTATACGTAAAATGAATTCATGCAATGGACCATTATTGTATGATAAATACTATGTATGATGCGTTAAAGTATAAGTGACAGAAATTAAGATGATATGTACTTACAGCTAATTTTGATAGAGTTATAACCGAAAAATTATACTTCTAATGTCATTGGATATTTACTCGCATATTTGAAATCCGCTTTTGAATAGAATTAATCACAATAAATAGGTTTCTATGTCAATAACGTAAAAGTATTATTGTAAAGTAAGCATAAAATAACAGACTATTAAGTAAAAAAGTAAAGTATAGTAGCAGCCTGTAAATGTCCTCATGCTAGGCAAAGACCTCCTCTCCTATTAAGGAGAAGGTTTAAAGCTTAATCCACCACGCTGCTCCACTGCAGGTTGGCGGATATACATTTGCAAGAATTTCTCCTGGCACATGTAGGTCACAATGTTTGCCTACACCGCCGAGCTCGAGATGAATTTAAATACAAATTTAGCGCTTGAAACTCAGCGGTGCCAGCCGGGGTTTGGACCCGCGATCATTAGGTAAGATCGACGTGTTCTAACCACTAGGCCATCTCGGCTTATTAATAATAAAGTGGTTGGTTTTATTTAATTAAAAGAATTTTTAAACTTTAGTTATTTAGCCAATAACATTAGTCCACATATGTTAGATTTTATTTCATTACAGTTATTCAAAAATAAATCACACATAATACTTGACATTTTAATACGTATAATAAATAGTAAACAATGAAAATTGAATATATTTTTCAAGATAAAAACCACGATTGCCGCGCCATATTTCCTGAAGTAAACAACACATTTTTGCAGATAACGAAAATAATGAACAGAGCGGGCGTCGAGTGAATTAAAACTAATGGAACAGTTAATTTCTCATGAGAATAAAGCCCCGCACCTGCTCTGAACTTCACCTTACCGATTCTGTTTTCGAGTTTTATTCATATTAGCCTATTTACGTTCGAGGTAAAGGTAGCCGCGTCCTTTTCGTAGACTATTTCTCGTGTCTTCGAAGTAAATAAAAATAGTTTTGTTTTTTTTTTAGAATATTATGCTTTTTGATCTAAGACTCGTTCAATGTTTGTAGAATTTGTAACCGAATTATTTTTAGAATAATGTTTTTATGTTAAAATCTGTAAGATATCCATGAATAATCATAATCCTGTCCTTGTGAATATATACCTACTATTGTAAGTATACAGAATGTCCCGAAAGTCAACGATTAAATTGAAATGCTACTTATTGTATAAATCCGAATTTTTAGGATGATACTTATTTAATCGTTTTTATTATAGTTTTTTACGAAAATTTAAAAATGAATGTATATTTAGAACAATATCTTAAATCATTTGTCATTTGTCATCATCCGTTGATGAGTCCTGTTTATCAACTTAACTGGGTTAACGTTGCATCTTTAGGCCTAACATTTATCATAAGCAACATTAGTATAATAAAGAGTTTTATGTATTAATAATTTTTTCAAATATATGCGTATCTGTTATTGTATATTACAAAATATGGACCAAACTTTAATATTCGACACATTAAATTAAGAATGCTTTCCCCTACTGATATAATTTAGAATACTTTAAACATTTTCAAATAATGTTAAATAACGCATTATCAGAATACATCAATATCTGCGAATTTGACTTTTTGTGGGCTGACACACTATTGCTTATCAGTATCCTTTAACACATTTGTGTTTTAGGTTTATACATATATCGCCACACAAAAATTTCATTGAACTCACTCGAGGACCTCGTCTTTAGAAAAGTCAATCGATGACAAATGAATTTCAAAAATATATCTAGATAAGTCGTAATGGTTTCATGTCTTTCTGCAGAAAGCAAATGGATTAGTGGTTTCAACCCTGACTGCGGATATAACGGATTTACTCCACACAAAGATGAATTTTAAATGCGATTCCGTTTATTTTTCCTTGTTTTATATCACCAAAGTTTAGACTAGAATTTAAAATATAATTTGGCTTAGTACTTTATTTAATGATAATGATATGACTAGTTGGATGCTGATAACCAATAATGTGTCATCAAACGTTAACTTGTGAGATATTGACGTCACATATTTATTAACATTATTCGAAAATGTTTACCGTCATCTAAATTAAACAAGTAAGGAAAAAAATCTTAATTGATGTTTCGAATATTAAAGTTTGTTCCATATTTTACAATATACATAACATTAGTAGCATTGTTGCAATATGCAATAATCTCACACTTTTGAAAAACTTACAATTAGAAAAAACTTTTTATTTTATCTATCTATATTTTATTTTGATTTCAAAAGTGCTTAAATGATAATTCTAATATCTCTAATAAACGTCCATCGCATCCGCGCACTAAAAATTAATGAGACCGCACTTTTTTTATCTTTACTATGTCTCATATCACAACGAACTCTGCTTTTTTGGCATAAATCCTCTTACACAAGTTTATTAAGAGTAATTTGACATGTTTACACGCTATTTTCTTTATTATAATGTTTTTTTCATATCAAAATTAAGTTTTAAAATCTTATTTTTCCTTTATTGAAAAGAGGCCTGAAATTACTTCACCAAAAGTTATGAAATAGTAAGTTTCTTGTGAGAACAGAGCGCCATAACCCCTATTGAAGTTTGACCGTCTATTCTGTTTCGCACCGTCCGCTATAAAGTTTTATATTCTACCCTCAGGTTTAATTTCAATTAGTTATAGTTTTTGTTAAAAAAAAAAAAACAATTTAAATTGTATAAATTTAACTATTTGTTCGACATAAATGAGCATTATACCTAAATATGAATGCGGAAAAATAAAAACGTACTGCTTACACGAAACATATTAATTTAGCAATGTTACAGGGCTAACAGAAACAGAAAATAATCCCGAAACTGAATAATATTCGAGGCACGTCCCTCTCACAACTATTAAACGGGTAGCCAGATGTACAGAGAGGATATAGGGCACCAAAAACTTGTGTATTCTTTTACGAGTTGGTTTTAGAGCATACTAACGATCGAGTGAGGTTCACTGAGTGAAGACGAAAACGTAGTGTCGTGAAGTTTAGTAATATCGAGTCAACCGTAAAATTTAAATTCGTGCACGGAATATGCAACATGTCAGGAATTTTTACTGTTTCTATAAAACTAAAATTTTTGTTATTAATAGAATATGGTAACAAGTAAGTCTTACAGTTTTCAAGTCTCAAGTTTTCAAAATTCTTTACAGACATGATTAATTGCGATGTCTTCACTAAGACAAAAATTTAACGGAACTGAAACTATTGATTAAGTGATTGATGAACTAAGATACACGGCAAAGTACCAAAATCACATTAATTATAAATCATCATCATCAATCACCACCAGTTTAGAAACATTGTTTTCATTTAGATAATGCATTAAATAAATAATCGTAATTATATTATAGCTCATTGGCATTCAACTAAGTAAGAGTATAATATTTCACCATCGCATCTCATCTCCTTCTAAAGTAACTAAAAATACTATTACCTAAACAGCTAACCCACTACCTAAATAGTATTTAGTTGGTATTTATTCTACTAGTATTGATGGTACTTTGCTACATAGGTACATTGTAAAAGCACTGTCTAGTTTCAACTTTATCCATTGATAAAATTCTGAATCCACTCAACGTATAAACCTAGCGACTGCCGAGTACTTCCTTCGATGGAGCAAACTGAATTAGGGACGTTTTTCTCCATCTAACACTCCCTCCCTCTAAGGAGCTACGAAGTGTTGAATTATTGGCGTTACTTTATTTTATAAAACGATTTCGCCTGAAAGAGATTTCTGTTTATTTTTTCAGTAACCGTCTTTTAGTGCCACTTTGCACTGTATTTTATATCGATAAACATTAATTAGGACTAATTTTCTGATTTTATACTTTTTTATGAATATTATTCTCATAAATGTTCCAGCATTAAAATTTTTAATTAAATCACTATTATAAATATATCAAATATAAATATAATACTGAAACTAGAAAAATCATTAACAAAAAAAATCTCACATAAAAATGAATACCCATCCATTATAACAAAACACAAAGCCGACTCCGAAATATCACACGAGTAATTAAATATATGACGTAAAAAATCATACACAAAAATGTTACTGGCTATATGCTAATACTACATACAACGTATAACAAAAAATAATTGATAACAGTCTAAAGCTAAACAAATATTTTTCTATGACCATAATATGATCGCCGTCAATTACTCCAAAATTTTCTGGCGTGTAAGCGAGTGTTTCCTTTTCATTAAGTTTCTACTGGCGGTATTGAGGCCGATCGTAAATTCGGACGGCACGCGCTTACATCAACAGACATTGTACACGTCGCTGCCGGAAATAATGAAACATGACAGAAACATCAAACAGCTTTCAACAACATGGAACTCTTGCAAACCATATTACGATGATACTAATAATTATCCAGAGGTTTACTTATTTTGATTTTTATTGATTCACTAGAAACTAAAACAATACATGAATGCTTAAAACAAAAACTTAGTCTCCAATCTTCCATATTTTTCCAACGATTTCTTTGTCTAATTATTTTCAATTCCACTTCACTAAATGTGTAGCCAAAGAGTAACTATCAAAAAGGTTTACTCTCAAAAATACTTAAATCAATAAAGGTGTGCCAATAACATTTAAATAATTTCCTCGATTTCCTCACGGTCCTCGCATCAGATCCTGTCCTTTTAATAGAGAAATATACCTATTCAAATAAAAAAAAATATTCACAATCGGATCATAATTGGCGGAGTAATCGGTAAATATTCATACGTATATCCATATCCAAAAAGTCCCCGACAAATTCCTGACCCTCCTCATTTTTTGGAAGTCGTTTAAAAAGACAGTATACTGTTACTGTTTGCGCTCTTACGGTAAAAAAAAGTCGCTTTATAATCGTTTTGTTTTTACAAAAATAATAAATAAAAATACCTCAAAATACTTTGCCTCAAAAAATAAAAATATTATAGAAGTGCTTTTATTCCACTATTGTTTACATACTTGTTTTTAAACTAAAATAACTGCATTTTCGTTCTTTTATTATTTCTATTTTTTTTGTTATACTTTAATCTAAAAAATTCTTTTAATACAATGTTTAAACTCCTTATGGATGTAAATAGCAAAATATCCTCTTTTATATTTATTTTACTAGATAGCATTTATAAAAGAAAAAAAACACAATATATATCTTTAATAATTTTATTATTAGTATTGAATTATTAGATTAAATACTATACAGAGAGCATAAACCAAACGATTTTATGGAAATGTCAATGTCACAAGTCAACTTAGGAATTCGCGAAATCTAAAACTATTCAGTAGATGTGTTCATATGTTGTGTTTGTGAAGTTGTGAATTTGTCCTCGAAATTGCAGGTAATAAACCTCTACTACATTTGTTACACAGTTCTGATTTAGATTTATGTTAAAATAGTGACCTTGACATATGATTTCATCCATTAAAAACGAATAACTTCCAAATTACATGAAAAGTAAGAATAATAAAGGTAAGTAATTTATTTCCTAGAAATAATTACGAGTCATAATTTGTTATTGAATATCCTCAAGTAGCAATGGTATTTTCCATTTCTTATAATGTAAGTTTATGAAAAATCTAACTTAAAGAACATCTAACTCAAAACAATTTTTTTATCTCCTTTCACTGTAAACACGGATATACCGTATTGTGACGCATAATTATTCATTTTTTTATCTAATAGGCAATAATGCAACTGAATGATCTCTTTCTGTTTTCACAAAATACCCACAATCATTAACTTAATTAATATTACATTTATTTAATGAATAATATTTCCTGAATATTTGAAAGGGAGTTTGTACATTTAAAAAAAAACACCTAACAAAAATGTGAAAAGAAATTAATTTAAAAATAGAGCAAATTTCTGCTTTACTTTAGTTTTTAATTTATATCCAACATGACAACATAGGAATGTGTTCTGATAAGCTAAAAAAAATCAACTTAATTTTTACATAATTTATATAACAACATTACTTATCTATATATTGAGTCATTTCTAATTATATTGAAAATGAAACAATTTTTTTTCAGTCTATATAAACAAGAAATATTCATTGTCTGACTCACCTCTGATCTCAGAATTTCCTGAACAATAAGACCAACAAACATTATTTTTCAAAATTAATTTTTCATTTGGCAGTCTTTTTTGTATGGTGATCAGCTAAGGAGTTTTTGAAAAAATTCATATTAATTGGAAATTGGGATAACTCATGATTACATCTGTATAAAGATAGAATGGGCAGCTAATACTATTAATGAATACCTATGCTGGTGACAATATTTTAATAACATGTTTGGTTTGGTTCAAATTGGACCTTTTAAAAAAATAGCTATGCAAACTTGGACTACCACTGTCAATATACTATTTAACGATAGCTCTGTGATATGGTATGTCCATCATACTTTACCTACTTCGCTCCATATATATATGTAGATGAATAGTTTGCAACTGACACGACAGACTTAATACCCATTTTTCCCAAATGTAAGTGTTAGAGTTTTCAAGCATCGAGTGTAAATACTTTTTCCTTATAAGCCAGCAAAGCACCCACAATTCCCATAGTTACAATCTAAAGGCAATAGTAACTACTTAACATAAACAAAAATCAGACAAGCAGACAAAGAAAAGCAATTTGGTATAATTAAAGCTAAGAGGAATTACATACAAATGTTAAAATATCATTATCTTATGTAGTGATTATAGCATTAACAAAAGACATACTAAGACATAAACAAAAAATATTCCACAACAATGCGCCGTAATGTAAGAGACTTAAACAACACTCAAGTTATTTATTCATTAACAATACCGCAAATGAAGATATTAGCTGGATATATTTATATATATACTTCTTCAAACAAAGTTATTAATTTATTTTCCATTTATTATTAATATTACAATATCCGATAAATTAGATCAAATCAGATATAGAATAAGAATTAAAATCAGTCTAATTATTTTTTTTAGAACTATCCTTAGGAGATGGTTTCCATGTGGTATAATTTTCTGATATCATTAGATTTAAATTATTTCCTTCAATGTAAAAATATAATTAAAAAAATTAATTATAAAAACTTTCAATAAATTAGGGCATTTTGTAACAAAAATTATGGATATTAATTACACTGTTATATTTGGGGCTTTATTTTGTTGGTCAATGGCTTTTAGTTCTGTCTATTTCATTCAGTGATGTTAATTTCACACCTGGAATTGAGAAAACACAAAAGAGGTTGATCAATGCAGTCAAGATTCAATCATAATTAAATTTTCGAAATATTGTAAAATTGTGTGAATATGTCATAATAGGTTTCTAAATCTAAATTTGGGGCTTACAATGTTATTGACAGTGTTTGCTAAAATTTTACAAGGACAGTATTAAATATTTAGTGATGTCATGGTGGGTGCCATATTTCTAGATTATGAGAGTCTTTAGTTAACATCCAAGTCATATAGTTGTTTACATAATTATCCACATTTTCATGCAAAACTTTTAGTCCAAGACAACTGGATCCTAAATCTAATCTCACCAACTATTAATGAACGAAAGTAGCAATATAAGGTTATTATCTCCACAAATTGAACTAAATAATTTATTTTATCTTTGAGCTTTCTAAATACGAGATATATGCGAATATTTAAGTCTTGAAGATGCATAAGTGGAATTCTTAAATTAATTAACTCTTTGCAAAAATATATAAACCTTCGATAAAAATAGAAATACTCATAAATTAGTAATGTTTTCATTGAAAATTGAGAATCTTACGAACAAGGCGTCACCCTACAAAACGTTATAAATATACCATCTGAAATAACCTAAAAGTACTGATTATGTTTTCTTTGTCTGCTTTAATAAACAGAATTAAAGAATTCTTCAATATTTTGAATACTAAGGGCTCTAAAAAAATATTTATCAATTCATCATAAACATGTATAACACGGACAACGAATTACCGGTTATAAAAACGTCTAGAATTGTGAGGGAATACTTCCTTTCGAGTGTAGTTAAAGCCCAGTGCCCGATACAATTATGGCATTTTGCCAACAACAGCTTGCTAATATCGCTGTAGAGTCAAATGGGTATAAGTCACGTTTAACCAAAATGTTCAAATGCTTTACACTGAAATGAAACTGCGTATGATAACTCGAGTGATGCGGAAGTTTTATAGGATATAATAGGATTCTTATATAATGATGTAACGCATTAAATATTTATAAAAAAATGGTTCAATGCGGATAATTAAGTACACGTACATGCAGTTTGTCCGACGCACTTATCTATAGATATATGTCTAATTATCTTCAGTTGGATGCAGTCATAAATAATTGCAAACGTTGATTAATTATCTTAATCAAATCTTTAATGCTCAATCGACTGACTGTTCTCGAGACAACTAAAGAACTTAAGAACTGTTTATATTTTGGTATTTATAAATAGCTCGTATTAATAGTATAAAATTACGCTTAGCGGAATTTTTCAGCCATAAAGTTGTCAACATAATATATGTGATTCATACTTTATTCAAAATTCGATAGAAATAGTGGTGTATCAAATAATTTTTCTATCCGAATCTCTTCCGCACAGTTTTGTCAAGCTGTCCAAATGTCTGAAACGTACAACGCAACTATTTATCCGGTCTGCTTTACATTCTGTTTCCTTTCCTGTTGTTGTATTCGATTGTAAGTATGTAAAAAAGCAAGTTGGACTCAATATTAAGTTCGCTTTCAGAGTTTGTTTATTGCGTTAGTAATTTTTCTTTTCTGATCCTAAATTTTTGCCCATACTCAAAAAACATAATTGATAAAGACATTGTTTATAAGATACATCATGTGATACAATTATCTCAGTCTGCATTTGCCTCAATGGCCGTTTCTCAAGGATGTTTACGTCAGCTTGTTCGATACAAACTACATCTAACAACCGGTTTTGTCTTGGGTTTTATCTTGTTATGGTTACGATATAAATTCCAAAAAAAAAACAAGATCCTTTTTTGAACTTAGTGTTGTTGTTTTATTTAGTTATCTCTCTTTATTGGGGATATGGGCGAATATACGAATCTAATTTAAAGTTATCTTGTTCTTATTAAAGTTTGTACAAACACTAAACTCATTGTTGTATTATGTATGTCACTAGTTCAAAATTTGAAGACATTACGTGGCCACTAATCACAGTTCAATGTAACATCGAATGCTATAAATTATTCCATAGTGACTAGAGAAACCATTAACGCAACATGGTTCGACTACCTTAAAATTATGTGTTACTCTTTGGTCAATAAAATGCTATCTCAGTTCTTAAAATAGTTTTGTGTCAAGACATTAGACTTACGATGTAATTAAATTAGAATATATAAACAAACTTAGAACAGAGCAATCCATTGTTTAGCGTTCTAAATTTTTATGTATGTGACCTACTATATTAAATAGCCACTTTATCTCACATAAGGTATATAAGTTTACTTAAATATAAACAGAACGAACAGAAATTTATTTTAAAACTACGTGAATTCCAACTTATAAGAGTAGATATTTACTGGTCGCGTCGTTATCGCCATCTTGGTTTAAAGAGGGTGAAAAATACTTTATCACTATTATCTCATTACAAAGACATAAATATGTATTAATGAATGATATTTTTTAATATTTTATGCTTGTCTTTAGTTTCGGTTGTTTTTTTACAAACTCTTCAGAAAAGTAATCGGAAAATTATCTCACATGCGAAGAAAAGTCTGAAAAAAAGAAACTTAGTTTTCGTTTTTCAACTCTGATTGCTCTAAGTCTTATGTGAGAACTATGCCTATAAGTTTTGCTCTTAGACTTTCGTAAAGATTTTCATTAGTTATTTGACATTGCTTTATACGTGAAAGAATTTACTGTCAGAGTTTTATTTTTGATACTAAAGTTACCTACCTGCTACCAGGTCACAGTTTATTTATATCAATTATGAGAGTATAAAAACTTTTTGTAAAAAACAAACCGACTTCGAAACCAAAACAAGTAAACAAAAAAAATAAAAAATAAATATTTTCTACCACATTTTAAAGTCGGTGCCAGGTAAAACATTCGAAGTCGGCGCCAAGTAAAACCTTTTACGTGTTATTTACATGCATGAGTTACTATTAAAAATACATAAATTGGTATAGGTGTGCCTATAATATTTGAAGAGTTTCTTCGATTTCTCCAGGATCCCATCATCAGATTCTGACTTCATGATAATGGGAACAAATTGGAAGTATACCCTTTAAACAAAAAAAAAATTTGAAAATCGGTCCACAAACGACGGAAAAATCGGTGAAGAAACATAAAAAAATACATACAGCCAAACATAGAACCTTTTCGAAGTCGGTTAAGAACTTACAAATATAATTCTTGCTTTATGATACAAATTATACAAGTACGTTTAAATTATCGTCTACATCATTAAATGCTTCACGTGAAAATTCACAAATCTAAATGAAGTTGTTCGGAATACACGTTACAAGATACTCGTCCTAGTATTTTTTTTTTAGAATTCACGAAAACTTGTGACAGCCTTAATATCTAATATAGTCAAATAATGTTTGTTATAAATTATAAATATTAATTAAATCTTTTTTATTTTTCTTACTTTTACAAAATATCATTACATTGAAATTATAATACTGCTCTAGTTACCGACGTACGAAATAAATCAGTTAACGATTAAATGTAGAAAAATATACAGGTCATTGACGCGACAAGAGGCATAGAGGAAGTGAAATACGAGGGTGACAGACGGGCCGTTAACAGGGCCGTTACAGCTTCAAGTGATATATGAGCTGCGAAGTGGCTTGGTGCCTGTCACTTCAGTTCCGCTGCCGCACCGCGCCTGCAAAAAGATAAAAAGGATTCCGAAATACGTTTCACAAGTGGGCTGCCGGAAATGGATAGAAATTTACCGGGCACGGCTTTTTATGTCGGCCAATACATCCACCATATCGCTATCCAATCTCTGCTCTATGACGTGTGATGTCCCTCGATCATTTAATTTCTGCTATCCTAGCTTAGTACCAGTTAAGGGTAATGAAACAGGAATTGACGATATTATGGTTTACGGATATTATGTTCGGCTTGATGATACGGATCGTTTCGTGAAATTGTTAGTTGAGTTTTTGTGAGGATAAAAAAATGCTATAGAACATTTTATTCTTATAAGAGGAAAGAGAGAAATAAAATATAATTTGTCAGCCAAGTGTCACGTTATAAATGACACCGCAGCATGTAGTGGCTTAAGTTGCCAAGATTCTCCACCGCTCAACTGACGTTAAACTTAATAGTTTGCGACTTTCTGATTTAACAATGCTTTTAGATCCATCTAAATTTAATTATAAAGCATTTAGATAGATTAGTAGACCTTTGTAAAATCATAATTATCCTTGAAATACATAGTTAAAGATTGAACGTACAGCTTACTGGAGTCGGTTCTATAACGAATTGGTTACACTATATAAATATATACATTGTTCGCGCAAGCACACCTCGGCTGCCTTCCATTGACCTATGACGTGATCTCACCCCACACGACCTCAACCCAACCCTCAATCACTACGTCCAAAGATTTAAGTTTATATTACCGCGACTTTACCGTCACGCAATAGATTTCCTAGCTATTGACTTTGGTTCACTTCCTTTTTATATTTTATGTTACTGCTACTACAGGTAATATTAGCCTAAAAGTACAATTAACTATTTTCATTGAGTGTCTGTATGTATTTACTGGAGTAATATTTTCATACTATTACTCATCTCCCTGGTACATAATAAAATGTTTGCTATATTGTTTAAACAAATATGAACACAACTACTAATTACACAATGTTCCATCATAATTTCTTGATAATATTGACATTACAATTTGTTACGAATTTCCCATAAAACAATATACAGATACGTAAAACTAAAATTTCCTGAAGCACTGATTAGCGAATACTTCGCGTCAGAATTCAATAAAGGGAACTTGTACCATAATCCACGAAACGTTTACTTACTGGAACAGTAGTTGGTAACGAGGTTATACGGAACAGTTTCGGGGAAATTGCTCCGGGAATGTAGCTGGGTGTCATAAAGTTTCTAGCTGAGATGGACGTGTACAGAACTACAGAGTTGGAATACCTGCATATGTCGACCAGTTATTCAGTCTTGTGAGCTCTGCTAACTTTGTTAGGACTTTTTCGCCATTGTTATAAGTTTCTAAGCATATAACTAACAATAGGAACATGGTGTTGGTCTGTTTGAACGACAGCTGTCTCTGATTATACAGTTTGCTCTGCAGCTTATTGTGTCATTGGCGGAGAAGTTACCAGTGGTTGTTACGATGTCTGGTAACGTTGTTTATGAAATAATATTAATTATTTTGAAACTTTCTTTAAATATGCTTAATCTTATAATTTACATATTTTACTTCTACAGAAATAGGACAATTAATTTCCTTTTTATGAAAATTAAGTCAAAAGTACTATTTATTGTTGCTTTATACGTATATAATTAGTTCATTATACTTTATACCTTACAATTAAAATTGAAAAAGAATATATTCGTGTCACATAACAAAAATTTAAGGTATGTTTTATATTACAGATTAATCCACAAACTTAAATATGGACTGGAGGACGGCCTTAGTGGTGCTCGCCGTGCTGTTTCACGTTGACGGCTTCTCAAGTAAGCATGGCTTCATAACATATCCAAATTACTTAATCTGATAAAATTAAACTGCAATATACTTATATATATCTTAAGGGCGGATTGTACGTAGAATGCAGTATTTGAACGATATTCAAAATAATATTTAGTAAATTCCAACAACTACACGTTATATTGCTATGTTCGCTTTGTATATACATATTATAGAACGATATAGACTTATAAAGAAGCGCAGTTACAGAGTGAATAAAATGTTTCCTGTTATTACCTACCTTCCTTATATTGCGACGTAATTTGACTCGCTCATGACCTCTGGCACGACCTTCACGTTAAAATAGAATAACACTCCCACAATCAAACATCGTCCGCTTAATTAATAAACGATATTCCTTCTTATTTAATTACTTATATTTCAAAATTGAACTAGTAATAAAATTACGTTCAATATAAATTGCGTCAAAAATTGTGTGATAAATCGATGTTATTTTCGCGTTTCCTAGAAATAGATATTTTTCTCTGTCGCCTGATAAAAAGGTCAACAGATTACTGAGAACTTTATATGATATAATGGATTCCGATAGATTCTGGTCGGGTTTTTGTTTTGAGGTAAAATGGACTTTTGTAGTGTGTATAAGTTTGAAAATTGTTGATCATCAAATGACAAATGATTAAATTTTGCTTTCATCTTTTCACATTATAACTTTTGTGTTCTATCCTTATTTACTCAAACTTTTTGTCTTAAAAATGAAAACAGTATTTAGTAGCCTTAATTAACAAGGAACATAAACGGAAATAAGATACGAATTCAGATAATCTAAGATACAATGTAACTGGAGTCATAGAATCCTTTAAAAGCAATGTTAGACCAAGGAGCCATTTCAACACTCACCATCCTGCACGTATTGGTCCAGATTTTCACAAGATATCCCTCAAACATCATCTAATGCTCTCGTAAACCAGATATAATGCTCCACATAACAAAACAATAAGTTATGATTCGGTCTTATGATGCTTTTTACACTGTTTTATTACCTCTAAATTCGCACTCGCGAAGTCGCAAACAACACACTCGTATTCACTCTTATTATATACATTTGGCTTAAAATATTTTCATGAGAGAATTTTATTTTTACTGATACAAATTTTACTATCCATAATATTTTTAGGAGTTTCGTCGAAAATGGTAAAAAGAATCGAGGGACTCAGTACATAAAATGACTAATAAATCTTTGATTAAGTTATCAAAATGTTTTTAAATAAACTGTCCGAAAATGGTATATTATAATTAGAGTTTCATTCAATTATTATAATTAAACTAAATCATTATATATTAAGATATTATCAAAGCAAGTCAACACATCGTATTTTGTATTAATAATTCATTAGGTTTATCGTGAATTTCCTATTGTTTCGCTGATAGTATATTATGTACTTAGATCCGAACTCATTTATTTCTATTGTACGTCCAAGTATCTAAATCTTTGTATATTGCCTCGTGTAAGTAAATAGGTTTTCATTTCATTTTGTTGACGTTCAAAAAGAGAATGTAAACTCCTATTTTGAATAAAAATATTTTGATTTTGATTTCGAATATATGTTAATAAATAGCGGTCGTCTAGTGGTCTTAATTCGACCGTACTTAATAACATTTTTATACCAATAGGAACATAAACATTAACTGTCATACTACAAAAGATGAAATAAAACCGTGTTCAACACGTGTCTAGCTATTGTTTAAAATGTTATCAAAATTGCTACACTGCGTGTAAAATTATAAAGAAATAAAATATCACACATCATATTTGACAGCTAAAATAGGTTTTAAGCATATGTCAAATGTCTGTGCAAATTTTTTTGTAGTAAGGCAGTAAATATTTTTTTATTTTTTTATTTATTTATTTATTTATTTATTTTTTTCTGAATGTCTATTGCTGTTGGCCCTACTGGCCTTGACAGCGTCACCGGGGGGGGGGGGGGGGGGCGAGTACTGAGACTCAGCCTTGAAATTGGGAGCCCCCGTTGGGGCTCAGAATGGACGTCCGTGTCTAAGGGTGTCTCCTAGTGAGATCGCACCTCGGCTTAGAACGTCGTCGGAGTGGAGGAATATTTTATTTAATAGAATATGTCTCTAGCTTATAGTGTTTTAATTATAGCTTTCTGAACTAATTTACTATGTAAATTTTACTGTGGAAAATCTTACTCTTCGTACACCTCAAATAAGCTTAAAAGGGGTTCAAATCACTGAAAAAAGACAGCACATAATTTATTGTCTAAAACATTTCAGTTAACATAATATCTGATGTTGAGTCTAGGGTTACGAGAACCTCTTTCAAGTATAAAATCCTAAACATGCAAATTATGTTTACACTTTACAACCAAACCCAGTCATGTCTTAAGGGGAAATAAAATAATATGGTAGGAAAAAATCGTATTATGAACATAGATTTTCAAACCTAAAACATATTTTACTTTATATTCAGTAACGAATATTTCTCTATTATATACGTACATTGAAAGATAAATACGAATATATAAACCTACAAAAAGCAGAAAACCTTGTATCTAGTTTTAATAAATATTTACGAGTACACAAAAATTTTAATTACTTTTATTACGTTTCTAGAGTATGGTCGAACGTGCAGGGATATTGGATGCCTTAATAGCGAAGTGTGCGTTCTAGCCGAAGATCCTTGTTCGTTGGGACGAACTTCTGATTGCGGAACATATCCAACATGTAAAAAGAAGTCACAAGTCGAAGGTACAGCTGTTATGCTAAAAATATGCTTACATTTAGATATATGGCCAAAGCTTATAGAATACAAATAAATTAAATATTTTATATACCTAAGCGAAAAACTTTTTTTTTTTTCTCAAATAATTCTTGTGTAATAACGGTACAAATATGTTGAAACATTTGTGTTGAAACATTTTTGTGCGTTTTCTTATTTTTACTAGAACGTTTAATATGCAATATTATCAAATGTTTAACAATAATCTAAAACATGTATGCATATTTAAGATAAAGCCTAAATATTGAAATATTTTTCAGGTTCACATTCAGAACCAGCAAAGCCATCCGTGCCTAAGCCTGTACCACACTCTCCCACACATGACTTTGACTCAGCCCCTAACTACCCTGCACCTGCACCACCAACTAATACCCACAGTGGTTCCCCGTATGGTAATAATGGCGGAAATTCACCGTATGGTAATAGATCACCATATGATAGTTCGCCCAATGGAAACCATGGCGGAAGTTCTCCTTATGATAATACTCATGGAGGAGGCTCTCCTTACGGCAATACTAATGGGGGAAACTCTCCTTACGGCAACAGTCATGGGGGAAGTTCACCTTACGGTAATAATGGCGGCTCCTCATACAATGGAGGAGGTTCTCCTTACGGAAGTTCATCTAACAGAGGGGGCAATCCCTACGGAGGCTCGAATCCTTACAGTCCAAGCAGCAATGGTGGATTCGGAGGCAGTGGCGGGAAAAGTCCTTTGGACAGCATATTCAACACATTGAACAATTTCGCTAACGGTCACGGTAGTACTCCCGGAAGTGGAAGCGCAGGCGGAAGTGGCCTGTCCAATATCTTCGGAAACATTCTCGGTAATTTGTCCAAAAGTGGCGGCTTAAATGGATTATTCAACACACGTCCCATTATGGAAAACCCTAATTATTCATCATATAGCTCAAACTCGAGGAGTTCTAATTCTCAAAATTATCCATCAGGAAACAGTCCACAGCCGAACTATAATAAGAATTATGGACAAAATTATGCCAGCCATAGTGGGGCCACTACGAGAAAGCCAGTACATTACGGCTGGAATGTTAGGTAAAAGACACCTAAAGTAATGCTTAGTGGTGTGGCTACTGGCTTCAAGTATATACTATAACTTATTTAATGCTTGCATGAATCACTTCTATTTTAATTTAAGTGCACTTTCTTTTTAATAACATTAAAACAAATTATTGTAAGATGGGAACACAGAATGTTTATTTTAATATAATTTGCTTTTTTATGCCTAACTGTAATAATTTTTTGAGGCTTTTAAGATAGACAAGTAATGTATAAATGTAAATTCCACTTAATGTTCAATTCATCTTCTTGAAACAATCTTCACTAACAAATAAACTATGTAATAAAACACAGTATAATATATCATTCATCAGTGTAAATATGATAGAATAATGAATATTCTATAGAAAGATCTGAGCAATTATCATTAAGTTTTAATATTTGCATGCCTCACTGCATTTATAAGTTCTGTTAATTTTTAGCCATTGTTTTTTGGCATTAGATTGTATGTTACACCTTGATTTTAATTTTCAATGTATTTCTCATAATTCAGTATAAATTCATTTTTAAAAAGTGTGAGGTTTTAAATGTCAATTATTGATCACCTAAAAATTAAAAGGGCCTTATGATTTTTTTTTCAAATAATAATAATTATTATTACTAAAATTACTCTCCAATATCTACAAGCGATATACATTGTTATAATAAACATAGCAAATATTATATTTTTATAGACAAACGACCTTACAAATAATCTTACCCATCACGTGTAACGATATTTATTCTAAGGTCAAAATTACATGTGTAAGTTTTACCATCGTTATTGACATAAAACAACTGTAATGTAACAGTCAATTACGTTACCCTACGAAAACTGTGGCTGACAAAAGGCAAAAACAGTATGGCAACGACAGTTAATTCCTTCAGGGGTAAAACTATGACAAACAGTTTATGTAAATCTTTATGTAAGTCTGACAGCAAGACTTAAATGTAATTCTCCTCTAATGATAACTACTCTATACGTCATGAGTAAAATTTTATTAGTAAAGACGTTAATGTATTGTAAAAGAGTAAAAGCTATTTTTGATCTTTTTTTCGAATAATAATAATACTCAAAAAATGTAAACATACTCGAAATATTTCCTAGCTAGTGCCATTATTTACACTATTATATTATTTCTCATTTCAGCGTCACAGTGATTTTCACGTACCTGATACAACTGTACATCCAGAACATAATAAGGAATTAATCATATTGATAATATAATAATTATACGTGTGTTATTTTTAAGGTGCTTTACCAGATTATCTTTGTTATTCGTTACCGCAAAATATTTATTTATATAATAAAATATATTTTAAATGGTGTTTTTTATTTAATTAAATCTATTATTAAACACTAATTTATTTTACAAATGGAAACAAGATATATTTGCTTTCACGTTTCTGGTCTTAATAATATGTACTAAATATAAATTAGATTCTTAATTTTTTTCTTTCGGGCGCATATTGTTACTTAAATTATTACAATAACGGAGATATTCCTTTTATGAAGTAATAAAATATCTAGAAACTTAGAGTAAGACATAATAACGTTACTATAACAATTTGTTTTGCGACTTATGTATTATATAAAAGTGGGATGAAACCGAAATGTAGACAAAAGGATAATTCTTAATATTAGACACAATTTTAACAGTACCTGTATGAAATATTCAATAACAAAATGCCCTGTAAAAGCAATAAAAATATGTCAATTTGATCGAATTTAACTTAATTTTTTTAGAACGTAGCTTTATCATATGAGTCGCCCCATTGAAACGAAAGTGTTATGTTATTAGGTGCAAAAAGTTCCAAAATAATATAATGTATGTTATTAGTTTATGAGAAAGGAATTATTCAAAATAGACAACAGTAGTAGTATTGTATTAGTAAAAACAATCATTTCATGATATTTTTGTATCAGAAACAATATAAATTCGGGAGCATTCATAAACTGAGTAATTTGTGAATATTGCATTCTTCAGCAAGAAAGTTAAAAAAAAGTTGGTAACAAAAGGACACAGTCATTAAAACAAAAATTATCTAGAAGTATTTATTCAGATCTTCAAATATTACTTGAAATATACAATAAATATTTATAAAATTGTAGATATTTCTACTACAGTAATAATTCATAGACATTTATTAGGATATACTTGGTATACATCTAGACATATAGACACTTATATAGAAATTTCAAAATAATATGTAACAAAATAGAAAATTTTTAAATTTCAAATTATCGAAAAATATCAATAGTCGTCACTAAATATTATATTTTAAATAATAAATACAAAATGATTCTAGTTAGTTCTATGTGGAATGCCAAAAATAAAAACGATTAACAATTATTATTACTAATTGAGTAATTTATTAAGAGGATAATTATTTTCGTATGATACCTACAGCAGAATATATAGTATGTAATCTAATGTGACAAAAAAAAAAATAGGTAAATTGATACATTATATACTTCGATGAAAACTCAATTCCTCCTAATAATTTTTTCAATATGGGTGCTACTGAGAGCCATAATAGACTAGTATATATATATTCTTTATTGCACTAGAAAAGACATTACAGAAAATAATAAAGTAGAAAAAAAAACATACGCAAAGGCGGACTTATCTCTAAAAGAGATCTCTTCCAGTCAACCTATTGAGGTGAGTGATAAGAGTCATACAGCGGGCAATACAGTGCATATTAGAAGAAGATAGATTTAATAATATAATGGATAACAAATAAAAGAAAAAATAAACTTTAGTATTTGATTATTCTGACATTTATAACTATAATTCCCATGAGGTTAGATACCAGACTAATTGTTTCATGGTCATTACCCCATTTATCCCATTATTTTATAGTTCCTCTTTTACCTACTAACCGTGCTGGCGTCAATACGTTCTTCGTATACTTCAATACCTACGTAATCGGCTGTTTACGAAGTTTTTTGTTTATTAATTATAAAAAGTAGATAAACTTAACCTTGGTAGCATTATTATTGTCTTTTTATTGAACACGCTGAACTTAGTCCTTGTATTCCCAAAAAAAAGACATTTTTTTTATTCACCTAGTCTATAATCTCATGACAATCATTATAATTTTTAATGTCTTCATGGTAATAAAAATAAATGTATTATCCTCCCTAGCTTTGTCATAGCCAAATAACAAATATGACTTTTTACCCATACAGATATTCTGTCAAGAAACCGATCCCTTCTAAAAATACCCTTATCATTACATCAGTCCTCGTTCCCAATAATAGAATCTAATTCTATTCAATATAATTGAACTAATGTTTAAATTGAAAAATTAAACATACATCATCATTTTAGTTCACTCCATTACATTTCCAGTTCTAAGTCTCGCTGGCCTCAGCATTGAGCGAACTTTATTTAATATCAATCCGGTTATCAAGAAAGCCAGCCATACGCCATACCAGTAGTGGTGAACAGATGAATAGTAGATCCAAATACGGTCAAATGTCAATAGAAGGAATGCAGCAGCTTGATAGGATTCTGAGTGTGATCGTAAGAACCACATAATGAAGCCAACAATCTTCTTTTTCTGTAATATTTCAATAATGTTATTAGAAAAATTTACTTTATTAACTGATGATGTCACATCTTACTTATTAAAGACAAGACAAATTCATATAATATCAATAATATTCAATTAAATCGCAACTAATTATAAATGTGAACGTGAGTTTGCTTGTTTGTCTTAAGTACTCAACCATTAATCAAGAAACTTTGTATACACGTCAGGGTTATAGAAAAATTCATACAGTAAATACCATTTAAAAAATAAGTACTGGTCTCTTCTGGCAATAATTTCATCAGTAATGCAAGCCAAATCCTGAACAAAAGATAGTTAAAAGATAAACATAAAAAATGCATAAAGACAAGCTCTCTACTTTTGTTGACTTTGATAACCCTACTATTTATCAACATTATAGCATGTGTCTATATAGTGTTTTAAAACCTATCTAAACCTTAAGTAAAGTAAAGTAAAGTAACAGCCTATAAATATCCCACTGCTGGGCAAAAGCCCAGGCAAAAGGCTCCTATTAAGGAGAAGGTGTAGAGCTTAATCCACCACGCTCCACTGCGGATTGGCGGATGTGTCAGAATTTATCCCGACACATGCAGGTTTCCTCACGATGTTTTCCTTTATCGCCGAGCTCGAGATGAATTTAAACACATATTAGCACTTGAAAAATCAGCGGTGCTAGCCGGGGTTTGAACCCGCCCCGAACCCGATTTTATCATATTTGCAGATTAGAAAAGTAGGAATTACCATTCCAGTGGCATCCTTATAATAGAGCTTGTAATATATGTCCTCAGCCATCAGGTAGAATGGGCAGAAATATATGCAGAAGAAATACCCAGCGTGGAATCCATGCCAAATCACTGATACAAATAGAGCTGCATGGATCCTGCAAACATTTTTTTTTTAATTATTGACTATTCGCATGCTGTATCACCTAGAGTTAAAAGAATCTATATTATTGACTGTTAAATATTAATATTTTATATACTGAGTGTCAAATTGAAATTTCTATGTCGCCCATAATCAATAAAAATCAATATACCAAGGTAAAAGTTTCTTTATTAAACTTATTTTTATATACAAAACACAGTCAATATAAATGCTGATGCCGATTTAATTTTGTTAAGCAAATATATAAAAACTGTATGAATTAAATAATTGCCTAATTGAAAAACATTCAACTTACTTTAAACTTTTTATAGGAAACCTCTTGTATACCACCATAGCAACCCAATATTGCACAGCTTTGTTCCAAACTTTCATCGAATCCCTTAGAGTGACCACGGTCTCACAACCCCATACGTCCATGGACTCAACTGTTTTGAAGTCATATTCTGCCATTTGAGCTTCTCGATCTGACCTGGAATAGATACACTAATGTTTATTTTTTTTATCTTCATTGTTGTAAATTTATACTGCTTTGCAATGATGAAATAAAAACATTGGTCTTTAGTAAATACTGTAAAATGCTTTATCAAATACTTAATCTTACATTTTCTTTAATTTCAAGTAGCCAACTGTAGGACCATGACCAGTCTTATTTTTCCCTTGAACAGGATAAGCTCCCAGACCAGCAGAGGTACAAACACTCTCTGCGAGAGTCATCCCAGAGTATATACGTTGGCGGAATGCAGCAAATAGCAACCATGGATACATCATTCGATATAAAAAGTGTCTGTTATTATGTTCTTCGGTCAAGATGTACTGGAAAAAGTTTATATTTTAAATGTAAACAGTCAATTCATATATAAATCAGTTGCATCAGATGGAAGTAACTTACCTCAAGGGGCCATATGTTCGAAAATGCCAAGTACAAGGATATATAGAGAGGGACAATTTTTAACGTATTGACAGTAAAGCCGAAACAATCGACATATTTACTGTAGGGCAAATAGAAGTAATCATTAAATGTACGATATCTGTAATAGGGTCCTGCAAAGAAAAATATATAAAATAACTTTGCACTAGAAACGAACAGACGGGGGTCGGGAGGAGCTAAGAGGGTAGATGCGCCATGGCCTCTATATAATAAATAGATAAATATTTTGTGAATGTATTTTAATTGCAATTGAATATATGAGGACCGATTTTAAATAAAACCGTCGAGCGGCAGAAGGGTTTGTCGGGTAAGATCGCTATATTTCGCCATTCCGAGGTAAAAATACTTTCATCACTTAAAAAAGTACAAAATGTAGCGAATATGAAATTTCAAGATCGCTGGGCGTACGCCGTATTCCCGCACGATATGTACATATAAGACGTTATCGACGTCAGTGTGGGCCGGGACACGGTCGGGAACGGTTATGCGTTTCAGCCTCTACTAGCGCGCTCATAAAGTGTACGTAAATGCGAGTACACATTGTTTTAATAAATAAACAGCGAATGATATAAAATCGTCAATTTTCAGTAACAAAATATTTTAATATATTATTTAGAAAATATTGATAACAATTTAATACATTCATGTAGGATTAAAACGCTACTTCTAAGGCGAAATTTGTACATAAATTATAGCAACAAAATACACTTGTAAATAATAAAATTGATAATTAATAAAAATAAGGAATAAATAAGGCTATACTACGTATACACACTACTTTGTCTCTAAAAAAACGTAAAAAATAGTTAGCAATTTTAACAAGCGCATTCCCGACTTTGAAACATTGTAACAATGAGCCCGGTTTCATTAGAAAGACAATAAAAAATTCAAAGATAGTTTAAGATAATTATATTATAAATTAAACGATTTTCACTTATAAAATCATTAGGCACATTCAGTCCATTCATGAAGTCGATTTTCGACTTTTCTCATACAAATTTTTTTCTGAATTGTAACAATTTTCAAATAATATAAAAAAATAACAAATAAACATAATTATAACCAAAATAAATTCAATTAAAACAATAGCAACTGTTTGGCGAATACCAATAATTTTGGAATTGAATCGATAATTATTAAATAAAATATATAAATAAAAATAAATATATAAAAATAATATATAAAATATACTTTTCTCAAACAAATAGTATTTTTTTTGTAGTATGGTATCACACAGAGTATCTACTAAGTTTTAATAATAATCAGTTTAAATAACTGTGAATCAAGGTAGAAAATAGTTTTTATATGCAATACCAATTATTTATTACCTAACTTTAACACTAACTCTTTGTCTCAAGAACTTGATGGTCTTCTCCACCATTGCAATTTAAAGTTACAAAATTTTGACCACATTTATTAGTGTAAGATAAATTTAGATAACATTTGCAAGCATTGCACTAAATAAACATACAACCTTTTATAGTACACGGCAGAAAATATTACACATTATGCTTTAGAAAAGGTAATCAGCTAGCTAAGGATTGCATATTTTCACCTCTGTATCATGAAAAACTAACAATTTGGTATCTATTAAAAGCTATAAAACTGCTATGTTTATATTTAATAATTAAATTACATTATTTTTAAATATAAGTATAAAAATTTACTCTATGAAAATATCAAATAGATCAAGCTATTGATGTTTGTATAATTAAAATAAAGTTTACCTGTCAGCAAACCGATGTAGTTAAAGGTATAATGGAACAAATCAACAAATTCTGGGTTGATAAGTTCAAGAAAATCATCATCTCTATCTGTCACTGGCTTAGTTTCTGCTTCAGTTACATCTGATTCCTTCTTCTTAGACTTTGTTACAGCCAACCAGGAGCCATTCATTTCAAACGCCACTCCAATCACTCTTAGCACAATAATCATTTCAATTAAGTTGGTTTGGCCTGATGATGGAGGTAAACCAAATTGATCTCCAAGACGGAATACAAACAGATACCCAAACATAAAGAAAAATGTTGTGACATGGCAGCGTCTGTAAAAAAAGTCCTTTATTATTTCACTTCGACATGTTTTTATTCATACATAAAACAATTAAAAGTATGTTTTAAAAAACTTATCTATATTAATTACTTAATTAAAACAATAATTGTATTAATATACATAAGTAATATCTTTATATAGTATACAACAATATAGCTTCTGTATGCTGTATGCTTAGGTCTTTCAAACTATTGAATGGATATTAATATAGTTATCATAAATAAACCAAATGATTCAAGAGAAAGGTTTATATGTATAATACATGCATATAATTGTAGAAAAAAGCACCCGTGCGAAGACGGTGAGTCGCTAGTATATTATAAATGTATGTACTTACTCTATTGTATCCGATTTAATAATACCTATTCCCATCAAACCAGACATAATTGGATGTGCAGCACTATTACCCGATACTATAATAATTAATAAAATTCCTAAAAGTGAACCAGCCCATTTTTTTGAGTCAATTGTGTCCAACTTTCTGTAATATGGTCCGATAAAAACACTGAAGAGTAGTAAGCATAAATATATAATGTCGTTTAAATTTCTTGTAATAAACGCCAACATTTTTAAGCGACCAACTAATGTGACCGTAATGTAATGTTAAGTAAGTATTACTAGCTTATTATTTTTATTAATTCATCTCAAAATTCGACAAAAAAATTAAAACGTAAGAAGCAAAAACTATACAATGCACTGTAATCAAATACACAGAAATCTGCAATTGATTATTTTTTTGACTTAAAGATGAAGTTGACATTTGCATCAAAAGTTGCCAAGCAATTAAAACAAATATGCTTTATTGTACACCAAACAACATAATCGTAATGATTATTAAAAAACTTTTATACATTTTAGACATTCTAAGAAATAAACAAACATAAATATTTAAATAAATAGGCTCGGCAAGTAATTTAACAATTAATAGGGTTGACAAATAGTTAAGTGTTATCGATATAAGTCATTTGTCCAGGTAAATTATTAAATTGATGAATGATAGTCAGGCCGCTAGTTCACCGGTACCTAGACGAGGCCGATAATTGAACGGCTTATTAAGCTAATTCCCTGCGACATATAGATTATTAAATAATAAAAAATCAATTGTAGAAATAGTTGGGTGACGCCGCCAATAGATGTACCTTTTTCGATTTTTGCATGGTACATATTTTTAAGTGAAGATTTAATAGCTTTATGAGATTACTATGACTTTTTATTTAATGAGGTGGTAATCGTAAGTTTTGCATTTTAAAACAATTTTGTCATTAATGTGCTTAGTATTACACAAAAACTAATAGAACAGGTTTTAAACATCACTAATATTTTAGTTTCATAAAAAAGAGGAATGGTCCCCATTTTTCAATCTCTATTTATGATTCTTTGCCACATACACGGCAAACTAATTATTTCAATCTAAAATTGCACCCATTAATCAATGAAATTGAAATTATAACTATTTGAATAAATTGTCCTATATATTTTCTGTAATCATGGGTGTTTGTTTAAACAGTTTTCTATTTATTTAAAACAGTAGCTATACCTGAATTTATTTTTCCTTTAGGACAGCTTTCTATATCAATATAATAAAAGTTTAAAGGATCAATAATTAGCATAGTTTTGTTGTAAAAGTCTATAAGTGTTTCCTCAATATATTTTCTGTATATTCCAAATTTGATTTACCCTTTTAATTAAAAATAAATAGTATTTTATTGCATAGATATTGGAAGTAGAAAAGAATATTATTAAAGTACGTTATTTCTCTTTAAATCGCATTGCATTTGAACAATTTATCCGTGTTTGAAGTTAAATTCTTCACATCTGTTGCATCAGTAAAGAAATTGTACGTAACATAAAAAAAAATGCACGCACATAAAAATATAAAGGCAGCTTCATATTGTGCTAAGAAAACTGATTTACATTAAAAGTAAACAATTAATTTAAAACGTAAATACATAATTACATATTACAGGATATAAAAATATACTTTTAAATGGTTTCATTGGGTAATTGTACTACTTCTAATGTGAACCATTGAACTGAATTACTTTCTCGTGAATCATAGATCTCAAATTTTTATGTAACCTGTAAAGGTCGCACTGCTAGGTAAAGGATTCCTCTCCTTTCAAGAAGAAGGTTTTTTAGAAAAACCACTACGCTGCTCCACTGTGATTTGGCGGATATGGGTGCATGTGTCAAAAGGTTCTCCGGCACATATAGGTTTCCTCTCAATATTTTTATTTATCACTGAGCTCAAAGTAAATTTAAATATAAATTTAGTACTTAGAAACTCAGCGATGCTAGTCGGATAGATTTTAACCCGTGATATTCAGTAGAGATTCCAACCACTAGGCCATCTTGGCTCATTTATTAAGACCCAAACTTTTCTAAGGAGCAAGTAATATAACAATATCATTTTTATAGCTGTAGCCGTTATGGTACTTCCACTTTGCAACAATTTTTACTCTGTTACAAGTTCACATCCGTTAGACTGTACACTTTATGCCGACCTCAATGAGTTACATTTCTTGACAATTGATTGTTGAAATGTTGACACAATTTAGATAAATGAAACTTTAATTTTTCTGTACTACATGCGTATGTATACCATTTATTTATTTATTTAATTACGCAAGTGCTAATACTTTGTGGGACGAATTGGCACAACTAAAAGCCATTAACCAAATTATTGAATTGAATAATTTGTAGATCTATAATAATAACAAATAAGTATTATTTTATAAAATAAAAATTACGAATACAATGTTGATTTCTTATTGTTATTGCAGATATGTCTATAACACCCATTAATATGAAGTGTAATTTAAGGGATGAAGTAAAAAAAGACATAATAAATAATCTGAATATTAAAATTGGTAGCGATGTAAATAATTTAGCCAACGTAAGTGAAATCGAAAATGATTTATTGCTTAAGAAGAAACATCTTGAAAGCTGCGTAAGTAATTTTATTTAAATAACTAAAAAATACTTTTGTTTGTTTCGTATTTTGTCAAAAACTTTGTGATTTAAATTTTAAGTTGAACACTGCGAGTGATGAGGTGCCGTCGAAATTAACTTCTGCAATTCAGAAAGCTGAACTAAGCTCACAGCAAATAGAAAAAGTAAGACAGAAGATGGCAACGTTAGTTAAGAAAGTAGAAAGTTTTCTGGTCAAAACACAGCCACTGATGACAGAACTGGATAAAAGGTATTCTGCCATCCACAGACTGGAAGATGTATTAGCATATTTTCAATCATATGCTAAAATTGAAGAACTTAGGTAGGCATTTATTAATTTAGTCAATTTAAAAATACAGTCAAATTAATATATAATATAGATGCTAATTATATGGATGAAGTGTTTTAAGGTAATTGCTACTAAAGTGTTAACAAATACTATGTGAAATGTGGTATTTGAAAGAAAAATCTACAAGAAAGTGTACTTTTAAATATATATGGAAAAAATTCATTGTGTAAGAACAGATTAACTTTATAATATAAGTTTAACATTTCTTTAGCAACCAAATGAAACAATGCAAAGATGATGAACAATTGGTGTCACTCTACGGAGAGATGAAGCAAATGTACCACCTGTATGAGAAGGCTCATTGGAATTCTTATGTTAAAGAGTACACACATTATTGGCACAATATTTTGAAAGATAATCTTATAAGGTCTGTATTTAAAAACACTTGAGAACACAGTTAGTGTATGAACCTCTCTATGATTGGTTGATATCATCATATTCTGCTAGGCCATCTCAGTTTATTGTTTCTAGCAATGAATAACATTTAATAGTAGTTTTTACCCTAGTTATCAAGTAATGGTAAAA
Source organism: Hypolimnas misippus (assembly GCA_037950945.1). NCBI lineage: Eukaryota > Metazoa > Arthropoda > Insecta > Lepidoptera > Nymphalidae > Hypolimnas > Hypolimnas misippus. The sequence continues at coordinate 6,323,197 of JBBEEQ010000029.1, read as the reverse complement.
AAAACTATTTTTATTAATTTTCTTAATATTTAATGACAATATTCACTTAAACAAACAAAGTTTAAAGAAAATTGTATTTTTCATAAATTAATTAATTTGTTTAAAAGTGTGTATGATCATTACTGATCTGATTTGGAAAATTCTTTTTGCCTAAGATACCTCATTTATTAAGGAAGTGATTCTATACTAAAATTTTTTTTAGACATTATGAAGATATACTTAAGGCACTGAAATGGCCGTTTACCTCATCTCAAGAAAATACCCCAATTCCTAAAGAAGTTTTAAATAAGTTCACTAATCTAACAAGATATCTTTTTCTGATACAAGAACCAAGGGATGCCATCACTGAATCTGTTTCAGGGGATTTTGCACCAGGTAATGTGTTGATGTGAACATATTATGACTATTTGAATTAAAAATTTTATGTTTTAATTTTACTTATTCAGAACTAGATCCTTGTTTACCTGTGAGGGTATTATTACGACCCTTAAAGAAACGGTTTACATTCCATTTTACGGGATCACGACAGACAGCTAGAATTGATAGGCCCGAGTGGTTCCTGACTCAAACCCTGACATGGATAAAGGATCATCAGAACTTTGTCATGAATAATCTGCAGCCCATTGCTGATAAGCTTGATCTACAGAATGTAAATGCAGTGGTGAGTATTTTATAAAATGTGATTAAGTTATACAGTTATTTTCTATTAGGATTCCTATCGTTATTTCAATATTTTAAGTATATTTACTTAATAGTAAGTGTGTAGTATTATTACTCAATAGTTAATATTTATTTAGAGTTTGAACTACTTAGCTGATCTTTATTATTTTATACCTTTTTAAATGTGCTAGGCAAGTTATCTCAAAACAAAGTATATTTTGCTATTCAATTACAAATTAAACACTTTTCAATATTGAGTAAGACAATTTATAACATTTCTTAATATATGCAGAATTAACATGTTGTGAAAATATAAAATATTCCAAGAAATAATTTTATTTTAGGATGAATTCAATGCTGGTCTAATAGCTCTGGCTGCTGAAAGACTCCACACTGTATTAGCTATTTATCATACGCAAGGTGCTAAAGGAGAAATAGTTGATGTTGATGCTGCCTTTGCACATGCTGTGGATGAGACTTTAGGTTTTCACAAGGAATTGACGACAATAACTGACAATGAAGTTAACAATGTTCTATCTGTGTTGACTAAAGCTGAAACATTTGTAAGGTGGTTAGCTGTTGAAAAGAAATGTAAGTTATTTGCCAGAAACAATTAAAACCAACATCTATTTAAAACTTAATTTTTTGAGAATGCTATTAAATTGATCCATTAATTACAGCTTAAGCACAAATTTCTTAGTCATTTCTTCGTATAAAAAAATAATTCTATTAAACAGGGTGTTTGGGCATGTATTGGATATTTTATCAATGTTACCAGAATCAATATATAAAAGTAAAAAAACTGAATCAATTGTTTTTTTTTATTTTCATAATTGATGCCTATACTGTACAAGCCTTCAAGATCCAACGTTTAAAACAACTAACGTTGGTGAAATGTCCAACACATGCCTAGTTGACAACTTGTATATAACAATATTTCTGTCTTAAAGATGCCTTAGCAAAGATGGATGAAACGTTAGACAACGAGCAGTGGATAGAAGCAGTGGCAGCTGGAGTGGGAGCCGCAGTGGGTTCTGTATTGTGGGTTCCTCGGGGTGCGGACTGGTTTGTGGCTCTCTTGAAGACCATTGAAGAGAGATATGCTATTCTGCCACAGCCTGGACATCGGTATGTTGAAATGTTCTCTAATATTGTGGAATTTCTTAATGTATAAGAATTTAAAAAAGGCAACCTTTTTCAAGAGCAAAATACACGATTTCGTTTGCTTAGTTATCATGCTAATTTCAGTTATTTTTATTTAAAAACTATACTTCTGAATTAAAATCTTATTGGACCAATCTGAAAGTATACCTTTTTTAAATACAGAAATTAAAAAATCGTTTGATGGAGTTGAAGAATAATTTAATTTTCCAGATTAATCCAATTATATGTTGTACTATGGCATTTTATTGGATTTAGAAAAACAAAGTTTTTTTCTATTTTTTTGTTCAATTTTTTTAATAAAAAATAGAAAAAAAAAACAAATTCAAAAGAAATTTACTATTTACAGTATAACCAAAGCTATATTTTTTACAGATTACAGTTTCTAGAGCTACAATTGGAACTAATCGAAGAATGGCGTATTCGTTTAACGCAATTACTAAGTGCGGCCGCTTCTACATTGAAACCAAATTCTTTCCTGATAACGGGTTCACATCCACTGATAGCGATTGTCAATACTGCTCATTATACCCGAACTGTGCTGTTGCAATGGGCTCATTCCTTGGTAAGTTTAGATTTAAGATATCTTTGGTAATGTTCATGAGTAGCAATGATCATTTAACGTGAAATATGGTATTGTCCCTGTGAATGCACGAAATGTCTTTGTTTTGTAAGATAACCGACCAGCCCCAGCCAATGTAATTTTTTAGAATTTTAAATAATGGAAATTATGCATGTATTTTACATATGAATCTTGCTCTTGAATTAAATGGTTTATTGATGGAAACTGCATTCAAATCCGGTGAATAGCAAAAGGTCTAAGCGTACAGACTGCGAAAAGCGACATTGTTTTATACTTACTATGTAAAGAAAACGTGCAAAAGGAATGCGGGAAAAATTTAAGTAAAAAATTGTAATTGTTAAAACGTAGCATAAAGAATATGGCATATAAAGAAAGTTAATGTATATGATAATCAAGACTTTAAAAAAAAGTAACATACTTCAAAAGCATAGTACGTTATCTCGTATACTTGGATGACGTACTAATTCCAATTATTTTAATTTTAAAACCAAATACTAAACCGATTTTTATATAAAATCTATGGCATCAATTTATTTTTAATAATTTTTCAAATCAGTCAAGAAATGACGGAATCTGAGGTAGCCGACATACGCTACTAATCGAGAACCTTCTGTTTTTAAAGTCGGTTAAAAAGGGGAGTGAGCCAGCTAGAGTAGAAGCTAGATTAATGTCACGTCAAATGTGATCAAAACATTTCTTACGTTCATCTTAACCGCTATAATATGTATCACATTTAATCCTTTTATTTGGTACTAGCGACCTCTTGCAGTTTCACTCGCCCTTAACATAAGACTTTGATACAAACTTCCAACCCCCATTTTACCCAGTTGGGGGCCGAATTTTGCGAAATCCCGTCTTAGAGAGCACCTGCGTCCGAAAAAGAACCCCTATGCACTCTAAGTATTTTGAACTCTAAGTGCTTGTAGTTTCTGAGATTTCGCGATGGGTGAGTGCAACGTGACCTTTTGCTTTTATATTTATTTGGTAATAAAATTATTTTGATATCTTTACAGCATTACCTACAACTGCATTACTACAGACGACAGTTTCACCATTTCACGCAGCAACAACACCGGGACGAGGAAAGTGAATCCTCGACTAGCTCTGAAGATGAAGATGACACCGATGACACGAGACAAGATGGTAAATCTTACAAATTTTATATTATTAAAATTGTGGTATTTTGTTGGTGTTTCTCAATGAATTCATCTCATGTGTTTATTTAGCTTAAAGTGACTAGTATAGCTGAGATTCTACTGATTAATGAGTGACAGCATATAGTTCACAATCAAAACTTTTAACTAACGAAATCAATCTAAAGTATTTTTAACTGAAGGCTTATGACAAAAGTAAATTTGATATAAATGACGAATACGAAAGGCAAAAACCTGCACATAGATTAGGTTAGTGTTTTTTATTTATGCCTGCATAAAAATTAAGTTAGATTTTTACAACGGCTAGTACTTTTGACCGTTATTTCAGTCAAAACTACTATTGTCGAAGTCCTGCAGCCGAAAGTACTTTTGATTGATTTTGCTATATAAAAGTGCTTGTGGTTGGTTGAGAGTTTGGACTGTAACATATATAAGTTAGATATTCTGCTTCCCTTATCTCGTACTTCTTTCCCTCACTTTGACTCGCCCGCTTGTTTGTCCTGCTATTTAAATAATAAGAAAGCGTATCAGACTATTTTTAATATATATCTTTTGTTTATTATTAAGTCATTTATTTACATTAAAATATACATTACTAATATTCTTAATTTTGGTGAATTTGTAGATGAAGATGAAAGTTTCTCGTTAAATGAGGTGGAACTGCGTGCTAAGAAATTAGCCTTAAATGAGATGACTAGAAGAAATTCTTTAATTGACTCGAGTCAGTATGATGTTGTGAGTATAATGTACCATTAATAGTAAGGCGAGAGTTACATTTATAAGTTATGCTTTTGACTTTCATAAAGATTTACATATCGTTTGTCACTGCTTTACACTTGAAGGAATTTACTATCAGTTCCTTAATTTTTGTATTAACAAGTTTTGTAACCACTTACTATTTATATAATTACTAGCGTAAAACTTAGAATAGTGTTATTAACCGTTTGCATATCAATTTTGGGATTTATTATGTTGTCTTAAGAAACTTTGACTTAGAATTGAACAAGCTTTAACATGTTCCAGACCGCGCCTATAGTCAATTTAGCTGTCGCGGATCCCCTAGAAGACGAGGACACGGAGGAGGCCGGGGTCTTCGGGGACGCGCCCGCCCTGCTGGCGCACCTCCGGGACTCGGGCGTCGCCGCCATGACTGAATACGTGCTGCTCGAGTTTAAGGCGAACGCCAGACATTACAGAAAGCAGAAGTATGAATCAATTTAATTAATACTCTGTCTAAGAAACCGACAGATTTTGATATTGGGTTAAACGAAAAACACAATTGCCAGCGTATAATTGGATGCTGATATGTAATAATTTGTCAATGTACAAAAAGTCCAATTATGATGATGTACTCTGGTAATGCATTACGTATTTTTCATTATTAAAAAAAATTAAGCCAACCTAAAAGTTATTATTATACCAATCTGCTTTTAATTATTATACCTCTTTTCAGAATAGATAGGAGAAAATGGATATGTACTCATTAAAAAAAAATCTTAAGATACTAGAAGAATAGGTTTGACATGGCTCCAGTTTCTCAAAATGATGTCAATGTGACTTGACATAGTGTTGCTAATCAGCGTTTAATTATAATATAACAAACTGTGTACTTGTTATTAATCGAGCCACACTGGTACAGTGAAATAAATCATGTCGGTTTTTTCAATTTGTTACAGGTGGCATTCGATGCTGACGATAGAGCAGGCGGCGCTGAGCGTATCAAGCGCGCTATGCGGCCCGCTGGCGGCGTTGTGCGCGCGTCTGGCGTGCGCGGCGCGCGCACTGGCGCCGCCCCTTGCCGCGCAGCTGCGCGCGCACCTCGCCGCGCACGTCGATGTGTACATCTACGAGGCGAGTGCGCTCTATGTGTGCTGTAGGTTGAGATAGCCTAGCTGGTACCGTCCCTCGCTGCGTACTTCGATGTGTACATCTACGACGCGAGTGTGCTCTATGTGTTTTGTATGGTGTGACTGCCTGGCTGGCGCCGCCTCGTTACGTACTTTATTAGTAATAATTATAAAATTAACAGAGATTACCATAATCACAACATTAACATTACAACAACAGGAGGTGGTTCTGGAGAGTTGGTTCAACACGGGAGGAACGATACAGTTCACTCACGACGTGAAGAGGAACCTCGTGCCTGCGTTTGCGCCACCCAATAAGAACGCATCGCAACTTAATCAACTGCCTAGGTAAGTTGCACATATATTCTTAAATGTACCGTACTAATGTTTTTTAGTATATGACCACCGATACAAGATCCTAAAATTTTAATGGGGACCATTTAATGTGATGCGTTAATTTATTTATAACTTCTATTTAGTGACAGAAATAATTTGTACTTATTTCGAATTTTTATTGACTACGTTGCGCAATTACATATTACTTGCGCAATGTTATATATGTTACAGTCAAAACTCTTAACCAATCAATAGTACTTTTAACTAGTAAAAATCAGTTAAAATTATTTTTATGGCATGCTGTTCACAATATTAGTTTCACTGAAATAACTGTCAAAAGTACTGTTGTAAAAATACTAACCTATAGAGATAGGTTTGCCTATCATATTCATTATTTATATTGAAAGTACATTTGTAAAAAGCCTGCAGCCATAAAGACTTTTCACTGATATTTTGTAAGTTAATAGTTTTGACTGAACCATATATAAATCGTTCAACCACACATATATAACATGAGAAACCTAATCAATCAGGCTCCTCGAGGCGTGTAAGCTCCTCAACATGGACTATGAAGACGCTCATCGTATTCGCTCAGAGCTGTCGAAGCAGCCGAGCCAAGCGCTCGTGTCTCTCGCGGAGCAAAACATCCACTACATACAGCCGAAAGACGCTTTACGGATCCTCAACCAGAGAACAGACCTCAGTGATACAAGTTCCCCGTCATCTGTTATGGAACTCTTTTGAACTTTCGAAGGAGGAGGCGTATAAACGGCTTGATGTACCAGCGCGCTTGAGCATTTTGGTCCTGATGATGTTCTTGAACACGATTTAAGATTTAAAAAATTAAAAACCCGGCTGCCCAAAAATGTGTTAAAAATATTATTCTACATAGTATTGCCGTTCCATAGAAATTCCGGAAAATAATATACTCAATGTCGCTCTCAAAACTAAGACAAATTTAATGACTTCATATTTAAAGATCCTTTAAAAATACATACATATGTACATAGATAAATACGCTCGAAAAACATAAACCTCCTTCGGCAGTCGGGTTAGTGTATTCTACTAGAAACCTTACGGCTTCTTCTAAAGCGAGAATTACACTTTCAAGTTTGGTTCACAGACTTTCATAAAGATTTACATAAGATTTGTTGTTGATTTACACTTGAAAGAATTTACTGTCAGTACCTTTATTTTTGACGGCAACGATTATCTTAAGTTATAGGTTTTATGCCATTTACGAGAGAGAAATTTACAAATGTAATTCTCGCCTAATAACCAAAATTTTCAGGTTAGTTAAAATATGTATACGAAAAAAAATTAACGGTATATTAAATTTCGGTTCTACAACATGGCTCGTTGTATTTAATACTGTAGATAACATTATAAATAGAAATAATTGTTTTAATATGCGTATTTTTTTGTTGTACTTTAATATAGCGTTCATTGAAAATATAAATAATAAAAAAATTATGGAGTGTTGCTCGCGTGCATGGAGTTGAAAATGTACGTCTCCTCCTTGTATATAATCATAGACTATAAAAAAATAATTAATATATTATAAAATATTTATTGGATGTTGTATTATACACGTGGTTTAGTAGTTGTGTGTACAATTATAATAATACATTTGCACATTTTAATTGTGCGTAATTCTAATATTGTCTTCGAGCATATTCCACATATAATTCTCTTAAGTGTATAGAATAAGTTATAATAATATATTTATGTAATTTGTTTTGGCCGATAATTGCCATAATAAAATAATTCATGTTTTGACTCATAAGTAAGTTATGTAAATTTGGGTCAGAATGCTGATAATATTTTAAAATGTATATCTTGATTGTTTTTTTAACCTGAGTAATGGTTCTCGACTAAAGCAAAATACTATACATTCAAAGACTTTGTTTCTGATTTTTCTTTGTTTCTGATTTTTTTTATTATTATTTTTTGTTGTATTTTTTTTTATATAAATCTTTTGTTATAATGTCGACGGACCATAAATGCTGATTCTTATTTATATATTTTCTGTTGTTCTGTTTTATTTTTTGTAATTTTTAACAATACAATTTATATTTTTACACGAGGGTAATTTTAATGAATACCAAAGCACAAAATTATTTCACATTTTTATTTAACAATTAATATCATTAATAATGTTATTGTACAAAAGAGTAACCTAATATCTCAGATATACTCATAAATAGCTTGCATGACAGACTCATAACCATTTAGGATTAAAGTTATTCAAACTAAAATTATAATATTCACACATAAAGATCTATCGAATGGCACAAATGCACATTGTCAAACATTAACCAAACACTTAATCATAGTTTGTTCACAGCCTTTCATCAATTTTTCACAATAAAATTCTATGTGAACAAAATATTTATGTTTCGATCGTGCCCTTAAATATTAACAAAATAAATATACATATATAATTAATTTAATTTAGATGATTTGTAGAATTTATATTTTACGTAGTTAAATTCAGCTCACAGTCAGTTTGAAATGCCTTTTTTAAATTGTACATCGTGATTAAAATTACAGTAAAAATGCTTCGACAACTTGCCAATACAAAATATGATAAATTTCTTTTTGTATGGCAACATATAAAACCAGCTTTAAAAAAAATTAAATGCTTTCGAATCGTTTTTTTTTTTATCTAAAATTATGTACTTTTGTTTGATTGTATACAGTCGTAAGGTTTTTCTTACCTTAATACTCTAATCACATTTTTGTAACACGTCTAATTTTACAAATTAATTAACTATTATGCGTGTAGTCACAATCATACGGTAGTACCATAGATATACGTTAGTCTAGTATCTTACATCTGTCTTATATCTTCGATTGCATTTACCGAACCGATTTCTATATTAGCCTAATTGTTATTATTGTAAATAATTTTTTATAGTTGCTAATAACGATACGTTTCGTCTATTCCATTTTTTTTATATCTAAGAAATCTTCGTCTATGACAGTATCTATGGTTGGGATACATTTCCACTAATTTCATTATAGAAACCGGTTTACAATTTATGCATTGTATTTCATCCCTTAGGTGATTACTTAAAATATATTATGATGACTAACTATTTATAATTTCATAACCAATCTACCCAATCACAACAATAGATATAATTATACTATTATTATCACATAGCTCAGGCTGTGGATTAAATAATCGCCAATTATGTTAGTTTAAAATTGCTTCAGTTTTGTACTTAGCACGTATTACAAAGTTATACGAGCATGATTTATCAAAATTTCAATATAATTTATTCTCTTATTTTATTCAGTATTAGGAAGATTTCTTCTAATCGATGGTATTAATCCATTGACTTTGGATCGATTTATAATCGATATAATCAATAGCCTCTACTATCGATAGTTTAGCGAACAATCGTCAACCCTGTTTATCCAATAATAGCATCTGGATCGACTTTATTTAATTAGTTTACAATTTGACTTCACTGTTTATTGACTGGTTCGTTGCTGCTTCCACTTCTTGTTTCTTTGTGTCCTGGGATGATGAATTCCACCATTGCTCGTCACCAGAGGCCCACGCGACAAACACCAAGTTAGTTACAATGAAAACTGCTAACGTTATCCAAAATACCAATCGCCACTGTGTCAGAGTACTCTGCAAAAAATAATGTTTATTAGGTTAGATACTTTATTATTTTGAATAATTCAGAAGTGAACGATGATTTCGTTTTCAGCAGTTATGGCTGTAAAAAAGTAACTTAGCTTCAAGTTGTCTATTTTTATTTCGAAAATTAAATTAAACCTTCGGTTTTTATTCCAAAGGCCTATACGTAAAGGGTAAATCATATCACTATTATGGATAAGTTTGTGAGGGTGTTTGAATGTTTAGCTGTTTGGTAGGATATATGTTTATTGCTCTTTTACATATAAACTACTAAACAAATTTTGAGAAAATTTCACAATAATATTCTGATGAATAACACATATGCCACTTTTTATCAACATTAGACGCGTTTGAAACCGCGATCAGAGGCTAATATATTATAATGGGTGCATATCGTTTCGATTATACTCACATCAGGTGTGAGCAGTCCCACTAAATAGGGCGCGATGATACCAGTGATTGCTCCAATACCGTTGACGATTGCCATTATGGTGCCCGCGAAGTTACTGCTTAAGTCCAATGCGTTTACTTTCATGCCCGGGTAGAAGGCACCCATAAGACCCATAGAAGCCGTAAAGAGAATTACCACAGTCTCAGTATTGCATCCAGAATAAGAGGCCAATATCATGCATATGCCTGGGCCAACGGAAGCTGAAATGAAAATTAGTTTTTAGGTCAATTATTACTATAATTACCTAATTTTATGCAAATAAAACAATCTTAGAAGAATAAATTGTTTAATTAAAATCAATCATTGACTCGTCAGCCTTTAATCCACCAATCTTCATGGATGCTTAAGATGATGATTAAGAATCACATATCCTTTCTGAATTGTGCGAATGTACGCCTAAGTTGTAATTTAAAGTAATTAGGCCACCTGTAATGACATTAGTATTACTTTTGGCTGTACCTAATCATCATGTTATGAGTTTGCAAAATATGTAATTTTGCACATACCGATTACTTAATTATAACCTGTTTGTAATCCCGTGTACGACATTTTAAGGTCCGAGTATACGGCTATCTTGCAAAACCAAACCACATTTCACTTTTGCTGCAAGCAACGAACGTGCATTCTAATTATCGACCTTGCAGTGTCAATTAGCTCAATCTGCCGGAACACATCACAATACGCCAACTTAAGTATTATGACACGCTTTCTCAAGCGACAACGATTAGTATTCTTCATGTCCTCGCGGATCTTAATCATATACTGCACCGGGTATGCAAAGCTTTGCTAACGCTTAAATTATCCGTTCGAATTGTATGTCCAATCAGTGGACCGGATATTTCTAAAATTGTTTATAGTAAGTAGGGCTTACGAAAACGTATTTATTTAAAACAGTTTTGTACATTTTGTACCTACTTAACTGACATTATCTTTCCTTATTCTTGTTGCTGTTTTTCCGTAATCTTACTGTTACATTAAGTTGTGTGGGACTTTCATCGTTGAGGTTTAAATTATAATATAATTTTTTCCTCATAGATGTATGAAGCTTGTTGCTATACCCCTATTTTAATACAATAAGGCAAACCATGAAATTCAAATGTGCAACATTATCATTGACTTATATTTACCTATAGTGGTAAAGGTCTTCCTCGCGTTGGTCACAGTCATCCATTGTCGCTTAACTATTTTGTCGCACATCCATCCAAACAAAATAGAGCTGATCCACATAACTGCATAGGGCAGAGCGGCCAGCGTTCCGGTCCGATGAATGTCGAATTTTAATACTCCAGTCATGTATTTCGGAAGATCTGTCACCATTGTGAAATATCCGTAGTCGTGCCCGATCTGTGACAAAAATATTTATCTCATTGTAGTAGAAATTTTTATCGGATATTAAATAGCTCAAAAAATTTATTCAAGGAATCGTGACTATAAATAGATATAGCATTGTATTATTTGTGCGAGGTCCGCAGTGCAAGAGGCGTAATTTATTGACAGTGTTCACGGTTGAATACACAAATACAACTAAAATAACTGAAATTGAATTTCCTTATCTTTTAAACATCAGCTAGTTTATTGTCAGCTAAAGCTATAATTGGTTTCAATAAAATGATTGATGGAATATTTCAAGGGCGCTATTGGTCTGCATAAAATCCAAATCTAGATCATTAGAAAGCTGAATTTCGAAGTAATTGTATTTTTTTCTGACATTATTTTATATATTTGATTTCTCTATCTCGATATTTCATTTAACGGTAGTTCAACAACAATACCTGACAATACCTGAACATTTTTAAAGGTAAAGTCAGTAACATTCTTACAGAGTAAACATAAAGTAATTTGTAACAAACCTGTGCGCAAACCAGGGCCCAGAGAGGAACTGACATGAATATGGGTTTCCATGGAATTGAAGAAGGTTGACTGTTTCGGTGTCTACCTAAAGCTTCTTCAAGGTACTTCTTTTCTTTGTCGGAAATGTAAGGATGAGATTCAGGATCATTGTAACATAAAAGTGCCTGAAATATATTTATAGCAAATTGAATTGATTTTTAACTATATCATTTTATATACAATTTGCAATACACTAGCATTATTATTTAATAAAATCATACCCATAAAATGAACCAGAGAATACCAATGCTACCGAAAAGGTAAAATACTGATTGCCATTCGCCGGTCTCTTTTATAACAAGTCCTGAGAAATATGTTCCTGCAATATTGCCGATTTGCGCTCCTCCGAATACCAACGATCCCATTCTTCCTCTCTCAGACACAGGAGCCCATCTAGCTAGCATGGCGTTTAACGCCGGGAAAGTTGTACCCTAAAACAAAATATTATAAAATGTATAAAGAAAATTTTAAAAATGTTTACTACATCTTTGTGATAGAGTATATTGAATGGGTAATAATTATTTACCTCACCAAGACCTTCAAGGACTCTCAAAATAATAAGCCCAGTAGCTCCTCCCACGTTAACTGCCCAAGGAGTTAGCAGCGTAAAAACAGCTGTACTCAGAACTCCAAAGCCGAGAGAGTACTTTCCACCAAACCGTTCAGCGAGCATACCACCAGGTAAATGTGTTACTATGTAACCATAATAGAAGGCACTAAGGATAATGCCCTGAGTCTCTTCGTCCCAGTTATATCCGCTTATTTCCTGAAAGAAAAATACGTCATTAAAATTATAAATGAACGCATGTGCGTACATACTTTGGAATGTTACATCACCAAATTGCCGAATCTATTGATATAAATTGCCTTTACTAGATATACAAATATATAATTGAACGGTCTGAATTGGCAACAGTGGGTGTTTACTAATAATTTTTCTCTTTGTCATTATTTCTACTTTTTTTTGTAATTGGAAAACCTGATCTGAACTCAATCAAAAGCATGAAAGTCGATGATTAAGCGTATGAATTTGTTTAAATTAATGACTTTGTAATGGAAGATCGTGTTCGCAAGACTCGTTTCGGTTACCCACGTTAAGGATTAGTCACACTTGAGCTTTGTAGGACAGGGTCAGTTCGTGGCTACCACTTTCGAGCCAAATTATTAATGAATTACCTATTGATTTCGTTTTATAGCCCCGAACTTACTATTTGAAGAAAATTCATACAACACTATAATAAACAATACCCGGGTAAGTGCAAGATGTTTTTGCTTAATCATTATTCCGTGCTGCTTACTTTATTCCCGTTAGTAATATTATATTCAGAAATTTCATATTTTTTAACAAATACAAATATTCTTTATTGTACACCAAAAAAAAACGTAGATATAGAATATACAAAGAAAATAAAAATAATGTAAAGGCGGTCTTGTCTCCAAAATCTATTTTCGTGATTATTTTCTAAGCGATACATCCGAGGAATAATTATATCGAATCATGATTATGACGACAGGTAAGCGCAGTGGTCACTGCAAGAGACTAAAGAACTAACGATCGCGGGTTCGATCCCCGCTCATGACAAATATCTATACAGGCCATACAGATATTTGTCATGGTCTCAGTGTTTGTGCTTGTGATCTGTTTGTTTCCGGACCCCAATACGGGATTGTAAGGTCTTAAAGGGGCCGTTATTTGTGACTTTTTTTATTATTTAAAAATAAGTGCGTCCCGTGTACAGGTATGTACTTTATTTGTGCGTTTGTCTGACCATGTACATCAGTGCATATGTCCACTGGCTACGAATAACGACTGGACTTCAAAGTAATCGAAATACTAATAACTGAAGTAAGAACTTTTTTGGAAAAAAAATCATTCACACTTCAAGTATAAATAAAGTATTTTAATATAGAGTCTTAGTTCTAGAATCATATAGAAATACTCACATAAATTTATTTGTAAATAACACATTATGTTGATTTACACGGAACGGTTTAAAAGGGATCGCTTCCTGGTTTGTATTGATATTATAAAGTAACTGGTGTATAAACGGTAATATCATTATAACTCCTTAAGATATGAATTGCCTTAGTCATTGGACAGCTTATTTTTTAACCTACTTCTAAAAAAGTAGGAGGCTTTCAATTCGTCCGGGAATGTATATTTAACGATTATTCGAAAACGAATTTCAGACCAATTTGGTTTATTCTTTTTTATTTGAAAATGTATACTTCCACATTGGCTATATAGAATTTTTACCAAAACCCGTTTTATAGTTCTGAACTTACTATTTAAAGAAAATTCATACTTAATCATTATTCCGTATTGCTTATTTTATTCCAGTATATTACATTCTGAAACTTAAGATTATTATTATTTTCGTGATTATTTTCTAAGCGGCACTTTCGAGGAATCGAATCATGATTATGACGACAAGAGGGCGACTAAAGGGCGGCCGCATGGAATTTTCATCAAAACCCGTTCAGTATGATTTTGAAGTCGATTCCCATTTTTTTTTAAATACTTGTATATTAAGAAATTTCAATGATGCGTGGAGCAAAACAGTTCAATTAATTTTATTTGTTCCGGTAATTTCAGTATCGACTATCTATTTATTATTCTCGTCGGAAATCTTTACTTCAAAGTATAATATCATGGTATTATACTAAACTAACTATTAAACTAATTATTGAAATACACAGAAAATGTTAGGTATCATGTGATTATTTTTAACCGACTTCCAAAAAAGAACCAGGCTTTCAAGTCGCGTGACTTTCTTATGTATGAACACCGATTACTCGAAAATGGTTTGAACAACCGATTACTTGAAAAAATAATAGTATTTTAAAAGATAAATATATAATAAGATAATTTTAAGTGTTCAATTTTGATGGCAAAATTCTAAAAATTCTGAGATAAAAATTACATCATCAATTACATGTTATAGCTATAAGATACTAACTGTAGGATCAGCGACAACTTCATCCAGGTCACCGGGGCAGGAGCCGCCCTCGTACGCTTGTGTAGGGGCGTGTCGCCTCACCATCTGCGTTATCGCAATGTTCAGGCAAACCCGCATCGTGTACGCGTTGGCAACGGCGAGGAATCCCATGATCGCCATAACCCATCGTTGTGGTATCACGAATACTGTTAAGAACAGAGAATAAATATTTATTTGCTCACTTCTACTTCTTGCTAGTTACTACTTACGACTATTGTTTACCCTTTTGCTCTAATGTAGTGTTTTTGGAATGTATAAATGTCTATTTTATTAATACGCTTCATAGAGCGTGTTATGCTACAGAGGTGTTAGGGCTATCGCCATAACTTATGAACAGATATTATTTTATTTTAAAGATCTCCAACAAAAGATTCACTGAATATCTAACATCGAATATTTAAATTTGCATAAATTAATCCAAACTACCCTAGCAGTCCAGTTTTCTTCTTTTTATATACTATCTACTTTAGTCTTGTTTGAAAGTATTAATAGTAAAGTAAGCAAAATATTTATTTACTAAATTACATAATTGTTTGGATACAAATTAAACGTAGAAACTCTATTTGCGTATGACTTGAATGTAGAAAGTAAAAGTACTTTACTAACTGTAAGTAAACGTTCAATAGCTAAATTCACATTATCTTAAGATTTCTTAGACTAATAACACTCGTTTAAAGATTCTTAAAGTTCCGACAAACACATTGAAGTTATAGACATTTGAAATATACAAGTAACTTCTTAGGTAGGTATATATTTCATGTTTGTATTATTACAATTCGATCGGAGCGTGCATCTTCATTGACATTTAACCATTCCTTCTTCCTTTACTACAAACACATGTCAAATCTAAATTGAATTTCTAGAAACATCCTTAATTTTATTTCGATGAGGTTAAATCTGTTTTAAAATTCACTCACATCTTTTGTTTCAAACATTGAATACAGTTCAGAAACATTTCCTTATTCTTTATTAACGTATTTTAAACAAGGTACAACCATTAAAATTATTTTTATTTATTTTTGAATTAACGTGTTCTTTTTATATTTTGAAATGTCAATGTCTAAAATATAGGTAAATGTTTTAATGTTATAAATTCATTTTTCAAATTCAGTTCAAAATGAAGAAAAACTATATTACCGTCATTTTGTATTAGAACAGGGTGGCGGAGTAAGTAACTTTACCTTCAAAATAAACGAACTTTTGTTTAATAGTGAGACTTTTATAGGTCCTTATTATACTGTACTTATTGTATAATAAAAAACTATACAATTTTTATAGTAGCATAATTATAATAAAATTAAAAAACTTAAATGACAACATTCAGGAAATATCTTGCTACAAGAATATTACGAAGAAGTCCTAGATTGCAATATCTACATCATAAATATAATACACAAACACCGGGATTTTTTTTTGAAATTAATTTGCTTTTTACCTTATACTTATTATGTATCGGTTTGTCGATCGGATGTAGTACATAACGTTTATTATTATTTAATGATAGATTAACAATTTATTAAAAACTGTTATAATTTTTAAAGCGGTGCGTCTCTTTTTGTTATTAAAGACAATTTAAGGTATTTCAGTTAAATTTTGTGTCGTATTAAAACTTAAACAATGTTTTTTTTACTCATAGCGATATTTTTATGACAACTATAATTTAATTCAACATTTAAAAATGTAAAATCAATGTTAAGGTCATCGCGCCATTGACAGTGAAAAGTGAATCAATATAACACCAAATAAAATGTTCTTAATTTACGATTTCACATTTTATGTTTAAGTTTTAGTGTTAACAGCCTCAATCTATATGATCGGTGGTTGTGAAGGTCAGCGGAATTAAGATCGGACGCGGTAGAAGGCTTAACGTTTTACCAATAAAAGTTATTGCTTTAGGTATCTACTTTATAAATGAAATAGGTCTTTTGTCTGAAGACAATGTATCTGGTTTTATTTCCTAAGAAGTTTAAGATGCCCATTTTTCCTCTTAACGTAATTTTTCATTACATTTCATAACCCACAGTCCGCCATCATAATAAACCTTGAACAATAAAACTCGTGTCACAAATAATTACAGAGAAGTTATTCCGATGGACAATGGTAAGGAATAAGTCAAATCAAATGTATTATTTAATTGTTACTACGGTTCCTGTGTGACGTATTTATGCTTACTGTACTGTGACGGGGAAGTGCATACAAGATATTGTGCAACGCATTGATTAACGTTCCGAACGGATTGACATAGTTTTAGCTATTATGCGCTGTTAAATCGACTTGTTGAAACTTGAGCGATTGACCGCTTAACTACCGTAAAAAGTATTGAGGCTACATTTTGGGAGCTATTAAGCTGTATAATGTATGAGTATAAAAGATAATAACGATCTGATTGTAAATTATTTAGATATCAATATAGATCTTATATAATCAACATTTTTTTATGCCTCTCGATATACGATGTAATACAGAAATGGTAAGAGTTATTTTAATTAATGGAATAAAATGTAATACTTAAGTTTCAACGTTCATTTTGTTGTAAGAATGAAATAAAAAACTAAAGATTCGTTACAATGTATGTTTTGTTATTTCAGGTTGTTTTTTTTAAATAATATGTTAAAACTAGATGTTCGTTTTAGTGCTAACATAAAATATATACTAACTTGCATTTATAGATGAAATAACGTGTAAGTCAAATGTCGGTTTTTAAGTCTTTGAGTTAGAACAATAGCCTCTTTATTTTAGCAATCGTCATCAGTATACCGCAAAAATGGAGTTATTATTTCCGTTCCATTACAACTTTAGAATATTAAGAGCAGTGACAGGTGGGGCCGTTAAAATTCCCGTTCAGAAAAACCAAAATGAAGACCGCCCGAAACGATCTGCAGTTTGCCGGTTTTGTATAAAAACTGGCTATATGGAGAAACTGGACGCGTTCCTGTCGACTCGACAACCCAAATCGGCAGTGGAATTGAGAAACTCGTTAGAAGTGTTAGTTTTTATCGACGTACACGCAGATTTCTATTGAAACGATGTTGCATTCCAGCGTCGTACGATCCCTGCCGGCCAATGGCAGGGCTGAACCAGTTGCCGTCGGCAGACAGACTGGCGGTGTAATTTCGCACCTCTACATAATGACTGCAGTACAATACGAGAATTATACCTTAAGGAACCATAACTTAAAAGTTATCGAGACAGAGATAATAATGTGCGTGTTTACGACAATGATTATTCACAAACTATTTGTACAGGTGGTACATGACAAATAAAAATACAGCACTTGAAAGAAATATATACATACTTTAATAGTGAAACGATGACGATTATGAATATACTAAGAGTCAGGACTATCGTCATCAAACGCAGTAACAATCTAATGCGTGAAAACATACGTAAATACTGTTAACTTTTCCTTAGCGTCAGTATTCAATTTATGTAAACATAATGGTATATAAATGTAGTAGACACGTGCGTATAATTAATGTACGACGTCAACACTGTGATTAACAAGTTAGCTGCATTAGTAACACGCTAGGCCCTTTCACTGCGCTGCAACTCTTTAATCAATCGATCGCTGGTATTTGCAGAAACATCGTTTACCGTGAAGCGATCACCTCAGACCTTCGGCAGGAATTGAACAAGCATTCATCTAATAGCGAGTTGCAGGAGAGCCGTCGAGCAGGCCGCCGCTCCCTTTCACCGTAATGCATTAAATCACCCGGCCTCTGTCGCGTTTATTACCGTGTAGGCGGTACAAATGATAGATTTTCCCAAAGACATCACAGAAGAAAGTTAATTTAATTCTTCATTACTATTATTTCCTTCAATTTTATATAGACGTTTACCTGAGCAAATTAACGATTTCTGACAACAACATCTTACAAAACGTTACGTAAGACGTTTTAATACTAAAAATAAAAAAAATATTTATACATACAAAAAAAAAAATACAAGAAAGTTTAAAAGATAACGTTCGCCTCAAAGTTAAATTGTATGTGTAGTGAAGATAAATTCGTAATTAAATAAGTTTGTAACGGTCGCTTGTCATGAAAGTAATCAGTTGCTTCATCGTGCTGCTCCTACACTAATTGTGGTACAGATAAAAGTATAATTTTTGAAAAACATACATTTTAGAAAGAAGAGTAAGCTTCATATATCTCAAGAATAATGATTTAATTAGTTACTTATCTTCTCGGACTAAAGTCTTATTTTAGTTACGTTAATATTGAATTAGAAATTAAAATTCATAGACAATAAACACAGCACTTCCTCTTCAAGATAATAAAAGAGAAATGTATACAGTCCAGCAAAGTTTATTATTCACTTGAGAAGACAATGATATTGTGACATCACATTTCTTATGCATATTAGTTACGTGGCGTGAACGATAGACTTATTGTGGAAATTATAAAAAATAGAAAATTCCGATGCTACAATAGTATAAAAAATATTTATAATAAACTTTTTTGAATAATATGATATATAAAAAGGGTACGAATGCAATTAAAACTTTCCAATTACGTCGTAAGAATTGAAATTATTTTAAAACATAATTTAAATAGATAAGTATTTATTACAATAAAATTGAATTTATTTGTAAGTCTATATCATTTTCATTATTCACATAATATATTATTTAAGGACATAAAGAATACGCTACCGTACTGTTATTTTTTTAATCTATATAGACAGAAAAACGGACAACGGACGCTTAGTAACAGAGCCCCTGGGGTGTCACTTTTTGGTACGAAACTTTAAATAGTAAGCTCAACCCTATTGCATTTTTTGGAAGCGAATGATCTTCAACAATTATAATATTAATATGAAATATTAATATCATAATATTAATATGAACGTTCTATACGTTCACGGCCTTGTGGATACAATAGGTTTATATTAACCAAAGATAACAGGTTCAACCCCACGAAAAGTTTTCAAGTGTGAAAGAATTTACAAATAAATCCATAATAGATAAAATAGTAAAAAATTATATCTGTAAGTTAATATTTCGAGACTTAAATTTTATGAGTCAAATGAGTAATTCAATAGATTTGCTTTATTCTTGGGCATTGGTTATTTAAATAAAACTACCACAAAATCAGTATAATACAATACTGATACAGTGTTAGAGTCAAGTACATTTATAATTTAATAAATAAAATTTAGTATAGTTATTTTATCACAGTGCATTGTATAATGTTATTGTTGCATGAAAGGTGAAAACCTAGTGTTATGCACAAAGTAGAGATAATCACCTTACTACAAAAGATTTAAACAGACGTTACACGCGTGTTTATAAAAATCCCTACTGCAAATCCTCGTCTAAAGACAGTTTTGAGTTAAACATGCTTTAGATATAGATTAACATATGTTTAAGTGAGTTTAATAGATGTTTAGAACCTATTTTAGCTGTCAAATGTAACGTATAACATTTTATCAATAAGTTTTTTTTATGAGTTTATTTGCTGTTAAGCAATTTAGATAATATTTTAAGCAATGTGTAATTTTTAAACACTGTTTAGCTAGACACGTGTTCAACATGGTTTTAATGCGTCTTTTGTAGTATGACAGAATATGTTTGGCAGCACACTAGCACATACGGACTGGACTACTGGACTGTATATTACAATAATTATGATCTCACACACACGGCGCGACGTCACATCGTGATACGACAATATGATTTTTCATTTAAAATCATACAAAATTGTGATGTCGCGTCATGATTTTGTACGATACTCGTCGTATTTTAACAACGCGACGTTGTAAGGTGTATTCGTGTTTTGGCCGTTAGTGACCCATAAAATGCTTACCAATCTACTTATTACGAATATAAAATATAACATACTTATCGGTAAAATTCATTCAAACTTTGCAACACTTAAAAGTAGATGAATCTAACTGGTTATGATAATTCAAATAATATGTAAAACCGGTTTTGAGCTCAACGACTTATTTAACTATTAAATAAATTTTAAGCAATATGCATATTATATAACTTATAATAATACCGTAATTCGTGAAAAATAAAATTGATAAATAGTAAATAATTTTGAATTGATCGAAAAATTACCTCTAACCTTTGTAGCTCTACCTTAAAGTTTAGTTTGGAGGTTTACCACTAGATTACAAATACTTAATTACTATGATTTTTGACACATTTGTTTTATATATTATAAATGATGTCCAATGCATAAATAAATATTTAAATAACAGAATCTTTTCTATTTTTATGTGATATTGAATTACAATATGAGTCCAAGTTAAAATGCGTCATTAAATTTTACAACAGTAAATGTTTCTACTAAATTCGTGAAGTTTAGTACACAAAGCACGTGTTGTATGCACGCATATAAACAACAAAGTGACTAAATTTTAAAATACTGTTTCTTCCTTTATGGTAAGGATTACGCACGATGCATACGCTATACGACAGTTCTAATTCACTAAACAATTTGTATGGTAAATATAAGTTATTTTCCTCTTTAAATATTTGAAAACGAGTCGCTTAAGTTGAACTTAATAGGAGAATAGATTTATATGACATGAATGGCTACCTGGTAAATTGCGTGGTAGGCTAAACAGTCAAAGATTTTAAAGCTTATGCACGTCTACCTAAATGCAGTAATTCGGCAACAAAATATTTTTGTACCATAGGGTTCAATAAATATGCATAATGATGATTCAAGGATTTTATAATTAAAAACAATAAACTAATTTACTTTACAAACTATAATTGAACGAGGTTATTTAACAAAGTTGAAGATTTCAAGGTTTAAGGCTTGAAATAATTAATTAAGTTGAAAATCATTATACGGCTTTTACCTAAACTTTATTGCCTCTTCATTTTTTTCTTAAATTTAGTGTAAAAGTGATTTTACCTGTCATTAATTAATAATAAATTTTTCAGTTTATACAATTACATTAATTCATACAATTCTTTAAAATATATATATTACGCTATCGTTAGATATGAGTATTATTTTTTAATAAGCATACATATATCGATACACAAAGAGTGTTAAAATATTATTCGATTTTCTAGGCTTAAGTTTTTCTATTAAAATAAATTTAAGCCCATTCACAAAAAGCAATGTAAATAAATAATGAACACGAAAATATAAATTCGCATTTAATCTCAATGTGAATATTACTGGTGTTAAAATATCGCATAGCTTGAATACTTAAATAGGTTATGATAATGTAGATTGCCTATATATATTTACAAATTGCTGTTGAAAATTTAATGTACAAATAGGTAATATCTCTTAAAGCATCTGTTAAAGTCCTAAGATTGGAAATCACTGAAACCGACGAATTTCGTAACTCGGCCTTCCTCGTTTTTTACATACACTACTTTATACTAGTTTCTACGCGCGACCTCGTTTATAAACTAAGTTATAAGCTCTTATTTAAATTTATAGGTATGGAATATCTCGGTAAATTTTATACTAGGCCGTAATCTATTTTTGATCGTGATGAATTTTCCTCTGGGTGACATCTATTTTAGTTGTTTAACAAAACAGTTGCAAATTTTATCATTATTTCTTGAAATTCATTGCTTTTATCCTTTTTATATTTTAAAGGAAAAGAGGAATCAGTCATAAATAGGCAAAGTATTTTAATAAAAAAATAATAACTGATACAAATAGGTATCAATATAAAATTTTTAAGATTTGTTCTGTTTTTTTTTTTCTTAAATATAATTTACGTTAATTAATGTAAGTTAATTTGTAAAAAAAATATTCAATGACACATACTTTAAGATAATAAGGTTAATAAAAATAAAATAACAAAATTATAACCTTAAAAACACTTTCGATATTTTCATATAGTATCTAATTATATACAATTTATTAAAAAACTCTTCATATGTTTTAAAACTGTGTATTAATTAGTATTTGAGATGGTTTAAATTAATTATCCATTATTATATAAAGTAATCATGATAAGCGCGTATTGTGCTCTACGTAATATCATTAAAAATATTGTTCACGGTTATAATTGTTGGCTAAATATTTTATTTATCGTTCTCTTATGTTGTTAAAAAATTATTTTAAATATCACCAAATTCCCTTTCACACTAAAAACCTGTTATAAATTACCAGTACAATAATTGTTTATTGCAAGATAACTATTAATAAGGTATACGATTTTTCGTATATTTTTAAAAGCTCTAAAAAAAAACAAATTATTACTACTTACGATTTCTATAGTTATATTAGTTAATCAGATATACATAGGTAAATATCGTAATATTGTATAGCTATTTGGGAAAATACCATTTAATTAATTGCACTATAAACTGTATAATTAACAAAATGTTTAATAATAAATTTTATCAAAATAAAAATTACTTACACTTCGAAAGAATTAACTGCCAACCAGTCAACATTTTGGATATAAATTAGCACCACTTAACAACAACACAAAGTCAGTTAATTCTTATATTATTATAAATAAAAATTAAATTTGTAAATGTCAATAAAAATATATCACAAGCTTTTTAAACTGTACTGGAATTTGTATCATATACGTGTTTTCAACGCGTTCTCGTCGCGCCGTCATGCGCGCTTCCACAACAGCCTCACAATCGGCGCCCGCGCACTCACCTTGCCTCTATATACCTTTGCCGTCCTGCCATACACCAGCAATTACCGGGATAAGATTAATACAATATTAAACAAAAATTAAGTTACAACAACCCAGATGTTATGTCACTGACACACTTCCGTATCGGACCTGTTCTTTGTTCGGTCAAGTTTAGTGTGTAGAAATGAGCGTGTTTTTTTTTTACCCGGACGTGAGGAACATTCTATTTTCAGTATTGCATTGTTTGATTCAATCATATGATCGATGTTAATATATTGGTGGTTGTTATAAAAATTCCATTTGAATATTTTTGTGAACGGTTATTGAAATTGGTGAATGGTCACTTTTAACTTTTAAGTATCAATAAGATATTCTAATTATTAATGATAATTATTTTTTATTATATCTATTACAATTTTCTGTGAATTAAACTCAGTACGCACAAATAAAGATGTAACGTAATTTTAAATTACAATGAACATCTGTTCGATATAGGAAAAACTAAACGAGAATAATTACATTAATAACATTCCGAATAATTTGTATTATAGGATACTAACCACTTGTTTCGTTTCAACCCCGTGTTTTTCCTTTTATAGGTCTTTGTGTTGTTATACATCTGACTTTGTTTAATAAATGGGTCATCTGACTTTAAAAAAAATCTAATAGATCTTATAATTGATTACTGATAATTTCACTCCAATCTGTTAAGCCGTTACAGCGTGATGTAGCAACAAACATAATCACGACCTTTCGTACATATGTATAATATGAATTTTATTTTGAAATAACAGTAGTATACTCAAATATGTTGTATAATAATACATTGACATTAGATTGCCTCTTCGCCCAAAATATTCTTTTTTATCCTTTCAATAGAAAACTTTTTAAGGATACCGAATAAATTTAAAAAAAAACCACATCGCAATAATTTTATTTTATGTAAATAAGGTTATATATAGGTACGGGTTTTTTTTTAGTAAATGAAGGTCTAATAAATGTTTTACTTATGTTAATTTTATTATAATATAAAGTCTGTTATCTTTACTAATACATAAATCTAAAGGGTTTGTTTTGTTTGTTAAAACACCCCGATTTGTAATTTATATATGTATGTATTAACAAAAAAACTTAAAAGAGTACTTTCGATAATTTTAAAATTTTTTATTAGGAATCGTTTTGTATAGGATCTACCTCGATCGATTTGTATATTTTTAAAATCAAATGACCCGTTTATTGAGGAAGGTTAGACGTACAATAATACGAAGACCTGAAGAGGAAAAAAACGGGGATGAACCAAGACAAAATTAGTATTCTACAATATACTAATACTGTAGATATCCAGGACGTTGACCAATAATCTATTAATACCATAATCCCATCAAATAAAGGCTATTTTTGTTGTGCGATATTATTTTTGTATAATTTAAATATCATAAGTAGATATATCATCTTTATATTATTTAAATACGTTAACTTCTCTTTTATTTATCGTCATTTTATTTAATAAGACTAAACTTTTTTCCTTATAATATTTTGTCCTTTAACATTTCCGATGTCATAAGTTTGGAATATTACTATTAAACCTATTAACTTCGTCGGGTTTTCAAATCCAGTTCGCTTAATTTTTAAATTTAAATAAAATACAATACATTCTAAATAATTGATTTAGTTCTACAGATCTGTTGAACTATGGTACAGAAAAAAATATTTAAAGAGTCTTTCATTTTGTATTTATGTATTTGATTTGTCACTCGTAATTGTAATATAATCTAGTGTACAAATAGTATATAAATAATTCATATATTTTAATTTAACAAAATTTATAAAGTGTTTTATTTAGGAAAGTAATTTATTTAATTATTAAGTACTATTAAGCGATTATAGTTGTGATTTTATTATTAGTATAGATAAATAAATACAAATTTAAGGAATTTACATTTACATATTTTTTTATATAAATATTAAAAATAAAAAGATTTTTGTGAGTCTCTTAAAATATAAATAGAAGTCACCCGTAGCTGTAACATATTTTTCACTTTAAAATAAATAAACATATCGTAAGTTCTGGCAATAGTAATTATATTATAATGATACAAAAATACACCACCAATCTGGTTTTGATACAATTTTCTCTAATAATTTAAGCAGATAATTTTATGTAATAATATCCAAGCAAAAAAATTTAAATCACTATACCAAGTAAAGGAGGTCTAAATAACAGTTGTGGTCGCAAGTCGTACGGCTCTCAGTCACGACATTCATATGTTTTATGGCCTGCGCAGATTAGGAACGGCACGTCAAAGTATTATTTCTTTATGAAACGCAAATTTAATACATAACAAGTGGTAACAAGGGTCAGATTCCAATGATTAAGTAACTGATACTTGAAAAAATAAACCAACTTCAAAAGCAAAATACGCAATTTCGTTTGTTTTAACGACAAATTTCAGTTATTTTGATTTAAAAACCAAACCACTGAACCGATTTTGATAAAAACTGTAAGGGAATAATCTGAAAGATTGCTGTTTTGTTTTGTCCTTACATCCTACCTTCTCTTCTCTTTATGTTGGGGACGCATTTCTGGCTTCTCTAGTACTGCGAATGACCATGGGCAGTTGTGATTACTGATCACCTTACAACAGGCGAACCGCCTGCTCGTTCACCCGTTATTGGTATAAAACTGTGTCAATTTTAATCTAATGCTGTAACTATATATCGTAGATACTTATGTTGAGAATTTTATTAAACCACATCAATTTATTCGTTAAAAAATATATGTCGAGACAAGAGTTCTGCTCATGATTTAAACTGTATATTTTTTGAGCCAATATATTATATTTTATTAATAGATTATATATTCTTAAACATGTATTTATTGTTTCTCTTCACAGAAAATTCAAAAGCACAAAAAAGTTAATTTATAATATACTATTTTTGCATAATATCATCATATTCATTTGAATAAAATTAATTTATCCTGCTTGTGACATTTTCGTAACAATTTTTTGTTTAAACATAAAGTAATTCTAAAAATAAACAACATTAATAAAAACGTGCTTAAAACTATAAAAGTGTTTTTTTTAATATGTTTATAATGTTTTTTTATAAAACAGGTAAAGTTTTTCCTTTATGACGTAGGTCATATTAAAAAATAGACCTTCTAACAGATTTCTATAACAACAATACGTGTCCAATTACAAAACAGACTTTTCCGTATTTAAACGGAGGCCACAAATTTTCATATTTTAAAATGTATTATAATGCTTTATACCTGATATCTGTATCTCGAAATTAAGGTTTGTATACAATTTGTGTATATAGAAGTTCTCTACTCGTAAAAAATTAAGTAAAACTTGTCTTTCAACCTCTAGAAACACCCTTTATAATAATTAAATGTGGGTTTAACTGAACTGTTGAATATAAACGTACATAATTATTTTTATGGAAACGGAAGTCAATAACTAGGAAAAGTGCATATAGTTTATAGGTAGTTACTTAAATCTGCCGATTCTATTTTTATTCATGTCAATTTTTATTTTAATAGTACATCAAAAGCCGGCTTTTTATATAAGCTTTGAGCGTGGCTTAAGATGAAATTTTCATAAATGGTAGAAATAAAATAAAATCAAATGGAACAAAAATAAAAAAGCAATTGAATTTTATTGTTTTTGTAAAACGCGACTGTTGGTGAAAAATATTTTAAAATATTTATTCTAAAATACATACTACCGAAACGTTTTCTTTGATAGTTTTCTTAGAACCGCGAACGCCAACACGAGTTTGTTTGCTTACTCGACAAGAAAATGAGTTGTACTAACATTAATATATTTTAACGACTTTTTTCTCATTTATGGAATCCGGATTTGTACAGCTATTTTATTATAATAAAAAATAATGGCCAATATTTACATGAAAAGTTAATCACAGCGTCAAAAAAACTGGGATATATAATCTGCGATGTGCTTTAAGGATAAATTTTAGTAGCCACAAATATTCAATGGAAAATAACGTATTTTTCGTTGCTGCATTATTGTCCATTTCGATGCAAATTACTACCTCCTTGCTATTTGTTAGAAATAATATTAAATGAAAGTTGAAAAACCTTCAGTGATAAATTGTGAGGAACAACTATAACAGGATATCTAATTTAAATTGCGTTGTAAGCATTTTTAAATTGCCTAATTTACAGTAATAGCCCCCAGAGATTGCAGACTTTTTATCGGTCCATAATTTAGTCGGGTCCTTAATTAGTTACATGTACGCAAGTGCGCACTTTACGATTGGGCATCGGTCAATAAATAAGTTTAATAGGGTACATGAGCGTTTTCAAATAAATTGTTTTCTAACTATCAATCAACTGCTTATTTAGTAGAGGCTCTGCTTTGTACGCACATTTGGCAATTTTAATCGACTGACTCGACACGACGTCAGATAAGTGTCAGTGATATTAATTATTGACAACTGAATAATTTTTTTCCTTATGTTCATTTCAACGGCTTCAAATAAAGTAAGTTTTTTTTATTAAAACTTCAAGGAATTTGTTACACTATTGAGCTTATTAATTTTGAATACTAGGTGCTCCTCGTGGTGTCACTCGCGTTTACTGTCACTGCATCAGTCGTGTGATTTTTAGCATGATGTAATATAGCCAACCTTCATCAATAAAAAGGCTGTCTAATTGTAAAAATGGGATCATTAGTTCCAAAAATTACCTTCATACAAATCTACAAACAAATTTAACATCTTAATAATATTAGTACAGAAGTACGTTTTACGTTTTAAGTTATTCGTTGATATATTTCGTGGTCACAATGTTTATCTTGAAGCGTACATTGTTTCAAAAAGAAAACCGAAAAACAATCAACTATTCCAATAACTACTATTGCAACACTAACTCATTACGAATTTGCAATAATCTTAAACGGATTCCATTCAATTTTACTTCATACAATGTAAAATTATGTAAAATAGTTTTTATATTCTACACTACAGCGGTTTACTTACATATCTGTTTAAATGTGTTTTGATATATTAGTGAATCTATTACAAACATAATTAATTGGTAAGTACTTTGATAAGTATATACCTGTTTTCCACATATTTTCAGTATATATTTAAAAGGTTTTGTGTTAATTATTCTTATTTAATTTTTAACAATACCAAATTTATTGATATATTCTAATAAGTACTTTAATAATTCAGTACAATGCTAATATAGTTAAGAAGAAATAATTTTATTTTTTTACGTTTACTTTACCTTTTGGTTTATTCCAATCTTTATAAAGTTAATATTTTATTAATTTGTTAATTTTCCATTAGAAAGATATTGTATTATAATATGTTTTAAAGTAATACTTTATTTGTGTTAACCGATTCTTGATTGGTATTTAAAAGTCGCTTCTTAATATCTTATTTTTAATTACATATTCATATCATTAGATTTTTTTTCTTCTAAAACGAGCGATATGCGAGTTCCAAGTTTCTTAACTCTATATTAAATGCATTATAATCAATACGGATACTGTGAGGGTTTCGGCTGGTAAATTTCCTAATAAAACGTGTACTTGAAGTTTTTGTTGACGTCAACTGAATTACTCTAACGGTCCACTTTCATCTCTATCGTAACAATATAACCTACATTTTAGATGCAATATCTATAAGTATCAACATGATGAATATTTATATCAAAGAACGGCGTCCATATTCAAGTATTCAATACTTATTACGCGTGAATAATTATATATGCATGCATCTACAATAATGGCAAAAAGATGTCGTTTTGACGTCAAGATAAGAAGTATTGAACATTCCATATATTCGTACATAAAAGTTAAATTTTAAAACTTTTTTCTAACAATTCATTCAAGGATCTTAATCTTACTTTAACTATAATGAAGCATTTAATTTCACTTAAGAGAAATAAAAAATCCTTTTAATTTTTCAATGGATAGCAGAACTATTTGATATGAATTTTAACATTATTCTTCCACGCATTTCCTGAGAAGAAAGTGACTTGCGAAACAATAATTTAAACGGACAATGAAGTTATTGTCTAGGTAAAGGTTCCTTTTCTCTTTTTTAGGTACAGAAAAAAGAGATTAAATTACGATTATGTAATTTATGTTAATTATTTAGTATTATGCAGTTATAAATAATTAATCGAAAATTATTCGTTAATGGGTTGGATTAATTATAATAAATAAAATATAAGCAAAATATACAGCTAGAGACGGAATAATAAGTTATTCGTGGAATATTTATACACGTTTTTATAAGTCATGATAATCAATAAGCCGTCCCACGAATCCTGTTATTCGCTATCTCATAGTACCAACACAAAATCACATATAGAATCAACAATTCAAGACGACGATATGAGTCGTTGACATTTAGAGTGAGTTTATAGTGTCCCACGGTATAATACTAGTAGTATAATTAAGACTTAAAAGAGCAAAATACGTAATTTCGTTAGATGACTTATTCCGGTTATTTTCAACTAGCTGCTGTGGTTTTACTCGTGTTTACGGTTACTGCTTTTCTCCTATGTGTCGTAGCATAATGTAATATAGCCTATAGCCTTCCTCAATAAATAAACTATATAGCTCAAAAAGATTTTTTTAATTCGAACCAGTAGTTCCTGAGATTAGCGCGGTCAAATAAATAAACGAACAAACTCTTCAGCTTTACAATATTGGTATAGATTTTTAAACAAAACTACTGAAACGAATTGTATAAGACTAAACTAAAACTTTTCAAACAAAATAAGAATTTTCAAAAACATTAAAAAAAGACATGTACTACAAATTGAGAACTTTCTCCTTTTTTAAGTCGATTAAAAATATAAGCAGACTACACCAGAGTCATATTTGAATAACTAGTTAAATTGGTGATACATATTATAATTATTTTAGACACAAACAACATTCTTATAATTAAAATGGCACAACAATAGCTTATTTCTTTGAGCAGTGTTGGTTACTCCAAGCAAACTTTCTTCTTATTTAACCAGCTTCGAGATGTGTTTTCACGATAAACGATAGCTTATGTCCTTCTCCGAGCTCTAATCTATATCTATACTAAATATATTCAAAATTGGTCCTCCGGTTGAGAGGTGAAAACGTGTCATACAAACAAACAGAGTTACATTCACGTTTATATGTGTATAGTAGTTTGGACATAGTATTCCTAAAGTTAATTCAATACTACGAGTAGCATATTATTTATGTTGTAAGTATATTAACAAATATTTTCAACTCGTTATAATTAAATTGGCCTTGTTAATACTGAGAAGTTAAATACTGTATACATTACGGATGTTTATTATTTTCATTTGTTTTTTTCTATTATTTATTTTGTCCAGACTTGTATTCTTGTTTAGTAATACGAATGTCAAAGTATTAGCATAACCTAATCCCATTACATACACATAACTGTAAAAAAAACTGTAAAATTAATAGCTATATGTCTGATAGTATCTACTTACATAAAGTTTGACGAGTGTTTTTTCTAATTTTATATTACAAAATTGGTGCACAATCGACATATTTTTTTTATTTTAACAATACATATACACATTTTTATGTATCTACGTGCAAACTTATGAGTAAAATTATGCGTACGTTAAAGTATATAACCCAGCATACTGAATAATGCTTATGACACTATAATGACCACACGTCCATTTAAACAATAAAGTTATTCCGAAATTTAAACGTCCACGTCATTAATGGAACATCATCACTACTGGTCAGTCCGTTGGGTTATATTTGAAAACATATATAAATCTATACCAATTATAAATGCGAAAGTAATTTTGTCTATCTATTTATCTGTTAATTTATTACATTTTCAGACATAAACCACTCCATCCATTGCGATGAATTTTGATATAAAGGTATATACTGGTCCTTGGAGAAGGACATGGGTTATTTTATGACAAAAAATAAAAAGTCACCCAGGTGAGTTAGGGGATGTATATTTTTACGAAGACAAATTGCGAAGACGATCTCGTATTCTATAATTGTCTTCACTTAATAAAAATGTATCTCCTGTATGTAATGATTCGAAAGAGCTTGTAAAGGCCTATTTGAATAAAGTATATTTTGAGTTTGAGTTTGATTTTAAGTTCTCCAATATTAGGTGCACGAATACAAATTATATTTAAAATTAAATATTTATCTATTAGTAGGCATACTTTATTGTTCATTATTTATTTTTATGATTATTTAATATGATTTTCTTCTATAGTCGCTGAAATATACTCCACCATTAAATAAGTATCAACATTAGTTATTAATTCCATGGTCGTAGATATTTAGAGTAATGTAAAACACATTAAACCAAGTTCGTTAGGATTGTGAGATACATACAAGTATACACAGAATAAGGTCTAGACCTCCAAAACTGTAAAACCAAGTCTTGAAGTGAAACAAAAAATAAGTATATTCCAATATATTAAGGTAATAAAAAATAGGTTGATTTTCATAGTAAGTCGGTCACAAGTTCCGTTTACATAGTAAATGAGAAATACTAAGGTGTTACACCCAGCACATCGATGAATTTAAAGTATTTAGAACAAATTGCTTAGGTATGGCTTAGCCCGCACACGATTACACTGTCCGCTATGAACGCCTGTGCTACTATACGCCTTTCACTGGCAGATTTTTAACGCCATTCTTAGCTAATTATTAAGTGAACACCGAGCATAATTGTTAAAAAAAATAAAAAAAGATATCATTATAAAATAACATTTAAGCTGAAATGTAATTACTTAAAAAGATATGAATTTATATGCTTATTTACTTCACGTGACGCCACGTTTGGGACTATTTTTACTTTCAATTTTTTGACTTTATTAAATTCGTAGCGAGAGACCGCGACTTTGTTGTACGTTGGCTGCCTCGCTGAATCATAGGCTAGTGATTGTGCAAATGATTCATTCTGAAAACGCCAAGCGCACTGAAGCATGTGTTTTTAATGAAATATATGATTATATATATCAAATGCTTAGGCCTTATAATATAGTTAAACAAGATTACGTAGGATATATTAAATTTAATTCTTACTTTTATTTTTATTAATTTTGTCAACAAATGTTTTTAATTGTTGACCTATTACTTATTTATTTATTTATTGCGTATAAATAATACAAATTTGCATCTTTTGAAGTTGCAGAATGCATTATTTTTAATGATAAGTTCTATATTCGATGATAATAATACGTTTTCTGTATATTCTTATCAATCTAGGGTAACCTTGTTCGTAATAATTGAAATGATAACGTCAAAACTACAATTTATCATTATTGTAAAAACGCAAATATGCATACAAGAAAAACTATAATTTTTTTATTATTTTGCATTTTGTAATTACAGTTTTTGTGATCGGCTCTATAATGGCAGTAGGCGCGGCAGACTGTCTGGCTACCGCACTCCTACTTTATGACTAGTGCTATTGGTTTATAAGGGAACTTGAATATAGCGTTATACTAATTTCACTCATGGTTTTGATATGAAATATTACTGTTTATTAAGTTATATTTAGCATATGTAATTATAAGATTGATTAGTTTATTTTTAGTACGATTGTTATTACTTTCTATATTTGGTAGATTAAAAAAAAATAAGTTATATTTGAAAAATAAGAAAAAACATAAATAAATGCTTACCGGTTCTTAGATCCCAACGGCAAATTTTTACTAATATTTCCTACATAGTTATACGTTTACGAAGAATATGAATGAAGTGCACATAATATAAATAAAACATTCAGATTAAATTTTACCTAACAATAGCTATTGGTATTGTCAATTAAAAAAAAATAAAATAAAACAAATTATTTCCGTGTTCTTAAAATAAAATTATCATCGTCCCTCGCTACCTTTTTATAAAAAGAAAAAATACGGTCGCTGTACTGAGACATTTTTTGTACTTAATTTTTTTTATTTCTATTGAATTCTTTGAGTAATAACTGGTCAAGTGCGAGTAGGACTCGCGCACCGAGGGTTCCGTACAGAGGGTTCTTACTTAGACCTAAAGTGCACATTTGCGATAAAAATTAGTCATCAAAGGGTCCACCAACGGACGCGACGTCTCAGCCCTCCATAAACTCAAACCATTTGTAGCCGCTTTAGCCATATTGGCTAGAAATAATAGGTATATAAATAAAAATAGTTGATCACTTACGAAAATTAAATCTTGAAAATTTTTCCGCTTTTTAATTACCTTGTATACCTTATCGTTGTCTTAGATTTTCGCGATTATTATTCATTGAAATAAAACTGTTTTAAACGGATTTAAATCGCGTATATTATTTATTTTTATCATCCCGACATTTCGAGCACTTTGCAGCGTTCGTGGTCACGGGTAGACTAATATCATGTTTTTCAATAGCAGTTCTAGTATCGCATCATCAGCTTCACTTCACCGTATACATTGTGCCGAGAATAAATTGCTTAGCAATCATATTGAAGCAATCGAATCGCAACACGTAAAATACTCGTTATTAAGTGGTTCCGGTACCCATTTGTAATCTTCATCATCAGCTCCACCTCATCAAATGTAGCTTTTCGTGAGCAAATGCATGAGTTACTGTCAAAAATAGCTAAATCGGTAAAGGTGTGCCTGTAATATTTGAAGATTACCCTCGATTTCTCCAGGATTCCATCATCAGATCCTGACTTCATGACAATGGGACCAAATTGGAAGCCTTTAAAACAAAAAATATTGAAAATCGGTTCACAAATGACGGAAAAATCGGTGTAAAAATATAAAAAAAATATATACAGCCGAACATAAAACCTCCTCCTTTTTCGAAGTCGGTTAAAAATAATCAATTATTATATACATAATTACATTTTATTTTATTCTTGTTTTATTTTTATTTATATTCTACTACACTCCACTTCCACTACACTACGTTCGTAAAATATTTAGATTTACATTATCAAAGTATATATTAGTGTTGCCAAGACGAAAATAAGTAGTCCCTAATTCGAATAAAACTAATTGTTTTTTTATAAAAAAAAAAAAACTTATATTACTAATAACCAGAAGACTTACATGTATTATCTACACAGTAGTAAGAAGTAAATTAATTTACTCGATTTGATTGAATTTAATTTTTAAATTTT
Source organism: Hypolimnas misippus (assembly GCA_037950945.1). Taxonomy (NCBI): domain Eukaryota; kingdom Metazoa; phylum Arthropoda; class Insecta; order Lepidoptera; family Nymphalidae; genus Hypolimnas; species Hypolimnas misippus. The sequence goes on along the minus strand of JBBEEQ010000029.1, from coordinate 6,288,738 downwards.
CGAACTAAGTTAATACGAGTACTTAAATCAAATCGTGTGAAGCTTTTATATTTAATGTAAATTATGTAATGACGATAAAATTAACGATAATTGTTGATGAAACTTTTAAAGGAATAGTTTATTTTATTATTTTTAGCGCGTTTAAATAATATTTTTTATTTATTATTTCTTTATTTTCATATTTAGGATAATTTTAACTAACTGTTTCATGAAAACAATAAGATTAAATATTTATTTGTCAATAGGCTGTTTGCTTATTGCGAAATTAATTGTTATTTGTACATAAAATATTTGAACAGTTTTAACTAAAATTTTAAATTTTAAAATGATGTTACCTCTAGTAACATTAATCGAGAATTTTATCTACGTAATGTCATAATATTGTCCAGAGATGGCGCTGACTGTACGCTGAATCGCGCTATCATTTTGTTAGCTGCGGCATATAGATTGCATTGCGTTGTTTATAAAGGTTTGCTGCCCCTATGTTTTCAATTTGATACAAATTTCTCATCATTGATTGTAAAATTGTTTTTTGACCGTGATCAACTTCTATGTTAATTTGTTTTAAGTACATACAATTTTAATTCTAAGATAATATTATTTTCCGCTTGATACGCTCTATTATCTCACACATAAACTTAGTTTATTTTCCAAAAATAATGCGTTTTTAATTAATTGGATACGTATTGATTTATAATTTAGGTTTTGTTAACAGCTTCAAGTGAATGCAGCTCTGAATATTTGATTTAATTTACAACTTGATACATTTACGCGTTCCTGAGAAAAAGGTTGAAAGACAGATGTACAGACTGACCGACACACGAACAAAAATTTACAGTTTTCGGATTTTTTCCATTATTTATACTATAAGACCATGCTCCTGGCCAAATTTCATGATGCTAGGTTAATGGGAAGTACCCTGTAGGTTTTGATTCCCTTGTGAAAACGTTAAAAACGCTAAAATACTTAAAATATGCGACATAAATGACCGTATCTTTTGACTGTGTTAACTTAGAAGTCTGATTTTTTCACAACTCTTAGTAATTATAGCTCTGAATACTTGACATTGATAAAAATTTGTTACCTTCACGCGTTCCTGAGAAAAAAGTTGAAAGACAAACTTACAAACAGACACACATACATACAGAAATTTACAGTTTTCAGATTTTTTCCTTTATTCGTACCATAAGATCTTACTTCTTGCCAAATTTCATCTTGCTAGGTCAATGGGAAGTACCCTATAGGTTTTGATTCCCTTGCGAAAACGCAAAAATGGTCAAAATATTCGACTTATTTGCCATTATCTTTTGATTGCGTTGACTTAGAACTTTAATATTTTCACGGCCGCATGTCATCGTAGACTTGAGTATATGATATTAATTTCAACATGATACGTCCATGCATTTCTGAGAAAAAAGGGTTGACATCCCGACAGACAGACAGACAGACAGACAGACGGACAACAAAGTGATCCTATAAGGGTTCCGTTTTTCCTTTTAAGGTACGGAACCCTAAAAAATGAGACAGAATATCACATAAAGCGTAAATAAAAGTTTGAATAATGCAGAAATAATGAAGCCAGTATGGGTAAAAGCCTCGATTCCTGAAAGCTCCAAAACTATTCCATATGCCACTATTGTAGGTTATTAAAACCAGTACGCAATGATGTATATATATTATTACATATTTGGTTTTGTAAATACTTACTATTATGATTTTTCTAAAAAATATTTACATAACCGAGCCCTACAGCCGCCAATATATGAGCAGGCGTATCATCACATTTTCTGCAGCTGCTGCATTAAAAGGGAATATGAAATAGGAGAAGAGGAGTTTAGGTAAGGTCTCTTCCAGTCAAAATATGACACGCAGATTCGTACCGATTTTCTGTATGAAATCGTAAAGTAAGTATCACCCCTGCTTCCCCGATCGATTGGTAGTGGGCTAAAGCTAGACTCTATCACAATGAAATTCACAAATAATACAAATTATTGTTAAGTAGTTCTACTGCATTCTTGTTTAATTACCTATGTTACCGTTTCGTCAAATTGTCACTTGTCTATTTTCCATTAAAGGAGTTTGCATTGCAAATAATCTTTTATTATTCTTGATTGTAATTTATTTTAAATGGCGCTGCTATGAATATTGAATACAAATTACTCATTATGTAAGACAATTAACCGTTTAGCTTTTTTTGCGAAAAATAATTATTTAATGATTGATGTGACGAAGTTAAACGAAAAGATCGTTTAAATTATACTTAAGCTTAAAATAAATACATAAAATATTTAGAACAGAGTATAAATTTTATTGTTTTTTTTTTACCTCTTAATGTTTAGAAAGTAATTTCCAAAAGAAATACTGTATTGTTTATTCGCCCGATATATTTATAAATATTAGCGAAAGGTTATCGTAGTCAAGAAACTACACTCGTAGTTTAAAATTTGCATGGGGGTTCTTTTTAGCGGACGTAGGTGCTCCCTAAGATGAGATTTCGCAATTCGACCCATAAAACGGGGTAAAACGGGGGCTGGAAGTTTTTATGAAAGTCCTACGTTAAGCGCGACTACTCGCGACAGGGTTACTTACTGCGTTCTACAACCGAGAGGGGCTGCTAATTTTGTGATAATTAAATACACTCTATTTTTTCTAATATTCCCACGGGTCTACAGTCTATACATATATCTTGTTTTGACTAACCGATTCATCAACGCAGAGTTTAAACAGCCGAGACTACAAATTTTATATTTCGGTCGTCATTATTCGACTTTTTGATATTTCATTCCTTAGGTTAAAACGGGGTAAAAACATTTGTATGGAAAATATTATTCCGTGGTCGTATTAATTTCAAACTTACTACACATACTTCTGGATGATAATGATGAAATATAAAACACACAACCGAAGTATTTTATCAGTTTTTTAAACGCTCATATCAAATTTCAATATATGTACATACATACATACGCAGGTGAAGTGCTAATAAGTACCTATATATTACCAACTTTTTGCGACGCAAAAAATGCGTTACACATGATTTATTATTTAGATTAGGTTGAAATTATTGTTATATTTTCTAAATTATTAAAAAAAAAATATTTTATTTATTTTTAATATAAATAGTACGTATTCATGTATTAAAGTTATACATACACATATCATAGGCTAACAATAGACATACTTAAAAGTTAACGTTATCTTTGTTCCTTGTTATCTTTTGTAATATATTAAAGAAATTAAATATTAGAAATTTATTGTCAACAATAATTGAATAAATAAAAAAGAAGCTATTTAAGTATCACATAAAAAGGTAGGAAATTTTAGAGCAAAATATATTTTTTTCGCGTTGAAGCTTTATGAAGGATTTCAATTAGATTAAAGGAGTTATTTTGTTTGAGATCATTTAAATTCATATACGATGCATAGCTTTCGACTTTCCGTTGCTATTATTAAAGTGCATTAACATTTACTTATCACACATTGTTTTATCTATTTCTTAAGGTCAAGTGTATATTATATCTTATTCAAATGTTTGTATCTAGTACTCTACCGAACCTGGTTTATAATGTATATATATTATTTAGATATTAAAATAATACATATTTTCTTTTACCACGGCTTGGTAATATTTAATATAACGGATCTTATCGCGAAAAGTAATGGTAATGATACCTTTTTTATTGCCCGACGTTTCGACGAAGTTGCATCCGTCGTGGTCACGAGCTGACACCGACGAATGCATGTTCGTCGAAACGTCGGGCAATAAAAAGGTATTACTACCATTATTTATCTCGATAAAACAGGTTATATTAAATATGAATAGTATAAATAGCGAAAGTTTAAAATATGTAATGGCTTGTTAAGCTTCAGCTTCTTGAATTCGTTTAGTCGTATCAATACAAAATATTTAAACTAAATCCATTCAATCAATTAGTTTTACGGATTTTTATGAAAACCTTATACAGAAGACTTATATAATCGTGATTACCCATATATATTTTGTTATGTATAAAATTGTAGGGTTCAGTGTTATGATTTGACTGTTTGTTTAGATCGTAGATGTTTATAGTGTTTAATGTAAAGGATAAACATTCAATTCTTAAGTTCAATAACAATAACGCTCAAGATAGTATTCGTTTATCTAGTAGGACATAAATATTCCTTATCGTCTTTCCTAACTGTCCTTTAATAACAGTGGAAAATTTGTGCAGCTTATGTTTTGACTCTGATTCACCTATTTATCTGAATTTTTTTTAATAGTTAGGTTGGTAATACTAAAAGGTTATCCAATACGCAAAATACTTTTTCGGGTACGATTTCGGGGCTCATTGCATTTAAACAGTAAAATAACTAATCACAATGTTTTTATTGTCATTTACCACAGACCACTAACGACTTCTATCATGTATTTAGTTTTCGTATTCAGTTATTGTGACTTAAAAGCAGCTAAAATTTCAAAACTTTATTGTCTATCAAATAGCATCTATATAACGTTTTATTCATAATCAACATCAATTGCTAATAGATTTAAATCTTGCATTAATTAAAGATGTTATAGCTAACACATAAAATAACATCCGTAAAACGATAAAGTTAGGAAATTATTTTTAAGGCCAGGTAATTAATTTATTTCTTAATAATGAAAAATGTAGACAACATATACTACACAATCATTTGTTTAACATAAATACAATTAACCAACATACATTCTTTATTATTAAACATTCTGATATAATGAATTTAAAGATAAAAACGAGGAAATATTGAAATATTTTAATGTACTTGTCCTAATATACAATAATAGAAAGACAAGTATCTTTAAAATATATGCACAAATAGGATACATGTCTAAATTAATAATTTAATAGCTTATTATTTAACAAAACAATGTATAATATATCATTCAAACATTCTCGGAAGAATATGTTGATCATGTTATTGTTCCGGTCTTATATAATATAATACAGCATACAATTAAAAAAACATAGGGAACATTAAATGATATGTTTTCTGATTAAACAAATTTAATCTGTATATTCTTTTATTTAGCAACACCACTACTTCAGTAAATTAACGTAGGCTCAAAAAGGCTCGAACCCAGGGCCGTAAAACATGTTTGTAAATAAAAAAATATAGTTAACGTTTTGTATTTTTGAATAGGTAATTTTTATGCTTAATTTTCAAATTAGGAACTTACATGACTTTCCTCTGGGTGTGTTTCCGAGCAATGGTGTTCGCTCTGACGTCGAAGGGACGTTTATTTCATAACTTCTTTCTATAGAACTACTGGCCAATATTAATCTTTCAATATAATCCATATCCACTGCTCAGTTTAATTTAATAATAGTATTATTAGATTATTTCACTTATTATAAAACACGAGAACAAAAGAAATATAATAAATTTCGAGATAGTGTAAGTAAAACTAAAATAAATAATTAAATAACGGTATATCACTAACGAACTCGCAAACAGGACTGGACTATCTCATATTATATTACTGGACATTACATAATTTATTAATTTAACGATGTAGCTACTGATAAACGAAAGGGAATTGCTATAAGATTCGACAATTGTTAGGACTAAACTATTTAACAACACTTTACGGAAAATTACCCATACTTTTATGTAAAGATAATTATGATATCAATATTTTAAACGTTAACGACCAAAAACTTATGAATGCTAATATTTACATTATTTAACAACACATAGGAAAATACCACTATATTAAGCAGTTTTAACTCGAAAAATACTTTATTCGAATTGGCTTCTATAATCTCTTTCGAAGCGTCAATTTACAATTTTGCCATGTCAGTTCCACGTGAAGATACCGCCGGCTCGGAATGTGGACTCTACTGAGAAGAGCCGGCATTTAGGTAGGCACATATTTTAATTTCATTAACATAGACGAATTGGGTCGAATATTTTAAATCAATATTTTAAATTTTCATTTATTTTAAGTTTTTAAAAGAAATGATTACACTGTCCAAATATTAGGATTTTTGTAGATACTTTTTAAACGCGCGGTAGCATAATTATAATTTTAGCAATTATGATTTGCTGAATGTTAATAATTAATGTGCATTTTTTGTGTTGATAATTTTTACTCCACTTCTTATACAACGGAATTTCATTATATAGTGTGAGTGAGAAAGTATCTACGTAAAATTAAGTTATTAAATAATGTCTAGAACTTCGCCTCTTAGGTTTTGTATTTCAAATTTTTTGTAAAGATGTCATAAATAATTAAGTCATCAATTTGTTATATTAACCACAAATATATGTTATGATGTCTTGTTTTTATCCATGTAACGATTGTGTGTCTTGTTGGTAACCCTTTATAAATAAATAAATAAATAAATAAATAAATAAATATATTGGTAATTGATTATTTTGGATTGGTAGTTCTACGCATTATCGTTTTCAAACAAATAAATTAATAACCCTGAGGCTAATTATGTACAACTATCGCTATCAAGTCATGTTTTGGTACATTGTAACAATTGATTTCTGATTTTTATATCAGCGAAAATCAGAAATCAACTGTCTGATAATTTCTATATAAATAAAATAACAAGAAATTTACATAAGACTTAAAAAAGAATCATTAAAAAAAACTTTTCGAATTCGAAGTCAGTTGAAAATGGATACAACGATCGATATTAATACAATATTTATTAACTAGCCGAGTTTAATACTAAGAACGTCAAAGAAATCATCGAAATTGGCCAATTTATTGTACAAACCTATTTTCAAGAATAAAGAATCATATAAAACCTGGGAACTTAACACATTTGACATTTCGTTTTTACGTTGACCCGAAACTTGTTTTATCGTTATGGAGAAACTCAATTTTGTTCTTTTCATTTTGTTTTTGCGATGTGCGTTTTGCTTAAAAGCGGGTTTGAACGCAAACTTATTAGAGAATATGATAGAAACTTTAGAAAAACCATTGTCTGTTCTTGCTATAACATGCTGGTCGTCATGTAAGAAATCCCCAGTTGAAAATCGATGGAATTGAAAATAAAAAAAAGTTAATTTTTTTTTTAATTGGCAGATGATAAAGTCCAGCTTTACTCGGCCTTGAATGGAAATAATAGTGACCAACAAAATATGGTTGAATATATAAAGCCCGGTGATGTCCGTCTAACTTTTGGACAGAAACAACATATTTTGTTTTTGGCCGATTTAAACTGCCCCGATGTTATCAACGCATTAAAAATGGTAGAATTTAATTTAATTTAATTATTTTTAATTAATAAATGAATTGATTTTACAATAGTGTATAACTTTGTAGTACAGCGATGCAAAAATGTTTCGATCTCCTTTCCGATGGATATTAATCGACAAATTTAAATCGGAAAACTATAGTATGATACCAGAATACATTAAAGATATAGACATTCTTATTGATTCTAGAGTTTTCGTTATTCGACAGATTAAAAATGAATTTTACGAAATATACTACGGTAAGTATTTATTTGTGTGTCTTTATTATCACTTTATTTTTGAGTATACAGTTTTTAAATAGCTATTTCTTCTTATTAACTAATAACCCGAAATTTTATTCAACTACAGATAATACAAAACCTTTTTTTTATATATCTACGCCTACAAATAAAGCTGAAAAGTTTGTTTTTTTGTATATTATATTTTGCATTAAATAACCTGTTTAGTATCTTATTTACTAATATATTATAATCTATACTAATATAACAAAGAGAGAGCGAATTTTGTATGTGCAAAGTAAATTACAAAGCCACTGAACCTATTTTAAAAATTATAGCATATTTTAAAGATATATTATTCTAGGTGGTCATAATATATATACCTCTATGAGTATTATTTTAAAACAAAGTCTACATGAACGCCACCGTAGCCCCAACCAAAAGCCAGTATATTATAAAAAAGATCCAAGTATTTTACATATTTAAATTTTTGAATTGAATGATTGTTATCACTATCACGCGCTATTGACGTTACTATCATATTTATTTAGGTAATGAGATAATAACTGACCTAGCCGAATCTTCTCAAAGGCATCACTCGCTAATTACAAATTAAGTTAAATGTTATTCAATTATATATCTAAAATTTTAATAATAATAAATAATTATTAAAATAAAAAAAGACATTTTACTTATTGAATGCATAACAACGCGCCCCAACGCGTGATACTTCTGGTGTGAGTTGCTGAGAAGTTGTATATCCTACTGATTTCAGATGATGCTACAACATCGGCTTAAGGTTACAAAACTTCGTTATTCTCAGTATAGTATATTTCGAATTAACCATCAGATCCTTTCAACAACCAAAAAAAACATTAATATTATAACGACTGAACAGATCTCTATGAATTAAAGATCGTCATGAAAAAAGGGACTGCATCAATATTGGTCAATTCGTTAGGGAACTTCGACGACACAGACAGACAAACAGATACAAACGTCAAACTTACAACAATCTTTAAAAATCAAGTATAATTAATTACCTATATAAACGGTTTCTACTTTTATTTCTATAAATATCATAATTTTCGAAACATGTATTCTCATAAATACATTTGTTTCATACATAATTATGTCGCCGATGATGTTAACACCGTTGGTACGAGTACGTAATATAGTTCATAATCTGTCTCGCGAGATTGTCCCAAAAACGCTCGACAAATTGGGAACTGTGCAAAACAACAATAGTATAGTTATACTGATACATTAATATAGTATTTAGTTCGTAAGCATAAGAAAAATTTTAAGCTAACGTATTGTAATTAATAAGAAAAAATAACATAATCCATTAGTAATAATATAGCTAACTTAACCTTTGTAAGCAGTTTGGTACAGTTTATTTAAAAAAGAAATTTTAAGTTTATTTTTTTTATTATTTTTTAGTTTACAAAATTGGTCCAACAACTAAATTTAGAACAGAAATATACGGTTATTGGAATATGGAATATGGATTCCAGAAATATAATAATCAGACTGAAGTTACAGCGTTAAGGAGAAATAATTTAGATGGTTACGAATTAAAAATTTGCTATGTTTTGACTGATAATGATAGTATCAGTCACTTAGCAGATGAAGTGTAAGAAAAAGTATTTTTTTTTATAATTTGCTATTAAATGTAATATTTTTTATCTTATATTATAGTTAAATTAATTTACATCGCTGGGAATAGTTGCAATGATTTCAACGATCGTTAAATCGCCAATATTTTTAATACTAAGTCCGAGTTAAATGTAATGTCTCTATAATTATTTACATAATAGAAACATATTAAAAGAATTAAACTTTATAAAAAAAGAAAAAATATATTTGCTATAAATAATATTTTAAGGAACGACCACATAGACACCATAACAAAGGTGAATTATCCCACAACAAACCAACTCTTGGATTATCTGAATGCAAGCAGAAAGTACATCTTTACCACCACTTGGGGCTATCGTCATAACAATACTTGGAATGGCATGACTGGATATTTGGCAAGAGAGGAAGTTGATATAGGAGGTAAAAACAATACAACATACGGGCTTAATTTACAAACGAATGTAATATACAAATTATATCTATTAGTGGCTTTTTAGCCACAATAACAGATATCTTTGTGCCATTTAAACCTACATGAAAAATGCGTTGGAAAGAAGTACTCTATGAAATTGCTTATTGGGTTGGATTTTATTTTAAAATTCAGGAATATTTCAGGATCACCAATGTTTCTTACATCAGAACGCCTATCTATTGTTGAGTACATCTCTAGTCCAACACCAACTAGATCTAAATTCGTTTTCCAAGAGCCAAAACTTTCATACGAAAATAATTTGTTTATATTATCTTTTAAATACTCTTTATGGTATGGCTCAATAGCCTTAATATGTATACTTTTTTTGGTAATATTTTTGGTTACTTTATGGGAATGGAAGAAGGAATCTTCTCAGAAGGTAATGTTTTCATCTTTTAAATTGATAAATAGAAACACACATCAGTAAGTGACCTTTTAAATGTCCTTTGATTTAGCGGAAAGAGAGTGCAGGAATTTTGAGACCGAATTTAGTTGACGTAGCTCTATTCACGTTTGGTGCTACATGTCAACAAGGAAGTACAGTTGAACTCAAAGGTAAAGTAATGCTAAAGTGAAGTAGTAACAATATACTAATAATTTAGTAAAACAATATAGATCCATTAAAGAACAAAAAATAAAATAGACAAAGACGATGAAAATTTATCAGGAATCTGCATTTTACACTCTCATTCTGTCTGGAATATAGATATCTAGATTAGACAAATATAATTTGTAAAGAAAATATAAACTTAAGTGATGACTTAATAATTCTAACTGGTCTAGGTGCTCTCGGTCGAATGGTGTTACTCCTTCTCTTTGTGGCATTGACGTTTCTATATATCTCATACTCCGCGAACATTGTTGCTCTTCTACAGTCTAGTTCCTCGCGAATTAGAACTTTAGAAGATTTGTTGCGTTCACGGATGAAGTTTGGCGTTCACGATACAGTTTTTAATCAATATTACTTTTCGGTAATTATCTTTAAATCATTTTTATTTCATGAGTTGTCGTTAAATCGTATCATTTTTTTAGATAATATAATTCAACATTAAATATCCAGATTCGGTTTGTAATATATTTTCTTGCTCGTTATGTTATGTTATACATAATATTGAATTAGATTTTCTAAAATATTTTTTTGTTCCGAATTAAATTATTCTCTTACGACGTATAAATGTTTCTGTTTAATTCAAGACTGAAACGGAACCAGTTCGAAAGGCCATCTATGATACCAAAGTTGCTCCTTCTGGAATAAGTCCTAGATTCATAAGCATGGAAGAAGGAGTAAAAGAAATGAAAAAGGTATCTCTTAGATCTTATTTTTTAAAGACCTTAAAATTAATGTTGAGATTACTCATAATTTGCAGAAAGAATACAAATATTTTATGTGTATTTGCCGGAAAAACGCCAATTTATTGTGAATCTTAATTTATTCTTTTGTTAATATATTATTGACGTTAACTGATACCATTTTAACATCCGACTCATGTAAATAAGTTAGCGGAAGTGTTTCCAAAATTACTTCCATTTGTCGAATAAATAAATCTTCGATAGACATCCTTATAAGGTTTCCTTAATTGTTAACTAAGTACTTACGTATGTTGAATTTCAATGAACTGATTGATAAACTTTGCGTTTTATACCTATTGACCTTCTTTATAATCAACAAAAGTTAAGTAGATTTTTTTTTCGAGGGGCTATTCGCTTTTCACATGGAAACTGGAGTTGGATACAAATTTGTAGGAAAATATTTCGAGGAAGGAGAAAAATGTGGTCTGAAAGAAATTCAATATTTACGCGTTATTGATCCTTGGCTTGCTGTTAGGAGGAACACTCAATTCATGGAAATGTTCAAAATTGGGTAAATAAAAAACTTTTATTTCATCAATAGTATATATATATGTTGTTATTTAGAGTAAATTTTAAAATTATATTTCCTTATACATATTTTCAAGAACGAAACGTCTTCAAGAACATGGTTTGCAGCAAAGAGAGAATCATCTATTGTACGAAAAGCGTCCCAAATGCATCGGAAGACAGGCTAATTTCGTGTCTGTTAGTATGGTCGACTGTTATCCAGCTTTATTACTTTTAACATATGGAGCTCTGATAGCTGTTGTGGTGGCTATAATGGAAATTATACATGATAAACGACATCAAATAGTGAACATTATTAGTTACAGAATACTAAAAATTAAATAATCATTTCAATGTAGTGAACGATTCGAAAATTGTTTTAATAGAGCATATTTATATATATTAATATATTAGCACTAAGCGCTTAATGACAGTAATTTATGCCAACAAAATAATAATTGATTTATTTTGCACTTTGTTTAGTAATAAATAGTAAAAAAATAAATAAGTAGTAAAATTTAATTATAGAAAATAAATAAATTTATAAATGAATTGTTTTTTTATACTAATTACCAATCTATTTATAAATTCTCAACGTTTTACTCTTTGTTTCTCCGTAATTATCTTTAACGTTATGCTTGATAAGCTAACAATTAATGTTGTAATTTACTATTTTTTTACAAGAAATCTAGTACTGTCTTGTCCATTGCTTAACATCGGAACGATTAACAGTAATTACATAAGGACGAACGCCGCCTATGTGATTAGTAACTGAGTTGATAGCACCCAATACTTATCAACTAAGGGTTCTAATTAAGTCTAATAAATAATCAAATAAGATATGGACTATACTGGAAATGGAAATATTGTGTAATATTTCGCTATAAAAGACAAATGAAAGGGTGACTTTACGATAATCCTCGACACACAAACATGAAGCAATATAAGCTTTGGCTAATAACTATTGCTTTCCTAAGCGTAGAAGCTTCAATTCGTAACAATGAAATTAAAATGATAGCTAGTGTTATAAATTCATTTTATAGACCTACGAGTGTTTTGGTACATGTCTGTTGGAAACCGAGTGAGATTCTAAATATCTTATAAATACATTATTAAATTAAAATTCTAGAAAAATATATAGTATGTATTTTGTATACACAAAATGGCCATACAAACAACTATTTATGTATAGTACTTTTGATATTAATGCACATAGCCATAAATTTTATTGATATACCTATTTTGAAACAAAAATTTTCTTGCTAATTTGAATCTGAGCTTTCTGAGCATTAAATACAATAACATTTAAGAAAACATTATTTACTTTTATTTCAAAAGCAAAGAAAATGGAGCTTATCGATGAAATAAACCGTATAGGACCACAAAAACCTATGCAATTTATCCAGGACATTGATCGTACAAGGATTTATGCAAAACAAAATGTGATAATAGTTATCGACTTAAACTGTCCTAACAGCGGTTATTTTATGGAACGAGTAAGTTGTATAACTCATTGTAAGATGATATTGCAGAGTAGATGGAACAAGTATAAAACACAAGATAATGATAGTTTTAGGTAACAGACATTCCTAAACCGATACTCGATGGATAGCTTCACTTTGTTAAATAGACCTAAGTCTGAAGATGTATTGAGATCTGATATACGACTACACGCCAACCCACAAGAGTATCACGATGAATAACTTGCGGATCCATTTCCAAATCTAAAATCAGACTTTGCCTGCTAGTGGGACATTTAATTTGAGAGTGAAATTTAAACATTTTTAATCAATAAAATGTAGTGTATCTATTTGTCTGTGCTATATCCTAACAAATCCTAAAATATTGTAAAGGACCTTAATCTATCACAATGTCTCACTGCGGGTTGGCGGATATGCATGTCATAGAATTTTTCCCGATGCATGTAGGTTTATTATTTTTCGTTCGTTTTTCTTCCCTAAGTATCTACGATGGTTGTAGTGTTGGTGAGTACAATACTTGTGACAAAATATTATTTACCGATAATGGAAGATATATTCAAACATAATAGCTTCACACCTTAATGTTTAACATCTGTTTCATTGTATGTAATAGTATAATTATAGTATTATTTTAATACAGGATATTTTTGTTCGTTCTTAATGTCATATCATCTTATCCATAATACGTCATACATCATCATCACATAAAACTATTGCTATTTTTATGATTCTAGGCAAATAGTACAGAGAAATTTCGCAGCCCATACAGATGGCTTGTCATCGGTGAATATGGTAAAAATAAAGACGAAATATTAAATAATCTAAAACATTTTCATATTTTAATTGATTCGCACGTTATTTTATCAGTTAAACATGACGATGTGTTCACATTGTATTTACGTAAGTATTATACAGAAGAAACCTGAATTTGAGTAAAAATTTTAATAAAATCCAAGTAAATGTATGAGACTTTATCTGTTTGTAGCTTACAAACAACTATCCAATAGCACTGAATGGAAACTAGAAAGTTTTGGTACTTGGACAGTTGGTCGTGGTTTGAACAAAACAAACGATATGGCTGTTGAAATATCAATGCGACGGAAAAATTTAGGTGGTCTACCTATCGCCACGTCAATAGTTATTACCTATAACGAAACGAAAATAGAATTATTTAGTCTTAGGTAAATTATATACTCATATATCTGTAAGTTAATAAAAAATCTTAGGGATCATTCATTTTTTCGTCTGGATTTCTGTAATACTAAAAAATTAATGATATTTGGTTTATCTTTTAGTAAATTTAAGAGTTCCTTTGTTACTAAACAGATATTTATTAATCTACTTCGAAAAAGGATGAGGTTCAATGTCCGGCTGTATTTTTTTTTCGATAAAAATAACAATATTAGGTTTATCTTAAAGAAAGGATAAGGATGTAGACAAGATGCATACAAATTCGTGACGTTAAATTTTAGTACGTTACAGGGATTTACACATAGATTTTATAACAAAAGCAAGCTTACGTCAATTGGATCCCTTATTTAATTTTTTGAATGCCACAAGGGTTCTCATTTTCACGGATACTTGGGGCTACATTGTTAATGGATCATACAATGGCATGATTGGAGACCTCGTACGGGGGGCTGCTGAACTTACAGGTAATTCCATTTTCAAGTTCTGGACTGATATTGCCTTATAGCATTTTTTCTATTTCTCTTATTTCTCTATGATCCTAGGAAACGCCGTCAAGGCCAAGGAACCTTTCAATAAAAAAAAATTACGAAGATTTTTTTAATAACAAATATTTTTTTTGTTTGTATAGATAAACGAAAATATGTAACGAATATGAAAAAGGTTTGTAAAATCTGAAAAGGGCGAATTCGTCATATTTTAAAACAGACGGAATTTTGTACTTAACAATTTTCATGTTATTAACTTAGGTATAATATCGAAAAAGTTAATATTCTACTATGTTTTCATATTATATAATTTAAGTTGACATTAAATTATATATGGACCGGTTTTAAAAATTAAGGTTTCAAAATTTTACATTAATTTAAATAAATGTATACCGTCCCACTCATGATTTGCTACAAAAACACAACTGTTCTTTGCACATTATTTTAAATTACTTATATACTGAATTGTGTCATCTAGGTCATATTTTTGGAGCTTCGACCTTATTTTATTTTACCGACACAACTATCAAAACTCTAACTGTATTGTAGCGTCTCTAATTGCGAGTAGACGGGTTCGACCTGCGGACGGAATCTGGCCCACTTACTATATAAACATTGCATATACATATAACAACATACAAGATGTATTTTTATATTTACTTATTAATTCAAGTAATAAGTATACCGTCGCCGTATACTGATATCTAAATTGTCATTTTAATAAAATAAATTATTGTTTTCTAAAAAATACGGAGTCCGTTTTGCTTTCTGTTTTAAAAGGTACTGTTGTCTTCATTACTAAACCGCGACTGAAGGTACTGGAGTACTTATCATACCCAACGAAATCAACTGTGAAATTCGTCTTTCGTCAGCCAACTTTATCATATCAGAATAACCTATTCATTCTACCATTCAAGCCACAAGTATGGTTATGTATATTTGGGCTGTTCATATTGATGTTATTTATTGTATTCATCAATGCTCGATGGGAAAGTATTAAGTCTGAAACTGATGCGGTAAGTTAATAGATCTACTCTTTTTTTAACTAGCTATATGCAAAATGGTGTCGTTAGCTAGTTTTAGCGGAATCCTCTATAATAAACAGCTAAATGTTTGTTGATATTTGGATGCTGATAAGCAATAAAGTGTCAACCCAGAAAAAGCCAAATTCGGAGATATTGATGTATTTTGATACTACGTCACCTATTTCACATTATTTTAAAAAATCAAGTTATATAAATTAAATAAGTACGGAGAAAAGTATCTCTAATTTAAAGTTTCGGATTTCAAGTGCGTTCCATATTTTGTCATTTATACAATAATCTCAAATATTTGATAAACTTTCTATCAAAATAGAAAAGAAATATATACTTTTTCAAACACATTTATCCAGAATAGGTTTGATATATTTAGGTGCCATTTTCTCAAAATGAAGTCCGTGTGGCTTGACACAGTTTTGCTTATCAGCGTCCATTTATGACTTACGCTTCGAATGGTTACACAAAATTATAGTAGTTAATGGCATTTATGTAAAATATATGTGACACACAGCCATATGTAATTTTCAAATTCCTCCACTGATGACTGGAGGGCTGGCGAATTTTTCGCCCATAAAGTTGGGTTTGCGATTCAAAGGTGAAATGCTGCTAGCATTCTTGCCACCATCCCAAGCGAACATGACTTGTACAATAACTAATGAATTGTGAATAATTATTTAAGTTTCCTTGTTTTGTAAATTCTATATTGTGATTTTTATTTAGCAAGAGTTAATTGATATTATCTAGGAAAATGTTTCCTCCTTGACCTTAGACTTAGTTAACCTTAGGCTGCATCATCACTTTCCACTAAGTATGATTGTGGCCAAGTGTTACTAACAAATAATAGTAAATCTAAAACTAAACTTCCGAAGTTTTTATTTGAATTTGTAAGTATTTCTGCAATTTAGCAAAGTTGGTAAGATATTGTGTAATGCTCGATGTGATTAATTAATGTTCATTGAACTGTTAAATTATGTTGTTTTGTTCGCCGTACCAACTGTTAGATAAAGTTAAAGAATCTTAATTTAAAAAAAATAATTTAGTGTGGCAGAATACTAGTCGAAAACACGGATGTATATTATATAATACTGATACCTTCATATGTTTATAACTATTTCAGCAAAAAAAGTTATTTCAGATTTCTTAAAATAAATTAAATATGTCATTATTGTTTGCCTGCTTAATTTTATCTATATACATGGCACAATAATTGAGAAATTCGATAAAACAAATCTTAAACTATTTTTTACAATCATTGTAAATAGATTTTTTTAGCATTTTCTTCGCATAAACGTTTTTATTAAAACAAATAATATATTTGACGATTACATTTTATAAACGTGTCACGTACAACCGCATACGGTTTACGTAGATTTTGTATAGGATCTTGTACATACGTAGATTATTTCTTGATAAGAATTATGTCATGACTGACCTCGTGCTTTTAATAAATAATGATATTGGAATTAATTAGTTTGCTAGAAATAGTAATAGTGAAATATAACATAGATACATTCTAAATCTCATCTGAATTCTATTAAGTGACCCGCGAGTGTAAATCAAAATGACATCTAATTAAACAATACATGCGTTTTTACAAATCTTATAAATTAGTTCTATCATTACGATAAATTGGAGTGCAAAATTTCTACCAAGATCTTTATCCACAAAGAAAAAAAAACATAAAACCTCGTACGTACGAAATGTGAAAATGTAAAAATTGAAAAGACAACTATTATCAAATCGATCTTTTCGACTTATAATTCCGGGTTTTAGAAATGGTAGGTACATCGTTATATAATATTTGATTTGCAGCTCGATAAAACTGTTTTAACACCGAATTTAAGCGAGATTGCTCTTATGGTTATTGGTGCGATTACCCAACAAGGAAGTTACACTGAACTTAAAGGTGATTCCATTTTTTTTTTGATTATTTGAAACGATTCTTGCGCTTAATATGTTGAAATTTTTTATCTTTTATTTAAATTGGCAATTCTTAGAAATAAGTTGGAATGAGTTGTTGCTTATTTTGACATATATTTTTAGTACCAACAAACTAGATCTATGTATGTATAATGTGTATTTTTATCGATTCATTGATATTTGTTAAAAATATGTAGAATATAAATAATCTGTATTTAGTTTCATTTAATTTATAGGATTTTATTATATCTTTTAGCAACAAAAATTTAAATAGAAAAATATAAATTTTGCTTTTTATCGTTAAATATTACTAAAAGTGAATGTATTGAAACTTACAATATTTTTATATTAAATATATGACTCACTGTGACATCGATTGTTACTTAGGCTCGATTCGATCGATTGATCGACTGTTAACATAGTTATAAAAAAAACTTTCAAGAAATTTTCAATTTCATCTTTTTATTTTAAATAGAATTATTTATTTATATTCTATCAAATAAATAATCCTAAAAGGCAAAACTATTATTCAGCGTTTTTGTTTAACTCTCTACAGGAACTCTGGGACGGGTAGTGATGTTCCTAATGTTCTTAGCTTTCTTATTCCTTTATACGTCCTACTCAGCGAATATCGTTGCTCTGCTACAATCCAGTTCAAACCAAATAAAGACATTAGCCGACTTATTGAACTCCAAACTGGAAATGGGAGTTGAAGACACACCGTATAATAGACATCATTTTTCTGTAAGACACTTTTATATTTCTTATGGTGTTTAGGCAAAAAACTTTCATAAGCGTTTATATTATTATATATCATTACTTTACACCTAAAAGAATTTTTAAAATTTACCTTCGGTGTCTTATTTTTGACATTCTCACAGCTTTCTTAAGGCTACCTAGTTAACTGTTACCAGGTTACAGTGTTGTTTATCTATTGCGACTTACGAGAGTAAAACTTACAAAAGTAATACTCGTATTCCAACATGGCTACACATATGCTTAAAGGTGTTGCTCGTATAAGATGACATTAACCAAACTTGGTCATATTCTTTTATTACGCGATTGCCTACTCTTTTTAAGGAACAAAAATGAAACTTTCGTTTATTAATCATTGTCATTTTCGCACTTAAATCAAACGTTACAGTTTATTTCTATTTTTTGTAGTCGATAAACATAGTTTATTGTTAAAGGTGTTGATATATGTGCGATGACTATGAGAATAGTGAATTAAATGTATATAACTATTAAACATAATACAACCTATAAGTTACAATGATTTATTATACATTGAACGTACAGTAAAAGATGTATTTCTTTTTTGTAATAGATATCTAGGTTTCCTAAGTATGCCTAATAATTAAATTGTGTTATCAATTTTAGACGGCAAGCGAACCAGTTAAGAAAGCCATTTACGAGAAAAAAATAGCCCCTCGTGGATCCAAACCCAATTTTATGAGTTTGGAAGAAGGAGTAAAAAAATTGCAACAGGTAAAAATCAATATTATTAAAATATGAGTTGACGTAAATAAATCAAACATCATTATAATGGAAGGATATAGTCCATTACTTTTAACTTTTCACACAGCATTGAAGCAAATAATTACTTTTAATTAGACTATCATAATTACAAACAATAATTTATTTAAATAAATATGTATATGTTTTAATTGTAGAAACCATTTGCCTTTAATATGTTCGTTGGCGGTGGTTACAAATTAGTTGAGAAATATTTCCTAGAGCATGAGAAATGTGGTCTGCAAGAGATCGAGTATATTGAGGAAAATAAGCCATGGCAGACTTGTCGCAAAAAGTCTCCTTTCAAAGAAATGTACAAAATTGGGTAATGAACTATATAATAACTAGCTACCTTAATTGCGGCACTTATTTGCACCAGGAATTTTTCATTATCTTAACTCAAAGAGAATAAAAATAAACCAAAGAATATACCAAATTTCTTTTAAGATCGAGTTTCATGCATATGTAATATTGCTTTTTTTTTAAACGTTTTATTTTTCATACGTTCTTGGAGTAAAAAATGATAGAGTGTGGTGAATTTAGAGAGTATGTGCCTGTTACAAGTTTATTTTTTATAATTGAGTAATTGTTATTGTATCTGTAAATTTACATCATAAATTAACATCATCAATTTCAGGTTATTTAGAAATCAAGAACATGGTTTAAATTCGCGGGAAAATAGACTAATCTACGCAAAAAGACCAGCTTGTGTTGTCCACGGTGGAACATTTGATTCCGTTAACATGACAGATTTTTATCCTGCCCTGTTGATGCTTGCGTATGGAATGATACTGTCTCTAGTTTTATTGGCTCTAGAAATTTTCCACTGGCGACGTGTTCGAATGATATTTGTTGCATAAAATAAAACTCGCTTGTCTAGTAATTAGCTTAATAATTATTGTATTACGTACAAGATAATAACGATGAGCTAAATGTTACACTTTGAGGGTTCATTTCTGCTTTTTGTACTAAAACGAAAATTCGTATTGCCTCCTGTTCTAAGCTTTTAACTGATGTTAGTAAAAAATGTTTTATCACAATGTCAAAAGTAGTGGCTATAACTTACGAATGCTTGAAAATAAAAAATAAAAATAAATATTGAGAACTGTTAATATTTTTATCTCTACATAAACACAACATGGGTCAAAATAGTATCATTGTGAATGCTTAATTTTGTTTGTGTTATTTCTATGCGTAAAACCGTTGATACAAAACGAACTAAGCGTATATATTAGTAGAGTTAAGTACATCAAGTACATGTCTGTAGTAAAAGCTGTGTTTATGAAAGATGTAATCAGTGCAGTAGCAAGCGGTTGTGTGGTCTCGCCGCAGCCAAGCAGTCTGTAATCATGAGGGACCTTCCACATAAACAAGAATTAAGACAAGACTGAATAAAACCTGAATAAAATATGAATAATATTTTTGGTATACTTAAATATAAGTGATGTTTTCAATAATGTAAAGGTACTAAGACTTAAGTGTTGAATACTAAAAGCCCTTATATATATATATATATATATATATATATATATATATATATATATATATATATAACATTGCTAACAAACATTCTTAGTACTACCACGCTCATAATCAAGCCAAGCAATTTGGGTGATAAAGATAGCTAGATAGACTTACACCAGTAAAACTTAAAGGTAATGTAAATTATATCAAATCTAACACAGCAATACAAACTAAATGTGACTAAATAAGACGAGAAAGCGATATGAAACCAGGCTGTGTGAAAGAACCCTACTTATTCCGTTAGCAAGACGTCGGGCGGTAATTGCTTGGCAATCGATTACTCACTACAGATGGACGGCAGTGAAATGGCTATTAAGATAAACACCGGCCACTGCCCTAGAGACTGCAAACGGATCACGGGAATCGATACAAGTTACTTGAAATTTTAATTTTTATAACACGATCTTGTAGAAGAGACAGGCTAAATTCGTAAAAGATATTTTTTAAGCTTCAATTTTTTTTTGCAATTATCTCGTTAAGTATTGATAGATATATCTAATAATACTTACTAAGTTAGTTTGAACGTATCATAATTAAATATGTTATTATATTGTCTTACATTAAGCAATGTACAGTAAAGATGCAAAATTCATTAAGAAAATATTTCATGTACTGGTATAAGGATAATAATATAAAATTGAAAATTGAAAAAATCCCTACAATTTACTAATGGAACCATTCCAACGAGCCTCAACACAATACTTCTATTGTCAGTGAGCAGTTATGTATCCTGCTGACTCTTGTAACTAAGTTATTTCAATATCATTCACAATATATCTAGTTGTGGTTGTTCAGATCCTTTAAACAAATAAAAAAGAGCAGATAACGTCCAAACGTCTAAACAATCATGGCAAATTATCACATTATTAAACAAAACAAAACACATCAAAATTGGTGTATTCGTTAGGGAGCTACGATGCCACAGAGATACACAAAAACACACGTTAAACAATAACACCCTTATTTTTGGCTCGAAAAAAAAATCATTCCCCTGTAGGCTGTTCAATACAGGTTACAGGTATATGTAAAATGATTGTATTTTTGTTTTATCAATTTTGTTGTTTTTCGAGTGAAATATCAAAAAACATCTATCAACCCAAACATCAAAACATCCGTCCATTCTCTCATTTAACATTTAAAATAGTATTCTTAATTCCCTAATAAAGTAATACACATACCCCTAATTAATTTTACCAGCAAAAGTTAGTTTTTTTTTTAGTTTTATCAGTAACTTTTTTATCCATAAATTATAACGCACCAGAGTAATTTATCATTTCAGAAAATACCGGTATACTATCTCAGATGGAAATCATTAAAGGCATTTTCGAGAAACCAAAATACATATAAATTGCTCATTAAATATTGTAGGATAATAATCTAAAAAAAGATATAGGTAATTAATCGAAATACGATATCGGCTCTGTGATTTTATGACGAATTATAAACAAAATACAATAAATTACATTGATAAGATATAGATTTCAACGAAGGATTCACAAAAATGAAGAAAAAGAAATCATTTCAGTGATAATTTGTTGTGAGTGTTATACATTCATTTACAATGTTTATAAAATTATTCTTCCTCGTACTCGTTTGTTTCATAGGAAAATCTGCATGTAAGTAAATACTTCAATTATTACGTGTAAGTTATAATATACTTTTTTAAAACAAAGAACTCTATGTTGTTCTTATCTACAATTGGTTTTTGTTTTATAAGTTCATTTTTTCTAGTATTATAAGCTTATCTTTTAAATGTTTAATTGCCTTTCATAGTCAAATAAGTATTAAAAGTTTTTTTATCGTATTTGTGTAAATTTTTTAATTTCACCATGATGTTTAAAATCAACAACGGTTTTACATATGTGCGAACTATGCCACATGAGTGATCTATAACTACTTATTTCATTATTATATTATTATAGTTATTGCCCACTGATGTAGCTATGATAAAGGATAGGTACACTTGTTTTTTACACAAACTATGAAGACAACTCACTTCTCATACTAATAAAATTATTTAGATGACAGTTATATTTAGTGGTCAACAAATTATCTACACAAGGTTATGTGTAGGCGTCTGTACCTTTGTTATTAATCTTTTCTTTAGTGTTTTTTTCTTAATAACTATGCTATGAATACTATAATGTTGGATATTATAACTTCCAGGTTCTATGAGGTGCTACGCATGCAGTTTCTCATCAGTAGACACCGACAGGTCTTGTCTCACTATAACCAATACAACGAACAGAGTACTATGTTCGATGACGTATTGTACAATAATGCGACAGGAACATCGTGTAAGTATTTTCTTATGTAAAAAAGTATTTAATTTAAAACAGTCTCAGGCATAATATTGTTTTTATCTATACTAATAATAAAATTCTAGCGGGTCGCTGTCTGTACATGGAAGATATTTGAAAAAAAATATTATAGGGGGCCTTTACCAACGCAATAGAGTCCAAAACAATGATTTTTAGAATTCTTATCTGTTTGTCTGTTTATCTGTGCGTTTGTGCACGCTAACCTCAGAAACGGCTTATCCTATTTAGATGCGGTTTTCACTAATATATTGTAGTAAGCTTCACTTAACATTTAGGGTTTGTTTCATGTCAATCGATCCATAAATAAAAAAGTTATGTCAATTTAAGGAATGAGGTTGAACATTTTTTTGTGTTTATAACTAAATACATGAAAGTATATACAGTACTTACATAAAAAAATACATTTTTAAAAATTTTGTCTATCAGTCTGTCTGTCTATCTGTTTGTTCCGACTAATCTCTGAAACGACTTAACCGGTTCTGATGGTACTTTTTGCAGTTAGCAAATGTTATAAGGAGTGATTTGGGGTTACTTCTATTTTAGATATTTTTAAATCTATATATATGAAAAAAATTCTAACGGGTCGCTGTCTGTACATGTAAGATATATGAAAAAAAAAATTGGAGGCTTTACCTACGCAATAGAACCCAAAACAAAATTTGTTAGAATTTTTGTCTGTTTGTCTGTTTATCTGTGCGTTTGTGCCCGCTAAAAAAGATATGTCAAGTTATGGGGTCACGTCGAACATTATTTTGTGATTTTCACTAAATGCATGAAAGTACTTACATCAAGTACTGTCGCTCTGTTTCTTACGACTAATCTCTGAAACAGATGAATCAAATTTGATGGAACTTTCACTCGCAGTTAGAGGATATCCATTAATCACGTGAGGCCCAGAGGAGGGAGTGGGAATGGAAGAAAACAATCACAAAATATCACAAAGTGTAAAAAGTTCTTAAAAACATTACAGCAGCCCCTATAGCTAATATTATAAGGATTAAATTAGGCTACTTAAATAAAAAAATATATATTTATTTTAATCAATAAGTAAAAAAGAGAATTACACGATAACAAAATATTAGAGAAACCAATAAAATAGTGAACATTTTCCGATTTAAGAAGGGGAGGTATACATTTATACAAATAAATAAAATTGATGTGTCTGTTTGTAATAAAATAAATGCATATGAAAGTATACACGGTACTTACAACAAAATTACCAATTTTAAAATTTTTGTCTGTCTATCTGTCACTCGGTTTGTTTCGGTTAATATCTGAAACAGCGATTTTGACGAAACTTTCACTAGCAGAAAGCCAATTTTATAAGGAACAAAATTGAAACCAATAAAATAGTGAATAATATTTGATTCAAATAGGGAAAATATATATTATATTAATGTAATCATTTTAAAAATTAATATATTAATTAATAATAGGGTAATTCTTTTACTGGATATGATAGAACAAAACCGAAACTATAAGCAAAAGCGAAAAATAATTTAAGTCACAGAGCCGATTTTGATTAAAACTAAAACTGCATCATTAGTTTTTTGAAAAATAAGCTTTCCTAGCCAGAAACGAACACGTTGATTTTGCAAAAAAATAACATTCTGTAGTATTGCACCATCTGATACCTTCACACATTATAAAGATCAACTTTAGTGAGGTAATACTATACAGTAAACTGCAACAAAAAGAAAAGGCTATTTTTTTTACAAAATTCTATCAAATTCTTACATTAATTAAATCTTTAGCAACGGGATGTTTAACGCTAATAGCGGGTGAGTACAATAGCCGAGTCCAGTGAAATGTAGATTTTCAACAAATTGATTCATCTTTTTAAGAATTATCTAAACCTACCTAGGTAACTGAGTAGATGACGGGGATCAAAACAAACGTGACATTCTATCAACTTTGTATAACTCACATAGAAAAAAAAGACAAACATAAAAGAAGTTACTGTGAGTAATTCATTTTTTATATTTTCGATTGTATTGTTCACACTCTTCCTCACTTTAGTAGGTGACTAGCATTTTGATGCAATTTATAAAGAAATCGTTCGAACGCACATTTTTTTATAAACTTACCGGAACCCCTGATTTAACCCACATATTTGATTATGTCTATGTAGAATCGAATACTTAACTTAATTAATGTATAGATTTAATGTTATTTTGTAAAAAAAAAACCTTTTCCTTTAATTTGCCGCTTACTATTACTTTTACTACCAAAAGTTGATCTTTACAAGTGACACTATTAGGTGGTGCAATAATACAGAATGTATTTTTTTTTAATTAGTGGGTTCTATTTCTGGCCAGGAAAATCATGAAATAAAAAAAAATTATGATGCAGTTTTAGATTTTTCAAAATCGGACACGAGACTCCATTAAGTATCTTTCGCGATTCCTTATAGTTCCGGATTTAGTCTATTAAGCCCAGTAGAAAAAGTCACCCGATATATAATACAAGGAGAACCTAGGTGCGAACTTAATGTTTAGCAGTCGATATTTAAAGACTACCTCAAAACAACTTTTCTTCAATATTTATAGTGAAAACCGTGGGGGAATACCATATCTGAGTTAGTGTCTGCTTATAAATACAACCAGAAAGTTCCCAGATTCAAAGTAAAAGCTCCTATCTTGAGCAGCACTGCAAACTATTATAACCTTGCTTTGCAGGAGACATGCCAAGCATTCTGTAGTCCACGCGAAAGAAGTCGCGGGCACAGCTAGTTATAGTATATTATCAGAATGTATACCATATAATTGTATCTTAGAAAAAAAAGTTATCTGTTGAGTATATATGTATTCTTTTATTTTAATAAATTTATAGTTAATTAAAAGAGTATATATGTTTTAGGATCCTGTGGGAGAAATTGTCAGTTTTATTCGAGGATGTGAAAGTGATCCAGACTATTTGAATCATGAGATAATAGATCCAACTTTTAAAACTTATTATCGGGCCTGTACTAGTGATCTGTGTAACATTGGTAAGTGACTGAAATTTTCCATTTACATTTTCAATAGGCATGAAAGTCACCTTAAAAAATTAAATTCTGTTTTTCAATAACTCAATATGAAATAACAATAATAAATAGAGTTAACATAAGTATGCTTGTTTAAAATGTTTGACAGCAAATTAAATATAAATAGAGATTTTGCAGCTTCGCACGGGTGCACCCGTATAGCATTTACAACTTAATAGACTTAGCCAAATATTTTACGTTCTCTATTGCCTCGATTTTTGCTACAATCATCTGCTCTACAATTTCTTTTTCATTTTATTTCCAAGTTCCATCGGTTGCGGTCAGCTTATGATTAGCCCTAAAATATGTATGTACCTATGACATATTTGATAAATAAAAAAAAAGTTATCCATATAAATATGTAGGATGTATTATATGATTTTTATTCAAACAGGTAACGGGATTGAGCGCATCGGCGGGTCTAATTTATCTGCAGGCCCCTTATACAACGGGACGAACTTACTTGTACCTGGAACGGGAAAACTTTAACTATTGATTACAGTCTTTAAGGCTTATAAGTGTAGTGTTTTGTAAAACATATCATGAAATTAAAAAGTTTATATTTATTATATTTCAAGTTATATCATTTTTAGCTATTATAATTTAAAACGTCATTTTTAAAACTAATAATTATACCCATATACATTTTATTTGGTTTAAATTGCATAATATTAATATAATATGTACTTATTACTTTCGCTATATGCATAACCAGATTCTACTAAAGAAAATACATATATATGGTATTTTTCATTAAGCAATAATATATGGCATCGACGAAAAATATCGTCTTATAATTATTATTCAGGCTGAATTTTATTAGTATGAGCTAGAAATATTATTATAAGTAACTTATAAATAACTTTTACTTTAACTAGTTGATGATTAATTTTAATGCAATAATGAAAATAGATAAGATATTGATTTCAATGACGAATATATAGATAATAATGCATAAAAGGAAATACTTTACGTTCAAAGATAGTTTTAACGTAAACTTAAGTTACAAATCATACATTTACGATGTTAACAAAACTAATTTTACAAGCAGTTCTCGCTTGTTTCATAATAAAATCGGCGGGTAAGTGTTTATTTTATACATATCTATTATTATTACGTATTCACGCCTTAATTATCTTTTGTTTTGGCAACTAATCAACGAACTATACTTATCGAAACATCAAACATTTCCATTGTTGATATTATGATAAAATTATACATATATTGTACATACATGTTTGCTTAAAGATTACAAGGTATGTTAAAAAAGCAGAGCAAAAGCTATTATATTATAATTATATTCTTTTTATTCTACATTTTGTTAGTATATTAAAATTTTATCAACGTACATATATTATTCTTAAATCATATATTTTTTATATTTATCGCTCAAAGCACCAGTATGGACATTATAACTGCAAGTAAATTTTAAAGAAACTTTTGGTGTTACGATGTTTAATGAAATTCGTCCAGGAACTCTGCAATGCTACGCATGCGGTTTTTCATCATCAGACTACGACAAGTCTTGTCTTACCATAACCAATTCCTCGCTCACAGTAAATTGTGCTATGAAATATTGCACCATAGTACGACAGGAACTTCAAGTGAGTTATTTTTTTTTGTTAAATAAAAAAATCTGCTCATTGGTTACATTAGATTCTGATTAAATTATTATAACACTTGATGTATTCAAAAACAATTAAAGGGCTTGGCTCATTTCGCGTCTGTAATATTTTCCGCATGCTCTACTTTTTGTAGCACTACATATATGTAGATTGTAGATATAGACGAAAATAAAATAAAATATTCTTTATTGTATATCAACAAAGATATACAAAAGGAACTATACAAATTTATATACGAGTACTCTTTTATGCTTATAACGCTATATTTTAGGATCCTAAGGGCGTTGTTATCAGTTTTATTCGAGGATGCGAAGAAACACCCGCATATTTAAATCATGATGTGTCAGATCCTACTTTTCGAACTTATTATCGAGCTTGTACTGTCGATCTATGTAACACCGGTAAGTGACTAACAAATTGAAGTAAAAAACTGGACGTTATTTACTTTATTGATGCTTATTAAAGTTTTGTTATATATGTTTTATAGGCTAAGTCATTAATTATTGCATTAATTTATTTTAACATAAGTAATAATTACAGATGCATAATTTTATTTTAATTAACAAATAGACATTTATATAATATAATTGTAGCATACTAAAGTCTAGCCAAAGAATTTAAAATAATCCCTGTGGTCTGTATGAGATTTATATTCGATTAATATTTAAATTTATGACTCAACTTTGATGGGTAATCATGTATGGGGTGGTCATTTCCTGTAGGCCTTAATATCTTTTATATAGTCTATTTATTGTATATTTACGTTTTGTACCTATACGTTTATATGAAAACATTATTCAAACAGGTAATGGAATTCAGGGAGTGACAGGTTCAAGTTTATCTCCATATCCTCTTAACAACTTGACGAACTTACTCGTGCCTGGAACTGGAGGTTTTTAAGTTGTCGATACAATTTATAAAAATGACACATTGAAAACAAGGTTTTTGCACATAAGTTTGTTACGAAAATATTGAATTGAATATAATTGATTATAATCCACGTTGGCTAAATAGATTTTAAGATTTTATTTAAATATAAGTATAATGTAATAGGTCCTCTTATAAAATTACTTCTCTTTTTTAGCTGACGTAAAATCTTATGTATCCTATTAGACATTACACACATTTTTATGTTTAATATGTGTGTAGTTAAAAAAAAAAAAAAAAAAAACAAAGTATACTTCTAAAGTATATATACCAAAAGCCTGCAAAAATGAAACTAGAACACCCCAATTTACGCTAGCTTTACATAATTTATGCAATTATACATAAATACTGAACAAAATAAAAAATTTAGTAATTAAGTGTAATTTTTTTAATGCGAATTTATTCTTAAGCACTGGTTAGACCTGTTAAAATTTTGTTAAAATAAACAATAACTGTTGCATCCGTATTAGTCCGAGAGAAGCAATCTTAATACAAAACACGATGATTTGAAGTAAATTGCAAGAAATCCTGTTAAGCTGAAAGTAAGATTAAAAGTATCGTTAAAGTATTTTATTAAAACATTATTTAATTATGTTACGAAGAAAAGCGGTGAGTACCACACGGGACCAACGTAAGAAAGAATTTTTTTTTCCGCGAAAACATCATAGAAAGTGTTCCTCGTATCATTTCATATTTAAAAAAAATGCTCAATTCTTTTGTCGCAATGTGCGATAAACCTAATAACTTAGACCATTACAATACAGTCATTTGGTAGTTTTACCTAGAATATAATAATTATATAGATTTTGACACGCTTTTTTCCAATTTTAACTTTGTCTCCTCATATCTTTTTCGGATGTGCCGCCATATGGAATGAAAGTCCTATGCAATTATGCGACGAAAATATATAAGTAATAAATGAAACTAGAGAATATTTCCTGTAATTTATGCAATAGCTCTTTTTGGAAAATTAATACTTTTAATGTACCAGTGCTGAATAGTCGAATACTATAATATTTTACTTAAGTTTCATTAGTCTTAAGCAAAGAGTATATAATCACTACATTTTAGTGTAAAGTGTAATCTGTTTATGCTGTCATGGCAACAAAACTAATACAAACAATATTTTTATTATGCTTTTGGACAGTCATATCACAACTAGTCATTATATGTTATTAAAATATTTTTTTTATGTTGACTCTTATTTTTTAAATTATAAAAATAAATTTTGAACGTATATTAGTTTACCCAAAGCTAATTTTATTGACATTTAAGTACTGAAAATGACATAATGTCACGAAGATGTTATTGTAGGTTATGTTGTCTATATTTAGTAAAAATGTAATTAGTAACTTAAATTGGTTGTTTAAGTGGTTTTAAACCAAACATGACAACATCACCTACCAGGACCAAACAAAAATTATCATTGCGGAAACGTTTATTTGTGAAAAAATCACCAAAAGTTGGCTGCTATGTAGACACAGACTCCAATGAAGAATTTAGTCAATCAACCTCGCGCCCTATGTCCCCTGCAGACCCTTTTATAGCACATAGTGCGCACAACTCTGAATCCAATATTGATAAACTTCATAATCGTTCAAATTCCAATACGGGCCAAGTAAGTGATGTTCATCAAACTGCTCATCAAAACACTACTGTCTATGACGACGATAGTAACCCAAAATGTTGTAAAACATTCTTCAGAAGATCTCGGCCTAAAAGCTTAGTGGAAGGCCATGGGTCGAAGGACGATTCAAACTCGAGGCCAAGCAGTCCAATAAATAATTCCAGTAATAGTTTAAGTGATCATACTGTTTCTCAAACTAAAAGTGATGAAATACCAAAAGTAACAGTAAATTTTCCTAAAAATGATGATACGAAAAAATATTTCGAGCATTCAGGTTCATTTGAAGGTATTAAACCAAAGAGTAAGTTATTTGTTAAAAGGCTCTCGGCTGATCACTTAATTTCCAATGAATCAAAACCTTTGTATCACTCATCGTCCCCAGAAAGTGATCGAAGCAGTTCTTTAGATCGTAAAAGAAGGTAAGTAACTTTTATAATCAATTCCATGTTTTGTAACTGCCTGTTCACTTGTTAATGTAATGTCCATGTTTATGTCACGATATTCTATTAGGACTAAGTCAACAATAACAAGATCAGCTTCTCGCGCAGGGAGCACAGACAGCTTGGCTCGTAATTCCCTGCTTGCTGCACAGGTGTTGCGTCTTATACCCACACAGGAGGCAAAGCAAAGGTACAGCTAAAGTTTATGTTTGATAAAAAATAAATGATGCTTTAACAATTGCTTCACTGTCTCTAAATTGCTGTTACATAAACTCTCATACTATGCAACATTGAATTACATAAAGGAAAAAACATGAATACACTAGTCAATATAATTTATTTTTTCCAGAAATTATTTATATGGTAGATTGGCATCACATTCCTTACTTGGAGCAGCTGAGTTAGAACATGTATTTCCAGATCGAGAAGTAAAGATATTTGTCGGTACTTGGAACATGAATGGCCAGGCACCACCAAGGTAGACCTAATAATAGATTTAAATTATTTATGAATAACATGATAAGTTTTATCTTATTAAGTAAATATCGTTAGGTTATAAAATATCTTATATATACTTTGAAACAGACTAATAGGGTTTTAAATTTTTTGACATAAACAATATTATTCTATGGTTAAACAAAATGTAAATTTCTATTTTAAATACAAACTCGATGCAATAATTTATAAGGAAAAATATAAAATCTACTCTCTATTTTTATTTTCAAAAAAGTAAATACTGAACTCCTTACTGCTTCCATTTAGCAGAATCCATATCCAGAACCAGTAGTCAGGTTAAAATCTTTAGCATTTATTTAAATAAAAATTGGATTTTATTCTATTATTGTTTTTAATTTTCAGAGAGCTAGCAGATTTCATTTTTCCCAATGAAGTAAAACATGTACCAGATATATTTGCTATTGGCACCCAAGAGTCATATTCCGAACGTACAGAATGGGAAATCACTATACAAGAAGTATTGGGACCATCTCATTTATTACTTCACTCTTATTATTTAGGTAAGTAACAAAAATTCATACAAATGTATAATCTGTGTAACCTACATAAATATTATAAATGTGAAAGTAACTACAGATATAGTTGTCTATTTATTTGTTATATTTTTACTCCTAAACTGCTAAGCTAATTTTCCACTGAAGTTAATACATAGTTTGGATTGGAGTAGGGGATGACGGTTTCTAGGCAGACAAAGTTACTTAGAAACTCCTCCACTATTAAATTTTTTTCAATTTTTAATATATAAGTTTAATGTAGTGTAAAACTGTATTTAATACTCAATTATTAAATTTTAAGCTTTTTTTTAACCTGCATGTAATGCCTATATTTAAAAGTTACGCACTGTGATATGCTATACACTGAAACTGATTTGAGTAATAACTACTGATGGTCCTAATAAATAATTAAGTCATGACGATGAACCAGTGTTTAAATAACACATGAATTATCAAATCATACTTTATAGATCTTTAAAACTAACATTGAAATAAATTTTTACACTCTTTTTCATTAAAAAGATCAACCAATAAAAAGCTACATATTGTCTCTTACATGACATTAGTGTCACCTTACATAGACCAATCCACTGCAAAGTTTTAGTTGTATTCTTAATTGACGATATTAATGAATGACAAAGCAATATTTTACATATTTCATCCTGAAATTGATTGTTACAATTGACTATAAATGATTTAATAGTCCCATCATTAACATCATTTATATGTTGACAATAACAGTGTAATAAAACAGTGAGATTGGGTACTTTAAATTCCAGCGTAGAAAATAAAAAAATCTTTTAAAAGTAACTTGATGAATTACATAATTCAATATAATTTATGATGTCATTTTGTACAAATAAGTATGTAGATGTAGGACATGGAATAATTAAATGTAGATTATGATGTAATAACATCTAATGTTTGTAAAATAATTCTGAAAGCATATAAATTATATGCTCAAAGAATTATTTTAATCAAATCATGTTGATATATTTTCCTGTAAAGGGAAACCCAACAACTGTGATTTGAATCAATAAAGCTAATGGTATAATCAGTTAGGTACAGATTTTGACATCATAAAGTACGAATGTTACATAATTCTATATCATTGAGTGTAATGTAGTGTTTTTATATGTATATTATAAATGCAAAAGTAAATGTTTGGCGTTTTGTTTGTTACGTTTTTACACTTAAATTGCGGAATTAAATTTTATATATTTAGTATAGAAATAGATTAGACCTTGGACAAGGAAGCAGGCTACTGTGTGTCGTGAAATTAAAACGTGTATAGGGTGAATTAGGGGATGATAGTTTCTATGCAGACAAAGTTGCTAGATCCACCTACTTTTTAATAAGTCTTGAATTATTATGTTATTTTTTTCAGGTACAATTCATTTGACTATATTCATACGAAGAGATCTTATATGGTTTTGTTCACTTCCTGAAGATGCCAGTCTGTCTGTCCGTCCTGGAACTGCATTTAGAACGAAGGGTGCTGTAGCTATATCCTTTGCATTATTCGGTTCAACATTTCTTTTTGTAACCGCCCATCTTACTGCTCACCAAGAAAAGGTGAAGGAACGATTATCAGATATTAAAAGAATAATAAGATCGATCGATTTACCGAAAAATTTACCTTGTAGGCATAGGAGTAAAGGTAAGTCAATAAAAACTCTAAATTTCAGGAATATATATATATGTGAACAAACAATTAGATAATTGTAGACAAACTAGATTTACATATGAGAAATTAGTATAAATATTTATCAAAAAGCTAATGACAATGTTTTATCATTTAATAGTCGATTCTGTACTTAATAAGTTAGACATATTGCTTTTTTATTACAGATGTTACCAATAATTTCGACTATGTGTTCTGGTGTGGTGATCTAAATTTTAGACTGGGCGAACCAAGAGCAGCTGTTTTAAGATGGATTGAACAAACTCAAGTATGAAATTAAAAAATAATTATTTTTAGAACAGGCAATAACTATACATATATTTTACATCGATTTTAAATATAGTGTTTCTGTTGTTGTGAACGGAAAAGCACATTTATATTTACATTAAATATTGATAACTATCTGTGTTATTATCATTAACAAGGATCGTGAACACTACAGGAATTTCAGTTAAACTGTAAAGTAATCGTATAATGAGCTTATAATCATTCTTCTAACAAGTGTTTTTAAACTGTACCGTAAAATGTAAATTCCTCTGTAATGACAAGTTTAGTACACTTTTGTGATCATTTTTATTCCAAATATACGACATTTTTAGGATTAAAACTGAGCATTATTGCTTAATTGCACTTAGTGATGTAATTATTAAAAAAAATTTTCATTGTTATCGAAATGTCATTTAAACAAAAAAGAAACTTTTTTTTTTCTATAAGAAAACGATAAAATTCCGTTTTCTTAGTTCTTCTAGTGTTAAGAGCTGCCATCTCTAAATATGCCAACTAATGAATTAACTTGAACTTTTGCACATTTTGAAGTGAAGTCATTATGTTATTGTATTTTTGTTCCCAGTTCCCCCTTCCTCCCCACCTGCCCCATGGATTGCTCCATGCAGACCAGCTCACTGCAGTATTAGAAGATGGCGCCGCCTTTAGAGATTTTAGGGAAGCTCCTATAACATTTCCACCTACTTATAAGGTATTTGTACAATGTTATTATATCGATCTTTGCTTTATTATATAATTAAGTTAGAATATTATCTACACTAATTATAAATTTGTAAAATTTGTTTGTAAGTTAGTATGATAATTACGTAGGGGATACATAATTATTATCATCGTAATCTCTGAAATTACTGATTTCATTTGACTAATTTTTTTATTGTGTTAGCTTATGTGTGTCGCTTATTAAGGAAATTTGTAGGGTACATTCTACCACCCTACGACCCACAGGAGCAAAGCAGTAAGCAAAAGCACTAGTGAAACCGAGAGGGTACACCTAGTTAATTGGATGCTAATAATCAATAATGTGTCAACTCACAAAAAGTCAAATCCGGTCAAGTCAAAAATATGTCTTCTGTTAATGTCACATATTTAATTATTTAAAATTTTTCAATTAATTTTAACTAAATAAGTACGAAAAAAAATGTCTAAATTTAACGTTTCAAATATTTAAGTAATTCATGATTTAAAATTTCTCGTTTAGTATGACCCGGGCAGTCAGCAGTTCGACACGTCCAGTAAACAGAGAGCGCCGGCCTACACGGATCGAATTTTATACAAAGCTAAATCTATGGGAGCAAATTCGTCGTCCGCATTTTCTGGTAATTATATCAAGTACACTAACAAGCGTAGGCGAGATGGCGTAGTTGTTAGAATAAGTCGATCTCAACCGATGATCGCTGGTTTAAATCCCGGCTAGAACCGCTGAGTTTTCAAGTGCTCGGCGGTGAAGGAAAACATCGTGAGGAAACTTGAATGTGTCTGGGGATTTTGACTCATGTGTATTCGCTAATCCATAGTGCTTTTGTGTGTGCATTAGCAGGGTGCTTTAAGTTTAAACCTTTTCCCTAATAGGAGAGAAGGCCTTTGGCTGGTTGTGGGACATTTTCAGGCTGTTAATTTACCATACCTTATTCAAATGTGATGAAATAAATAAAAATGAAATACTTTCGAATAATATTTTTAATTGAAATTAATTTCTATGTTTTTATTTTTATAAAGGGGTTTTGAAAAGGTTAAGAAAATTTTGAAGTAGTCTGTACTAATATTATAATGAGGAAAAATTAGATAATCTCTAAAACTTCTACTGGCAAGGGAGCCCACGATGCTAAATTAAAATTTATTAATATGCCCAACATATCTTTAATAATGTAAGTTGCTTAATCTGCTGGTTTGCACGGTGAGGGCGGCTATACGGAAGGGTTGATAATTGAAAAAAAAATACTTAAGCAGATTAATATATAGGGGAAAGCTTGCACCCAGTTTACTTTTGCCGTATATGGGCTCCCCTACCATAATCCGATTTGAAAAATTCTTTATGCGATGTGTAGCCCATTTATTAAAGAAGGTTATAGACTATTTTACATCATGCCTTGAAGAGAAGCAGTAACTATAAGCGCAAGTGAAACAGCGAGAGATAATTAATCTTATTTTTTACAATTTGATCTTTATTAAGTTGCATTCGTCGTGGTCAGCTCGTGACCGTCATATTAAATATGAATAGTATAAATCGCGAAAGTTTAAAATGTTAGAGTTTTGATGATAATGATATCCGTTCCAGGTCTGCGGCGCGCCAGCAGCGCGGCCGGCGGGCTGAAGTGCGCGGCGTACAACTCGGTGCAGTCCGTGCTCACCAGCGACCACAAGCCCGTGTGGGCGCTCTTCTCCGCCGCGCTGCGCCCCGGCACCGACGTGTACGTGCCGCTCCGAATCCATATAGTCTATTTCTCTTTACTCGTCCCATTTCGTAACAGCACTCGGAACGTTAATCACGAATTTAAAAACATATTTGTCATTATAATTTTTTGTTATAAAAAAAATATTTAAGTTCAATCATTCGATCGATATATATTTTAAACTTTCGCGATTTATACTATTCATATTTAATATAACGGGTCTTATCGTGATAATTAACGGTAGTTTTCGTCGCCTGCCCTCACAATATTAAACTATTTGTTTTTAAATAACTCGCGCACTCGCCGCCGGAGGGCGCGGTACACCAGTCAGCTCGTGATCACGACGAATACAACTTCGTTGAGACATCGGCCAATAAAAAGATATTACTACGATTAGTTACCGCGATACGACCCGTTATATTAAATATGAATTCGACCGATAATTCCTTAACTCTAACTCTTATGTGTCGTTAGAAGTACGCCATATTTGTCTGAAATATAAAACATGTATAGAAAAATAGACTATACGTATAACATCACTACCAGCGGCATCCATTAGGATCGCATGATCCTGTGTCGCGGGTCCGAAAATACACAACACAAACACAAACACCGAAACCACGACAAATATTTGTAGGGCCAATACAAGTGTTTGTCGTGAGCACGAACCCGCGACTGTTAGCGTTCAGCCAGTTGCAGTGGCCACTGCGACAACCTGTCTATCAAATACGTAAATATTATACTTATTCGTACGCCTCGATTCACGTAAGTTTGATGGTCTGTATTATATTTTAGTAAATAATTACAAATTATACATTTTATATTATTTATTATATTGAATACATTTTGTAATGGCATAACAATCGTCCTACTTATGTAATGTGCATAGTTTTGACTATCAAACGTACATGAATCGATGCGTAGTTATGATACATATATTACGGTCAAAACTCTTAACCGATCAATCTTTTAGCTGGCAAAATCAGTCAAATTACTTTTGACAGGATTTGTATAAGCGAAACTTATATGGACGCTGATAAGCAATACTGTGTCAAGCCATACGGACTTCGTTTTGAGAAAATGGCGTCTAAAGATGTCAAACGTATTCTTAATAAATTTGTTTGAAGACGTTTATATTCATTTTTTCTTTTCTATTTTGATAAAATGAATCAAAAGTAGATAGTTTTATTTAATATGCTATTTAATAATAAGTTTTTAAATATTTGAGATTAATTTATAAATTGCACAATATGGAACGCACCTGAAATTCGAAACATTGAGATAAGAAACTTTTTTCCATACTTATTTAGTTTAGATGACTTGAAACTTTTTTAATAATGTTAAATAGGTGACGCAGTTTCAAAATACACCAATATCTCCAAATTTGACTTTTTGTGGGTTGACACATTATTGCTTATCAGCATCCATATATAAGTTTGTTTTTGCAAAATTACTTTTGACTGATTTTGCCAGTTACAAGTACCATTAACAGGTTGAGAGTTTTTAGTGTAACATATTTATTATAATTACGTACATTTTAATCGACTTCCAAAAAAATTTTGGGGAATTCAACTCTTTTTTTTTATTTGAAAGGTTGTACATTCAGATTGACTTAATATCATATTCATCAAAATGTTAGTAAGAAGAAATTTCCAAATATCATTGGTTTAAAAGTATAATATAACATTTTAATACAATTATAATATTATTATAAAATTGTTACAGAGTGCCATTAGCAGCGGGTTTATTTAATCGTGAAGTATATTTAGAAGGAATAAAACGTCGAAGAGCGCTGCTTGACCACGCCCCCGGTACGTCCGCCATTTGCAATATTCAGTAAACCAAATTTAAGTAATTACACTATTCCGTTCATCCTTTTAAATAAATTATTATTTTTATCATTGACTAAACATTGACATGAGATTTGAATTATGTTATTTTTAATCTGCATCTGATGTAGCTGTTATATTTGTCTTATTTTGTTTTTAAAATTGTCTTTGGTTACTAATTGCGTTTGCAAAATTCTATAGATTATGCTATTGGTTGTGTTATTTTGTGATTTATAAACTACTTCAACAGTATTCCCACACTTTATATACCATAGTTGAAAGACAGCACACTTAAATTTTTATATGCGATAATTTATTGATAATTTTATTTTTTTCAAATACAAACATTCATTATTAGTTTTTAAATGTTACATTATGTATATACCAAAGAATATTATTTTGTTATTAGTTATTTACAATTTAAAAGTTATATTTTATTTTTTACATGTTTTTATAAATGACTGCAAACTATAGTTGTAGATTGTATACCCAATAAACTGTACTGGCTAGCTTTTAGTACCTATAATATTAGCTTACTATATAATAATACAATTATATTTAAAAAAACAACACTTAAAGTGAGAACTACGTCAACTAAAAAGACAATTCTAGTCAATAAACAACGTGTTTAAAAATTATCAGTATTTGGTGTTACTTAAAATAGTTAATTCCTTTATGAACTATTTTTAACGATATATTCTGTGGCAGAGTAAGAAATAAAGTAATAAAAAATAAAAGATTTTATATAAGAAAGAATAAGTGAAAAATAATTCTTTTAAGACTTATATGTAAGCGTAAAATATATTTAAATATATTTGTGCCAACGTTGGTAATAATAAGTTATGCTTCAATTTACACAGAGGTTGGAGGTTAGAAGAACCACTGTATAAAATAAGGAATTGAGAATTAGTTGTAAAAGGCGTGTCTATTTAGAAGAAAGTAGTTTGCATACCATTTAATTTAGGCACTCATAATCAGCTATCTTCACACTTATT